>JAUIMM010000331.1:9720000-10382500 GCA_031769625.1 Taudactylus pleione | reverse complement strand
CCATGTTACAGCCCCTTGTCGATCTTTACATTGTCCCATCAACCATGCAGAGCAGCAGATGGGACGACACTGTAAGATATATCGTTAAGATTCGCATCGGCATGATATATCGTACGATACATCATATAGTGTTTACCCAGCTTTACAGCACCTACAAGAACATTACGAAAGATATCGCCAATTATTTGCAAACCTCTGTCATCTATAGGTCATATGAAAAAATGCATAATGTTATAGGGGGCAGTAAGGAGAGAGAGGCGGGTGTAGGGGAAAGGAGAGAGAAATGGGAGCAGTAAGGAGAGAGATGCGGGGTAGGGGCAAGGAGAGAGAAACGGGAGCGGTAGGGAGAGAGTCACGAGAATGAGCCTGGAGAGAGACAAGGCGGGGAGGAGTTTAAAAGGAAAACTATCTTATCACTGAATTTTAGATGGATACCGAATTAGTAAAATTCGGTATCTAAAGAACTGTGCCCACATGGGATCTGGTGCAAGTTAAAAAGCTGTTAATCACTGGCCTTGCCCCTATGTATGAATCAACTATTTCACACTGTGGCGGAATCAGGGGAAGGGGGTACCAAGGCATGTGCCCCCCCTGTTGTTTAGGATATTTTTTACACATTTTATTTGTAGTGCCCTAGAGTGCAACACATGGCAGCATGCCGGTACTGTCCGGTACAGCGTACCATCAAGAACTTGGCAGCCGGTATGCCGTACCACCCACCTCCATTATGCAGGAACTGCGCCGCCAAGCAAGACCATGGTGCTCGGCAGCATGACAGTTCCTACCTGCAGGACGCGCCGCGGACCTCGTGACGTCAAGTCACGTTCCCTGCTACCGCAAAGAGGAGCTGCCGGACGTGCGGGAGAGGACCATGCAAAGGGTAAGAGAGGGGGACAGAGTCTGTATAGACAGGAGGACAGGAGGCTGGAAAGACGTTGCAGGAGGCTGGAAAGAAAAAGGGAAGAAGGAGGCTGGAAAGATAATGCTGCAGGGATCTGGACGTGACAAGGAGCAGGAGGCTGAAGATGACACGCGGCATGTAGCTGGAAAGACACGGGGATAGATGGGACACTGGGCACGAGGCTGGAGTGACACATGGGCAGGAGGTCGGAGGGGACACAGGTGGAGAGTCTGGTTGAACTTCTGTTGTATGATAATGACAGTTACATTCCTACACAATCAGACATATTCCGGACAATGGGATTTCCTACATGAATAGTGAATACCGAGTGAAGACACCGTCTGACCAGGGAGGATCAATTTCTTTTGAGGTTCCCCATCACAGAGAAACCACCATATAGGTAAGGTCAGGTGCACTTTTATTTCGTATTCACACGCTGTACCTGTGCCAAATATATTAGAATTGCACTTTGGGCCTGATTCAGACCCGCTCACGAGCGCTGAGCGCGCGCAAGCTGGTCAATGGTGCCCTAGTGCGCATGCGCACGACGGAGGGAGCTCCGTCGTGCGCACGCGCGAGACTCGTATAGCGACGGCCAAGCCGTCGCTATGGGTCTCGCACCAAAGGGGGCGTGCTGTCGATGGTGAGTGACAGCACGCCCCCTTTGGTGATGTCAGTGGGAGTGCTTTTGGCTCTGATAGAGCCAAAAGCACTCCTGGGCTTGTGTCAGCGAGACCCTACCGCAGGGTCTCGTCGCAAGCCCGATGGTCACGATGGTCTTGACCATCGCGACCATCTTTTTGGCCGCTCGCATAAGCTGTGGGTGGCCACCCACAGCTATGCGACCGGCCAGGAGGCCGCTCCAATAACAGGTAGGATGGCCCTGATTCAGAGCGAGCGCTCTTGTCAGAGCATCCGGCTCTGAATCAGGCCCATAGTACATTGTACCGGAGTTTTGGAATTGCAGAGAGAGAGTCCAATGAGCTGCAAAACAAAATATGTGGAAAAGCATTCGACAGATGACATCTTTTGTATTGCAGCTCATTGCTCTGTTCTCGCTCTACAATTCCAAACCCCTGCACATGTACTATGTGCAATTCTGTTTGGCACAGGTACTATGCCAACAGTCCAGTCACAGTGATTCACCCTCCCATCCCTTTCTCTGCCCCCTTCTCATACTGTCCAGTGCCCCCCCATCCAGCAAAGTGTCCCGCACTATCTCACTGACTCCAACATTCCAGTGTTTACCCCTCTCCCTCCCCAACCAGCCCACTGCCTCCATCTAACTGGACCCCTTCTCCAGCCTAGTGTTCCCCCCCTTCCACTACCTCACTACCCTCTTTCCATCCAGCCCAGTGGCACCCTATATATCACCAACTGTCTCTCCCCATTATCCTCTAGTTACCCACTGCCTTTCCCTGTCATCCTCTTTCTCTCCCCTGCATCACTATCTACCCATCATCCTCTGCCCTCTACAAGGGATCACCCTCTCCCCTTCACCTTCTCCCTGTCAACCACTGCCTCTTCCAGTCACCCTCTCCTTGTCACTTACTGCCTCTCCCCTTCACCCTTTCCTGTCACCCACTGCCTCTGCCAGTCATCCTCTACTTCACCCACTGCCACCCCCTGGCATCACCATGTGACGAGGGCTGTAGCTAGGGTAGTGCGGCCGGTGCCATTGCACAGGGCACCACAGGTCAGGGGGCGCTGTTTGGGCCTGTCAAATTTCTGTTTATCATTATTCTTGCTTGTAGCTTCCTCTTATTTCATCCCCAGTATCTCCTGGCCTCTCCTATCTCTTCCCTGGTCCTTCCCCATGAAGCCATGGCCCTTTTTTGAATGCATTATGTCCCTTTGAAAAATGAGGGAGGCGCCAATGCTCTTTCTGGCACAGGGCACCAAAAAGTCTAGTTACGGCTCTGCATGTGACTCCCGTCACTGATACCCTAGCTTCACCCACTGCCTCTCCCTGACGTCACCCACTGCCTCTCCCTTTCACACTCTTCCTGGCATCACCCACTGCCTCTCTCTATCTCCCTATCCCTGGCGTCACTCACTACCTCTCCCCGACACCCTATCCCTGGCGTCACCCACTGCCTCTCCCTGTCACCCTCTCCCCATCACCATTTGCCTCTCCCTGCGTCACTATCTTCCCATCAACCTCTGCCCTCTACAAGGCATCACCCTCTGTCACCCTCTGCTTCTCCCCATCACCCACTGCCTCTCCCCTGCATTACTATCTCCCCATCACCCTCTCTCTCCTGTTACCCTCTGCCCTCTACAAGGCATCAGTCTCTCCCCATCACCCTCTGCTTCTTCCTATCACCCACTGTATCTACCCGTCACCCTCTCCCCGTCACCCTTTTCTTTCTCACACTATCTCTACCCATCACCCCATCTCTCCTGTCACCCTCTACGTTACCCACTGCCTCTCCCTGGCATCATCCATTGCCTCTCCAACAAGGGCCTGGCTGGTGGATAGGGCATTCCCTTTGAGGCCATGCCCCTTGCTATGAGGCCACTCCCACTTTCCCAGGGGCGCAAGCAAAAGAAGTCCCCCCTTCTGTCATGGTGCCCTCCCTGTCATTTTGATGGGGATCCACCCCTGGACAACATCCTAACATGGAAATTTGATACAGAGAAACTATTTCACGTACAATATTCTAATCGAATAAACGCAATGCCCAAGAAAAAAAACTGAAAGAAAAAAAATGTAGTGTAAGCACCGCACCCCTGTAATTGCCAAAACCCCCTAACAACTGTTGTGAGTGGGAACTAGATGGCTAGAGAAGCAGAATATAAGTTATAGGTGATTGTGAGAAGGTAGTGGGGGAGCAGAAAAGCAGTAGCACAGACTAAAGGTGGCTCCTGCTTTCCGCCTGCAGTGTAAATCCATCATAAACGCCGCAGAGGAGGACAAAAGAGTTTTAAACACAATACAGCAACAAGAAAATATGGTATAGGAAAATAAATTAATGGATCTTACCTCAGCCTGTATTCCAGGTCGGTGGGAGATAAATCACCTGTTTGGGTGAGACTATTGGCACTTTATCTGGACAGTGAGTATTGACTTTATTGAAAAGTGCGATCCACAGACATATTTCACAAGAGAGGGACTCTGTTCTGGTTCTGTATTACACTCCATGTATTGCCTTCTGTTAGATTGCATTTTCTTTCTCACCTATACATTTAGTCTGAGTGTTCAGATGCACCTTATTGATTATATGTGTGTACTACCTTTTTACTCTGATCTATTAAACATTTAATTTTGATTTATATTGTGGTACACTTTTTCAAACAAGCGCTCCACTTGCATTGTAATGTAGTTTAAAGAGCAGACCAAGCCACTGTTACACATTACCCTACACTAGTGACAGTGTTTGTAACTTGTTTATGAAAACAATCTCCCTGAATGTACAACACTTTGTAATGGACTTTATTAATAAAGGATGATAGTCTAACTTCTAGTACTAATTTTATTTTCACAAGCTTACGATTTTTACAATAATGCAATTCACTATATGGAAAACCATGGCTTTATTCACATTACATTTCCCCCTGCGCTCATAAAATGCTAACACGTACTGCAGCAAGTTATGGCGCCTAGGAGCTATGTAATGAGGAAGAGTGGTAGGCCACACCTAGAATTTTACACCACATTTTAAGGACAACCACCCCATACACAGGGAGACTTTAGAACAGGTTGAAATTGAAGAACATAAATATATAATTGCATGAAACAACACAGTAGGCTCTGCATAATAGATACTTAATATAACTTTAGGAAAAATAGTAGTCCCCATTTGTAAGAGATAATTATCAGAGGCTTTCAGAAGAAGTAATTAGACATAATCATGTCTTCATTGGTGGTACATTACATGTACTGTGCACAAAAGCAGCCAACAATGCAAAACCTTTATATCAAGATGATGCTTTTGCCAAGGTCTAACAGTGTATTAATGAGCATAAATTTAGGAAGTTTGAAAAGTCCAAAATATCTTCCCCATGAGTGGGATAGGAGTGATCTTAGAAGAATGCCTTACTTTTTTGTGGTAAATGCTGCAAATCCCTCTGTCCAGATCTGGCAATTTACAGAGGTAGCCCCGAATCTGGCTAAAAACACCACTGTCTGATGTCAGCACCTCCGACACAGCATCCAGCCGAGCATTGATTTTACTATGGGAGGCAAAGGTAATCACAATCAGAGACCTGTGTATAGAAGTACATTTTATGATTGAAATAAATCATTTAAATGCTGCTTCTCTCCAGCATAGTTAAATGTATTTGACAGTGATAAACAATCTGCACAGTCAAGAGAGAATATGTTATTGGCAGCTTCCAGATTGCTCCATGATTTGCCCACTGCCAAGCACTGAAAGGTTGGGTGGGATCTAGGTTGGCACCGTCTGCAGGTCAACCCCTTACTGTTGTGTGTATATTACATGAATTAGTTGTATATGCTTTTATAGTGTTTCTTTACACAAAAGTAAAAAAAAAAAAAGCAGCTCCAGTGTCCAATGCCTTTACTCTTCTCTGGCCGTTCTCATTGTTCCTTCTTGTGGCACCAGTGTAGTAAAGCCAGCATAGCGAGGTGTACTGTAAGCTGCAATTTGTCGTAGAGGGGTGGTGTTGCGATTAGGCCCAGAAGTAATCACCAGAAATTATATTTCATGAACTTTGTATGTATAAAGCAACTATATTCTATTGACCTGTGTGTGTTCAGTGTGTAAAAGGGTTCTGGAAAATTTATCAAAATGAATGCCAGGTACTATGGACCTCATTCAGAGTCGGTCGTAAGCGGCCGCTCGGTCGCATCCAGCGATGTTCGCAAAACAGCGCATGCGTAAGTTTCGCAATGCGCGTGCGCAAACTAGCTGTTACGATCGGAAATTTTTCTCTCCTTCAACTTGGCCAGGTCGTTACTTTGAGTGACAGGATGAGGCGTTTGTGGGTGGTAACAGGGGAAGGTGCTTGTGAACGGGGGAGTGGAGATCCGAACGCAGTCGTGCCTGACTATGCAAACGGCGTTTTATGGGAGTGCATAATTAACTAAGTAGTGTCATGGCAAATGTGACATGGGAGGTTTTGACACTGAATTGATCGTAGTGCTTAAGAGAGGGTATGATCAACCTTAAGCTCTACGACCAGCTCCGATGGTCTCGATTAATCCTTATATGCCCGGAGATGACATGTATTGCGAACAAGAAGGGGGTGTGTTTTTAGTCTTACGGCTGCATCCTCCCCTCGCTCGTCCAGCCAACGATCCCATCTTAACAACGCAACTTGCAAGCGCTTCATTTGCATATCCAGCCCCTTTTCCCTTACGACCGAGCGGCCGCAACGACCGACTCTGAATGAGGTCCTATTTCCTATAAATGACCTAGGTCTGTGCTGCAGAGGGACTGATGGGTAGAATGAGATTTACGACTGCTGAGCCCTTTGAAGCCAACCCAGACCAGGAACGGGGCAGATAACCATCTATGTCCAGACAGAGGTTGTGTTCTGCTTGAAGCCCTCCCAAAAAGAGTGGGTAATGAGCAGGGAGTCAGGAGAGAGAACCTTTTAATGAATGTTATGGCCAAGTGTGTAAAGTCAGAGCATGACAGGATATTCACAAAGATGTCGATGAAACTGCATCCCATCTTTTGGATAGCCGCTATAGGACACTTCAAATAGACCCTCTGCAAGTATGTGAAAAACTGGCCTGTGCAATATTGAAGAAATTGTGAAAGTCACAGAAATCATTAACATTTGGCACTAGGAGAGTTAACCAGAAGGTGTGAACTAGACAAACCCCTCCACAGCATATAGAGGAATCTCTGCCAGTACTTTTCATATTTCTCGCAAGTGAGTTGTTCTGTTATTATCGCTATTAATTTCTTGAAATTATTTTTCATAGTAATCTGTGTGTCCTTTATGTAATCATTTTTTTATCTGACGCATTGGAGTGACTTTGTATCATTATTCTTAGCATAATTCTGAGTTCTTTCCAGGTACCTATACGTCTGTTGGTTTCCAAAGGTGTAAAAGTGTAAAAATGTGTGCAATATTATCGTTGAAAGTTAATAATTGTGTAAAGGTACAGTATAAGCTAAAGCCTACCAACAATTAACCCTTGACGGTGGCAGTGATTTGTGTTATTCATCGCGAGTGCTGACATAACCATAATCACTGACAGCAGTATCAGATTGAAGTATCTGGAACCGGCTGATCGTTACAGGTGGGACAACAAGTTGCGGCTAAAGTTGAACCTTGCTGCACTTTGCTTCGCTCATCCATATGCATAGAGATTACAGCTGTAGATAGAGTGGAAATGCACAGGCATTTAAAAGTACTAGTATTTCATTATGTACTGCCCATGAGCAATGCATAGTTTTTAACTTTTCTTAATACCACTTAATATTTTGTGGGGTTTATCAATAGCTAAACAATAATATTGATTTCAAAAAAGTAATTTTTAACAAAATTATTTAGGTAATGTCTATGTCTTTATATGTGCCCTGAAACAAGACTTAAAAGACTGCTAAGAGTGTGAATGTATTGACACACACATTTATTTTAAGTTATTGTGTGTCATATTTTTTATTGGTGCAAAAACATTGCAATTATCTATGAATGCTATGAAAAGAAATACACAAACAGATTAAAAATTGAAGTGCAACAGATAATAAAACATGAACACTCATCATTTGAAAGTTAATCTCCCCTGTAATCATCCTCACATATGGTTCCAGGAGTTCTATTAATCTGAAGTAAAACCGCCTGTTCAATTTCAACTCAATAATCCTCAAATTAAAAATGCCATAGAAACAAACTGACCTATTTTCACCTCCTCTCTCCAAACTGCATTCTATACAAACAGGAAAACTATTCTGCCAAGGTGCAAGACCAACTTGCATTTTAAGATGTGTCAATAGATGAAGTACACTTGCTCACTGCATACCAACATATCAAACAGGGCTAGTATACAAATACTAAAGTAGTATCTATAATCTAAATGGACCAAAAATGGAAAATACTTTATGCAACTGAATTCTAATATCATAACTATTCGATCTGTGATTATATTAAAAGGAGGCAAAAAAGTCAGCTACCTGAAATAAAAAACAGGAATTCAATTAAAATACTACCTTACATTTCACTCGCAATTTTACAGTACCTGTATAATGTAAACCATTGAACCGAAATCAAAGTGAGAAAACTCTATAAAATACAGAATTATGGTATGAACATACCTGTTTCTAATTATTTTTCTTCAGGGTCCATAGGGACCACAGGAATTACCTTGGGATAAATAGTTAGACGGCGTCCATTGCACCAAACAGCAAAGCTTTTTCAAGCTCCCAGCATGCATTGCTCCTCCTCCCTATATCCCCCGCCCCCAGCCACAGGCATTCAGTTTGTGACCAAGCCTCACAGCAAGGAGACAGAGAATGGAGAAGGAAGAAACATTTCACCAGAAACACTCTACATACGAAGAGGGAATCTTATGATATATAGTTTTAAGAATAGGGTCCCTCTGAGGCCAAGTGCGTCAGGGTGGGTGCCCTGTGGACCCTATGGACCTTGAAGAAAAAGAATCATCAACAGGTATGTTCATACCATAATTCTGTATTTCTTCTTCGGGTTCCATAGGGTCCACAGGAATTACCTTGGGACGTCCTAAAGCAGTCCTTAGAGGTGGGGATGCTCCTGAGAAGACAGGAGAATCCGCCGCCCAAATGAAGCATCCTGGGAGGCGTACGTATCAAAAGTGTAGAACTTTATAAATGTACTCACAGAAGACCAGATGGCCGCCTTGCACTGTTGCTCAGCAGAGGCACCCTCTCCGTCTTACCGCCCATGACGGTCCTACAGACCGAGTAGAATGGGTTGTCACCATGTTAGGTACAGGCAAACCCGTCTGCGTATAGACCTGTGAGATGGTCATACGAAGCCAGCGAGACAACTACTGCTTGTTGGCCGGCCAGCCTCTTTTGTGAAATCCAAACAACACAAACAATGAGTCTGTTTGGTAAGCAATCGGGAAGCAGGCGGACGTAAGCCCGACAGCTGGCTTCCGGACTGCTTTATACCGGTGAGGGTTAAATGACAGGCGTCTAATTGTATTCCGTCTGTTCTCTTGATGGTCTTAGTTTGGTCCACATAGATCCTGAGAGCTCGGACCACATCATGTAAAGCTTCGCCTGTAGACAGGCCTGAAGTCTGGATGGCCGGCACCACAATCTCCTCATTAATATGGAAAAGGGAAACTACCTTTGGGAGATAGCCCACCTTGGTACAGAGGACAGCTCTATTCGGATGAAATACCAAGTACGGGGAGCTTCATGACAAAGCTGCCAGATCAGACACCCTACGAGCTGACGAGATGGCTAGGAGAAAGTGTTTTCGCCATCAGCCATCTCAAATCCACTTTATCCAAGGGTTCAATGGGATGTGTCTGAAGCGCCCTGAGAACCAGAGACAAATCCCACGGTACTACCGGTGGGAGAAATGGAGGTTGCAATCACAGTACCCCCTGCATGAATGTTCTGACATCCGGCAGAGAAGCAATTTTGCACTGAAACCACACCATCAGAGTTGACATTTGAACTCTCAAGGTGGCCAGGCGGAGACCCAAGTCTAATCTGGCCTGGAGAAACCCCAGCACTCTAGCCACCTTAAATACTTTAGGGTCGTATTTCCTGTTATGACACCACAGAAATTACCCCAAACCCTTTGATATATTCGCGCAGAGGCCAGATATCTTGCCCTAAGCATTGTCTGTATCACAGCTGAAAAAAAAACCCTGGCTTTTAACACAGAAGACTCAAGAGCCAAGCCGTCAAAGCCAATCGGGGTAAATCCTGGTAACGATATGGACCCTGCATTAGCAGGTCTTGTCATAGAGGCAGTGGAAACGGACTGTCTACTGATAGACACTTCAGGTCCTCAAACCAATGCCTCCTGTGCCAGGCAGGAGCTATTAGCACTACCCTGCCGCCTTCCTGCTTGAACTTCCTGACCACCCTTGCGAGGAGGGAGATCGGAGGAAACAGGTATGCCAGTTTGAAGTTCCATTTTAATGATAGAGCATCCACAAAGGCTGCTGAGGGGTCTCTTGTCCTGGACCTGTACCTGGGGACAATGTAATTGTGACGTGACGCCAACAAATCTACCTCTGGTAGACACCATTTGTCCAACAGGGTTTGAAACACCTCTGGATGAAGAGCTTATTCTCCAGCGTGTATATCCTGGCGACTTAGGAAGTATGCTTCCCAGTTGAGCACTCCTGGTATGAACACCGCTGTTATCGCTGGAAGATGGCTTTCTGCCCACAGCAGAATCCCTGCCACCTCTCTCATAGCCGCTGGACGTGCATCCCTGGTGGTTTATATAGGACTGTCGTCGCATTGTTGGACTGAATCTGGACATGTCTGCCCCGAAGAAGGTCCTGCACCTGAAGAAGTGCTCTGTGCAATGCCCGGAGCTCTAATACATTTATTGGCAGATGGTTTTCTAGGTCTGTCCACCTTCCCTGGAAAGTGTGCCGACCTATGACTGCTCCCCATCCTCTGAGACTTGCGTCTGTGGTGAGGAGTACCCATTCCAGGATCCACAACAGACAACCCCTGTTTAAATGAGTCACCTCCAGCCACCAGGCTAAGGAGATACGAACCTCTGGCAAGAACAGAATCATCTGTCATTTTATCTGATGATGCTGACCATCCCACTACGCCAAGATCCACCGTTGTAGGACTCTGGAGTGGAATTGCGCATAAGCCACCATGTCGAACGTGGCTACTATGGAGCCCAGCAACTGCATGGCCAAGTAGACAGATACTGCCTAGTTGCTCAGTAGACCGTGTACTCGTGCCTGTAGCATCACAATTTTTCCTCCGGCAGAAAGACCCTTTGTTGCAGAGAGTCAAGTATCCCCCCCAGGTGCACTATCCATTGGGGTGGTGATAGAGAAGATTTATTCCAGTTGATCACCCACCCGTGCTCCTGTAGGCAAGCTACCGTCATTCGTAGATGGCACGGTGATGTCTCCTGCGACTGAGCCAGTATCAGAAGGTCGTCCAGGTATGACAGGATTCTGATTCCCTGATGCCTGAGGCAGGCCGTCATGACCGCCATTATTTTCGTAAACACCCTTGGAGGTGTGGCCAGCCAAAAAGATAGAGCCTGGAACTGCAAATTCTGTTGATTTACTGCAAACCTGAGAAATCTCTGGTGGGGTTTTGTGATTGGGACATGCAGGTATGCATCCTGAATATCCAGTGAAACCATGAAGTCCCCTGGTTCCATTGCCAGCATGATTGACCTTAAAGTCTCCATGCAAAATTTTTTGTGTCCTGACACACCTGTTGAAGGATTCAGATTTAGAATAGGTCTGTACGACCCATTGGGCTTTTGGATCAAAAATAAGGTTGAATAGTAACTCATTCCCTGTTCCGTCACAGGGACTGGGACGACAACCCCTGCCTTCAGAAGGGCCTCCACCGAATCCTGGTAGGCCCGAATTCTGACTGGGTCCCCTGGTAAATCTGTAAGCACAAACCAACTCCCGTACCCAGGCATCCGTGGTCATCCGATGCCCGGCCCGGGAGAACTATAGCAGTCAGCCTCCAAACCTGACATCCTCAAGGGGGAGGCCCGCCCCGTCAGCCAGCAGGCTTACCGTCTGGTTTAGACGTTGAACGCTTGCTTGCCCAGGACTTTCTGGGCGGTCCCTTTCTCTGAGACTGCTGTTTCTTAGCTGAGGACTGTTTCTTTGCCTCTTTGTGACCAAAACGGCCACTGTCTTCTGGACGTAGAGGTAGTCAGTAATTCTGCTGACCTTGGTGTAGCCAGTGAGGTCATAATCTCATCTAATCCTGGACCTGTGAAGGATTCTAGCGCCTTTTTAGACCCTGGATCCGCTCTCCAGGATTTCAACCATATGGTCCTTCGGGCTGCCACTGAGTTAGCAGACACTCTCGATGCCATTATACCTGTATCAATGCCTGCTTCACCCAAGTATACAGAAGTGTCCTGTATCTGACCCAGCAAAAACTTATGTTCTCGTTGGCTCTTTGAAAAAGCCCCCACAGTGAAAAGAGGGGCGAAACACGTCAGTGGATCCCCAGTTTTTGATTTCAACTATCCAGCTAAGCATCACCACTTGAGCACTTAATGACCCATTTGGCTACGGAATATCGGCACTTTTGCATATAATTCTCCGTAGGACCATGTACATCCATGCCTGCTGATGAGGGAGCACTGCGGCATTAATCATACCCAGGATAAGCGACGTGTCTTTGATGTAAGTCAGCCGTCTGGCTGTTCAGTTACACTCTCTGAGAGAGAGATTACTATACGTCAGCTGTGCTGCTGGGGCCCCGAGCAGTGTACAGAACTATTGCATTTGTGGTCACCCAGGAAATGAAATCACGCCTCCTACATTTTAAGCCGGATAATTATTCCTCCAATCAGGGCCGGACTGGGACTAAAAATAGGCCCTGGCATTTTAAAGCACACATGCCCACCTCGCGTCAGCACCTGGCTCCTGGCATAGACTCCTCCCCTTACTAATCCTGACTCCTCCCACATCTTAGTCTATGCGCTTACACATATAATTAATATTAGAACATAAAAGTGTACATCATTCTCTGTATTAAAATACACACAAAAGAGCACATCCTGCAGGGGATTTAAACATGTGCCATATTTAAACATTTGGTTCGTTCTGTTAGGTAAAGCTGGCGCTACATTGGTATATGTCACGCACAAAGTAAAGGAAAGGCATTTTCCCAATTGACCAAGGCCTAGCCTAGCAGTTGTAGAGGATTAGATGATGTTCACTGTAGGAATTTTTTAGGGCAGGGGAGCGGAGCAGAGGAGGACATGTCTGTGCCACCAAAGCAGAGCTGTTCCTACACATTTTGATGCCCTGTAGACATAAAGAGCTTTGGTTTCCCCCGACACAAAAGAATATGGTAGTATGCGCACCGTAGGCGCGCGTTGAAAAAAACAGTTGTGTGTTCGCTAAGGGGCGTGAGCACACAATAGTACCCCCAATTCAAATTATTCCATACCATAGTGCCCCTTTGTCACATTACACTGCAGAGTAGTGCCCCTCATTCAAGTTACACACAGTAATGCTCCTTACACCCAGTGATCACGCTAAATGAAAAAAAGTGTGGGTCCCAGGGACCCCTCACTTAAAAAAAAATGGGGTCCTACTCCATAGTGTCTGGGTCCTATGACAATTAATGCCTCAATGCGTGTAGCACATAAAAAAGCACAGAACAGCAGAAGCGGAACAGACATGAGGAGATTAAGGGGCACTTAGTACACAGAAGAGCAGAAGGGGTACAGACATGGGGAGAGGGGAGCAGGGGTCACAGAGGTGGGAGGGCAGAATACACGGTAAAGCAGAAGGGCTACAGACATGGGGAGAGGGGAACAGGGTCACAGAGGTGGGAGGGCAGAATACACGGGAGAGCAGAAGGGGTACAGACACGGGGAGAGGGGAACAGGGGTCACAGAGGTGGGAGGGCAGAATACACGTGAGAGCAGAAGGGGTACAGACATGGGGAGAGGGGAACAGGGGTCACAGAAGTGGGAGGCAGAGTATACGGGAGAGCAGAAGGGGTACAGACACGGGGAGAGGGGAACAGGGGTCACAGAGGTGGTAGGCCAGAATACATGGGAGAGCAGAAGGGCTACAGACATGGGGAGAGGGGAACAGGGGTCACAGAGGTGGGAGGGCAGAATACACGGGAGAGCAGAAGGGGTACAGACACGGGGAGAGGGGAACAGGGGTCACAGAGGTGGGAGGGCAGAATACACGGGAGAGCAGAAGGGGTACAGACACGGGGAGAGGGGAACAGGGGTCACGGAGGTGGGAGGGCAGAGTACACGGGAGAGCAGAACATGTAGAGATACAGGGCGAGGGGAATAGGGGGCACAGGTGGGAGGACAGAGTACACAGGAGAGCAGAACATGTACAGATATGGGGAGAGGGGAACAGGGGCACAGGTGGGAGGACAGAGTACACAGGAGAGCAGAACATGTACAGATATGGGGAGAGGGGAACAGGGGGCACAGGTGGGAGGGCAGAGTACACAGGAGAGCAGAACATGTACAGATATGGGGAGAGGGGAACAGGGAGCACAGGTGGGAGGGCAGAATACACGGGAAAGCAGAAGGGCTACAGACATGGGGTGAGGGGAACAGGGGTCACCGAGGTGGGAGGGCAGAATACACGGGAAAGCAGAAGGGCTACAGACATGGGGAGAGGGGAACAGCTGTCACAGAGGTGGGAGGGCAGAATACATGGGAGAGCAGAAGGGGTACAGACACGGGGAGAGGGGAACAGGGGTCACAGAGGTGGGAGGCAGAGTATACGGGAGAGCAGAAGGGGTACAGACACAGGGAAAGGGGAACAGGGGGTCACAGAGGTGGGAGGGCAGAATACACAGGAGAACAGAAGGGGTGCAGACACGTGGAGAGGGGAACAGGGGTCACAGAGGTGGGAGGGCAGAGTACACGGGAGAGCAGAACATGTAGAGATATAGGGAGAGGGGAATAGGGGGCACAGAGGTGGGAGGGCAGAGTACAGGGGAGAGCAGAACATGTACAGATATGGGGAGAAGGGAACAGGGGGCACAGGTGGGAGGGCAGAGTACACAGGAGAGCAGAACATGTACAGATATGGGGAAAGGGGAACAGGGGGCACAGGTGGGAGGGGAGAGTACACAGGAGAGCAGAACATGTACAGAAATGGGGAGAGGGGAACAGGGGGCATAATGGAGCTGGAGAGCAGAATGAGTACAGAAATAGGGAGAGGGTTAGGTTTAGGTACGAAGGGTGGAGGGTTAGTCTAGGCACGAAAGGGGGTGACGGTAAGTATGAAAAGCTCAGTTTTTAACAAACAAAAAAATTTGGTGAAAAGTGAGAAAAATATGGGAAACAATATTTGTATATATAGTTCACACTAGCTGTAATGTGTCCAAGGCACACAGTAAACAACACTCAGAGAGGGCTGTTGCAGCAATCCAATAGAACATCTTGTGGATACATAAATAAGCATATGGTACAGTACACAAGCCTCCTCCTCTATCCTGCCCAGTCACCAGCAGCTTGTAGAATCCCAGCCATATAGAGAGGGGCGGCCCTAGCCCAAATTTTTTGATAAGCAAATATATTTTTTGGTGCCACCAGGCATATTATTGCGCATGCCCAAACAAATTAAGGGGCCATGGTCTCATGGAAAAAGCCATAATCATTACACATACCCCTTTCTCGTCACTCTGGGAACAGTCCTTTCCATATGTACCTTAATGCAGTCCCCCCAGTAGTTCCCGTTATACAGTACTCCCAGTATGCAATGCCCCCAGTAGTGGTCACCCTTATGCAGGCCCCCAGTAGTGATCCCCCTTATAATGTTGTCCCCTCCCCTGTGCAATGCAGTGCCCCAGGAGTGGTCCCCCTTATGCAGTCTCCCAGTAGTGCCCCTTATATAGTGGCCCCAGTAGTAGTCCCTCCCTATGCAGTGCCCCCAGTAGTGGTCCCCCCTATGCAGTACCCCTTATACAGTACCCCCTGTAGTGGTCCTCCCTATTCAGTGCTCCCAGTAGTGGTCCCCCCTATGCAGTGCCCCTTGTGCCCCAGGAGAGGTCCCCCTTATGCAGGCCTCCAGTAGTGCCCCCAGTAGTGATCCCCCCTATGCAGTGCCCCTTATACAGTGCCCCAGTAGTGGTCCCCCCTGTGCAGTGCCCCTTGGGCCCCCAGTAGTAAGCCCCTTATATAGTGTCCCCAGTAGTAGTGCCACCTATGCAGTGCCCCCAGTGGTAGTCCCCCATGCAGTGCCCCCAATAGTGGTACCCCTTATGCAGTGCCCTTTAAATAGTGGCCCCAGTTGTAGTCTCCCCCTAAGCAGTATCCCCAGTATTGCTCTTTATATAGAGCCCCCAGTAGTGGTCCCACGAAGCAGTCCCCCCAGTGGTAGTCCCCCCCTATGCAGTACCCCCAGTATTGCCTTTTATATAGAGCCCCCCAGTTGTGATCCCCCGATGTAGTGCCCCCAGTATTGCCCTTTATACAGAGCTCCCAGTAGTGGTGCAGTGATCCCAGTGGTAGTCTCCCCCCTATGCAGTGCCCCTAGTAGTAGTCCCCTCCCCTTGTAGTGCCCCTATTAGTAGTCCCCCCACATGCAGTACCCCCAGTAGTGGTCCCCCGATAAAGTGCCCCTAACTAGTAGCACCCCCCCTTGTAGTAGTAGTCCCCCTAGTAGTAATCCCCCACAGTAGTTGTCCTCTCCCTTGTAATAGTAATCCCCCCACAGTAGTACCACCCCCGATGCAGTGTCCCTAGTAGTTGTTCCCCCACTTGTAGTAGTAGTAATCCCCCCACACTAGTGCCACCCCCCAGTAGACACACACATAATGAAAAAAAAAAAAAAACACTTACCTGAAAGGCAGGGGAGGCAGCATGCAGGTCTTGCCCGGGATTTTGCCGAACTAGCTGCTCCCTGTTACTAGAGGTACAGCTGGTCCTCTAGCGTCTGGCAGCAGAACATGGCAAATGAAGACCTCTCAAATGTCAATGTGCTACGATGTCTCCTATGAGGCGGCGGCCATTTTGGGAGAGACAATTTCAATAGTACTATATCCATGCAGACAGACAGACAGACCGGCCCACGCAGCCATCGGCCCTTCTGGCATTTGCCAGAAGTGCCCAATGGTCAGTCCGGTCCTGCCTCCAATCAAGGAGATATCGACACATTTGTGTACCCTTAATACTTGACATTGTTTAGTGGTCATAGTGTGGACTTAAAACCCAAGTCCGGCATTTCCGTTTATTCACGGAGATACATTACAATCTATTTTGGAAAAGGAATAATTGCCTATACTTGACTGCCTAGTTTCTGTTTAGACACACAAAAGCCGTTCTAACACAGGATTTAACACTAGGAGGAATCTCCGTACGGCTGATTTCAGATTATACAAACCTTAAAAGTGGTCATATAGCATAATTTATATGTGTGGTGCTTTTCATGGTATTGAAGTTTTATATGTGCTAATAAGGTTTTTCATTTTTGTGAGATGTTAATTAATACTATTATGGTATTTTTATGTAACAGATACCACAAGTGTTTTATGAATAAAACTATACATTTATACATATAAGATCGAGTTGTGTTAAATTGATTCTGACATTTCAGATTATTATCAGGCAATAAGCGCAGAGTCCATTTTTTGCCTTTTTATTTTTTTGAATTTGTTGGGGCAACGCCAACCCTTATAGTGACTTTGCAGCTGCAGTTATTAAATTGAGATACACTCGTATTTTATTATATCTGTGGTAAACGATTTATTAGCGCTATAGCCATTTCTCTTGTTGTTCTCTTGTTGGGTCCACAATCGTCTCAGCCAAAGAATTAGTCCAATCTTCCATTGCCGTGGCTGGTCTGGTAATTGCCCCTGATAAGGAAAATATTGTCTTACGATAACTGCCCAGCCTCCTATCCACACCGTCCTTGAGGGAAGACGCTGTTGGGATAGGCAATGTAGGGCTCCTAACCACTCTAGTAATATGAGCATCTATTGTGGGGGAAACCTCCCATTTGCTACAGGCACCCGGCACAAATGGGTACCTAGCTGCAATCTTTTTAGTAGACGAAAACGACTTGCAAGGGGTCTCCCATGCCTCAGAAAAAAGATTTGTTAATTGCCCTGAGTGCTGAAAATAATCTTTTCGCCACAGTCTGACATCTAAAGACCACTTCTTTAGAGGCTGGTAGGACCTCCTCCTCCTGTATATTGAGGACAGACCTCACTGCCCTCACTAAGGAAGGAACATCCACCAGGGATTGGTAATTATCGTTCAACGAACCTGACTCAGAAACCAGAGACTCCTCTTTTAATGAATCAACCGGGTCTGACTCTGGAGGAGACATATGACAACTCTTATGCCCTCTTTTCCTAGACCCCTGAGGAGAGAACCAAACCCCTTGATTGGGGCCGTCCACTCCAGGTCAACCAACATTCATAGGGAGTATCCCCATAGGGAGAGCCCGCTGTGGGAACCCCATAACCTGAGGTAACTCCATAGCTGGAGTCCGCCCCTCTGTGACCTTGTTTATTAAGAAAGACAGTACCTCTGAAGTGACAGCCACCCAAGAAGGTTCCGTAGCTGACACAGGATTCGCAGTCGTAACAGACCCACCAGGCACCTGTTTACTGCAATTTTTACAGAACCCTTCCAGATTCACTTCCTGTTCTGATATGCCTGTAGCACAGGACTTACAAAACACCAGTACTGAAGAACTTAGTTCTTTATCAACCGACATAATTGAAAGAACAATGCAATACAAAGTAATGTGACTTTTTACTATCAGTGACGCACCCTACCTTCAAAAGGAAAGGGGAAACACAGGAATAGAAATACCTGACAGTTTGTGAAAAATAGACAGTGTACATACAGCAACTGGCATACAGTCACATTCAATGCATAAAGACGCGCAACTGCGTCCGCAATGTGTACTCAATCAACTAAACCAACCCCTTAAGGAGGAAGGTAGGATATAGAGTATGCTATATACCCAACCCAAGAGAGAGCTATACATAGAGACAGACCCAAACCTCTGAAAACTCCGCTGCAGCCACTGAGCAAACGCTAAACTGCGCGCTACTCATGCACGAGGAGGTCCTTTATACCAGACGCTGGAATCCTAGCTGGAGGTTAGCGTCTGGGGGGAGGAGCGCCGGGGGAGAGCCAATCTCCCCTAAGCTGCATCTTTAATGGCCGGTACGCTGCACTACAAAGTGGCAAGACGCAGACCAATGCGCACTAGTGCGTTTTTGCAACCCATCCCCGATGAGGCCCCGACCGCCGTAGTGAGGAATCTTTTTTCAGAGCGTCTTTCACATGCAGCGGCCTCTGATGCATCTCAAGACCAGAGGCTGGGGACTGCTCGTGCATGATTCCCCGAAGGGAATCCTTACCCGACATCTCCGTTTCCCCACCCGCAGTCCCGGACCTCAGCGTCTTCTGGCCGCCAGCTAAGCAATGCTGAGACTGGCCGAAAACACTCAGGGCACACAGCAATCTGGTGTATCGGCCATCGGCGGAGGTAGATGGAGTCGCAGCAGAGCGCCAATCCTGGTGCTGGTACCACTAAACTCATGAAGTTTCATAACTTAAGGTAAGAAAAATAAAAAAAGCGTAGGACTGCCTAGCAGTCCCACTGCATAACAGGTGCGTCTTGCCACGCACCAAACAAAACAACTGAATGCCTGTGGCTGGGGGCGGGGGATATAGGGAGGAGGACCAGTGCATGCTGGGAGCTCCAAAGCTTTGCTGTTTGGCGCAATGGACGCCGTCCAACTATATATCCCAAGGTAATTCCTGTGGACCCTATGGAATCCGAAGAAGAAAGTGTTAATTGGGGATTAAATGGCTCAGTCTTTGGCAGGGAAAAAGGCTTGCAGTATATTTAATAAGGTAAACGTCAAAATTAATGGGGGATTGTGTGAATTTAATGAAAGAAGTAATTTACAGATTTACTGTTTATTCTTTTACTTTATATTGAGTGTCTATTTAAAAAAATTGATTTTTCCCAATAAATTGAGGATTTATATTCCAACCAAACAGAAGAATAAAACATAAGATCACCTTGCATTTATTATTGGCTGAGCCACCCACTGTCTGAGTTTTCTTCTTCCAAATGAGGTTTTAGTGTGGTCCAGTACCCAGATCAAGCTGCCCCTTGTCTTCAGGTCAGTCTTAGTTGTAGGAGAAAATATATATATATAAGAATTAAAATGCAGCAGTAAGAACAAAGACAGAATATATTCAATTGAAGACACTGGCTGTACACTAGTGGCCCAAGTATAATCAGGAAGAGAGAGAGAGACCGATATGATACAAAACAAAATTAGACAGATAGAGATTGGATTGATTGATTTATGGATAGAGATCTTGCTTTTTCTTCCAAAAATTGCTCATAACATAGCACTGTAATCTTGTGACAGACAGTACCGATTTCCAAGTCACTAACTGCTAAATAGACTGTCCAATTACTGGTTATATAAACTATAGGAGACTATATATTATATTACTACTGTGTATTTTGTCATCATAGGATGGTCTTTGTTCTTGGAATTTACAGTGCATTGCCTCAAATGTCCTGCAAAATTTAATTGTTTAATTATCACTTTAAAGTGTTATATATATATATATATATTTATTAAGCGAGAAAGGGAGACTTATGTTGCTTAACTGTTAAGTCTCTTTTTTCGACTCCATTGGGGGCACAGGGATGACACTAGGTATAGCCTGGAGAGGAGAGTCTGGGCACCAGATAGTTAATGAAATTTACCCACAAGTCCAGGCTCCTCTCCCATCACCAGCTACATGCCATCAGTTTAGTTTGCAAGCCCACGGCAGGAGCGAGAAAGAGGAGAAGGAGAAGGAAGTCCGGCATACACACAGAACCATACAAACAATGGAAAGTACAGCCGGACAGGTCACCAAGGAAACACACCCCGGCAGCCAGGTGCTTCAGGGTGGGTGCCCTGTGCCCCCTATGGTAGAAGAGAATTAACAGGTAAGCAACATAAGTCTCCTTTTCTTCTTCCTCCACCAAGGGGGAACAGGGATGATACTGGGACATCCCAAAGCTGTCCCCTTATGGACGGGGACGGTCCTGAGCTGCAATGAGCACAGAACCCCCGAAGGCTGCATCCGAGGTATCGAAGGCATAAAACCGGATGTATGATCAGACCACCAAGTGACAGCTTTACAGAGCTGCTCTGCAGAAGCCCCACAGCGTGATGCCCAAGAAGTCCCCATTGATTGGGTGGAATGGGCCGTCACCATGGCAGGGGTAGGAAGGTTAGCCCAGTAGCTCCGCTTCACAATTCGCCAAGCTTACTCCTTGGCGAACTGTGAAGCGGAGCCAGCGGGCCAAGATCTGTTTAGTAGCCAGCCAGCCCCTCTTATGCACGTAGTCTAAGACTAACAGAGAATTTGACTTGAGAATCTCCCTGGTCCTCTTGATGTAAAGCCGGAGAGCCCTGACCACATCCAAGGAAGCCTCTGGCTGAGAAGGATCTGCAATCTGGAATGCAGGTACCACAATCTCTTGATTTATGTGGAAGTGGGACACCACCTTGGGAAGGTAGCCAGGCGATTCCGCAGCACAGTCCTGTGCAATGGAAAATAAGGGGAGCGACAAGATAGGGCAATGGCTATCAAAAAAATAGTTTTCCACATAAGCCAGCGCAAATCCACTGTCTGTAACGGTACAAAAGGGAGCCGACTAGAGAGCTCGGAGAACCAAAGACATATCCCACGGAGCCACAAACGGGGGCTGAACATGGAGAATTCCCTGAAAGAGGTTCCTACGGTCAGGAGCAGAACTATCTGCCTTTGGAAGAGAACAGACAAGGCCGAAACCTGGAACTTCAAAGACAGAGCCGGAGGCTCAAATCAAGACCTGTCTGCAGAAAGGAAAGGATATGGGAAAGGCGGAAAGACCTGGGGTTCAGACCCCTAGTCGTACACCAAGAAAAATAGGTACGCCAAACCCGGTGATAGATATGTGACAAAGGCGGCTTCCTAGCCTGCAGCATGGTCTGAATGACCCTCCAGGAGAATCCTCTTGCTCATAGGACGGAAGTCTCAAGAGCCACCCCATCAAAGAGAGTCGAATCAGATCTGGATGGAAACATGGACTCTGAGACAGAAGATCTGTCCTGAGAAGAAAAGACAGTGGTAAGTCGATGGAGAGGCCCAGTAGATCTGCGTACCAGACGCAAACTTGCAGAGAACCCAAGAAATCATTGAGATTGGGGGGGGAAGACGTGACTCACAGAGGGAAGGTCCAAGGGGTATGTAGTGAGGAAGCCGACGGTCAAAATGCAGACCGCTGGCTTCCCGATGCCTATCATTATCGCTACGTCAGGATCCTGACGCCCGCACATCCGCGAGGGTGGGGGGGGCAGGGTTAGGTTACGGGATCCTGGGGGGGGGACATAGGGTTAGGCACCCCCCCGGGATGGTTAGGGTCAGGCTAGGGGACGGGGGTGTTAGGTTTAGGCACTTAAGGGGGGAGGTCAGGGTTAGGCACCCCTAAAGGAGGGCTAGGGTTAGGGGGGGGGGGAGGGTTAGGATCAGTAGAAACACTTATCCTGTCGGGATCTTCTATTGCCGGTCTTCAGTCAGGAGCAGTATCTTGGTAGCTGATGACTGAAACTAGATGCCATCATGTCGTTGTCAGGCTTGCTCCACGGGCCTAGGAGTTGTATGAACATCCTAATGACTTAGGAAGTCTGCTTCCCAATTCTGAACTCACAGGATGAAGACTGCTGACAGTGCTGGAACATGGTGTTCCACCCAACAAAGAATTCGGCTGACTTAATGCATGGCTCCCTGACTGCGGGTACCGCCCTGGTGGTTTATGTAGGCCACTGCGGTAGAATTGTCCGACTGTACCTTCACCGGACTTCCATGAAGGAGGTGCTGTGCCTGACACAGAGCTCTGTATGCGGCATGTAGTTCCAGCATGTTGATGGAAAGCTGGCTCCTGACGCGTCCAACAGCCCTGAAAGGTTAGGTGACAGGTTACCACCCCCCACCCCGAAGGCTTGCATCGGTGGTAAGAAGGACCCAGTCCTGGATCCAAATGCGAGCGCTGGAGTCACCACAGTAGGGAGAGACATATTTTCAGAAGTAGAATAAGAGTCTGTGCCTTTTGATCCATCGCTTTAGAATGACCCTTTGGAGAGGCCGGGAGTGGAACTGACCATACTCCACCATGTCGTACGTTGAGACCAAAGACCCCAGAATCTGAATGCACGAGTGTATGGCCCCCACGCTGTCCTAGAAAGGTGCGGGTTTTGGCTTGTAAGGTCACAATCTTGTCCGGAGAGAGGAAAACTCTCTGAGCTCTGGAATCCAACAAGGCTTCCAGGTGGAGCATCTCCTGGGACGGTGATAGTGTGGATTTCCTCCAATTGATTATCCATCCATGGGACTATAGAAACGCCACTATCAGATGGATGTGATCTGTGAGAACTGTCAGAGACTGAGTCAAAAGAAGCAAGTTGCCCAGGTACAGTAAAAATCTGACGCCCTTGTGGCGAAGATGTGCTGCCATTACCGCCATGACCTTAGTGAAAACTCGAGGGGCTGTGGACGGACCAAGGGGTAAAGCCTGAAACTGAAAATGGCTGGTTTGTATTGCAAACCTGAGAAAGTGTTGGTAATTGGGCTGTATAGTGATATGCGAATAGGCATCCTGGATATCCAACTATGCCATAAAAACCTCAGGTTCCAAGGCCAGGATGATGGTGAATCCGGAGGCATTTGTTCAGGTGTTTTAAATTGAGGATAGGTTGAAAAAAGCAGTCTGCTTCTGAACCAGAAACAGATTGATGTAAAAGCCTAATGCTGCATACACACGGTCAAATTTTCTTAAAGATATGAACGATAACGATTGTAAAAATCGTTTAATCGTTCATATCTTTTACATGTTGGGCATGCATCGACCAACAATGCACGTTCCTGCATGTCAGATAATGATATCTGACATCGACTGTATTTGCAGTAAGATTTGGACGATTTCATTCATTTTAATTAATGTCAGAAACCGTTCATAGTTGATAAAATCGTTCAAATCGATTTAAAAATCGTTCAATCGTTCATCGATAATCTAGCAACTCTGACCGTGATCTAACCCTCTCCGGGACGGGAGAATAGGAATGACGATCCCTGAGGCCATGAGTGAGCGAATAGACTCTTCGAGAGCTTCAGCCTTTTCTGGCTGTGTAGGAAGGCCGGTGGAAAAGAACCAGGAAGGCGGACACTGTCGAACAGTGAAAGCGTAGCCCTGAGACATGACGTCTCTGACCCAAGCGTCTGTAGTGGTCTGCATCCATAGTGCAGAAAAACTAAGAAACCAGCCTCCCACTCTGAAGTCAAAGGGGAGGAGGCCCGCCCCATCATGCGGCAGGCTGGGACGTTCCTGAAATCCTGAATCTATGGCTGCTTTCAGTAGATAAGCTGCCTATTGAACATGCACAACCAAGGAGAACTGGCCAACTCTGTGCATGCCAGGGGTAAGCCCTTCCTGCCAAAGCGTCTGCCCAGTGGCCGACAACTTTAGACACCCAAGCCGATTGGAAGGGCTGGACGAATCAGAGCACCTGCATTAACATACTGTAAATGGACTTTTTTCAGTTTCCTATCTGTAGGGTCTTTAAGAGATGCTGTGTTAGGGATAGGCAGTAGGGAAGATGTAATAAGAAAAGTAATGTGGGCATCCACTGGGGGAGGAGACTCCCACTTTGCCCTATCTGCTGCTGGGAGAGGGTAAAAGGTAGCAATACGCTTGAAAACTTGAAAGTGACTACTAGGGTAAGTCCACGGTGGTCTTCTACCTCTTAAAAACAGAAATATAAGTAGAAGTGGGTAAACCAGCGCTGAAAGGGATAAAATCCCACTATTTCTCTCAGGACAATCCTGGATATGAACCAATGCCTTCACACGATCTCTGCTAATAAATAGATCAACCAAACTTACATAATTATTCTTTTTTGTGTGCACATCGAGGTATGTTTTCAGTCAGTATAATAGTGACCACCCGTGTATGTATAAGGATAACACTTACGTCAGCGTTCTCCCCTGCATTCACATAAGGGTATATTTGTATTGAAATCCTCGACGAGGTAAATATTAGAACTCGTCGAAAACGGAGAAGAATAAACCTTTTAATTAACATGTACATGGAAAAAAAATAAAAAAAAATAAAACTGGAACAATCGTGGTTTCAAGACAGGGTGTATACGTCCCACCGATTCCCTATGCTGCAGTCACCGGGAGCGGGGATGTGTATTAACAGACACCAGTTGTTACTCTGTATGTATTCATCCACAATCAACGACCTGGATATTGACGGCTTCAACATATACATATATATATTTTTAGGTGTGGTATATAAGGTGGTATATATTTTTCCTTTTAAATGCTATCCTCCTGATGAAGTCCAACCCTAATGGTATAAGTGACGAAACGCGTTGAGGAAGTGGGGACCTGTGATGTTTGACGCAGTGATTCTCTCAGATAAGCCTTTCTTGTTATTCTTTGATGTAATTATGCATTTTTTAGATGTGTTATTGTTTGTGAATAAACTATCTCTGGTAATACACTATGTGAATATATTTTTCCTCCCGGTATATATCCACATTTGGGGAGTAAAAGCATCATTCTAAAGATTCAGGAGTGAAACAAAGATCTTATATAAGCTACTGGATGAGCACTTAATGGTACGCATACTGAATACATATGGTGCGTGCACTTTGTGGTAAACATAATACGCTATAAGGTCCTTGTCTTTCATATATTTATATATATTTATATATATATATATATATATATATACACACACACAAGCTGTACTCACTCCTGCAAGGGATGTTCCCCCAGTGACCAGTAACCACAGCAGGTACAGAGACACAGGTAAAAGTACAATTGCTTACATACACACAGACCACTCAATGCAGAAATGTTGGCTAATGAAGCATTAACAAACCAGCCTAAATAAACAGGAAGGAGAAGTTAACTAACGCAGATGCTGAGAGCAGGCTATGAGAGGAGATTGGGGCCCAGCTTCTCTCGAATAACGTTGAGACAGGCAAGGGGGTAAAATGGCCCAGGGAGGAACTACCTGGGACTTACTGGCCGCAGAGGGAAAGCGCACCCCAGGGTTGGTGCTAACAAGTAAGCGCCCACCTCCCCCTTCTGGCATAACCCCAGGGAAGGATGCCTTACACTGCCCACTAGTAAAAAGAAATAAAATAAGTAAATAAAATAAACTGCAGGGGACCACCAAAAGCAGCCCCCTTAAAAACTGGTGCCCAGCTCTTGCCGGCACCACACTAATGACCTGTGGCTGGGGGCAGGGTATAGAGGTGAGGAGCCTGGGCTTGTGGGTAATTTTCATTAATTATTTGGTGACTCTCCTCTTCAGGCTATACCCAGTTTCATCCCTGACTGTTTGTCCTTTTTGCACGGCCAGAGTATTGTACCTAGCTCCACCAAAATTGGCATGGTGGTGTAGTTGGACCAGGAGTAGGTTTTTGTCCATGTTTTAAGTTCGTCAGGGCCATGGAGGTCTACATGGTGCCCACCAAGTAGGCCGCAAAGTCTCTGATTTTAAATTTTTGTTTAAGCAAGTTCACTCAGGATGTCTTCCAGTACCTAAAACTGCACTGATTTTAAGGCACAGGCTGATATGTTCCAGTGGATGGCAGGCAGAGCTCCAATGGAAGAGCAGTGAGTCAGAGGATCAACTGTTACACTGCACCTGCACTGACAGTTACTAATTTCCTCTAAGCGTATATAAATGGATATATAGGTCTTTTTCAGGGCAAAAACCATGTTAGCAAACAATGAAGTCCTTTTCTGGATTAAGGTAATGGAGTTATAGGCGAGAAAAATTTACAAAATTAAGGCTGCAGATGTACAGTACTTCAAGGTCCATTCTCCAACCGGGCAGCACCGGATATTCCAGCTAGTTCTCAATATCAGAATCTCAAATCTTCTCACCTTACCCCAGCAGGCCGGTATCTCACAAATAAGTATATCGTGCAATAATATGCTTGCCATTAATTGTAATATCACTGAATGTATTCCTACTGTATTTACCAAACTCCTGTTACTTACCTGCTGTAATGCTAGTGCCACAGCTTTCAACCCAAGCTAACACTATAAATGAACATAAACTCATCTCTCTGACCCAAGCCTACATTGTAATGAATTTCCAGTGTGTTAATGTCAAATATTAACTATTGAATGAAGCACGATAACAAATAACACTTTCTGCATGTTCTTAATATATATATATATTCTTTGTATGCGTAGATTTCACATTTATATAATTTTGCATAACTGTATGCTCATGTCTAGGCTTATTTTAATTAGCATGAGATGATGCACAATGATTTGTGTATATGCTGCTTATCGACCGCTTGTAAAAATGAAGAGATATGGTAAGAACTTACCCTTTTTAACTCACTCTCTTCGAAGTCCATAGGGTCCACAGGGATTACCATGGGGTGTAGTTGGTTGAAGTGAGCCATGCACCAAACAGTTAAAGCTTTAGCTCCCAGGATGCACTGGCCCTTCTCCATATATACTCCACCCCTAGCCATAGGCAGGAAGTTTTGTAAACAAGCCCAAGGCAGGAGTAGGAGAGAGGAGAAGGAAGAACATTACTCTCAAGAAACACGCTCACAAAATATGAGGGAATCAGCGAGAGAGAGAAAAATACCCGATGAAGCCAGGTACGTCAGGGTGGGCGCCCTGTGAACCCTATGGACTTCGGAGAAATAGAATTAACAAGGGTAAATTCTTACCAAAACTCTTCATTTCTTCTTCAGGATCCATATGGGGTCCACAGGGATTACCATGGAGACGTCCTATAGCAGTTTCCCCTAATGGTGGGGACGCTCCTGAGCAGAGAGGTGCACTCTGCGCCCAAAGGAAGCATCCTGAGAGGCAAAAGTATCAAAGGCAAAAAAAACTAAGGAAGGTGTAGACGGAACCACACACTCTTTAATCAAAATGAAAACCCCGGGATACCACTTATGGAAGGTAACCAATCCGGGTACAGAGGACAGCTCTGTCCTAGATAAGAAATAAAAAGTAAGCACCCAGAAAACCCAAAACCTCTGGGTGAGCACCTTAAAAAAAATAAGAGTGCTAAGCTCTGTGACAGATGCAGGCTGAGGAAGGCTTCCTCGCCCAAAGCATCGTCCTGACCACAGAGCTAGAGAAACTTTTGGCTCTTAAGAGGGATAACTCAAGAGGCTCGCCGCCAAAGACAGACGAGGGGAGACAAGGACCCTGTGCTAAAAGGTCTGGCCGTAGAGGAAGTGGAAAAGGAGTGTTTATGGAGAGACTCCGTAGATCGGTGAACCAGCGGCGCCTGGGCCAGGCTGGAGTTATCATTATCACTGTGCCACTTTCCTGCTTGAATTTCCAGAGAACCCTTTGGAGGAGGGAAATCAGAAGAAACAGGTATGCTATAATGAAATTCCATCGCACTGCCAGAGCATCCACGAAAGCCGCTGAGGGGTCTCTGGTCCTGGACCCATACTTTGGGACCTTGTGGTTGCGACGTGAGGCCATGAGGTCTACGTCTGGTAGGCCCCATATGTCGTGTCTGCAGGCAGAAAGATCCTTTGTACCTGAGAATCTAGGAGTGTACCCAGATGTACCATCCTCTGTGTTGGAAGGAGGACTTTTTCCAACTGATGAGCCAGCTGTGTGCCTGCAGACAGGGAATGGTCAACTGGAGATGGCGTTGTAAAACAGCCCGTGATTGTGCCAAAATTAAGAGGTTATCTAGGTATGGCAGGATTCTGACTACCTGATGCCTCAGGTAGGCCGTCATAACTGAAATTATCGTGCTAAAGACCAGAGGAGTCATTGACAGTGGCAGTGCTTGAAACTGGTAATGTCGCTGCAGAACAGCAAACCGTAGAAATCGTTGGTGGGATGGTGTAATAGGCACATGCAGATACGCATCCTGAATGTCCAGGGAAACCGTAAAATCCCCAGATTCCATTGCCAGAACAATAGCTCGTGAAGTTTCCATGCAGAACTTGGGCACTCGGATAAACCTGTTGAGGGGTTTGAGATTCAGAATAGGCCGATGAGACCCATTCGGCTTCTGAATCAAAGAGAGAGTAGATTAGAAACCAGTTCTTCGAAGATCCGAAGGAACAGGTATTACCACACCTGAACTCAGCAGAGAGTGAATGGCTTCATTGAAGGCCTGGCCCTTGATGGGATCTGATGGAAGACCTGTACAAAAAAATTGCTGGGGAGGACGTCTCCGGAAAGTGAGAGCATATACACCACTTCTCTGACCCAGGCGTCTGTGGTTGTCTGATGCCATGAGTCTGCGAACCGCAGAAGTCGGCCTCCCACCCTGGGATCCCCCAGGAATAGACCCGCCCCATCAGGCGGAGGGTTTGTCGTCAGACTTAGGAGCTGGCCGTCTGGTCACCCAAGGCTGCTTAGATCTAGACTTGTTGGTCTTGTCTACAGCAGGCTGCTTGGAAAGGACTATCCTTTTGCCTTACCTTGGGGACGAAAGGCCCAAAAGGAAGACCTTTTAGGCTTAGGAGTAGCTGCTGACGGCAAAAAAACAGATTGAGGCTGCCAGAGTAGCCACCATCTTGTTTAACTCTGCGCCAAACAGTAGGTTCTCAGAGAAGGGCTAGGATTCGAGGGCTTTCTTAGATTCCAAGTCCGATGTCAGGATAGTAGCCAAAGGACTCTGCGGGCGACTACCAAGATCGCAGAAGCTTTAGAAGCAAGGAGTCCAGTATCAAATGCAGCTTCTTCCAAATAAGAGGCTGACTCCTGAATATGGGAGATGTAGGGCAGCTGCTCCCTGGTAGCATCTGATGACATGCTGTCTTCCAGTGCATTCGTCCATCCTTCAATAGAATTAGCTATTAGAATTAGCTTTCAGTATGGCGCTGGAAAAAGTCATAGCGTGTAGTACAACTTTTTTTCCACCATGTGTCGCTTTTCCTAAACTACACATGCATCAGATTTTGAATGCATTTTCTGTATCACCGCCCGATGATTGGCTGACAGATCCTCTGATTCGCTTCATGGAATCAGGGCTGTAGAAGAATGTGTAATACAGTACTGTAATGATTTAAAACTTTATGTGTGTGAGTCCTGTACTTTAAAAAAATATATATTTTCTTTATTGTATTTGTAGTTCAGCCGCCAATTACTGTTCGGACACAAACTACAGTACAAACTTTCAATGAGACGGGATCAATTAATATTTGGGTAACTGCTCAGGTACTGTGTTTACATGTACTAGTATAATATTTAGAAAGGAAGACACTTTTTATTATTATTATAATTACAGTAGTATGCTTCCCTCACTGTGCCCTCCCTAACGGCAGCGGGTGGGTGGAGTGTACAAGCATTCAGTAGATTAATGTGAAAGCCTTCTTGGCCTAGTGATAGAGCGGTGGTTTTACATTGCCATAGTCCAGGGTTCAAATACCACTACAGCAATTATTATTTAGTAATCATAATCACTTTAGATTCATTCCTCTTTTTTTTTTTTTTTGTATACCATCCGCACTAATCGAGTTTCAGACGCACCCACAGGTGTTGGAGGTTTCAGGGACTCTAACGCAACCTCAGTTTTAATTAAGACCACATGAGTTCCTGTTCAATAATGTTGCAGTATTGTATTGAAGGCACTACATTGCTCCACAACTCTCCCGCACCCTGCAATGACACACCCATACAGTTATGGGGTGCAGGGGCTCCAGCGTCTGGTTTCAGATGCACCCTAAGCGTCAGGGGCTGAGGCAGGTCAGACGCACCCTTAGCGTCAGGGCCTAAGGCAGGTCAGATGCACCCTTAGCGTCAGGGGCTGAGGCAGGTCAGACGCACCCTTAGCGTCAGGGGCTGAGGCAGGTCAGACGCACCAACAGGTGATGGGGTTCAGGAGCTCAAACGCACCTAAAGTACTGTAGGTGAGTATGAGTGATTGTGAGTGTGCATGTACCAGTGGCGTGACCAGGGCAAATTTAAAAATGGAGCCCTCCTCACCCCCTTGTGCGCGCCCCAGGGAAAATGGGCGTGGTCACTTAAAAATGGGGCGTGTCAACATGACACCCCCCCTTTATCGTCACTCAGAACATTCCTATCCATATGCACCTTAACCCCAGTAGTGCCCCTTATACAGTACCCCCAGTATGCAATGTCCCCAGTAGTGGTCCTTCTTATGCAGGCCCATAGTAGTGCCCCTTATACAGTACCCCCAGTAGTGGTACCCCCCAATGCAGTGCCCCATGTAGTGGTCCCCCCTATGAAGTGGCCCAAGTAGTGTTCCCCCTTATATAGTGCCCCCAGTGGCAGTCCCCACAATGCAGTGCCACCAGTAGGTATACCCCCTTATGCAGTGCCCTTTATTATAGTGCCCCCAGTAGTAGTCCCCCCCCCTATGCAGTGCCCCCAGTAGTGGTCCCCCTTAATGCGGGCCCCCAGTAGTGATTCCCCCTATCCAGTGCCCCATGTAGTGGTCCTTCCTATTATTGCCCCCAGTAGTGGTCTCCCCAGTGCAGTGCGCCTAGCAGTAAGCCCCTTATATAGTGCCCTCAGTAGTAGTTTACCCCCCCAGTAGTAGTCCCCAGTAGAGGTTCCCCCTCCCGATGAAGTGCCCCCAGTAGTAGCCCCCCAGTAGTAGACACCAGTAGCGCCCCACCCCCAGTAGAGGTCCCCTCACAGTAATGGTGCTGCCAGTAGTAGCCACTCTCTCCCCCGTTGTACCCCCAGTAGTGCAGACACGTTTAAAAAAAAAAAACACTTACCTGAATCCACGCTCCGGACACCGCTTCCGCCACCGCCGCACGTCAGTCCTCCCGGGCTGGCGCGCTCTGAATTATGGGAGAGATGTCAAGACGACTTACCCATTACCCACTGCATGAGCCGGAAGGCGGAGCTCATGAGTGAGCTCCAGCCCGGTTCTTGCAGTGGGCCCTGCAGCAGTCAATGAGAGTCTGTCTGACTCTCATTGGCTGCTGATTCACACACACATTGCCGACGCTCGGCGGTGATGTGTGTGCAGCAGCAGCAGCCAATGAGAGTCTCTCTGACTCTCATTGGCTGCTGGTTAACACACACATCGCTGCCGCGCTGGCGGCGATGTGTGTGTTAGCACAGCCTGAGCCCACCTCCCACCCTCCTCCTGGTGCTATTGGTTAAGCGCTCAGGGGGAGGGAAGAAGCTCGGCTGTACAGCACAGGACTGACGCAGGGTCCTGTGTAAATGTGTAGCGCTGACCGCACACACTGCGGTCCGCGCTACACTGCCTAACTAGGGCAGGCCGGACCGTGGCCGACGGTGCCCAAAAAACACACACACACACCTCCGCCACCTGTCGTACGGCACCCAGGGCATGTGCCCTGCTCGCCCTGCCCTAGTTACGCCACTGGCATGTACTGTATGCTTTAATAAAATGTTACTATCACGGTGTGTGTGTGTCCTGTGCCTATAAATACAAATATAAATATACTTGCGATGTGCACTGAATCAACTACTCAAGCAACACTAGGCTGGTAGGATTTGAGTGCTGTATAATCTGGCTCCAGAGAGAGGTATACAGGGAGACAAGACCCGATCTCCTGAGACCTACAGCTTCAGATAAGCCCTGATTAAAGGCACATGAGCGTCTCATTAAGGAGGAGGGTGTAGGAGGAGCAGCTCAGATGTGGGAAGACTCAGCTGAGAAATCACACTCTGAGCTGGGGGAGGGGCTTTCAGGGAAGAGCTTACTTCCCCACAACTATTAATCCCCGGGTCTACTGGCTTACCAAAGGCCCCAGATATTACTGCCCTGGTGGTGTAGTGGGGGAGCGGAAGCACCAGTCGCCCGCAGGCTGGTCTCCACAGTCGGAGGTAAGGACTGCATGACAACGAGATTCCCCGCAAGCAGGGAATCGCCTTATCTGACATCCCCGTTACCCGGCTGCAGTCCAGGGTCTCCCAGTTGAACCTGCATACTACACTGAAAACTATATATCCCCACTGTCACCTTAATATAACGGAACTAAAAATTTCCCTCACTCTACATATATTTCAGTCATTACAATGTTGACAGCTATATCCAAGCTGGCCAAGGATAACCACTATTGGTAACATGAAGGGGTGGTGGTGGGAGGACTAGCTTCACCCCTGCCTGGACCTCAGTATCTGCTCTGCTACCACGCTACGATAAGAATGTTCCTGCCATGGATTGGAAATGAATGACATTGCTTGCTGGCTTGTTGGAGTTGGATGACTGCTTCCCTTGGTGGAACCAAAATTTTCTCAGAGTTGTTCACTACTCCTGGTCCCCAGCAACTTTCCTTTAGTGTGTGAATATTCTGCATTTATGGTAGCCGCCACAGTGCAATTTTTTTTTATGCACCCCTATGGGCAGCAAACAAAAATATGCAAGGCTGTGTGTATGAAAGTGCAACTATAGCAAGACAAAGGGTATACAGAGTCCTGTTAAAGAGCCAGACCCAATTCCAGGACCTACGGTTGCTTACATTTACAGTTTTTTGCTAAACTATTTTAAGTCACTGAATGAGTAAATCCATGCATCTACCACTTTCACTGTTTATAGAATTGGCATACATTTTTTTTTATATATTTCACTGGCTATTTAAAGCACACCTAAATTAGACAAACCACAACTACAGAGGTTATTAACACCACGTGTCTTTCCCCCATTGCAATGCACTTGTAGAAAAGCCGAGCCACTTACTTGTGTCTTCCCCCCAAACTAAAAGTTGCCAATCAGCCCCAGCTGCAGGGATCTGATGTCCCTGGAGCAAACACCATGGAGGAGAGGAACCGTCCTAGCTATAAGCCCTGCATAGCCAGCAGAGACAGCAGCTAAAGTGATTAAGAGCACCATTTTCATGTGTGGTACTTTGTGTCACTCCCTTTGAGAAGCACTTCTACACAAAGTAATGGTGAGGGTCCGAGGAATATACCTAGGGCAGAGTGGAGAAAGGTAGGAGTAATCTTAAAGGTTTTTTCTAAAATTTTAGACATGATGCTCTGAATTCAGTTTAATTAAAAGCGATAACCGACACAGTGATCTGACACTGACTGGGGGATAGAGGTTTTGTAGCACACTATATCAGTGCCAGGCTCAGTGTGACAGTACACGTGTGGGGTTCTGACACTGCATCCGCATCTGGCCTGGTGCCCTGCAGCTCAGCTCTCCCCCATGCTGCTGCTTCTATGGTATACATACTAGAATGCGAAGTGACACAATGTTCCGTGTGCGGGTTACTCCAGCTGCACCTGAGGGGGCAACATTCAGCAATTTAGGGGCACCAAAATTAAATTATATCTTGCCCCCAACAACCTAAAAACGTTGTGGCACCGCTGGTGCTAAGAAATCCAAGGCAGTAATGAGAAGAAGAAGTTATATTGACAATATAACCTGACTAAGTGATTGACATAACTGGTGGGAGTAGGACAGTTCAGCTAAAAAACAGGACAAAAATAACCTTCTCAAGGAAAGCTAAGCACAGATTCTAGCTTTGAATTCTGGAAATAACCCCACAACCAGTGAGGTCTTATGTGGCCTTGAATACAACACTGAAATATGAGTAATTTTATTGGTTGCTTAGCAAAACAAATACACTTACAATGTCTGCTCTTAAATCAAGGTTGCCGGTACAAGGCCTAGAAGCTGTCTCACAAATCAGCTGAACATGTTCTGCAGTCAAACCACAACACTGCAGTAGGAAAGTTTCTATGTCTAAGGGAGTCTAATATTCATTAGTGTCAAGGAAGCACAGATAATATATAGACACATTACAGGGAGTAAATATGTGGATATTGATGCCTTTAGAAGCTTGGAGTGACAGTTAGCCACATCTCTATTTCAAAAAGTTTATTTGAATGTTATTGGTCAATTTATTTGGCCATAGCAATAATCTACATAAAAGAGAAAAGCACATGGTATGTCAAATAAGTATCCAGGATGAACAGGAATCATTTTAGGATAGAATATATTTTTTATTGTAAATCAGTTAGATTGCTGCCATAGCGTGAAAAACACAATGCAGTGACAACACACTTTAGGTTACTAGGCAACAGTGCAAACGTAGAACGTTAAAGATATGGGTAGACACTTACTTGATTTTGTAATATTTCCAGATTCCTTAGTGTTGTCCCATTCATTTTCATGTATTCTACTGAATTAGACATCGGCATGAAATTGCTATATATAAAAAAAAAAAAAATACATAACATATAGTATATACAATAAATGTTAAATATTTTGCTGTAAAAATTACTTAAAATTGTAAGATGTAGGCACAAGTACATACATTTCGAAATGTGCATGTTACATCAATGGCTAGTTACATCAATGACGCACATCACTATTGAATTGATGTGCTACATTGTACTCAATATCGGTTCAGCCCAAAACACATCTACACTCCAGTGCGTGCAGGTAGCAGGACAGCTCTACGACGGTATACGTTTAGGATGCCGACGGCCGCAATACCGACCGCCGGCTTCCCGACTCCTCAATCCCAGCTAGGGTTAAATGGCAGGCGTCTAAAATCTAGATGCCTGTCATTACCCCTACGCTTGGAGACCGGCACACGGTATCCCGATTGAAGGGATGCCGGGCGCCGCGAGCAGACAGCCGCGGGGGGAGGGAGACTTAGGTTTAGGGCTCCCAGGGGGGACTTACGGTTAGGCACCCCCCCGGGAGGGTTAGGCTAGGAGAAAGGGGGGTTAGGCACCCTCGGGGGGAGGTTAGGGTTAGGCACCCCCCTGGGGGACTTAGGTTTACGCAGCGGGGAAGGGGGGGGTTAGGTTTAGGCACTTGGGGGGGAGGATAGGGTTAGGCACCCCTAAGGGAGGGTTAGGGGGGTAGGTTAGGTTAGTTAGTACTTACCTGGGGACGATCGGGATTTCCAGCGCTGTCGAGCTGCTGCTGCCGGGATCTCTTCCTCTGTCGGCCTGACGCTGTCGGGATTCGAACTGCCGGCCATGCGGCCGGCGGTATTACATACCTATACCCTTTACGACTTGTCCGGATGCATAACAATTAGTCTGCATACTTCCCAACAGTCCTGCATTCTTTCTTTCTTCTCTCGTGAACTGATGTAGTTTAAATGAAAAAAAAAGAGACAGGTAGGAAGCCACTCCGCTTAGAGTAATCTACTGTAGGGTCTCACTTCCATAGCGGTCAGTGCAAAAGTTGGTCCCCCAGGCCATACTTGTGAGGGAGAGAGAGACTGGGGCCCTTAAGTAATTGTAGATTGTAAGCTTGTGTACAGGGGCTCTCTTACTGGTCCGTCTGTTATTACCCAGTTCTTTTTTATTATGGCGTTCCCAATTGTAAAGTGCAACGGAATATGCTAGCAGGGGAAAACAGACCATTTCTAGAGGAATAGTTTCCAATTGCTTCATTGTAGAACAAATGTGGCCAGCTCATGAAGAGGGAATAATAATTGTTATGCATTATTTAATACATAATATAATAGGAGACAGAACTACTCTAACAACACATTCTCCCATTCTGTTCATGTTAGACGTCTGTCTCTTCTTGTTGGCAGCTGCACTCTAGTCCGGTGCCCTGATTAAGCACTCTGAGCCACACACAGATGTAGGAAAAGCTGCTGCCACTGAGCATAAGCCGTAGCTCTGTTTTGTCCCTTATACTGCAGGTGTGGATGTAGTCCTACTAAGATCATATTATAAACAGCTGCTTTTGTGGTCATGTTTCTAGACTCAAGCCAGGTCGGGATAGGGGGGATGGTTCTGGCAACTAGTTTCATGTTAATCCATTATCACAAGCACTCCTTTTTATACATTGTTTCCATTTACAAAGTGAGCTGTTTAATCATATAGATATTTTTGTTTCAGTAGCACAGCAGTACATATATAATCAACTAGAACACCCCCCATAAGCTAGATAACACACTATACGATGTATCGTACAATATAGCATTAAGACGCAGATCGGAATGATAGATTGTACACATTGTATAGTGTGTACACTCAATCTGTCGTACATTGCTTCGTCCCAACTGCAGTCTTGCACGGCAGATGTAATGATGCAATGAATGACGCGGAATAGTTACGTGCAGCATATAACTACGCATTATGCCATCGTATTGCAGATCATGCAGTGTTACCGGCACGTGCAATGTATTGTTACATTGATCGCCGCAAAGCTGGGTCGCACGGCCATATGGTGTGTACACTTATTACAGATGTGCGCAGACCCCCATGTTTTGGTTCTAATTCATTGCTGTGTTTTGGTTTTGCCAAAACCACTTTCATGTGTTCTGGGTTTGGATATGGATTTTTTTAAAGATAGTTAAAAACAGCTAATATCATGTGATTTGTAAGAAATAGGAAGGAAGAGGGGGGGGGGAATAGGGGACTGCACAGAAAAATAATAAAAGCAAAGTAGCTAAATAAATATGTATCACTTACTGGTGATTGCAACTGAGGTGCAGCCTACAGTAAATATAGATAAAGTCAAAAAGAAGAAAGAAAGAGCACTGTATATCCGGGGCACACTCATGTATTAAACAATTAAATTAAAATATAACTTTTATTGTTCTAATAAGTAAAAAGGTGTCAACAGCCAATGAGAAATAAGGACAAAAAGACGGAGAACGCCCTTATAGGATAACCTTACACTATACAGGTAGAGGTCTGTCTCAATCCTCATACTATATACAGTCAGGTGCATAAATATTGGGACATTGACAGAATTTTCATATTTTGGCCTCTATTCACCACCACAATGGCTTTGAAATGAAACAAACAAGATGTGCTTTAACTGCAGACTTTCAGATTTAATTTGAGGGTAATTACATCCAAATCAGGTGAACGGTGTAGGAATTACAACGGTTTCTATATGTGCCTCCCACTTTTTAAGGGGCCAAAAGTAATGGAACAAACTAAACAATCCTAAATCTAACTTTCACTTTTTAATATTTTGTTGCAAATCGTTTGCAGGCAATTACAGCCTGAAGTCTGGAACGAATAGACAACACCAGATGCTGAGTTTCGTCCCTGGTGATGCTCTGCCAGGCCTCTACTGCAAATGTCTTCAGTTCCTGCTTGTTCTTGGGGCATTTTCCCTTCATCAAGTGAAATGCATGCTCAATCGGATTCAGGTCAGGAGATTGACTTAGCCATTGCATAACATTCCACTTTTTAGCCTTAAAAAACTCTTTGGTTGCTTTTGCAGTATGCTTCGGGTCATTGTCCATCTGCACTGTGAAGCGCTGTCCAATGAGTTCTGAAGCATTTGACTGAATATGAGCATATAATATTGCCCGAAACACTTCAGAATTCATTCTGCTGCTTTTGTCAGCAGTCACATCATCAATAAATACAAGGGAACCAGTTCCATTGGCAGCCATACATGCCCACGCCATGACACTACCAGCACCATGCTTCACTGATGAGGTGGTATGTTTTGGATCATGAGCAGTTCCTTTCCTTCTCCATACTCTTCTCTTCCCATCACTCTGGTACAAGTTGATCTTTGTCTCATCTGTCCATAGGATGTTGTTCCAGAATTGTTATGGCTTTTTTAGATGTTGTTTGGCAAACTCTAATCTGGTCTTCCGGTTTTTAAGGCTCACCAATGGTTTACATCTTGTGGTGAACCCTCTATATTCACTCTTGTGAAGTCTTCTCTTGATTGTTGACTTTGACATATATACACCTACCTCCTGGAGAGTGTTCTTGATTTGGCCAACTGTTGTGAAGGGGTTTTTCTTTACCAGGGAAATAATTCTTCTGTCATCCACCACAGTTGTTTTCCGTGGTCTTCCGGGTCTTTTGGTGTTGCTGAGCTCTCCGGTGCGTTCTTTCTTTTTAAGAATGTTCCAAACAGTTGATTTGGCCACACCTAATGTTTTTGCTATCTCTCTGATGGGTTTGTTTTGATTTTTTAGCCTAATGATGGCTTGCTTCACTGATAGTGACAGCTCTTTGAATCTCATATTGAGAGTCGACAGCAACTGATTCCAAATGCAAATGTCACACCTAGAATCAACTCCAGACCTTTTACCTGCTTAATTGATAATGAAATAATGAGGGAATAGCCCACACCTGTCCATGAAATAGCTTTTGAGTTGATAGTCCCATTACTTTTGGCCCCTTAAAAAGTGGGAGGCACATATAGAAACCATTGTAATTCCCACACCGTTCACCTAATTTGGATGTAATTACCCTCAAATTAAATCTGAAAGTCTGCAGTTAAAGCATATCTTGTTTGTTTCATTTCAAAGCCATTGTGGTGGTGAATAGAGGCCAAAATATGAAAATTCTGTCAATGTCCCAATATTTATGCACCTGACTGTATATGTATGATATGACAGACATCTCTAATTATAAATAAGGAAGGCATACATACTGTATAAAGAGTGTGACATAGTGACAAAACAGACACACATGAAAAATATAGTGATCAATATTAGTGGTAAGTGTTTGGTGAGAAATAGCGAAAATATGCAAAAAAAACATGAGAAATAAAACAAAACAATGACATTAATTAAAAACCACACAGTCTACTCATAATCATGATTTTTCTCCAGAATTAGGATTATGAGTAGAACCCCTAACGTTCGGGTGTGTTCGTATTCCAGGAATCCAAACCCGCACATCTCTACTTAGTATGGTTACTTGGAACATAAAGGGCATAAAATCACCCATGGAGTGCAACTAGGTTTTAAGGCATCTAAAACTGCTGAAAGCGTGCATAGCTTTATTGCAGGAGATCCATTTAACATTATTTGATCAACTGTAGGCGTGTTTAGTTAATAAAAATAATCTAGTCTTCAAGGTACTGGGATTTCATAATGTATCCATGATCCCAATGCCATGGAAGCTATTATAAAACATTCTCTTAAAGGTTTTATGTGGGTTGATAGAATTCAGTTCATTATAACAGGAAGGAGGCAACAATACAAATAACCAAGAGTGTCCGTTTTCTTCTATTTTTTTTTTACTTTACGACCCGTAACATGATCAATTTGAATCAGCCTGTACTCATTTAATAGACATGAGAAAAATGAGACATGACTGTGTGGATGATTTCAGTATATTTTGTGACTTGCATGCATTTTAAGGTTTCGCTGTTGTGGCAGCCTACAAAGTTACCATTTTGGCTATGGCTTTCCTAAGTGCAATAGTCTAAGCCGTGATACATGTCGACAATCAGAATGTCAACAAGCAGTAGGTGGACCTTGGAACATAGGCACCAGGATGTCGGAAAGTGAGATTCTACTGAACCCATTTTATCTGCCGGCAGTAAAACGGTAAATATCATGGCCACCGCTGCAAGTAGAATTCACACATATCGAAATCTAGGCGACTGCTTTCCGGGGTCTCCATAATTCTTGTCAACACAGCATATCAATAAGGAAACTACTTCCCTGTAAGCCTAAGCGTGCGTTTGCCTATTTCAGTAAGTCTCCCACTGACAAAATAGAACATGCTAAGCTGGGTACATGACTGTTTGCGGCGCATAGAACACACACCAAATAAAGCATACAGAGATACAGATACACTTGTCTATAGTTGTGTCACTTGGAGATGCCTGAGGGCTGGTACAAATACACACTGATGACAATGGCAATTGCTAGCACAAGTTAGCCAATTGCAGACTGACATTCTGAAGCCGATAGGTGGCAGTCTTCGTTGAGCGTCATTATAGGATTCTGTGGGCATATTTTAGAATTAATTCTATTGCAACCTTTATTCATACAAGAGAAACAAAATGCTGTATTATAGGTTTTTATTTATTTTTTATCACACCAAATACATAGGAAGTTTATGTAAATGCATATTTTTTGGCGGATGGTCATATTTAAGAATCAGCTTCTATTTTCTGATATAGGCATAGCTCAATTTGCATAGTTTTCTTATGTTTGTTTCTTGTTTGCATAACTTCCTACGTCTGCATAATAGCAAATGCGATTTCCGCTATCAAAACAAATGTTACAATAACTATTCTTGTGCTTATGACCTGGTTGGGTGTAAGAGCATCAGCTGTACGCATGACATAAACCTGCAGCATGTGTTACTGGAGCAGAGCTCTTGCAATGCCTCCAAGTCAGCATACTGCCGTAACACTTTTATATGTCTTTGAATTGAGCCATATAGTATGCATCCAACTCAGCATCAGCCCCTTAATGAAAAGGCTTTACTAACCTTGGACTATGAAGTATCCTATCCAGGCTGAATTCCTTAAGATAGGTGATGAGTGCAGCCAAAGAACAAATCACATTCTTGTCTAGTTTCAGGACTTCAGTTAATGTTTGAGAACCTGCTGACACAGATGAAGAGCATTAACAAAAAATAATAATTCTAAAAACAAAGTACTTTATCAATATCATAGTATTTAAAAGGCAAGCTAAACTCAGTAGGGGAGCATTTATAGAATTAAGTGTACAGCATGAGTAAAGTATGACACCACCACAAAAAAAAAAAAAGAGTGCTACAAATTTTTTAGGTCACAGAAAAGCTAATTTATTTCAATCTAGAATATGAACAGTTCTGGTTGGGTATGACATCCCAGCTGTCGGGATCCCGCTGGTCAGAATACCGACAGCCAGAATCCCGACACCCATAGGAAGTCACAGTAAGTATTTTTCTAACCCCTACCCTAACCTCCCCCCTAGTGCCTAAACCTAACAACCCCTCCCCGATGCCTAAACCTAACCTCCCCCTCCCCGCACCCTAACCCTAACACTCCCTAGCCGGTGCCTAACCCCGCTACCTAACCTCCCATAACGCCCTGATACTTACCTTCGGGATGCCGGTGGTCGGGATTTCGGCGCCGGTATTCAGACCGTCGACATCCCGCAGTTCAGTTTCTTCAAAAATAAATATTTGCAACAGGTTTCAGCTGCAGGTTTATATTGAAAAATGTCTCCTAAGGAATGATCCTTATATTGAGATAAAAGGCTAATATTAGACATATGCTGACAAAGAAATCATCCGCTCATTCCCCAGTCCTTATCAAACCATATAGCAGACTTCTCTTTTCTTTCATCTTATGGCTGCATGACACATGATTTAGTCACGGTACAGTTACTTACAATCGCCAAACGAAAACTGCTGGTTAAGTCAAAAAGAGAAATGTTATTAAATGCCTGAAAAGTTTATGAAATAGAATGTTATAATTAATATAACAAGACTTCACCCTGAACCATTAATATATTATTCTGAATCTAAACTAAAAATGTCCACCACCCCCCCCACACACACACACACACGCACTCTTCTCCCAAAAAAGTGTATCAAAGTATAGAATTATTCCTACTGTCAATTTATAAGCAATCTGAAAATTGTATACAGCACATATGTTTTCAGCTACATCCTCTGGGCTGTGTAGCCCATATCTCACATACACTATACACATACACAGTGTAAACATGCTTCTATGTTCCGAGCCTTTATGTTGTGTTACAAATCCAGCATTGTTCTCTATTTAACAATGGATGTGTTATGTTCATAGTCCAACATTGGCACAGAGAAAGGTTCCTCCGCTACAGCATGCCTTACTGAATTCTCCATGCCCCTTAAAGTATAGTGTTCTATCTGGTCCTTAATGGAAAATCTATACAGCTGAATCTGCCAGCGAAGGTCTAGTTCTGGTTTCATTACTACGAACAATTAGTTATATAGCACCTGCATACTCTGCAACGTTTTACAATTGGTAAGCAACACAGTAATTAAAGAAAGCTGATATTACCAGATAAAGAAGTAAGAAGGAAATGCTAGCAAACTTTCAATCGATAGGAAATAAGTGTGATTGATGAGGTTAGTTACCACTTATTACTGGTCCAAACAAATTTCAATAGGAAAAAATGCCTTGTGGCGCAATATGTTCCAATGCTGATTTGGGGGTCAGTGGTGTGAGAAGTACAGCATGCATACAAGTCTCAACTGAATTTTGTAAAAGGGTAGTAATCAGGTAAAATAGGCTTGAGAGGTTAATAAGAAGGCCCAGGAATTTGATAAACTTGTCTAAAGAGATGAGTTTTCAATGAACACTTGGATGGTAGAAGAAAGAAAAGTACGAGGTAGGGAATTCCACAGAGTGGGTGCATCCTGAGAAGAGCCACGTAGCCAGGAATGGGTACATAAGTGTGGATGAAAGACGTAGATCTAGGGCAAATCGTTCAGTTGGGAGAAATGTCGTCGGTTGGTATGGTTTTATTAATGTCTTTGTATGTTAGTACAATTATTTTATATTACATAAATTATAGGAAAATAAAGTAGGGACTGACAGAGCGAAGCAGCAGTAGAAGAACACTGTTCGAAGAAAAGTAGTTTGTCGCTGCATTCAAAATACATTACGGAAGTGAATGAGTAGTCAGAAGACAACTAGTAAGTAGATCAATGCAGCAGATTATTATTATTACCAGTTATTTATATAGTGTACACATATTCCGCAACGCTGTACAGAGAATAGTTGGCTATTCATATCAGTCCCTGCCCCAGTGGAGCTTACAATCTATGTTCCCTATCACATGCGCACACACATACACACTAGGGTCAATTTTGTTGGGAGCCAATTAACTTATCAGTATATTTTTGGAGTGTGGAAGGAAACCGGAGTACCCGGAGGAAACCCACGCAAGCACAGGGACAATATACAAACTCCACACAGGTAGGGCCGTGGTGGGAATCGAACCCATGACCTCAGTGCTGTGAGGCAGTAATGCTAACCATTACACCGTCTGTGCTGCCCCAGATTATAAATGGTCGAGTTAGGAGATATATGTGCATTTTGGAAAGGTTTCTTAGAGTGCATACACACACAAAGATTTTCTGTCCATCCATCCAACTAGTTGATTGGTTGGAATGAAAATCTAGTAAGGTATGAAAGCAAATGACAATCAGCAATTTGCTCCCAAACGCCGGAAAATGGACAAAAACTGTTTGAACAAATTGTTTAGATCAAACATTTAACAAACTTGTCCGAATGACCATTTTCATCTGTTTTCTGGCATTTAGGAGCAATTTGCTGATCATCATTTACTCCCATACGTTACCAGATTTTAATTCCAACCAATCAACTAGTTGGATGGTTGGACAGAAAATCTTTACGTGTGTACCCAGCTGTTGAGTATTGTAACAGGATCTGGATATAAATTGGATGTGGGTAATAAAACACAGTCATGAGTCAAGGATGACATCTAGGCAGTGGGGTAGTTAATTATAGTATTGCCAACAGAAATAGATAAGTCAGGGTTAAGAAGCTACTGCTGACTGGTTGGGATATTCAGTTTGAGATGATGAGAAAACATCCAAGATGAAACGGCAGCAAGGCATTAGTAACACAATCAAACGTGTATGGTGACAGATCAAGAGAAGATAGATTAATTTGGGTATCATCCACAGAGAGGCGATACTAAAATGTAAAGCAGCTTATTAGTGTACCAAGAGAACTGGTATAGAGAAGAGGACTGAAGACCAAGCCTTGTGGTACCCTAACTAATACAGTAATTTGAGAGGATGTTCAGGGAGAAATAAACACTGAAGGTTTGATAACTAATTAGAGAATAGGATACAGCAGTATCATGAAGATGCAGGGAATGAAGCATATGTAAGTGAGTGGTCAAGCATTTCAAAAGAATGAGAGTGGAGTGTAGGCAAGACTCTCAAGAAGCTTGGATGGGCGAAGGAGGGTAGAGGTGGAATATCAGTCAGCTGAAGGAAAGGAGAAGGAAGGAGTCCAGGAGGGTTTAAAGTGTCTAAAAGGACAAAAAGAAGGAAAAAAAATCCAATAAAAATATCATTGAAAATGTCATAAAAAAAGACATTCATAATTAAAAAAAAAAAATAATAATAATAATAATAATTAATCTCCATGGTAAAAGCAGTGTCAGTGCATGGGGCCACGTTTCCTAACAATAGCTGACCAATCCTTGTTGCTTATTCTATCTTGGTTTGTCACGTAACAATAAGGCCATTGCTGTTTAATGGTGAAAAGGATTTTTCAGGACCAAGAGAAAACACCAACCATAAAATACAATTACAATCGATCCAATATGCAACACCTATAAAGGTTTTGGTGATATGATATATAAATATAAGCAAACATTTACTGTAGCCTAAGTATGAGTTGGCACCTGCCTTCTCATAAAATGGTTTGTATTTTTTTTAAACATACATGTATGAATCTACCAACATCTGTTTCGTATAAAGTATATACACACAAAAATAGAATACAAAATCTAAAAACAAAAAAATGCTCCAGCCCAGTTCACAAACCAGATGTTTAGTGAGAGACTGGGAATACTGAACTGCGGGGTCTGTTGGCATTCATACTCGCTTCCTCAGAGTTCTGAAACCGCATCAGGACTACCAACAGTGCTACAACTCTAAATTCCACTGTTACACATCAATGCGAAATCTTCAAAATGTTCTGGTCATTTCAAAGGCCCCAGAGACAAACCGAGCCTCACAGACATGCAAGATGAAAGCCAATATTTCCATTGTAATATTTTTTTTTCATAACCAATACATTTTAGGAAAGTTATTAATATTTATATTGCAAAACTATGCAGAAGAATTACAAATTGTAAGCAAGTAATATAATAGAACACAGAAAATGCCATTAGAATAGGAATAATCCATTCATTATATTCAGAGATTTGTCATTATCAATACAACATCTGCATTGATCCAATGATTAAAAAAACAACATACACAGCAATATGAGGCAATTAAGATACATATGTAGAAGAAATCTATCACACTAATGGTAATTGGAAAGCACATTTTATCAATAGAGTACACTTAACCTAATTTGTGCATTAGTAAAGAGTTACTGTAGTACACTGGGTCTACTCTAGACATTAATCGAATATAACTGGACTTTGAAAACTTATGTATATGATTTACTGCAATGTCTGCATGATTCCTATTTGATATGTGTGGGAAGACCTGATTTGTATAACTTTACTTATGTGAATTTTGATTGTGGTGTGGTAGCACCATTTGCATTAGAAAGAGCAGCACCCAGAGGATAAATTACAGGGATAACAACATATTTTTAAAGCACTGAATTAAATTGGGCTCTCAGTGAGGGCATAATCATACACACTTTGCAAGATATTATAGACCCAAACAGAATCTCTATGATGAAACCAGTTTGATAAAGGTTTGCCACAGTAAAACGTTCGTTTTGCCATAGCATGATGCTGTCAAGTGTTTCCGTCTGTCATATTTTTAATCTTGCAAATATGCATTATTGTTAAATATACCTGTATTAAAACAAACCCTTTGAAAGTTATACAGGTTGAGTCTCCCATATCCAAAAAGCTTGGGACCAGGGGTATTTTGGATATCGGAATATTTTCCGTATTTTGGAATATTTGCATACCATAATGAAATTTCTTCCGAATGGGATCCAAATCTAAACACAGAATGCATTTATGTTTTATATATACCTTATACACACAGCCTGAAGGTAATTTTATACAATATTTTCAATAATTTTGTGGCTCAAACAAAGTTTGTGTACATACATAAAATTCCTTTATGTTTCATATACACCTTATACACAGAGCCTGATGGTAATTTATATAATATTATTAATAATTTTGTGTCTTAAACAAAGTTTGTGTACATTGAACCATCAAAAAGCAAAAATTTCATTATCTCAGTCATGCAAAAAATATTCCGTATTTCGGATTATTTGGATATGGGAGACTCAACCTGTACTTGAAATACATCATGTTAAAACCATTTAGACATTCACCGGCTAATAAATTCACAAGATCAGATGGGTTACGATGAGATCATGTCCAATGTATATAGATATGGATGTAAAAGAAAGAAGGTCAAATATAACCGGATAATGTTGCCAAAATTACGAATATAAACAGTTAGGAGTGATAAAACCTGGTCTATTCTGCAATTGATCCTAACAAAACAAAGACTCAGCAGGGACCCCCTCTGTGCTATACATTCAGCGGATGTTAGAGACTTATACAAACAGTACCAGTGTTTTCCCTTATGATCTGCTGGCACATGTTTAGACACAAAATATTAACATATTCATTAAAATTCATTAAATATTTTTCTAGGTATTTTTCTTACCGAGACATGCTACCATTGTTTCTTCTTGGTGCAAGGGAGGGGGCAGGGCTTGGATGAATCATCGCACCAGGACACATTGACATCAATAAGTGCCGCTACCTCACAGTCAAAACTAAATGAAAAGGGAATGTAGGGGAACGCACTAAAAAAAATGCATTATCACCACAATCCTAGCACCCAGAGATTTAGGTATACCTCGTTTGAAAGAGGAGAGCCCCCTCTTTCAAAATATGTGGGCCATGAGAAGTTGCTCTCTGTTGATCATGTATGATCACCAGAGAATATCCCCTACCCTGAAGCAATCACTGAGTCCATGGATAGGGGGGGGAATATTCAGGCATAGGGCCTGATTCAGAAGTGCACGAAAACCACACGCACTGCCGTGCACATATAGTTGATCAATTATTTCCTACTGTGCATGTGCAAAATATTCTTAAAACCCTAATGCGCACACGTTAACCTGAGTATAAGTACAAAAGGTATCAAGAACTGAAAGGCAATGTGTTGGCCGGCAGCTGGGAGGTGGCCTGAAGCAAAAAAATATGTTGTGTGGGAGTTTTAAGGGAGTGTAAAGCAGCTTCTACAGAGACCTTGTTCAGACAGAGAAACATGTCGATGGTGCGTGGTTGGTTGCCTGTCCAGAAGCACCGGTGGTGTTACATCATGCACGGGCTTGCACATACTAGTACACAAGAATTTGCATATTATCGCACCTGGAACTCTGGCAAAGTACGCAACCGCGACTGTGTGCACCTCTGAATCAGGCCGATAACCTAGAGGAGAGTCTTGTATTTCAAATTATGTGTCCCCTTCCTGGTTATTGCTGGTTGATAACGTGATCACCAGACAATATCAGCATGCTTTACAGAAAACCTAGTGGAGCAAAGAGATGGGGGAAAGACAGTAAAAATGCCTGATCTCCAGGATGAGTGGCTTGGCTAGCATGGTCATCACCCATATCTTCTAATCCATTTGACTGATTCCGGGTGTCTGATTAGGAGGAGGAGTGGGTTAACAGCTCCTGGCAACCCCTTGCTAGATCTGGTGGAGTCTTTCATTAAATGCAGCTACTGATGGCCGAAGATTGCATTGCCTGCAGGAACTGTTGTCGATCTCTGCTCCTGTGGGCTTGCAGTGCCTGGCATCCGTGGACTCCTACTCTGGGTCGGTGCCACTCTTCGATAGGCTGACCGCTTCTCCCGGGCTGCTCTGGGCTTCCTCCTTGCTGGACGCTACCGTGGGTCCGGGCTACGGCATACCTTGCCTCCTGTGTGCCTCCAGTTTGCGCCCTGCTGTTTGCATTGCCCTGTCTGAGCTGTGGACAGGTCTCTGGTCATTTGCCCGTTCTGGATGAACTGCAGCTGACATTCTGGATGTGGCTCTAATCCCTCCTGCCTTTCTGTTGCAGAAGGCTCCTCTTCCTGGCTGCTGGTTCTATCAGGGCTGTAGTTCTGGTCTCTTTTAGTACTCCATGCCTGCACCTGTTTGGTGCTCCTAAAGAGCTGTTGGCTCTGCTGTAATTTCACCCACAGTTGGTGGCCTCTCCCTTCTCTGCTCATTGCCTCGGATTATTGTCTTTTCTCCCTAACTTCTGCAAATGGGGACTTAATTGTTTTGGACTTCCCTTACTTGTGTGCCTCTCACCACTCATGCTGCTGACTTGGCCCTTCATTCACCTACAGTACCGTCTGACCATGCGGTGGCGGTCACTTCCAAACTGGAGAAATTTGCTGGCTCCTCCACTACTTACCCCTAGGGTGATGCCATTGTGAGTGTCAGGTTTGACATTCTGGAATCCCCTACGAGGGGGTTGTGATCTTGGTTTGGGAAGACGCACTTTTGCACCAAGGGGTGGCACTCGAGGGAATCACAGGTAATGGCGTGTGGACGCACTTTTGCACCAAGGAATGGCACATATAACACACACACACAGGCAGAGATGTAATAGTACTGTCACTGGAAGTGAAACTCTCAGGCAAAGATGTAATTAGCACTGCTGCTCCGGGAGACACTGGTAATAATACACAGGCAGGGATGTTGGTCGCACTGTATCTCGAGGAAACACTGGAAAACGAGATAACCAAGGGAACCTGGAACAAGGACTCTACTAGCACACTAGGAGTAATTGTTGATCAGGCAACTTCCTGGAGTTTTGGAGCCAGATATATACCCAGGGGTAGCAGATGATTGGAGCACGGCGTCAGCTGATCTAGACCATGCTACCATTGGTTGGGATACTGTCACATGATAGGAACTGTCATGGCGGCGCCCATGCTGGGAACTCCGAACCCCAACACACACAGCCGACCAAGGAAGTCCGCAAGCACCTAACGCAGAATGCTTAGCACCTCGCCCATCACTGCACCAGACGTCTGACTGAATGAGAAGTCAGGGGAAGCCGGCGTGGAGGTAAGAGATGGCTGATCCTAGGCTGAACCCCAACAGTGAGCTTACATACATCCCCACCCTCAGCTGCTGGTACTGGCTTTGCCAGGGATGCTTCCTCCAGCTTACAGAAAATCCTCCAAGCAGTTGCAGCCTCTGAACAGAATGTCATGTACAAGATTGGAAAGGTACATGTGGACATCTCCTTAATTCATCACGACCTGCAGAAAAGGTTTTAGAGGTTTGCCACCGGATCTGGAGGGCAGGCAGTGCAGCAATAATATCTATAGGTGGTTCTCCCTATATCAGGCACATATCATTTGGACACTTCCCAGGAACTGTACTGGAGCATTTGGTTGGACTTGGGATGTCATCTTTGGTTCCAGCATTAATTCCCAGAGGCATTTCCTTGTGTTGGATGTTCGCCGGTTGTGATACCATCGCTAATTTTGGGATCCTCGTTTCATCTGAATACAAGCTGGTAAACCATTCTCCCACTGTTGGATTTACAACTATATTTCAAGTTCCTTTTGCAAGACATTTACATCAGTGTCCATTCCTTTAATATTGCTGCAGCAGTTAGTGCCTATAGGGTTAATATCATGCATGATTTATGAGGTTTCATGTTATTTGGACCTCTATTTAACTAATTGTAGTGGATCCACATCATTCTATGTATGTTTTTATAACTTATGTTTGTATTGTTTTTATTTCTATATTAAATTGCATCTATTATCAGCACTGCACACTCCTTTTTTTTTATATAGTGCAGCAATAATATCTGTTTGGTCAGCCTTCCTGGGCATGCAGAGGGTCTGCTCCAGAAAACTTTAAGGATTAGCTTCTATGGGAATATGGCAAGAATTCCTTTTCTCTAAATTTCTTGGTGAAAGGGACCCATCACATCCACTTCCAGCAAGTGCTCCCTCGTGGACCTTTATTGCTACCATTTACTTTCAGGACCGTGATGTGGCTTGCTAGATCCCAGGATCCTCTTAAGAATGAGAATAATTCGGTCTCCAGGTTAAAAAAAAAAAGCTTTGAGATCTGCAGATCCAGTACCGCTTGCTTTTTCCTGCTCAACTCCAAGTGGTGGCCAACAGGACTACCCATTTCTGCAATTCAATACTTCTCAGTAGTCAGATAATTAGCTTGACAGGAGACAGAGCACATTGTTGATTCTACTTAGGTGGAGAGCAATCCACACTATAACCAAGTATTATCTATGCTTTCAGAGTTTTTCCTAATCCTTTCGTTCCTCAGTGATATGTATTGTGTTTGATCACTGAAGGCTTCACTTGGGAATCTTACCTTCTCCTGCAAAGGAATAGTCTTTGATCTTAGGGCTCGATTCAGACCCGCTCGCTAGATGCGTATACAAATTCGGCAAGACAGGCGATCGCACTGCAAGGCATTAGCACAACCACTATGCCTTAGTGTGCGATCGCATTATGTATGCAGACGCGCACCAGCCTGTCTTAAGACGCCCACTTGCGCATGTCATCTCCAGGAAGTGCATGCAACCATTGGTAACATCGAGTACCATCAGATGCGATCGCAGCACTTGTGGTTGACCATACACTGCCGCAAGCACTGCGAGTGCTTCAGTGTGAAATACAACCAAGTGACGTGTACTATGACGCTGCGTCTTAATTATGCACGCCTCTGAAACAGCGTTAAAAAGCTCAGGCACGCCTGCGTTCGCACCTCCACTCCCCCATTTCCATCGACCATCCCCTGTCACCACCCACAAACAGCTTCTCCTGTCACTTAGCTGGGCAGTCTATGCGCAATGAGCGTATGCTTTCCGATCGCGCGCACTGCTATGTGTACGCATGCGCAGATTGCAAAAATAGTCTGGCTGCGTGCGAACGCAACCTAGCGAGCGGGTCTGAATTGGGCCCTTAGTCTCCATCTCATTTAGAAAGTAATTATTTTTTGTGCTGCCTAGAGAGCCTTTGCAGCTGTCTATTGTACTGTCGAGACTTTGCAGGGCTAGCATTTAAGGGGTTTAGCGAAGTTTTGTTCAGGGATAGAAATATACCATAGTTTCAGATGGCTATACAAGGTGGGATTGGGTTGGGACAGTTTTGTAATTTTTTTACTTTATATTGCTGTTATGCGTGTGATCATTGTGCAATATTTTTTTGATCTGCTGTGCTCATATATACTGTATATGCATCTGTAACAGGGGTGTATTGGCCGTATAACTCACAAGGAAGATTTCCAGTGGGCCAGCTGGACTGTGAGGCCGCCTGTTGCATGGGGCCCTGCATCCAGAAGCGTGTCACCATTCATAGCAGGACAGGCAGCCCGCCAGTCCTCGTCAGCGCCACACCCATGGAGGAGCTCCAAGCTACTGACATTGTGAAAAGTAACTGTCCTCTCACAAGACAGAGTTCCTCCAGTCCCACCCAGACGCAGAGCGGTCAGCATCCGTCTGCCTGGGGTAAGTGCTGTGACCTGAAGAGATAGGGGGCAGGAGGCTGGAGTGACAAGAGGCTGTAGAGACAGGGGGCAGGAAGCTGGAGTGATGGGGCAGGAAGCTGGAGTGACAAGTTTGAGTGACAGGGGTAGGAGGCTGGAGAGATAGGGGGCAGGAGGCTGGACACAGGGGGCAGGAGGCTGAAGTGACCGTGAGCAGGAGGCTGGAGTAAAAGGGAGCAGGAAGCTGGAGTAAAAGGAAGCAGAATTCTGGAAAGATGCAGAGCAGGGGGCAAGAGTGACAGAAGACAAGCTGGAAAGACAGGAGGCTGGACTAACAGGGGGTAGAAGGCTGGAGAGACACAGGAAGCAGGAGGTTTGAAAGACAGGAGGTTGGAGAGACACAGGGAGCAAGAGGCTGGAGTGAATGGGGCAGGAGGCTGGAAAGACATAGGGGGAAGGAGGCTGCAGAGACACAGGACCTAGAACCGACACACTTACATGACAGGCAGCCTGTGGAGGAGCTCTTAACATCACAAAATGAGGCCATCCTTGTCTTGTGAAACAGAGCAACCCCTATGATGGGAGGCTCCCTCTTACCACTGCTCTGCTTAACAGAGAAAGCGGTACATAGATGTCATGCATGCTGCATCAATTAACTGGAGAGAAGGACTTGGGGGGTGGGGTATGCCCAGCTCGCAGAGCGCTTGGCATGCCCCCAGCATCACGAAATTATGGAGTGTGGCTCACAGGCACTGGATTTCACGCAAAATATAGCAGTCCGTTGTTTTATCTCAAGTTAAAAAGTATAGTTCGCACATTACTTGTCTTTAAGAGGCTCATTTGAGTGGGATTAAGGTGACAGCTTTAGTAAAAACCTGGATGGACTGTATGTACCACTTTACTTTCTCTCAAAATTTTAATTAGGAAACATCTCCGGTTTCACATGGACAGTCAAACACGTGGATCTGCACAGGTTTGTTTTCCTTAGGACCTTTATTAATTCTAACTTGTACACAATTTTGGCAGTTTATATTCCACCTACATATAATAACAAAGGCTTATGGAAAGTAGCTTCCTTACATGTGCTGTTCCCCACTACTACCGCTATCTGTATGGATGGCTTTAAACATGTAATGGATCGATCCCTTTACAGATGGAGGGAATTACCTACACCTGTTCCTCCTTGCCCCAACCCTTTTCTAAAATGGTTGTTGAATTAGGTTTAAAATGGCATTTGGAGGCTGCATTTCCCCTTCGCTACATAGGGTTGGGTACAGGATCCCGATGCCGGCATGCCGACAGGGTTAGGATACCGACACCTGTCGGACAGTATCCTAACCCTACCCCTCCCTCCCTGCTGCCTAAACCCAACTCTTCCCCTCTAGTGCCTAAACCTATCCTACCCCCCTGGTGCCCAACCCTAACCCTCCCCCCTTAGTGCATAACCCTAACTCGCCCCCTAGTGCCTAAACCTAACCTCTAACTCTCCCCCTAACCCCAGTACTTACTGTTGGGATGTCAGCGGTTGGGATGCTGGCGCCGGAATTATGGCAGGTGTCGGTATTCCGGCGGCGGAATCCTGACTGTCAGGATTATAACTACATCCCACTACAGATCATATCATACATTCTCCTGTATAGATCTTGTGTTGGTGTCTTTTGCATTACCTCTGTTAAAGTCAAATACCAAAACTGAATGAAGTACAATAATAAACAACTCTGTACGTTTAAATCATATTTTATATTTTCCATATACTTAAATATTGCTTTTCAATATCACACATTGTTATATATTATTGTTTATATTCTTTATGAACGTTGCACAATTTCCAACATAACAGTGTGTAACTATAGCACTGCAATATCATGTATGAAAATATATTTACATTTTGTAAGTCTTAAACAACATTGCTTGTAGTTACAGCTTGTTTGGTACATGCATATGCTTTCCATTTCAACCTGTTCTTAACTGTAAACTGTTAACTGCACTTTGCCGCTCTGAGTGGCGAGCGCCTGAGGACATAAGCACACATGGATGATGACAAGCAAGAGGTTACAAGGGCTCAGAAAGGCAGTTGATAGCTTGACCAGTTACATTGTTTTTACCTGTAATCAAATGTGTAGTGACCAGTTTACCTAAACTGTAATATGGGTTGCTAAGGTTACTCCTATATTGTTTGCCGTGTATAAATTGTACCACACTGACCCTGCAAGTCAGTGCATTCAGAACTGAAGCCTTATGTTGGTGCCAACAGCGCATGCACATTGTATGAGCGGTACTCGTTATCTTTCTTTAAGTAAATAAATATTTTGGACTTTGGAAATCAAAGTAAGCTGATCGGACTTCACAATTAGTTTACTTTAATACCTCCCAATGCTCTTACAGTGGAATACTTGCCTAGAGGTATATCTGATCACTCCTCTGTGCTATTGTCTCTCAAACTCCCAGTCCGAAGGGGCTTGATTCTGGAAGTTTTTGGCTTGAATTGAAGAGAGCTCTCTCAGATTTGTCTGCATCCTGGGAAAGTTATTTTCTGGATAATGTCTCCTGCTCTGATGTGCCAAACCTGTGAAACTCTTCCAAGGCATTCCTTAAGGGGTAATTTTATTAAACAAGTCGCTGAAATTAAACAATTTTAGAAGTGGAAATAGGTTGACCTTGAACAGTATTGCAGAGACCTCGATACAGAGTGGCTGAAGCAAATTTTTTTGCATGCTCAGTGAGAGTGGTCGGTTCATCTCTATCTAAAACCAAGTGTAGGTTACTGTTCTCTAAGCACGTGCAGTACACACAGGTGAATGTTGGCAGTAGCTACATGGTGTTTCTAGCTAGGGAGAATTGTGTGTCTACGGCCATCCATATTATTTTAGACTCCCACAGTGTACATCATTTCTCAGGGGAGGTTATAGTCAATACAATACAATTTTTTGTGTACCACCAGAGCCTCCTATTCCCATTCCCAGTTTCAGGAATATTTGTCCTGTGTCACATTATCAAGACTATTCCAAGGACCCTGGGGTGTATGGGATTCCATGTTCAAGAAGTTAAAGAATTTCTTTGTTTTGGGTCTTCTTGATACTCTTTGTCCCCTTCTATGTCCGAAGCCCTTGTTGTAGTTTTCCTTAAGCACGGTAAGGACCATCTTCTCAGAGTCGTACAGGCCTATCTCCCTTTTGTCCACCAATGTCAAGATTTTGGCTAAAACTTAGAGTTATTGTAGACTTACCTTGATAACTCCCTTTTCTTCGAGGTCCATAGGGTCCACAGGGATACCATGGGGTAATGGGGTTGGAGAGATCCAGGCACCAAACAATTAAAGCTTTCAGCTCCCAGGATGCCTCAGGTCCCCCTCAGGTCCGTTCAGCTCCTCCTCCTCCTCCTCCTCAGGTCCTCCTCCATTTATACCCCACCCCCAGCCCTTCAGTTTTGTAAACAAGCCTCAAGGCAGGAGAATGAAAGAGGATAAGGAATAACAATCATACACCAGAAACACAGAGAGATCGAAAGCCTGAAAAGCTGGAACTACACTTATTCATTTACATGAAAACGGGACACTACCTTAGGAAGGTAACCCTCCCTTGTACGAAGAACAGCTCTATCCTGGTGAAAAATGGGGAGTGACAAGAGAGCGCTGCCAAATCAGAGACTCTACACGCAGAAGAGATAGCGAGGAGAAAAAGTGTCTTCGCCGTCAACCATTTCAAGTCCAAAGGTTCAAATGGGAGAACTTGTATCCCCTTAAGAACCAAACAATGCAGAAACCTGCACTCTCAAAGTGGCCAGACGGAGACCAAGGTCTAAACCAGCTTAGAGAAAAGATACTACCCGGGAAACCCTAAACACTTTAAGGTCATTCTTTCTGTGGGAACACCACTGACCAAAAGAATGCCAAACCTTGTAATAAATGCGGGCAGAGGCAGGCTTTCGTGCTCTAAGCATCGTTTGAATCACAGAGCTGGAGAAAACTTTGGCTTTTAAGATGGAAGACTCAAGTGCCACGCCGTCAAAGCCAGACGAGGTAAGTCCGGATGCCGGCAGGGACCCTGCGTTAACAGATCGTGCCATAGAGGAAGAGGATACGGACTGTCTATGGATAGATACTTTATGTCTGTGAACCAATGAAGTTTAGGCCAAGCTGGAGCCACTAGTATTACTGTTCCGCCTTCCTGCTTGAATTTCCTGAGGACTCTTGGGGGGCAAATTTCCAGTTAGGAGCTGATTGGTTGGTACTTTATCTCCATCCACTTTCTCTCTCTCCAGGTCTTAGTACAGAGACCCCGCAGTCTCACACTGTAAGGTGTAGGAGGAGAAAAGACAGGAAGTGGAGGAGGGGGCTATGCCGCACGGCTCAGACAGACAATCTGATGGTGTCAGCAGCAAAGCATAGTGCAGGCTGTTCTGTACAAATGGCCACGGCCTACCTTTATTATCGCACTTTTCTCCCTCCCACTTAGATTTTTGTTTCTACTGTTTCACATTATATATAACATCAGTAAAGAAAAAAAAAAGTCAATGAAAACCAATTTAAGCCAAGACCAATTAGCCTTGTACCTGAATGTCTGTTCGAACAATTAGAACCATTAATTTTGAAAGATTATTACATAGGAGCTAATATACAAAATCAGATCTATTAGATAGAGTGCCATCAAACTGGAAGTAACTGCAAGTACGTACATCTCAGACAAGTAATGCTTTTGCAAAATGCATAATTAATCAAATACAATACAAGAACCATTTTAAGCCATTTTCCCAATGAAATGTTATGATCTTACGAACCAGTTTGTATACATAAAATAGATTGATATATTTTTTTTTTAGCTTGACGAGAATTGACGTCAACTTGATTGATCACACAAATGTAAAGAAATTATTATTCCTTTATTTCATGCCTCATCTCTAACTTTTCAAGACGATGGGTTATGTAGATCAGTGATATAAATATATCAGTATATTATTTAGTTTAATAAACATCTATACATGAAAATATTTTCTTTTTAAATAACCACTTAATAAAATATTCAGATATATGCAAGTATAATATATTCTATTGCATTCAATACAATACGAGGTCACTCCAATGCTGTGTTGTTAAAACTCTAATGGAGCGTACACACGGTCAGATTTGTCAGACTTGTCAGATTTGTCAGATGAACGACTGAACGATTAAACGATTTGAACGATTTGGACGATTTGACCAAAGTTTTGAACGATTTGAACGATTTGAACGATTGAACGATTTTTGACTGCATTAAAATGAATAGAATCGTCCAAGTCTGACTGCAAACCCATCAGATGTCAGATATCGTTATCTGACAAACGGGAACGCGCATCGTTGATCGTCCGTCGTTCAGGCATGTCAGATATGAACGATTTTCCTTCAGATATGAACGACTGAACGATTTTTAAATCGTTATCGTTCATATCTGAAGGAAAAATCTGATCGTGTGTATGCACCATTAGCGTGCGCACCCCAATTCCATTCCAGGCAACTAAAGCCCCTCACATATCTATAGAACATCTATTTTGTATCTCGGAGTGGAAACTGCAGGCAGTTAAGCATTTCTGACATCACTGGACCCCGACCACACAGAGTTAATTTTTGAAGAGTCTATTATGAGTGATGACTTTAGAGCTCACCATTTACAATTATTTTTTTTTTTACAGGAGCCATTACATACATCAATATTCTATATTGCATATGTGCTGTATACTGTATCTATACGATCTCTCGGCTGAAGAGATAACACACAGAGATAAGATCACAAGTATATTAATTGTTGGGTTAATAATCATCCATACATAGCATAAAACGAAGGAATCCAAAAGAAAGTGCTCTTAAATATCACAAACTGGTGCGATCAAGATTCATTCTGAGGTTTCAGCTAGCAGTTTGGTTAATAATAATAAATGTACATAGCAGCTATTTGAGATTGAATGACATGTGACACTACGCCTCTTCTACCGCTTCATTATGTAACACATGATGTGTTCCTTCAAACATCAATCAAACTCAGATATACGCTTTGCTGCTTGCGGAGACCACAGGGATGTGGACTGGAGGAGATACAGTGGAAGTAATTTGTGCAGAAATGCTGGGGCCAGGCTGCAGTGCACAGTGACTTGCAAGTCATACCTGATGCTCACATGCTGGCAGAGAAAACATGTTACTTCTAAAATATAAAATTAAATATACAATCCTCACTCTTACTTTTGATGTCAAGATTTAGGGACACTGATCTTCAAATACTAATGCAGGTACTAAAGCTGGGTACACACTAGACGACATGTATACCTAGCGACAGCAGATATGACAGTACGATATATCCGTGCACACTGCATGATCTGGTGTATGACCGTCCCATATATTGTTCCCCCGCCACATCCAGAGGTATGGTGTCACCCACCAGATCTGCTGATCTGCCCGCACTGCACAGCAGATGAGAAGATGCGACCAACGACGCTTGTGAACGCACAATAATATGAGATATGGTAAGAACTTACCTTTGTTATCTCTATTTCTACGAAGTCCATAGGGTTTCGCAGGATACCTTGGGGTATAGGTGATGACGTCAGGCATCGGGCACCATAGAGTTAAAGTTTTTAGCCTCCCAGGATGCACTAGGGTCCCCCTCCTATACCAAGGCATCTCAGTTACGTACCAAGCCATAGGCCGTAGGAGGAGAAGGAAGAGAGAAAAAAGATCTGGACACACACAAGAATCACATTCTCACCAGAGGGAGATGGAAAAACCGGTGACCAGAGTAAAGCCCATCTGCAGCACAGGTGCGACAGGGCGGGAGTCCTGTGGAACCCTATGGACTTCGTAGAAATAGAGATAACAAGGGTAAGTTCTTATCATATCTCATATTTTCTACATCAGGGTCCATAGGGTATCCACAGGATACCTTGGGGATGTCCCAAAGCAGTATCCTTCAAGGGTGGGGACGCTCCTGTGCCGAAAGGAGAATCCGCCGCCCGAAGGAAGCATCCTGAGAGGCAAAGGTGTCAAACGCGTAATACCTCACAAAGGTATGGGCAGAGGACCCGTGGCAGCCTTGCAGATCTGGACTGCAGAGGCACCACGTCGAGCTGCCCATGAAGGACCCACAGACCTCGTGGAATGAGCCCTCACAGAGGATGGAACCGGAAGGCCTTCATGAAGATAAGCTTCAGAAATCGCCATACGAATCCAACCTGCCAAAGTTTGCTTTGAAGCAGGCCAACCCTTCTTACGGAAGCCATAGAGGACAAACAAGGCATCCGACTTCCTAAATGAAGAAGTGCGGTCAACATAAATCCTTAAGGCCCGCACAACGTCCAAAGTGGCCTCACCAACGGAAAGGTCAGGTGAGTTGAAAGCCGGCACAACAATTTCCTCGTTGATGTGGAAACTCTAAACAACTTTGGGAAGGAAACCAGGACGAGTGCGCAGCACTGCCCTGTTCCTATGAAAAATCAGAAAAGGGGGTCTACAAGAGAGAGCCCCTAAGTCAGAAACACGTCTGGCTGAAGCAATGGCCAGAAGGAAAATTGTTTTAGCTGTCAGCCATTTAAGGTCCACTGAGCCCAGTGGTTCAAACGGCGGTCCCTGGAGAGCCCTCAGGACCACAGCTAAATCCCAAGGCGCCACCGGTGGAACAAAAGGTGGTTGAATTCGGAGAACACCTTGCAAAAAGGTGCGCACATCAGGGATTGCAGCAATCCTACGATGGAACCAGACGGACAGGGCAGACACCTGCACCTTCAGAGACGCTAGGCGAAGTCCATGGTCCAGTCCCGCCTGTAGGAAAGCTAGCACTCTAGACAGACGGAACTCCCGAGGAGCATAACCTCTCGGTCGACACCACTGGAAGAACGTATGCCACACACGATGGTATATTCTCGCAGAAGATGGTTTCCGAGCCCTTAGCATAGTTTGCACTACAGAGCTGGAAAACGCTCTGGACCTTAACATGGCCATCTCAACAGCCACGCCGTCAAAGACAGCAGAGTCAGGTCTGGGTGAAGACAAGGACCCTGTGACACGAGGTCCGGTCGCAACGGCAACCGCAGAGGAATGTCCACGGACAACCCCTGGAGGTCTCAGAACCAGTGCCGCCTGGGCCACGCGGGAGCTATCAACAGGAGCATGCCTCCTTCCTGTTTGAATTTCCGGATTAGAAGAATGGAAAATGGAGGAAATAGATAAGCATCCACCAGAGACGCCTTTTCGTCTCTTGTGGGAGACCCGTACACCGGCAACTTGTTTTTGTGCCGTGACGCCATGAGGTCGATCTCTGGAAGACCCCACCTGTCCACCAGAAGTTGAAAGACGTCCTGGTGCAGAGACCATTCCCCCGGATGAACGTCCTGGCGACTGAGAAAGTCCGCCTCCCAGTTTAGGACTCCCGGAATGAATACTGTTGATATGGCCGGAACATTGGGCTCCGCCCAAACCAGGATTCGGGACACCTCTACGAGTGCCGCCCGACCTCCGGTTCCTCCTTGCCGATTTATGTAGGCCACGGTGGTGGCGTTGTCCGACTGGACCTGACCTTGGAGAACCCGATGTGCCTGCTGGAGAGCATTGAAAACCGTGCGGAGCTCCAAGATGTTTATGGGAAGCTCTGTTTCCGCCTGAGTCCATCTGCCCTGGAACAAGTGTGGACCCGTGACAGCTCCCCAGCCCCGAAGGCTGGCATCCGTTGTCAACAGGACCCAATTTGCCACCCAGAATGAACGACCCCTGTTGAGATGGGTTGTCTTTAACCACCAAGCTAGGGACAGGCGAACCTCCGGAGTGAGCAACATTGTCTGGGACCTTAGACTCTGAGGCAGTCCATTCCATTTGGACAGGATCAATTGCTGCAGAGGTCTGGAGTGAAACTGGACATATTCCACCATGTCGAATACTGACACCATGGAGCCCAGTAACCTCATCGCCGAGTGCAGAGACACCCGGCGACTCTGCAGACAACTGCGCACCCTCAACTGTAAGGCAGAGATCTTGTCCCCCGTCACAAAGATCCTTTGCTGTCTGGAGTCCAATAAGGCTCCGAGGTGCAGAATCCTCTGAGACGGGATCAGGGTGGACTTCTGCCAGTTTATTAACCAGCCGTGCCGTTGCAATACCGCAATCGTCAGGTCCAAGTGGCGTAGAAGGAGCTCTGGAGATCCTGCTACCAACAGAAGGTCATCCAGGTACGGCAACATGCGGACTCCCTGCAGCCGCAAGGGAGCCGCCTTGACCACCATAACCTTGGTGAATACACGTGGTGCTGTCGCCAGGCCAAAAGGTAACGCCCGGAACTGGAAGTGATCGTTGCAGATTGCAAACCTGAGGAACTGTTGATGGCGTAAAAGAATAGGGACATGCAGGTAAGCGTCCTGTATGTCCAACAACACCATGTATTCCCCAGGTTCCAGTGCCAGAATGATGGACCGTTGGGTCTCCATCCGAAAACCTCGGCACCCGCAAGGACTTGTTGAGTGCTTTGAGGTTGAGGATCGGACGGTACGACCCATTGGGTTTCTGCACCAAAAACAGATTGGAATAGAAACCCTGGCCCCTCTGGGAGAATGGAACAGGCACTATAACTCCAGCCTGGAGCATAGTGTGCAAAACCTTCCGCAGTTCCATGGCTTTGTTCCGGTCTGATGGAAAACCCATGGTGAAGAATCGGGATGGGGGCCTGTGCCGAAAGGAGAGGGCATAACCGTGAGAAACCACCTCGTGAACCCAAGTATGTGTCGTGGTAACCGACCAACACTGGGCGAACTGCAGCAGGCGGCCTCCCACTTTGGGATCCCCCAAAGGGAGGCCCGGACCGTCAGGCCGCAGGCTTGTCATCTGACTTAGGGGTCGGATGTCTGGTACTCCAGGCCTGTTTCCGAGGCTTGGCCGATTTTTTGGGGCCAGCTTGTCGGGGAAAAGAATGTGCTTTAGGCCTACCCTGGGCCCTGTAAGGCCGAAAGCGTGGCTACAATTTTGTCCAGATCCGGACCTAATAGGACTTCTCCATTAAAAGGCAAAGCTTCCAAGCCCTTCTTGGAATCAGCGTCCGCTTTCCAAGATCGCAACCATAACGTGCGACGAGCAGCTACAGCTGCCAAAGTAATCCGAGAAGTCAGGGTACTGATATCCAAGGCCGCTTCATTGATATAAGTGGTCGAATCCCGGAGAATGCCTACCAACTCGGTCTGTTCAGCCGAACAGCCGGAATCCAAAGACGCCTCCAAACTATCTGCCCAGCGCTCCATAGCTCTGGCTACCCAACAAATGGCCATAGCCGGCCTGGCTGCCCCCCCCGCAAGGGAATAAACGGACTTTAGGCAGATCTCCACCTTACGGTCCGTAGCATCCTTCAAGGAGGACATGGAGGACATGGACAATGTGGCACTTCGGACTAGGCGTGTCACATGAGAATCCACCTGTGGAGGGGATTCCCACTTAGAAAAATAATTGTCCGCAAACGGGTAAGCCACTGCCAAGCGTCTCTGAGGCTGATACCGTTTGCCAGGGTGTTTCCACGCCTCCTCTAAATGGTCTACTAACTGACCCGAAAGAGGAAACACTGTGGCCTCACCCTTAATATCCTTAAAAAAGGCATATTTAGACTTGGACACCGGAGGATCTTCATCCTCAATCACTAAAGCTGTGTGGACTGCCCAAATAAGTCCAGGAATATAAACCTTGGACTTAGCGTCCGACTCTTTAGTATGGAGAGGTTCTTGGTCAGAAAGATCCAGAATCTCCCCATCATCGGACGTCACGTCGTCATCCTCATAAGGAGCGGACAGAGATGCCACCGGCCGCTTGTGTGGCCTCAGCACAGACTCCCCTTGTAACACTTCCGACAAATGCTGTACAAAACTTGTCAGTGAATTAACCCACGCAGCCTCCTGAGAGACCTGGGGAGGAGAAATAGGGAGACTGTGGGGTACCATCAATTGTCTCGGGAAACCCTGCATGGGTGACGACACCACTGACTGCTGGGACAATCCCATCTGTGAAAACGCAGGCTGCGGCACTAACTGGCCCACGAGGGTTGTAAGTGCTTTGGCGAAACAAGCCCAGGGCGGTTCCTGTACCTAAGCTGGAGAGGAAAGTCACTCTCAGACATGATGGTAAGTATGTGACCCCTCTCACTGATACTTGTTAGTATAGTGGGAGAACCACCCTGCAATCACCGCACCGCAAGGGCTTTAGCAGAAGAAGAGCAGGGACAGTGAAATGGCTGACAGTAGAAAGTGATAGTACAGGCAGCAGACGCTAGCAGCAGTCACATACACTGCAAAGAAATCAATTCCTGCACTATCAGCACTGATCCTCAACTACGCAGACACAGAGCCTGGGAGGACACAGCGCTGCATACAGAGACCTGTAACCAACGGAGGAGAGGTATGCCGGGGGACCCAGACCGCGATGCCACCTATTATTAGCGTCCAGCAGCGCTCACCATGCATCAGCAAAAATTGGCCACCGAGGAGCAGAGAGGAGGCCGGCCTGGGGGAGGAGCGCTGCCACAAGGCCAGTCAGCAGACTCAGAGAGGGGTGTGTGCAGCGGGGGAGGCGCCGGCTGTGTTACAGGGAAGGCGCGCTCCCCTGGCATGCAATTAACCCCTGGGACGCCGCAGCGCTAGCGCTCAGCCGCGGTCCGCTGTCCCAGGGGGGTAGTGGAAGCGCAGGTTAGTTACCTGGCTCCACGCTGCAGCCAGTCCCCAGGGAGCCCCCTGCCTGGGGACTTAGGACCATGTACTCAGCAGGGACCCACCGCGGGACCCCGCTGCTTAACTGCTGCCCCCTTGAATCCGGCCATGGTCCAAAACACCTGGGGTCACCGCTACCTGTGACCCCAGATGCTTACCAGCATCCCCGGATCAGTACCAGCGTACTGGTACCGGCAGGGGTGTAGGGAAGACAGCATGGACGTCAGCTTTAACTGTCCATGCTGTACTTCCAGATAAGCAGCCACAGCTGGTGTGAAGAAAACTTAAATATTAGCCATATATTGCAATGGAACAACACCCATACTTTTTTGGGGTTGATTAAGTAATAACATTTAGACAAAGTTTCTCTGAGACGTAGCAAAGGTGATCTCTTCAAAATATTAATTATTTTTAAAAGAAGTTGTTTCTGTAAATGTTTTCATTAAACTGTTATACATAGCCAGCAGTCATGCATTAAGCCAGTGGTTCCTGGGGGTGCTGCAGAGCACCTGCAGGGGTGCTCAGGACAAAATTAAATTATTTATGGGCAATGCAAGAGGCAAAACCAGTGTTAGTCATACGCGCACATAAGGGGGGGGGGTCCAAGTACCTAGAAACCCCCCCTGCCCGTTGCTCTGTCTACTTAATTTTTTTTTTTTGAGGCACTACTACTTAGTAATACTGGGGGCATTACTAATGGGTGCATTGCCCCCTTAGTAACAAAAAAAAAAGTTTTGCAGCGCCGCTTCTGGCGAGGCACAGTTGAGCCCCCTCAGCCTGGCGCATAACCAGTGGGGGGCGCGATCAGCTTGAACGCTCCCCCCACAGGCATACTGTAGGAGACTGCTGTGGCTGCTCCTGAGCAGCCACGAGCAGTCTCCAGGCCAGCCCAGCACACAGCAGCTGGGCTGCTGTGTGATGTAAGAGGGGGGGGGCAGTGCCGTGCCCCTCCAGCAAGCCCGGGCAATTTGTACCCGCTCGCCCCCCCTGACTGGATGCACCACTACCGTGGGCATTGTGTAAGAGGCACCAGTGCTGTTTGGCATTGTATACGGGGCACCACTGCTGTGGGCATTGTATAAGGGGCACCACTGCTGTGGGCATTGTATAAGGGGCACCACTGCTGTGGGCATTGCATAAGGGGAACTAATGTGGGCATTATGTAAAAGGGGCACTACTGTGTGTCATAACATGAATAAGGGACTACTGTGTGGCGTAGATTGCACTGGTAGTCTAAATTTTGTTTGTACATACTGTTACATATTGTGCATAAGCACGTTTTAGCCCAGATGCCTTGTTATTTATATTAAAACGCTTGAAGTACACAATAAAGTGTATGTTGCAGGCTTATTCTGATTAGACTTTTTTGTCATTGGTTCTGTAACCAACTATTTGGAATCCCCCCTTTCAAAATGCTGCATTTGCCACTGCTAGTTGCTGCCAAACATAAAACATGTGGACAAACAGAAGTGCAACCCTGTCCACCACCACATAACGAAATGTTGGTAACAATCTACTTAATTTAATCATTTTTGATGAATTTCATAAGAAGAAACATTTGGTCTAGGGGTGCTATAAAACAATGCTGATACACTAGGGCAACGTGATTCAAGAAAGTTTAGTAACCACTGCATTAAGCGATTAATAGTAAAACGTCATTGAGGAACTAGTGGGGTGGTTGTTTATAGGTTTAATAAGAGTATTCTAGTTTCTACTTCCTAGACACACAATTAACTCCCACAATCTGATGAACCACAACTGGATAGTCATTGACTCAATAATAAGGAGCTATAATGCAATATTTGCTTTACTAGGCAACAAAAATAGAATGATCCTCTCACAGCTGTATTATTCTTATAATACATTTCTGTACATTTCTCTATCAATGTGGGCTGTAGTATTCTGTCTGTTCGGCCTACTTTCCTATTGCCATTTGTGCCGCGGTTAGCGACTCTCTGCTGGTTTCCCTCCTGCAGCAGTTATTAATCATTCTAGTCTATCTAAGGAAAGGGCTACTACTGTCACAGAATAAAATAAAATAAATAAGAAATGTGGGCAGCATGACCCACCAACTCTATGTAGAAATTCTATATCCAACACTAACACACTTTGTCATTCTTGTGATCCCTCAATAATAAACCAGATTCATTTAAAATCGTCAAATTTTTTCATCAATATAGTGTGGAAATATCTGTTTGAACAGGGTGGGAAGCAATCGGGAAGCCGGCTGCCTATATACCGGCAGCCGGCTTCCCGACTGTCTTATCCCGGGAAGGGTGAAATGCCGGGCGTCTAGATGTAGACGCCCGCATTTCCCCGACGCAGGGAGACCGGGGCTACGATCGTGATGCCGGGCGCCGCGAGCGGACAGCCGCGGGGGGGGGGGGGGTAAGATCGTGATGCCGGGCGCCGCGAGCGGACAGCCCCGGGGGGGACTTAGAGTTAGGCACCCCCCTGGGAGGGTTAGGCTAGGGGGAGGGAGGGTTAGGCACCCCCGGGGGGGGGGGACTTAGGGTTAGGCACCCCCCCGGGGGACTTAGGTTTAGGCAGCGGGGAAGGGGGTGGTTAGGGTTAGGCACTTAGAGGGGGGAAGTTAGGGTTAGGCACCCCTAAGGAGGGTTAGGTTAGTGGATACTTACCTATCCACGATCGGGATTTCCAGCGCTGTCGGGCTTCCGCTGCGTCGCACTCTGCTCCTGTCGGGCTGCCGCTGACGGGAATCGAACCCATTTCATACCCATTCCAACAGGGTAATCCTGAGACATGTTTTTTTTCTGCAAATGACTGAGTGTTACCTCTGTACAGACCAAAGATGCTGCCCATTCATTTGTTTAAAATTCAGTGTTCGGATTATTATTGTCAGCATGTGTGTCAACCAGTGTAAATTGCGGTTTATCATCCTGACTTTGTACATTTACAATGATTCAACAGATGTCCTGGCAGGTAGCCATTGTATTGCAAGTAAAACTTAGCAATGGTGCATTGTGTACCGCTAACAGTCATTAAAAACTAGTACAGCATGGGCTATGGGATGGCAGCAGAATTGCTTAGCATTAAAAAATAATGTGATGCTTATTACATCTGAAATTACATAAGCGGACAGTGAACCTAACTTTAGAGTTTAACATTTAAAGTAGTTTTTAAACAGCTGTAGGATTTCTGCTGATAATGATCACTGGGCAGACAGTATAGTCCTAGCGTGAGAGGTTAGAAGCTTGTGTCAAGCATTTACTACTATTTCAGTACAATAATGTCTCCCAAGCTTTCTGTTCACCAGGTAACAGGCGTCCCGTTGTTCTACAATTGGACTTCTGAGAAACACACACATCTGAGCTTTGCTGAGATACCAATACCAGGAGGGGAAAGAAACCATCCATAACATTTTAATATATACAAACAACGCTATATAAATATCTAAAATGCTGAAATGAATATGCATCTTAAGGTGCATACACACGTAACGATTTTTTTAAAGATTTGTCATTAACGACGTCGTTATCGTTCAAAAAAATCGTTCAGTTTCTGAGTTATAACGATAATCGTTCAAGCACGCTCCTGTTTGTAGTTATCGTTCATCGTCCATTTCAGACTGTCAACATAAAAATTTTCATTAAGGGAAGGAACATTTTTCATTCATCGTTGTAAAAATTGTTCATTACACTTCAAAAATCGTTCACTTTTTCAAGGGAAAATCTGACAGAAAATCGTTGGTTACAAAATCGTTACGTGTGTATGCACCTTAACTGCAACAAAAATAAAAGTACAATGGTTAGCATTACTGTCACACAGCACTGCGGTCATGAGTTCAAGTCCTGTCCAAGGCCCTATACCACCGTGTTTGTGTGCGTTTCGTCTGGGTATTCCGGTTTGCTCACACACTCCCAAAACATACTGTTGTCGCACTATATAAATAAACAATAATAATAATAACAGCAGAAGCTACAGAGCTGTCTGTGTTAAGCTGCATACACACGTAACGATTTTCTAACCAATGATTTTCTGTCAGATTTTCCCTTGAAAAAATGAATGAAGTGTAATGAAAGATTTTTTGAACGATGAACAAATAATGTTCCTTCCCTTAATGAAAATCGTCATGTTGGACAGTCTGAAATGGACGAACGATAACTACAAACGGGAGCGCGCATTTGTGATTATCGTTCATCGTTATAACTCATTAACAGAACGATTTTTTTGAACGATTTAACGGTAACGACATAGTTATTGACAAATTGTTCAAAAAATCGCTACGTGTGTATGCACCTTTAGATTCAGCAAAGTTATGTTAAGTTAAACTGGAATGTTTTGGGAATTGAAATACACATACATCTAACTTCCATGCACTACATGTCGCGTTAGACATCTTATTTGCAAAGTGATGTGAATAGGACGTACAAACAGCCCTTCTAGTCGCGCCATGCTGTGGCGCAACTCGGTAGCGCAAAGCGTATTTTAGTGCAACGTTTCCCCTTAAAATACATCTTATTCACAAAGTGATGCAAATAGGACACACAAACAGCTTCTGCTGATTAAAATGATATGCGGCGTGACTATATTCTGCGCGCAACTGCGGCTATATCTGTATGCGAAGTGTTACATTACAATGTCAGTAGCTGTGACACTGTAAAATAGCATTTTGCATGCAGATACAGCCTCAGTCACACACAGAATATAGGCATGCCACATATAATTTCAAGCAGCTTGTGTGTCCTATTTGGAATGGGTATGAAATACCGGCGGCTGGAAGCCCAACAGTTCGGGATCCTGACGCGGACAGGTAAGTCCTCTATCCCTCCCCTCTCTCCCCCTAGCCCTCCCTTTGTGGTGCCTAACCATAACCACCAACAAGGAGTGCCTAACTCTAACCCCCCTCCACGCACCCTAACACTACCAGGGGAGTGCCTAAGCCTAATTTCCTCCATGGGGTGCAGGAACCTAACCCCCCCTTCCCCGGGAAGCAGGTCATACATACCCGGCCCTGGACGTTCGGCAGTTCGGGATGCCGACGCCAGTATCCTGATCCCCTTCGGGATATCGGGATTCTGGCAGCGGTATTTCGACGGCTGGCATCCCGTCCACCGGCATGTCAACTGCATCCCTATTTGCATCACTTTGCGAATAAGATGCATTTTAAAGGGAAAAAGTTGCACTAAAAGACGCTCTGTGCTACAGAGTTGCGCCACGGCATGGTGCGACTAGAAGGAGTGTTCAACGTTCAAGAAGGCTAGATGTATGTGGACACATGTGTATTAGACAAAAGTGGATGAAGGTTCCCCTTACAGACAGATGTTCCCCAGATAAGCCAGGAAAAGTCTGAACAGCCCTATATGCTACACAACTGGCAGCAACACACAGGAACAAAACACTGTTGTAGTCTGACTCCATAGGCAAACGCAGGATGGCGGGGGGCTTCCAGTTGCCTGGAAACCTCGTCCCCAGCCCACACCATGACAACAATAAATATAGTAATATAGAATTTTACTAGTGCTGCATGTTCTTCCCAGTATAACAAATTAAATAATTAGCACCACCTGTGGATCTTTTACAAGGTGTCTGTAAGTAATAAATACACCTGTGCACCAAGCAGGAGATCTGGAAAATATGCACTGTTAGGGGTGCACTGCTATAGACCATCAATAGGCTTAATTATTAATACTGTAGAATAACACACTATCCAGTGCATAAGGAGACCAATATGTACATATATATCCAGGGCAGTGCTAGGTTCTTCTGCTGCTCCCCCAGATTCCCAGACTAATTTCAATGCTCTGGAATGGTGCCCACATGTGAAATAATAATATTCAGCTCAAACAGGATGGCCCTACTGTCGCATATAATGGCTTACTGTGATCACTGGCCCTGTATATGCTAGAATTATGACATACACTGCACTTTGTATGACACACATTATAGCTGGATAAGTGCTAATTATGCCTTCTTCATGGACTGGCCACACTCGCTCTAAAATCAAGCATTTGGGAGAAAAAAACCTATAGAAATCCCCTGGACTAAGTAATCCATGTTAAATGTAGGACTAAATGGCAACTAGCACTGCAATGTGGAAAAAACAGTAAATCCACTTGAGCATGGACAGCAAATGCAGAATATTTTTCTTTCTAAAAATGGCATTAAAATAACCAGCAGAGTACAAGTTAATAGAACCAAAATGTGTACCTGTTCCATGCCCATAAAAGTCACTGATGAGCTGAAAAGCTTGTGCATATTCAAAATGATGTTTCGCCATCCTCTCAATACGTATCCGGTCATCATCCCGTAAACTAAAGCCAAAAAGAAAAATGGGGAAAAAATATGTTGTACATTATTAAATTACTACAGCATAGGAGACCACTACTACGGATCCTGTGAGCGAGCACTGAAACATTATGCTTTTGGTGGTTTGCATACATTGGAAAGCTCTGAGCGAACCTGTAGCTTATAGCTAATTAATATATTATTGGCTAACAGCAGATGCTCTAGGTTTGGAGGTTCTGAAGAAAAATACCCATTATTCTTTTTATTTTGTCAGTACCTGTAGGACATCTCTGACCATCATGTTCTCTTGTTTATTTTATCTCTAACTCCTTCTCCATCTCGGCCTCCCAAGGCTACCATCATTAAAGAGAACCTTGAGGCTACTGACACTGTGGGCCTGATTCAGAGCCGCTCGTAAGCGGCCGCTCGTTCGCACTGAGCGATGTTCGCACAACTGCGCATGCGTACAGATTGTAATACGCATGCGCAAACCAGTCAGCCGCCGAAAATCGTTTGTTCGCAAAATAGCGAATGTCTGCTATTTTGAGTGACAGGAGGAGGCGTATGTGGGTGGTAACAGGGGAAGGTGCTTGAAAACGGGGAGTGGAATTCAGAACGCAGGCGTGCTTAAAGGTCAATACGGGCGTTTTATGGGTGTGCATAATTAATACAGCAGCGTCAGCGCCCACGTCACTTGGTTTTTTTTTAGTCAGAACTACTCGCAAAATAGCGGTTGAAAAAACCAACCACAAGAATGTACTCGATTAATCTAATAAATAGCAGACATGACGTATGATGCGAGCGGCCAGGGGGCGTATTTTTCAAAATTTCGACCGCAAGTTTTGCTCGCTCATTCAGACTTAGAGGCGTGAACAGACCGCAATTACCGAACGGTTCATTTGAATAGCCACCCCTTTTTAATGAACGAGCGAGCGCAAATAGCGTCCGGCTCTGAATCAGGCCCTGTATCCTTATCTGCCCTACTCAACTCACATCTCTCCCCCATGGTCTCTCTCTCCTGACCTGACCAAGCTGTGTCTCCTTTATTTCGGCTCTTGACTCTATTGCTCACCTTCGCAAATCCACACCTCAACCTTGGCATTCAAAATGCACCAGATACATACAAAAGTGCTCACGAAATGCCGAGCAACAGTGGATGAAAACGTTCTCCAATGCAAACTTCCTTCACTTCAAATTTATGCTGTTGACATACAGCTCTGTCCTTTCCCTCTCTAACCAGTCTTATTTCAAGACCCTTAGCTCCTCCAACCTCTGTTGTCTCTTTGCCACTTCAACTCCCTCCTCTGACCCCCCCCCCCCTCTCGGCCATTGACTTCGTCAACAACTTCACATCTAAAAGTGAATCCATGCCAGGAAATCACATCCCGCCAGACCCTCAGCACCCCACCCCCCTTCCTCCCCAGCCTGCCCATCCATTTTGCAACTCTCCCCAGTATCTGGAGATGAAGTCATGGACCTAATCCTAACTCTCTACAAAACTTCAAACGGGCTCTCAATACCCAATTCATTATCAAAGCCTCCAAGCTCTTATCCTAACCCATTGCCCCATGTTACTTGCTCACTGTCTCTCCCCGCTTTGTCACCCGTGTATGTATGCCCCTCTAGACTGTAAGCTCTCACAAGCAGGTCCCTCTTCCTTCTTGTGCTTTGCCTTTCCTCACTTATACCATTATCTCCTCCACACTGCCTACAACAGCACCTATCCCTTGGGTATTGCGACTTTTGATGTAGCAATGTTTATAAACCATGTCCATGTCCTGCAATGTTCTGCACTGTAAGTGACTTTGTACCTGTATTGTTTCTGTCTATGTACTTTGTAAGCCACTGCAGACCCCATGTGGTGCCATATACATAAAAAAAATAATAATAACAAAAAACAATATGGCTTAAAAAAATATGACAGTGTAATAAACAGTTTACAGTACCAACTGTATGCAGTCAATTTATTAAGCAGGTAGTATATAAAATATAAAGTTTTGGCCAAGTGCTAAATATATCAGCTTCTCACGAAGAGAATGAATGAAATGGTGTATTCACTGCAAATCGGAAAATTTGGAGAAGCAACAAGTGAGCATAATATACAGGTATTTGTTATGTGCACCTGGATCACTTTCTTTAGAATGCCAGCTTAAACCATGCTCCTGTTTCCGCACTAGTCAGGCAAAGAATAATGAAATGCACTGTGTGGTTACATTTTTTGCCATTTGAAGAAGAAACCTTTTGTATTCTTTGATATGAGAACATCTAGGATAATCCCATCTGCTAAGAGGGTTTGATGACTCAGATTTTTCAGACAATGATTTATTAATCCGGTATTAATTAGAAGGCTCTTGAGAATAGTGTAGAAAGATATTCCTAATTTTCTCCTTTTGAAAGGAGCACAATCATCAATATTATATTGTGCAAATAGCCAAAGGATATATCTGCTATTTTATAGGGATGACATTTTACACAGAGGGGCTGATTCTGAGTTAGGAGCTGAGCAAGAAAAAAAAAAAAGTTGTAACTTTGGCAAATAATGCTGCAATGCAATGATGTGAAAAAAAAGTCCTCACACACTGGGCAGCTTTATTTTTACAATGCAAATTAGTTTACAGTCTGGACACCCTTACCTCAAATCTCTTTGAACATTTTACAGTACGTATTCCCAATTTGCAGTGCAATATGGATTTACTAAGGTGAAAAATAACTTCTGTTTTTTTGTTTGCTCCCAACTCAGAATCAGCCCCCAAAAGTCTTATTTATTTATTTACTGTTTTATTGTTGCAGTTGCAACTGTTTGTTACTGTTGCTTCTCTCACTCACTCTCGCTGGCTAGAGGGATATTTCTAAAGGTGCCCATCCACTAGACTATTAAATTGAGCGACTGAACGATAACGTTCATTAATCATTTGCAAATAGTTTAGATGGTCGTTTTAGACATTTATCATCGGGCAAACATGCTGAACAACCTGACGAGAACGTCAGGTTCAGCATGTTTGCAGATGATTGATGTGCCTACACTGAACGACTGCTCGTTCAGTGTAGGCACATCACAGACTTTGAAACGACTGCACGATTACAATGTCAAAATCCTGCAGTCGTTTTGATGTCTGCTAGTGGATGGTCATCTTAAGGCAGTGATGTGCGGTCAGGTGAGGCAGAGTCTTTCCTACTCCACAGTTTTTACTATAAAAATTATAAGAATAAAATAAAGAATATATTATAAATATCTTCTTTGTATTATTCTAATTATTTTTACAGTCAAGACTCTGGAGTAAAAAAAAGTGTATGGCAGGTGAGGCACTGCCTCCCCTGTCTACCTTTTCCGCACATCCCTGAGCAAAACTCACCATATTTCCAGCACTATATACTGCTGCACCTTTGTATAATGCCCACATGAACCCTCGGATTCATATATCTGTAAATCTGGCTCTGATACCAGCCAGTGCCTCCCCAGCCATTTACCTCACCGCACATCACTGCTTTAAGGTATGTAGTAAAAAAGTTGCAGTTGAAAATGACGACATTCACATTGAAGATGTTGACATGGTCTCTGTTAGGGTTAGAGATAGACTTAATACATTGTCAAGACAGTGTCGACATGATGAAGGTTGACATGGTAACTGTAGACATTACGGCCATGTTGGCATGTTCAATAGCAACATTACAACCATGTCGACATAGTGAATATCGACAATATATACCACAGCAATCTCTGAGCATAATCACTAAGTAGCTGGTGGTGATGTCTAAAGGTGGGCGTGTGGGTGTTGTCCAAAAGTGCAGAAGCCCTTTGAGTGTTACTATACCTGATCCTTGTGACATTAAATGCTTTTCAGCATCACACTGGCAGCATGAAAAGAGACATAATCCCAGCCACTGTGCTTTGTGGAGAGAACTGAAAAAGGTAATTATATTGGTTCCATCTGTTTTAACACAATCATCCAGATAAATTCTTATTTGATGTTCTAAAGAGACCACTGAGATTTATGCAAGGATGGCGGGGTCAACTTTAATGGCTGAACAGCTAATCAGTGGAAAGACACCATAGGGTCAGCGAGTCTTTGCACAGGCTTGTTTCAGTAAGCAGACAAGTCTCCTGATGTTCTTGGATGCTTTACTTTTTCATTAACAATGAAAAAAAAATCCTGTGTGTGTATATCACTAACAACTAGCCAGAAACTTGGTTAACGAGATCTAGCAATGTTAGAAGTGCTCAGAGGCATGTAGTACATTCTGTACACACAGCTCTTTCATGTTTCCCATAGCCTCAAATCCAAACAAATAAAATATGTGTTTGTTAGATACCACTTAGAAATACTAATCAATATCACCACATGGAGGAGAACAGTATCACAAACACTGTATCAGAGACAAACGGGCTGAGAACAAACATTAATTCCTACACAGTAGCTCAGACTTAAGGTGGGTACACACCTGACAGTTATATCTGCAGATGAGGGGGGCGCTGTGTGCCCCTCAGCCCAGCGCACAGCCAATGGGGGGCGCGATCAGCGTGATCGCTCCCCCCTTTGACATAGAAGACTGCTCGGGCTGCTGCTTTTACAGCCTCGGACAGTCTCCCAGTGCAGCCCAGTCCTGCTGTGGACGGGGAGCTGTGCCGGACCCGGGTAAGTAGTACCCGCTTGCGGCTCACCCCCCCTCTCTGCACCCCTGTGTACGGGCGATCGTCCGTACACAGCACAGCCAATGCGATCCGTCTGTGACATATCGTCTGTACACACTGGCTGATGGGAGCATGATATATTGGGCGATCAATTGATCGGCCAGTGTGTACCCAGCTTTAGGCCCGTATTCAATTGGCCGCGAAAAGCCGAGCTGCAATATTTTCGCCGCCTTTGCATGTTTTTAGGCAATACTTTTTCCCTGTGCGCTCCCGCTTATCTCTGTATTCAATTCCAAAAGACGCAAAAGTCAAACAGGCAAAATCAACAGAAAGCCAAACTGGCGGAAAGTCCCTAAGATTTGGGGGAAATCAGTCTGTAACCCAGAAAAAGCTGCACTAAAATTATAAATCAATATAGAAGTGTTCTAATAGCCCTAATAAAAGTGTTTTGTGTTCTGTAAGTGTCAGAATTGGCTGATATGTGCTTATATACATAAGTGTGAAAAATTATAGAAAGCCATTTCTTTTGGGAAAAATAAGTACAGAGGTGAAATTTGGGGTACATAAAAATGGGTACTAGCATATTTTGATTTCTATAAAGTGAAGATTTAAAAATCCACTAAAATACACCTGCTGCAAACCCAAAAACACCTGTCCCATCCATATAGCCCCCCAAAGTACCACCCGCTCAGTTTTGACACATTTTCCAACACTTTTTTTTTTAACGTTTTTTGGACTGATTAGTCACTAAGGAAGGGCGGGGTGGGGTGGTGTTCAAAATCCCCACATTTGCACCCGAAAAGAGAGATTTTGCACCTCCAATTCGCCTGCCTATACATAGAGAAAACTTTTCGCCTGTTTTTTTTCCGCTTATGCGAAAACTCCTGCAATTGAATACGGAGATGAGTTGAAAACAGGCGAAAAGTCCAAATCGGCGAAAACTTCTCTCCAAATGGCACTTTTCGCAGCTAATTGAATACGGCCCCTTGGTCCTCAGGAGTTTTCACAGTTCATGTTTCCTAGACTACCTGTGGATCTTTAGAATGTGTCTATTAGGATTGAATACACATATGCACCAGTTGGGGGGTCTGGAAAACATGAACTGTTAGGGGTCTTGAGCACTAGATTTGATAAACACAGCTATTAGACAACAATAAAACAAATATGTGCTGATATCTACTACCTATAATACACAGATCTCATGTAGTTGTACTGCTTACCGGTGACGCCTGTACGTCGGCCAATATAGCCAGGCGAGTTGTCCATTTTATACTCAGGGGGTGTGGTCCCTGAGAATGGGCCAACAGCAGAAACTCATTTGTGATACACTCTAATTTCTAAATTTAAGTACATTTTAATAATTTACATATAAAAAATACGAGCCTGGTACACACTAGACGACTTGCAAACGATGCAATGTCATCAAAGATTTCCCTTGAACTCTGGGACAAACGATCTAGTACACACTGTGAAATCTAATAAGCAACCAAACGATATATCTTGGTTAGAGCGTTAACTATATAATGTAACCATATCACCTGATCGTTGGTGCATACACACTGCACGATCTGAGGGGAATCGTTAACGAGATTGACAGATCTTCCTGCATGTAGAGAAATTCTGAAGAAGTGACGGATGACACCATGGGAGCGCTCATAGTGCGTACACACTTGACATTCAATATATCATCTAGTGCAGGGATGGGGAACCTCAGGCCCTGAGGCCATATAAGCAGAGGCGCCGAGACGGGGGGGGAGCGGGTACAGATTACCCGGGCCCGGGCTTCCTGAGGGGCCCGGGTCCGGCGCTGCTCCCCCCTCACAGCAGCCCAGCACACAGCGTGTGCTGAGCTGCAGTTGGAGACTGCTCGTGGCTGCTGAGCAGCAGCCACAGCAGTCTCCTATGCCTGTGCGGGTGAGCGATCACACTGATCGCGCCCCCCCTGGCTTTGTGCCGGGCTGAGGGGGCTCAGAGCGCCCCCCCCTCCCCAGCACCGCTTAGCGGCGCTGCAAATCTTTTTTTTTTCTCGGCAAGGAGGCGTGGCCACGCCTCCCACGATTAGGTCACGCCCCCTATTGCCGGTGCCCGCCACGGCTCTTGGCGGGCCTGCATATGAGGCCGTCGGAGTCATTTGGTCTGGCCCTCTGAGCTTTTTTCTGCTAGCCTCATCTGGCTAGCAGGGTGCCTAGAATGGCACCCTGCAGCCAGAATCTATGCAGCAGTGCCGTCTGGATGCTTCAGACGGTCACACCGCTGCCCTTACAGCTCCCCGGAGCATCCTCAGGATGCTCCAGGCATTGCTGTAATCACCGGTGAATGTGCCCCCGCCCCTTGTGACATCATACGGAGAGGCGTGGTCAAGGGCATAACAAGGTATTTGATGGCCCCATAGCAAAAGTTTGTAAGGGCCCCTACGTACCAGCCAATGGTGAAAACTGTATATAACACATGTAACTTTGACAAGGAATATGGGCCCCCTTAGCTCTGAGCCCCATGCAGCTGCACCCCTTGCACCTATGTTAGTTACGCCCATGGACATGGTCTGCACCAGGCCCGCAAATAATGTTATATATATATCAAAATGGCCCTCGGCAGAAAAAAGGTTCCCCGCCCCTGGTCTAGTGTGTAGGGGCCTTTACAAAGACAGGTGCCCATTGCACTTGGTCACATGGAATATATTTTTAAGTACATTACACAGCAGAATTTGCATACATCCCTAAGCTCCCAATGAGCTATGCAGCGAAAAATATAGAACAATATATATTGAAAACACACTATAAATCTCACTGTATTTGTAAATTCAAATGAATATATCAGAAATAATATTGTTTATAACTGAGAACCTCACAAAAGAATGGAAGACATGTCTTTTAAGTCGCTTCCAAGATCTTATTAACATTCTCCTCAAGCACAATCATCTGGTGTTGGAGGAAAGAGATTGATACCCTGGGTAAAATATTAGAACCAAGGGAGAAAGACACAAACTTTCAAAATCTCTTTGATAGAAACAAAAAGAACTTGAACTATATGAAAATACAATACTACAAAGAACCAAAAGTGAGTTTTCAAGTGACAAGAGAGACTACCTGACAGGTAGAATTTTCCACATACAGTGGAAAATATAAGTTAATTTATTAGACGCAGATGAAAATGCTCCAATAATGAGGTAGAAATTAAAAGCAGGAAATGATCTACAAGATTAAGAGAAAGGGGCTACAGTGTGATCCTGTCAAGGAGGCCAACCTCTCAGAATGTCTCATCTTCTAAGAAGGAAAACAAAAACAGAAAGACCGCTGAACACACGGAACTAAAGGGGCATATACACTAGACGATATGTTCCATGAGCAATACCGTTTAGTGTTTCCCCAGCAGTGCCGGGCTCAATGTTGTTAACGATATTGAGCACACACTGAACGATATCGTTAACTATATCATTCAGTGCCTGCACTCTCCCTCATCCCTGAACATGCACAACCTGACGATACATTGCATGTTCAGGAAATGAACGACATTTTCAACGACCGGCAACTCCATGAAGGAGCGCGCATCGTTGGCCATTCATCGCATACACACCGGACAATATTGGACGCAAAGAACGATAACGATATAGTAATCGTTCAAATCGTCCAACTAAACGTCTAGTGTGTGTACGTGGATTTAGATTCGTATGTGACTTCTGCCTAAAATGGAAGGAGGTAAGAGTCATACTTAAACACTGGCCTAAATTCCTAATGCAGGGCTTGACAAATCCCAGGGGCCAGGTCGCCATGGCTACCAGATTTTGTTGCCTCATATTATGCACAGGAGTGCATCTGCTGAGTGTCGCCTGCGGTGACTGCTGTGCCTCTGTCTGTCCCGGCCTGCACTGACGACTCCTCTCCATCCTGGCCTGCTCTGATCCCTGCTGTCTGTCCCAGTCTGCGCTGATCCTCCTGTACGTCCCAGCTGTCTACTGTCTCCTATCTCTGGCTGCATAGAGCTCTCTGGTAGTAGGGTCTATGCATGGCCAAGGATTGCGGAGCGGCTTCAGAGGGATAGAGGTGTGACCACAACGGGAGGGGGTTTTTGTTGCACTTTCTGGCACCATTATTTTATGTGAATGTGGTCCGTTATTACTGGAGGGTGGGGGTTGGAGCAGGGGAGCTGTGCAGAGCAGTGAGGGGGCCTCCATTTTACTGTATCCATTCAACTGTCCATTTTGTGGACTAGTATAGTGTGTATAACAGTTGCACAACAAACAGAGCTGTGCTCCTCACTCCTGTAATTTTTTTTGGGGGGACGGTGGTCTGGCTCCTACACTTTCATCCTGGCTTCTAGATTTTAGAAAAATTTGTCAAGCCCTGTCCTAACAGACTCTGATCTTTCAGAAAACTGGGCACGGAAATCTCTATAAGCTGGAGAAGATCTCCTAACCTGCGGGACCAAGTAGTACAAAGCCACTTTAAAATATTACCTCCTAAGACCTGTCGAAACCGAATAATTGAGTAAGACATAATCTGTTTGGCAATCAGGAAAACCTGCACGCCGCCATCTTGTGAATGGCAGCAAGACTCCATTTTAGAAAAGAAAGCTTACACAAGCGCCATTTTGTCAAAAAGACATAGTACACAATCCACAGTGCAAAATTGTTAAAAGTAGCAATTTTGCTACTCACAACGCAAAGTTGCTAAAAAGTAGCATGAACAGCTTTTTAACAATCTTCCCCTAACACCTACCGACGGTGGTTAGCAGACATAAAATAACTTTGCAACACATTAAAATCACCACAGACCTATATTTGAGCAGTAGCAAAGTAGTGGTGTTTTCCCCTGCATTCACATTAACACATATGCGATGTAGCAAAAAGTAGCAAATTTGTGGTGTTTTCCCTGCACTTCATGTTAAACATAGGACAACGCAAAATAGCGATTTAGACGCACAGCCAGCTTTTTAGTGACCTTTCCCAAACCCATACTGGCATGCACACACACATACACAGAAGCCTTTCCAACTTAGTGCTGGTCGCTAAGTGCCCCTCAGACCCTCAAATGCACAACGCAATTTAATGTCATTTCTCCCCGCATACACATTTTAAAGCAATGGTCCCGCAGCGCAAAAGGAATGATTATTACTTGGTTTAATCGCAATGTCAGCATATAAAAAAAATTATGTTTTCTGTAACTATGGCTTAGTAAATGACAATTGGACAGTGTTTGGTGCCGTACTGATCTACTCTGTTCCCACAGCGTTCCGGTGGTATTGGTGAGAAGATCAGAACATGCGGCTATGAAATATGAATGTTAGAGAGAATAACTTCTTGAAATATTGTATGCCATAGTTAGATTAGATTTATTATGCAGCGGGAAAGTGAACACAATCAGGCTGTTAGAGGCTGGGTTGTGTATTTGCACTAACCTATGAATTGTACCGTAACGGAAGAAGCAAGAGGAACCAATGAGAACCTGCCAACGTACTCTATTGTATTGCTTATCCCAGTACGGGTATATGTGAGTGCTCTGAAACAAGATGCCAGTCTGCGGTGTTCCTGTTATGCTGTTCGACGGAGGTCTCATTATTGATGCCGGTATCTGGTCCCAGAGCGCACGCGTATGTATTGACTGTACCTTATGACCTAATGTTTGTACAATTTATTTTGCGCTTATTGTTAGATCATAGCATGGTAACATCTGTACTTTTACCTGAATAATATTCAACTGTCTTAGAGTTTTATTAATGGTATAATTAAACACAGCGCTAATTAGCGACATCTTGTGGTTTTAGAAGGTATAGGCAGGTTTTGTCTTAGAGGTTCTAGGCAGGTGAATCTTAGAGGTTTATAGGCAGGAATGTACTAAAGGTTTATTTACGATTTAACAGTTGGGGGCTCGTAGGTTTATCACGTTATCTGATACACGGTAACACTTGGTCAGTTCTCTCTCAGCAAAAGGGTGGAGGCGCCTTTTGAGAGACGCATTAGTCTTTCATTACCACAGTGTTGCTGAGAGCATACTGCCGGTTATTGTGTAGAGGAAGCGCTGATCAGAATCCAGGGACAAGGAGAGAAAAGTCGTTTTCTCTCGTTGATAAAAGTTTAGAGGGAGTCGCATAATAGCGTTAAGGTAATAACACGTGAGCCTGGTCGCATCACTGTGTATGCGACTAGTCGCACAATTGCGTACACGTACTTCCGGTTGTGCTGCCACGTGTTTGAACAAAGCCATTGAGGTTTTCATTTTATTTCTATTTCCAATATCTGGGTTAACGTGTATTTTTCTGCGCAGGAAAAAAGTGTGTAACAGTGAATATTTGTTGAACAAAGTTAAGGGTATCGTATGATCCTTAAGGGCTAGGTGCAAGGGTTAGCCTAGCCGCTCGGTAAGCAGCTTTACCATTCTATACACAGTAGCAGGTGTACATGTTGTCTTTGTTGTAGAGAGATGCGTGAGAGTAGCCGACATACAAACTCTCATAGGTGTGGAAGTTGCCTTACTAAATCTTATCCGGGTGTGGAAGTTGCCTTTTTCAAATCTTATCCAGGTGTGGAAGTGGCCTTACTAAATCTTATCCAGGTGTGTGGGCGCCGCCGACTTAAATCGTCCACAGGTAAGTGAAAGTGTCTTGATTGTCTTTCACCGGCTTAAATATTTATTGAAAAGCATAGGAGTTGTCTCAGAATGGGAGCCACGCAAACAGTAGAGATGTTAGGCAATGATGTGCTGCTAATGGAGGCGCCGATCGGATCGGCCCGTCGTATCATGCATACCAAGTATGGTACTTATGCAATAAGGTATTGTGATTTATGGTTTAATATGACGAGGAAGAGTGTTAGACCGTTTCCCAGAATTGGTAGTATTGATAAAAATGTGTTAGACAATGTCCGGGATCACATCAGTTTGATGCGCTCCCGAGAGAAAAAGGTTAAATATTTTGAATGTTTAAAACTGTGGCAGCACGAGGGGGAAATGTGGCTGAAGAATGTACCCGCGACACAAACAGGCGTCGCCGGCACAGTCTTGGGCAATGCGACGGTGACGCTAAATAGCGCCGCGGACGCATTGCTTGATAGCACGCACGCACTGCAAGGCAGCGTCGCAGAAGGTAGTACAGATGGTTCACGCGCACCACCACTGCCCTATGCGGATGGGGGTGTAGGTGCAGTCAATATAAAAAATACCCATAAAAATGTAACAAGCAACTTGTACCCTCTCTTAAGCAATTATAAAGAAAATGTTCATGATGCGGATGATGAGCCTATTGTAATGTCTGCCATTTCCCATGCTGTGCAGATGATAGATGCTGCATCACCACAATCACGAGTGGTGCCGCCATCTCCATCGGTAACAGCAATAGAAGTGTTAATGCCCTCTGCACCCGTAGAGGAAGTTGTTCATACCATACGCAGCAGCAGCAGTCTAAACCCCCAGCCAGGTAACCAGGTCAAAGGTAGCAGCGCTACCAGTCTGCATCTCATTCGGACAATAACTGTTCCAAATGGAAATGCAGACGCAAACGGTATAGTGCCCACGAGGGAAGTAGTAATGCATTGTCCTTGGACAAGAGCAGAACTAAATTCCATCATAAATGATATCCCCGATCCCAAAAAGGAATTAGCCAAATGTCAAAGATTTTTGAGGAATTTGGGTAGTTCACATGAACCCACTAATAAAGATTGGCATGTGGTGTTAAGGGCCTGTCTGCCACGCAATACCGACGTGACAAAATTTATCACGGATTGTGTATTGGATGGTGACGTTCCCTTAACAGACCAAGTAAACCAAGGTAACATTTCCCGCATTGTAACGCAATTGGGTATATATTTTCCAGTAGTAGTTAACTGGAACAAAATTTTCACCATTAAGCAGAAAGAGAGTGAGACTGCAGAAGATTACTGCGATCGGGCTCTGCAGGCTATCACCCAGTACACTGGGATAGAGGATATTAAACATAGCACTCACCACAGGGGGATGATAGTTACGGTACTTGTGGATGGTCTGAAAGAGAGTTTAAAAACTCGGGTTCAGACCTCACAGCCTGGCTGGCAGGGACTTACAATAGATACCCTCACAGAAACCGCCATTGAACATGATAAGAACATCTCCAAAAAGAGAGAAGCCCAGAGCGAGAAACTAATGGCTGTCAGTATACAAGCTCTGGAGGGAATGACGGTAACATCACAGCCAACAGACACACTTGCACACACACTCACTTCTGAACAAGTATGTGCTCTCACTAACCCCACTCAACAACAAACACAACTCTATCCCACTAACCCGATGCAACCACAGGTCCCAGGCTATCCACCAACTTCTTATCCCCCACAATACCCTTACCCTCCCTATCCTTACCCATATCCACCACCTTTACCCTCTGCGCAAACCTCACAACACCACGTTTTCACCCGAAACACGAACCTGTTTTAACTGTAAACAAACAGGACACTTAAGTAGAAACTGTACAGTAAAAGGAGTAGGGATCCCACATCAGGGAAGACCTACATATCTCCATAAGGGATATGCACAGAGGACAGCAAATGTTCAGCAAGCACCAGCTCCAATTGTAGCCGTGAATGCTTTATTGGAGAATGGTAGCAAACGCTAGGGGTCAGGTCATACCTGTAGTCTACAGATGGTCAGGTTTACGGGAAGTACTAGGGAAGAACCGGTCATGATGGTTGATGTACCTGGTACTGAATATCCTTTTCTTGTAGACACAGGGGCGACCAGGTCGGTGATAAAATCTCCCGTTAATTTGCAGGTGACCAACGAGACAGTATCAACAATGGGTGTAACAGGTAAAGTGGAACATTATCCTTTAACAAAGTCCACAGAGGTTACTATTGGGCCGTTGCATACGAGGCATTCTTTTCTCCTGGCTGCTGCGGCTCCTACTAACCTACTGGGCAGAGACTTGTTATGTAAGATGGGATGTGTTATATATTGCACCCCTGATGGTGTATTTTTAGATATCCCAGAGAGAATGGAATACGAGGTGCAGGATATGTTAAGACACTCCTCAAAGGATAATGTATCACTCTACAGTTTTAAATGAAACTCCATCACAGGTAGACGAAATGTTGTCCCTAATTCCAGATTCCCTTTGGACTAAAGATGAACAGGACACTGGATTAATGGCAAACGTAAGCCATGTAATGGTAAATTTAAAAAGCGGAAGGCAAGTCCCAAAAATTCCCCAATACCCACTAAAACAGGAGGTAGAGTTAGGGGTGTATCCCATAATTGAGCGGTTATTGCAGCAGGGAATTTTAGTCCGTACAGCAAGTGTAGCCAACAGTCCCATTTTTCCAGTGAAGGCGGCTGGTGGGAGGGGTTATAGGCTGGTACAAGACCTTAGAGGGGTTAATAAGGTGGTAGAGAGCCAATTTCCCGTAGTGCCGAATCCAGCTGTCATCCTTATGCAAATTCCACCAAATACAACCCATTTCACTGTCATTGATCTTTGTTCTGCTTTCTTCTCTGTACCTCTTCATCCTGACTGTCAGTACAATACACATGGACACGATTACCCCAGGGTTTCATAGACAGCCCCAGTATCTTTTCCCAGGCATTACACGATTGTTTACAGTCTTTTCAACCCACCAATGGATCTGTTCTAATTCAATATGTAGACGATTTATTGCTATGTTCTGACTCGGTTATGTCATGTTTGAATGATACTAAACTTTTGTTGCTTCATCTCTCGCAAACAGGACACAAGGTTGCTAAGGACAAACTACAGCCGTGCCAATCCAGAGTTAAATACTTGGGACACTGCCTAACCCAGGGGCTGCGACATCTCACTACAGATAGAATCCAGGCTATACAAAACATGACACTGCCACGTAACCAACAGCAAATCCGTACCTTCTTGGGAATGTGTGGATATTGTAGAATGTGGATCCCAGGTTTTTCTATTTTGGCCTTACCTTTACAGGAATTAGTCTCTTCCTCAAAGCCCGATCGTGTCATACACACTTAGGAATCAGAGCAGGCTTTCCTTAATCTTAAGGATAGTCTGACAAAAGCTCCTGCATTGGGAATACCCGATTATGAAAAACCTTTTGATTTGTATTGTACGTAAGCTGATGGTTGTGCTGCAGGTGTCCTTACACAAAAACATGGGGATGCCAGTAGGCCCGTAGCATATTACAGTGCACAATTGGACACTGTGGCGAGATCACTCCCAACCTGTTTGAGAAGTGTAGCAGCAACGGCTCTATTGGTCAGCAAAAGTGAGGATGTGGTATTGGGCCATGATATGACTGTCTATACCCCACATGCTGTGTCTGCCCTGTTGAACTCTGCCCAAACCAGACACGTATCCTCAGCTAGATTCACCGAATGGGAACTAGCTCTAATAGCACCCTCAAACATCACTATAAAGCGGTGTAATACGTTAAATCCAGCAACGTACTTACCGCATGTGCATAAGAATGCACAAAGGGTGGAGGATGAGTCTCTGGTAGAAAGTGAGTTTTGCAAAGGTATTGATACGCATGATTGTATGGATTATCTTAACCAGACCTTTACCGCTAGACCTGACATACCTTTAGAGAATGTAGATGTGACATTTTACATGGATGGGAGTTGCCATAGACAAACGGACACAGGTGAGTTATGTACAGGTTATGCTGTTGTAGATGACACAGACATCATAGAAGCTGAACCTCTTGGTTCTCCTCACTCAGCCCAAGTGGCGGAGTTAGTAGCACAGAGAAGAGCGTGTGAATTGGCAGCAGGCAAATCTGCCAACATTTACACTGACTCTAGGTATGCGTTCGGGGTGGTTCACGATTTCGGAGCTCTATGGCGTCTGAGAAATTTTATGACAGCAGCAGGCACACCAGTCGCACATTACAGACACATAAAAGGATTCTTAAAAGCAATTCAGTTGCCCAAAATGGTAGCAGTAATAAAGTGTAAAGCCCACACATGTGAGGAAGATCTGGTATCACTGGGCAACAACAGGGCGGATGAAGCTGCCAAGTGGGCAGCAGGTTTAAAAACAAATGTACCCATAGAACAAGTAATGGTTTTCCAAACAGTTGACATGCAGAAATTAATTGAGATGCAAAATTTGTGTTCTACCCAAGAGAAAGCAACCTGGAAGTCTAAGGGATGTGGGCAAGAGCCCTCTGGACTCTGGAGGGACGGACAAGGTAAGCCGGTGGCACCTAAGGTGTATTACCCAAGCCTGGCAGAGGCAACGCACGGACTGATTCACTTGGGAAAGCAAGGTATGTGTAAGTTAGTGAAGGCATATTGGTGCGCACCGGGTTTTTCTTCACAAGCGGAAAAGAGAGCAATGTCCTATCTGACCTGTTTGAGGAAGAACATAGGGAAAACAATCCCTACCGAACCATCCCACATTCCCCCGACTGACGGTCCTTTCCAGGTAATACAAATTGATTTCATCCAATTACCACCCTGCAGGAATCTCAAGTATGTGTTAGTTTGTACCGATGTATTTTCTGATTGGGTAGAGGCATACCCAGCGGCCACTAATACTGCTGTATTCACTGCTAAAAAGATTGTACAGGAATTTGTATGCAGGTATGGTATCCCTAGAATGATTGAAAGTGATAGGGGTACCCATTTCACTGGGGACGTCTTCCAGATAATGTGTAAATTGATGGGTATTGATAGCAAACTCCACACCCCATATCGACCCCAAGCCAGTGCCAAAGTGGAGAGAGTGAACGGCACTATTAAAAACAAATTAAGTAAGATCATGGCTGAGACTGGACTAGCATGGCCAGAAGCACTACCTTTGGTCCTACATAGCATAAGGACCACTCCTAGGCCTCCACTTAATCTGTCCCCATTTGAAATACGGTTTGGTAGACAACCTCATTTAATTATAAGCCCACAGGAAGACCTGAAGAGTAACAGCGAGGTCACTGTTAAGTATCTTATAGCAATGAGCAAACAGTTGCAGCAACAACAGCAGAAATTGAAATTGTTGTCACCCAATATGCCAGAGATAAACTGTCATGATGTCAAACCTGGAGAATATGTTATGATCCGAATTTTTTTTCGCTCAGGTTGCCTAATAGATTAATGGGAGGGGCCGTATCAGGTGCTGTTGACGAGTGCCACATCCTTGACGGTGGCCGAGAGAGATACCTGGGTCCATGCCACTCACTGCAGAAAGGTTAATCAACCGGTGGAGAAGCAGGGCAGAGTTGAAGCAGATAATGAGGATCTGGCAATTGCGAACCTGTTCTGGGAAAATTAAAAAAGTGACAGTGAGAAACCTGAGCTAAAAGAAAATTGTATATCAGTGTCACAGCAAAAGAACTGTTCTGCTGTGTTCATGTGTGTACTCTTCTTTCAGAATTTCCATCATGATTGGTTTATCTGGTGATTCCTGGTTCTTGTGACGGAGGATAGATGGAGGAGGTGGGAGCTGATGCTGGTGTAATGGAGTGAAATCGAGAGGAGGAGTGCTATACCAAACCAGGGGAGTGCCGGTCCAATTTCAGTACAGTAAATTGTTGTGAAAATATGAATAACAATAATAAGGAAGAACTGTATTACAATCCTGAGTTATGATGTAGTGTATAACAATGTAGCCTGAGTTTGAGTGGTCGTGCATGGATATAACGTTTCTGTTGTTTTAAGTCATCTTAGGTAATGCAGTCCCAACCCCTTCCAAGGCTCTCCTTATAGGATAGGTGCATCCCCACATCTTTCCCATGATCCCTTAAGGATCCGCGGTGTGCGTATAAGGGCAGTTTTATGTCCCTCCCGGAGATGCATTATCTGAATGGTTCAAATGACCACACTGTGTCATACCATAATAACATTGAACGTATATTCTCATGCATGGCTAAACAGATTCAGAATAGGCTGTGATAGCGCTTGATTGGCTATCAAAGGGTGGACTGTCGAATCTGTTTGGCAATCAGGAAAACCTGCATGACGCCATTTTAGAAAAGAAAGCTTACACAAGCGCCATTTTGTCAAAAATACATAGTACACAATCCACAGTGCAAAATTGTTAAAAGTAGCAATTTTGCTACTCACAACGCAAAGTTGCTAAAAAGTAGCACGAACAGCTTTTTAACAATCTTCCCCTAACACCTACCGACGGTGGTTAGCAGACATAAAATAACTTTGCAACACATTAAAATCACCACAGACTTATATTTGAGCAGTAGCAAAGTAGTGGTGTTTTCCCCTGCATTCACATTAACACATACATGATGTAGCAAAAAGTAGCAGATTAGTGGTGTTTTCCCTGCACTTCATGTTAAACATAGGACAACGCAAAATAGCGATTTAGACGCAAAATGAGCCAGTTTTTTTGTGACCTTTCCCAAACCCATACTGGCATGCTCATACACATACACAAAAGCCTTTCCAACTTAGTGCTGGTCGCTAAGTGCCCCTCAGACCCTCAAACGCACAATGCAATTTCATGTAATTTCTCCCCGCATACACATTTAAAAGCAATGGTCCCGCAGCGCAAAAGGAATGATTATTACTTGGTTTAATCACAATGTCAGCATATAAAGAAATGAATGTTTTCTGTAACTATGGCTTAGTAAATGACAATTGGACCGTGTTTGGTGCCGTACTGATCTACTCTGTTCCCACAGCATTCCGGTGGTGTCGGTGAGAAGATCAGAACATACGGCTATGAAATATGAATGTTAGAGAGAATAACTTCTTGAAATGTTGTATGCCATAGTTAGATTAGATTTATTATGCAGCGAGACGGTGAACACAATCAGGCTGTTAGAGGCTGGGTTGTGTCTTTGCACTGACCTATGAATTGTACCGTAACGGAAGAAGCAAGAAGAGGAACCAATGAGAACCTGCCAACGTACTCTATTGTATTGCTTATCCCAGTACGGGTATATATGTGAGTGCTCTGAAACAAGATGCCAGTCTGCGGTGTTCCTGTTATGCTGTTCGACGGAGGTCTCATTATTGATGCCGGTATCTGGTCCCAGAGTGCACGCGTATGTATTGACTGTACCTTATGACCTAATGTCTGTACAATTTATTTTGCGCTCATTTACCTGAATAATAATCTTTAACGCGTTGGACCGATATTCAACTGTCTTAGAGTTTTATTAATGGTATAATTAAACACAGCGCTAATTAGCGACATCTTGTGGTTTTAGAAGGTATAGGCAGGTTTTCTCTTAGAGGTACTAGGTAGGTGAATCTTAGAGGTTTATAGGCAGGAATGTACTAAAGGTTTATTTACGATTCAACAGACCTCAAACATTCAAGGAACATATCCCTGTGGGACATGTACACATATCATCAAACAAACCTCAGTGGAAGACAAATTTGGAGAGAATATTGAAATAAAGGATTTTATGAACGGTTATACCACCGTCGTTATTTACTGCACTACCTGTCCATGTAAGGCAAAATATATGGGGATGACAACACAGATGCTCAAACAAAGAATTTTAGAGCATACAGGCAACGACATTATAAAGGAAAAACCACTCACCACTGTTGCAAAACATTTTCATTATAAGCATCCTAACCCCTTCAAAGACCTCACGGAGTTTGGCCTTGAAAGAATGAAGATGGGAAGAAGAAGAGGAGACACAACAAAAGAGCTCTTCAAAAAAAAAAAGCCCATGGCCATTTAGGGTGGGCTCTCTGACTCCCTCAGAACTCAATGAACATATTAATTATAGGGATTTTTCCCCCACTTGAGCATATCAATGCTCGGACTTGCTACATATACTGCATATATACAGATCTGTATTGGGTTGACTAGCTCATTGACGAGGTCTAACCTTATGGGCAGCAATTATTATGACAATTTCAAAAAGGCATGTATATGAAAGGATCTTTTATATATAATTAAAACTTATATATATATATATATTAAACTCCTACACAAATACTCACAACCAAAGCGTACATTTCTAAAATTAAAATTAAATAGTAAACATGATCACCTACAATATATTTTATTATTACACACTAAAATATCTTCACACTCCTTGAAATCGGAGTTCTTCTACACGACCTGAGGTAAAAAGGAAACTGCCTTGAAAAAGACTAGATAGTCGAAACACGTTGGTGTGGTGTTTGTTTTTTACTCATCCAGTGTTGGAGCAGCCATTACCTTATCATTGGGGTAAGAATACCCGGGTACATTCTATGTAATATGTTTACTTCCCCAGTGATGTTAAAATCAGGAATGTGTATGTTGCCGATTCATATGGATTAATTTTATCAGGAAGACTTTATTTGGACATATTAATAAAATCTATTTTATAAGAAGTTGCAATTTCCATCTTTGTTGGATTGAAAAACATTTCCAGCATAAAGATACCGCTATATGAGGATTCACTACAATTACGTGTAAGCATACATGTAAGCACGTTTTGTTGTTTTAACACGTGGTGTGGTAACATTTATTATAACCGTGTACACAAAGGAAAGAAACTTAAAGAAACCTTGATGTGTATGGTATATATTAGTGGATGTAAGCCTTATTGTAAGCATTGGATGCTGAATGTGCACCTGTGGGTGACCTGCTATCACTAGATCAACAGGAAATCCCATTTTTTAGATGTGGAAGGGATAATTTTTTGTGACTTTCATATAGAGAATACTATAATCACAGAAATACTACACTATCAGACATTTTTTGTTTCTTATCGTTTCTCTTTTATATATGGATATATTTGTTTGAAAGCGTCTGAGAAAACCCAAATTAAGAAGACATACGGATACTAACAACTTTAAGTATATGAATGAACCCAATATTGAAGCGCACTATTCTATCTGTTTGTATTGTAATATCACTCACTTTCCTTCATTATTTTCAATACCTTTATTATAATAAATATTGCACAAAAGCAGAATATTCCCACAACACTTTATATAGTAACTATTATTTCCAGTCTCATCTCATATTCATAAATGCATATCTATAAGAAATAAATATCTTTAATTATTTTCAAGTATGCTACCTTTGACTATTATAGAAATATTCACTAATACACAGAAAAAAAAGAAAAGTAAAAAACATTGTGCACTTAAAACTGGTGTAATCAAAGTATTAAAATATACTAAACTTTATATTCATTAAAACATCACTGTTGGAAACCTCATATTGGCAAAATAATAAAATAAAGAATATGTAAAGGTATGAAAAAATGTGTAATAAAATGGTATTTAAAAACCTGTGGTCAATGTCTAGGCAATATGTTGTACACAATAAAGACGCTTAGAGCCCTATAGATATAGGTTTCCAATCACTAGTATAACCATTCCTAGACCTTTTATAGGTATACAGGAGTTTGAGCTCCAGAAATGATCACTATAATATTGATCCTTGGGGTGTAAGGTATTGTATCTGCAGGGGCAGAAATGCTGCAATTATATATCTGGAGTGGACTGCCATCATACATGTTGGTTAGATTATGGAATAATCCAGCTTTATGCCTCAGTAATGATAAATATATATCTATCTGTATTTAACAACCAATATGTAGTAAGGTTGTTACAGTACAATGCACAATCTCTCTTATACCTAAACTGTCACAATATATTATCTATGTTCTGGCGATTGTATGGCCAAAATGTAATTAGGCTGCCTTCTTATGGTCTCACGCTAATCAGTGTAATAAACAGTAATTAGGTAATGTTATTTAACACAAGTTAAAATGTATTTTACTGTATATTACAACCAGTGTATAATTACGCTATTAAGGGATTAATAGTCCGATATATATTTTATATTATGGCAGAAAATTGAATTACTAAAAAGCAGTATTTTGGACTGATAGTTCATTACTGCAACACTGACACAATGGAGTTCATTACTGCAACAGTGACACAATAGCTGTCAGTTATCTATGTAGAAAAGCTGCTAATCACAGAATAATATCCCACACTTCTAAACGGTGACTGTATTTCATATTCGACAAATTTCAATTAAGTAACAATGTGATGTCTAGGATTGTTATTATCTATCTACTGTAGTACACTAGCTGCTGGAATGTGATTTCTATATGGGCAGCTAAATGGTAATCTCAGTACCCTGAATAGTTTCTTAATTCTATCTGCTGGTTTCTACACTGCGTTGCTGTATCAGCTGCACACCGTGTCCACTGCTATTCAGAAGAGCGTTGCCTTTGCACATTACATAAGTATCGAGCAATGCTTCTAGCCCCTAATAAGTATTGATAATGCTTCTAGCCCCTAATAAGCGTGTTAATAGCTCCTTCAAAAGGCAGCTTGATTGACAGTGTATATAAGAAGCAATTACATTTCAAAAGTGGCCACAGGAACGCTGATGTGCATTCTGCCTGTGTTGCTTTGTCATGGGAGCCTATGAAGCAAGTACACAAGGTTTGAATGTGATCAAGCAGAGGCAAAATGTGTGTAATGGGGAAGCTGCACTGCCAGGCTCTCGTGTAGCGTTCACGAGCCCGGAGCACAGAGGGATGCAGCACCCAATGGGGATTACAGCACACCACCAGCGCTGATGAGGAGAACACCTCAAGCTGTCAAGTATATCAAGGAAAGAAACAATGTAAGTACAACTCAGTGACGCTGCATTTCAAACCCGCAAAGGTTGCAAATGAGTCACCAACTCATAAAATAGTCTCACATACAAGGAAAACCAACCTCACTTGTGCTTATGAGTTGTTCCAATAGGATGTGTATAAAACTGTTGAAAGAAGGTGAAAAGGGATCCACACCCAGCTTCAGATTCTACTCCCGTGATGGATTTACCAAAATGTGAGGGGAGAGGGTATAAGGTGAACTTCTTACACGTATGCTTACTTCTAATGACATAGTACTTTCATATAAAGGTATCTTTAGTTATCTTTAGTGTGGAATCCTCAAATAGGATAAGGTCTCGCCAACAGGTGTGTATTAAAGATAGAAAAACAAGGCGGACACCCAGTTTTATGTAGCCAAAAAATGTATATGTTTATTTAAAAATAATGATTAAAAAAACCATACCATCAAGGAATAGTGCTCAACTCTCTGTCAAGATGGAACCCGGGTTTGAATAGAGGCACAGAGGTAGCATATACAGATGGTAGGGAAGCCACATCGATCAAACAGTGAAAAGAGACACTCTTCAATGCATTTCGGCTCACTGCGGTGCCTTATTCAAGATGAGTGTCTTATCTATAATTCAGGGGTGGGGCACCTTTTTTCTGAAGAGGGCCATTTTGATATATAGATATATATATATATATAAAACATTATTTGCGGGCCTGGTGCAGACCACGTCCCCTCTCCATTAGATGTCACAAGGGGCGGGGTCACATTCACCGGTGATTACAGCAATGCCTGGAGCATCCTGAGGATGCTCCGAGGAGCTGTAAGGGCAGAGGTGTGACCGTCTGAAGCATCCAGACGGCACTGCTGCATAGATTCTGGCTGCAGGGTGCCATTCTAGGCATTCTGCTAGCCAGATGAGGCTAGCAGAAAAAAGCTCTGAGGGCCAGACCAAATGACTCCAAGGGCCTTATACAGCCCCAGGGCCTGAGGTTCCCCATCCCTGCTATAATTCATACAATTAAATATATTTTAAAAATAGTGCATGTAAATATGACATGTTAACAACCCTTAGTCCGCTTCATATAATCTAGATGAAAATATAGGTACAAATATATTGCATATATACAAAAATACTCAATATAACATATGCCAAAATCAATCTCCAGAACTACTAAAATCCAGAATCTGTCCATAGATGCTTACATATTAAATATTTGTAGTAAATGTTATATATTCCATAAAACAAGCATTTTTACGGATCTTTTATTTCATATCTAAAAATTCATGCCTACAATGATGTCAATCAACCAACCACTGGCACTTTTCAGCCCAAATATACATGGAAAAAAACATATATACTGTTCTAACTCATTGCTATATATCAGTTCCTCTAAACATGCCTATTAGTAAAAATTATCACAACTAATGTATCATTGCTATACACCATTATCTCCCATACTGATGGAGTAAATGCCATTAAGAACACTATACAAAAGGAAGAAACAGATATAGGCTTCAACAATTTTTTAAATGATGAAATAATGTTCATCTTACAGAACAATTATTTCAATTTTGATGGGTCATTCTACAAGCAACTTGTCAGTACCGCCATGGGCACCAGCTTCGGGCCCAGCTATGCGAACTTGTTCATGTCCAGAAGGGAGGAGTCCCACTTATGGGATGGACATGGCTGGGTGGCGAACCTGGTGCGTAAGTGGCGGTACATAGACAACATTTTGTTCGTATGGAAGGGGGAGGAAAATGGTGTAAGGTGTTTTTGTGATCATCTAAATAATAATAATAATCTGAATATTGTATTAACTTTTCCATCAGTAAAAAAGAAGTGAACTTTTTGGACCTCAAAATCAATATAATAGAAGGGAGGATTGTTACGAGTAACTATGAAAAACCCACTGACTGCAACACCTATATTGACATAAAAAGTAATAATTTACTCCAGTGACTCAATAATATTCCTAAAGGCCAATCATTAAGGCTATGTCGAAATTGTTCTAACAACAACATGTTTAAAGAACAAGCCACCACTATGATTAATAAGTTTAAACAAAGAGGTTATAAACAGACCATACTAACGTCGACTCTGGAAGAAGTAGAGTCTATTAATTGGAGAAACCTATTGAATCCAGAAAAAATAAATAATATGACCAATAACTCCACTTTCCAATTGGGCTTTTAGTACGCAATATAGCAGATAATATAGAAAGATTGAGGGTGCTATTAAGAAAACTTGGAATATCCTTCTAAAAGATGAGATCCTAAAAAATGTATTTCCAGTGAACACAACATTCATATATAGAAGGGCCTCTACAATAAAAACACCATAAGATCTAGTGCTCTACAGATCATAATACATTTTCTTCCAAGGAATAAGAGTTTTTCAGATGCAGAGATGGCAAAATGTGTAAATTTTGCAACAGCTCACTTTCTAAAATCACAGAATTTACAACCAAAGGGAATAAGACTACTGTTATAGTGCAGGATTATCACGTCATACATGCTATGTTATATATGCCACAGAGTGCACTTGCAACTTAGTATATATTGGAAAGATGAAGAGATCCCTCAACATAAGACTAGCAGAACGCGTCCGAAATATCAACAATGGAAATTAAAATTATCCTTTTGAATTACACTTCAAAGAGAAACACAACAGTTCGATTAAAGGTATCAATACATTTTGTGGAATTGCCCATGTCAACGAAAACTGGCGTACTAAGGATAGGGATATTAGGTTAGCCAAGACAAAGATGCGCTTCATTTATGATCTAAAAACACTTAGACCCCCATATCCATAAGTATTGCATCTCTAAGGTATTCACATTTCATTATATCACCAATACCTGTGTTATATATGCATAGCACTTAGATTTATGTCAAGATGTAGGTGCCTCGATGCCCTATGGGACATTAGTCTTTACAGAGCCATTAGCTCTGTGTTCCTCTATGTACTATAGGGATTTATAGAGTCCCAAGGAACAGGATTAGTTAAGAGGTGAATAACCTCTATGTCCCTAACAATAAGTATTTTTATTTATATTTATTACCACAGCCCGGCCGTCTCCATGATAACCTGTGTGACGAAGAAGCCGGTGTACGATAAACTCACACAATATGTATATGTTGTTTTTTTTCTTTAAAACGTTATTGCTACAAAGTTTCACACACAGCGGGACATGGCATCCCAACCTCTTCCTAGCAACCAGGGTAGCGTGCGGGCCGCTGTGAATGATCGTCATGACATACTACGGTCCCGACTTCATCCCTGTATAAAACTTTACTCTGTGCAGATGGTGAGGTAGCCACACATGAGTTGATGACAGAATGAGTAGTGGTAAGTGTGAAGCATTTTTTTAATAGGCATGTTTAGAGGAACTGATATACTATATAGCAACAAGTATATTTGGGCTGAAAAGCGATACACTCTGCTAGTGGATGATTGATTGACATCATTGTAGGCATGAATTTTTAGATATGAAATACAAGATCAGTTAAAATGCTTGTTTTATGGAATATATAACATTTACTACAAATATTTAATATATAAGCATCTATGGACAGATTCTGGATTTTTGTAGTCCTGGAGATTGATTTTGGCATATGTTATATTGAGTATTTTTGTAGATCTGCAATATATTTGTACCTATATTTTCATCTAGATTATATGAAACGGACTAAGGGTTGTTTACATGTCATATGTACATGCACTATTTTTTAAATATATTTATTTGTATGAATTATAGATAAGAGACTCATCTTGAAAAAGGCGCTGCAGTGCACCGGAACGCATTGAAGAGTGTCTCTCTTTCACTGTTTTATCGATGTGGCTTCCCTACCATCTGTATATGCTACCTCTGTACCTCTATTAAAAACCCGGGTTCCATCTTGATGAAGACAGAGAGTTGAGCACTATTCCATGATGGTATGGTTTTTTAATCATTATTTTTAAATAAACATTTTAATTTTTTGGCTACATAAAACTGGGTGTCCGCCTTGTTTTTCTATCTAATCCCCACCTGTTGGCGAGACCTTATCCTATGTGAGGATTCCACACCAAGGATAAGTAAAGATACCTTTATATGCAAGTACTACGTTATTAGAAGTAAGCATACGTGTAAGAATTTCACCTTATACCCTCTCCCCTCACATTTGGGTGAAATCCATCAAGGGAGTAGAATCTGAAGCTGGGAGTAGATCCCTTTTCACCTTCTTTCAACCGTTTATACACATCCTTGTGGTGGTGTGTCCCTACGAAGTGACTGTGTTACACTATTGTACTTTTTTGTTGTTTTTTCCATGTACTGTGGATTATTCGTACTGGAGCAACTTGGACACTGTACTGTACGGACTATTAGAACAACTCATAAGCACAGATCAAGGATAGAGCCAACATGTCACGGGACAGTAGAAGCGTGCACTCTCCTTCCTTCAATCTATGCCAACTCGGGCCTCCCTCTCATTAACCCGTTCACTGCATATTGGATAACAGTAGAAGTGGCACCATTACAAGGGCTTACGATTACTTTCTCTTTTCCCTACTGTCCTATATCACTGTTTATTACAAAATGATCAGTGTTATGTATACACTTCCTAAATTCAGGAATAATTTTACATTATAGAGAGTACACTCTCTGTATTTGACAGCTGAGTAAACATAGTTGTAGGTTCTTTTATTATCTGCTGTAAGTATCTCTCACTAACAATATGGTAAGTAACCAATTATTTAAAACATTATTTTGCTGACAAACGGTAGCTGCACCGCTGACAAACACCTGTGAAACAATATTATTTCTGATATATTCACTTGTAATTGAACGAATCCAGTGGAATTTAGAAGTAATACAATAAGAGTGCACCACAAAGTTTCTACTGTTGGCCATTCTCCTGGACAACTCCCCCTGAGTATATTTGTATCCTACTCCAAAGTGCACCATCAACCGGCTACAATTGTGCATTCTCCTACTTATAGGACACATTTTCTATTAGTGTTGGGCTCTTATATTTATAGAAATACTCTCTCTGTCCTGTGCGGTATCAACATTTTTTGCTTTGCGAAGTTGTGCATTTTGCCTTTAGCAACTCTTTTCAATACTGGTGTTTGCCAGTAACCAGCTGCCCCCAGGTGTTGTATACTTATCTATAGCTGCTGATCAGTATTGCTAATTAGCAACCAATAAAAGGGTGATAGAGGTCGGGTAGAACTAGACATAGCAATGAGCATCTTCTCTAGTCCATTTCTCCTCTCTTTGCACTACTTGATACATCAAACAAAGTGAAAGTCATGAACGGTAAATCTTAAGAATATAACACAGCGTAGGAAGTAGAAACCTGTTAAACTGTATCTAAGCCAGGACCGACCATTATGGCTGCACCCACTGCTTATATTCGTCCGGCGAAGCCATCTTTCATGTCATATATTCTGAAAAATGGCTCCACACAGGAGCTAGCAAAGACTCTGGAACTGTGCTAGCGTCTTTATTCTGCTTAGAACACCTCTGCCCCAATCACATTCAATAAGGAAGAAGTATGTTTGCAATTAATGAAACTTTATCATGTAACATTTCTACTACATCTATTCAATAATTGTTATTGACTAGTAAGTAGTAATTTTCCAACTAGTTTTGCAAGGAAATTAACAAGATTACTTTACAAACAGTTGCGTAAAGGACAACCAGATCTAAATGACTACTTAGCCTATCTAAAGTAGATACTAATAGCATTCACATGATCTAGAAGACATCTATTCATACATGCAAAAGTGACTAATGGCTATTGCATGTGGATTTAAAATTCTTCTAAAATCCCAGCTCTCGCTGATGGGGGGACTGCCATATTGGTTCTTCTGAAAAAGTCTGGGACTGTATTAACAAAGATCAAGAAATCAAGTGAAGCCATAAGATCTTTGCTCAGATAGTTGTTTTTTTGAAAAGTGTAATTAGTAAATGTATAAGGAGGTAGCTAAAGGTTACTGTGGCATAACTTCACATCATTAGAACATTGTTTTAATGGGTTCTGACACACCTCTAATATTGAATAATCAGTTCAGTAAAACACAACCTTAAATAAAAATTAAGTCAAACGGTGGCTTTACTTGCACTTTAAATCTGAACAAACAATACTTTAAAGTTTAATAATATTAAGAATACTCTTTAAACATGAAAAAAAAGACTCTTTAAATTAAAAATTACCTTCCAGCCCTAATTATTTGGATCTGGACCTAAAACATGGGTTGCTATAAGAATGTCTTGTACAAGCTTGAACTTAATTTAAAGACATCAGTAAAACAATTAGAACAAAGTTCTTTATTAATGAAAAACTGAACCATGGGTTATAAGACTGATTAACAAATGTAATTTGGTTCCTAGATGAAAAAAAGGTTAAGAGTCCCTAGTATAAGCCAAGGATAATAAGAGAATAAAAAAAACTAATAAACAGTCTTAGAGAAGTCTGCCAGAAATCTTGGTAATTATCCAATAATTGTTATTGACTTTGGTTTTGCTATTCTCAAAATGATGTACATGATTTGAAGGAAATCACAGCAGAGCAGGGAATAATTGGCAATACTGGAGTCCAACAAATAGAAAACAACATGGAGCAAACAGACAAACTGACAGGAATAAGTAGGGAGCAGAAGTTTCAAGTAAGGCAAAAATAATATGCAATACAAATTTGGAACATATATGTGTTTATCTTATATATAGCTCATTCTAGTTCCCTGCACGTAATCAGTGAGGGGGGCAGATTTTAATTTTGAAGGTCAACATTTTAGATGCGATTTATCACTTTAGCTGTAGTATCTTATCTTTCATATTTATGGTTATATCATCTTATATGCTTGATTAAAAGTAATTTTATATGTTGCGCTGACACTAAGCATGCTTCCTAGTTATGGTTTGTTATTGTTAGGCTGTGCGTGGTTACTATGAAAATGTGTTGCTAGAATTTTATTCTGGCCGGGTCATCAGCATGTCGTTGCTAACTTTGTATGTACAGCCATGGCCAAAAGTTTTGAGAATGACACAAGTATTGATTTTCACAAAGTTTGCTGCTTCCGTGTTTTTAGACGTTTTTGTCAGATGTTACTATGGTATACTGAAGTAAAAATTGCAAGCATTTCATGAGTGTCAAAGTATTTTATTGACAATTACATTAAGTTTATGCAAAGAGTCAATATTTGCAGTGTTGACCCTTCTTTTTCGAGATCTCTGCAAATCTCCCTGGCATGCTGTCAATCAACTTCTGGAGTCACATACTGACTGATGGCTGCCCATTCTTGCCTAATCAATGCTTGGAGTTTGTCAGAATTTGTGGGTTTTTATTTGTCCTCCCGCCTCTTGAGGATTGACCACAAGTTCTCAATGGGATTAAGGTCTGGGGAGTATCCTGGCCATGGACCAAAAATGTTGAGGTTTTGTTCCCCGAGCCACTTAATCGCTTTTGCCTTATGGCAAGGTGCTCCATCATGCTGGAAAAGGCATTGTTTGTTGCCAAACTGTTCTTGGATGGTTTGGAAAAGTTGCTCTTGGTGGATGTTTTGGTCCCATTCTTTATTCATGGCTGTGTTCTTCGGTAAAATTGTGGGTGAGCCCACTCCCTTGGCTGAGAAGCAACCCCACACATGCATGGTCTCAGGATGCTTTACTGTTGGCATGACACAGGACTGATGGTAGCGCTCACCTTTCCTTCTCCGGACAAGCTTTTTCCAGATGCCCCAAACAACCTGAAAGGGGATTCATCAAAGAAAATAACTTTACCCCAGTCCTCAGCAGTCCAGGGACGTGACCAAGAACCCGATGGTGACGCTGTCAGAGCTACAGCATTCCTCTGTGGAGAGAGGACAACCTTCCAGAATGACAACCATCTTGCAGCAATCCACCAATCAGGCCTGTATATTAGAGTGGACAGACGGAAGCCACTCCTTAGTGAAAAAACATATGGCAGCCCATCTGGAGTTTGCCAAAATGCACCTGAAGGACTCTCTGGTCTGATGAGACAAAGATTGAACTCTTTGGCGTGAATGTCAGGCTTTATGTTTGGAGCAAACCAGGTACCGCTCATCATCAGGCCAATACCATCCCTACAGTGAAGCATGGTGGTGGCAGCATCATGCTGTGAGGATGTTTTATCAGCATCAGGAACTGGGAGACTAGTCAGGATAGAGGGAAAAATGAATGCTGCAATGTACAGAGACATCCTGGATGAAAACCTGCTCCAGAGCGCTCTTGACCTCAGACTGTGGCGACGGTTCATCTTTCAGCAGGACGACGACCATAAGCACACAGCCAAGATACCAAAGGAGTGGCTTCAAGACAACTCTGTGAATGTCCTTGAGTGACCCAGCCAGAGCCCAGACTTGAATCCAATTGAACATCTCTGGAGAGATCTGAAAATGGCTGTGCACCGACACTTCCCATCCAACCTGATGGAGCTTGAGAGGTGCTGCAAAGAGAAATGGGAGAAACTGCCCAAAGATAGGTGTGCCAAGCATGTGGCATCATATTCAAAAAGACTTGAGACTGTAATTTCTGCCAAAGGTGCATCAACAAAGTATTACGCAAAGGTTGTGAAACACTTATGTACGTTTGATTTCTTAGTTTTTTTTAATTAAATTTGCAAAAATCTAAAAAAAAACCTTTTTACATGTTGTCATTATGGGGTATTGTGTGTAGAATTTTGAGGACAAAAATGAATTTATTCCATTTTGGAATAAGGCTGTAACATAACAAAATGTGGAAAAAGTGAAGCGTTGTGAATACTTTCTGGATGCACTGTATATTTTATAATAGAATATAATATATATATATTATATATTGTGACACAGTCAGATTAGGGGTCCCTCTCCTGGGTAGAGGTCTACACACACACACACACACACACACACACACAAGTCTGGATGCGAGTACAAGCTGGTCGGCGCCAGTCTTTATTGTACAATATCAGAACTAACAAAGAAAACATAAACATAAATCCTAGCCCTGTCGGGGCACTAACTTCACAGGTGGTTCCCTCACTACCAGAACCTGGCAGGGCCTAATGCCCTCACCAGCAACAAAGGCACAGCACAACACTCACAGTTAGGTTTTCAAGTGTCTCTGAGCAAACTCCCTGCCTGCTCTCCCAGGTGAGACACTCAGTCCTAAACACACAAGGCTTATATTGGCCACTCTCAGGTGGGAACCCTAACAAGCCTGTTACCAGGCTGCGAGAACCAAAACCTGGAGTGGCCGTGGGTGGAGCCCTCCCTCTCATCTCACCCACAACCCCCAGGTCTCAAACTGGCTTTTCAAAAAGCAGAGACTCAAGCCTGCTACACTGCAGACTTTCTCCTGGGGGTTTAGAACACATAAGACAGGAATCTGGGACAAATGTACCTGCCACAGACCACTTTACCAGTGATCCTATCACAATATATACACACACACACACACACACACTATGTAGACAAAAGTAATTGGACACTGACACCAAATAGCACAATGAGATTTTATCGACGCCAGTACTTCGTAAGTCCACTACATGCAGTGATTACTGCAGACACCCTTCTTGGCGGTATGTTTTGCCATTTGCCTTAAGTACAGTGACCAACTGTGACACTGAAGAAAGTTGAGTCGGCCTAAAAAGCACCAGTTACTCCAATTCGTCCCAGAGGTTCTCAATGGGGTTGAGATCTGGACTCCGAGCTGGCCAGTCCATCCGGGTTACCACATTTTTTGTATACCACCCTGGAAACATGACAGGTGGAATTGTCGTCCTGATTAAAACATTTGTTGTTTCCATACAACTGCAAGTGCATGAGTCTCTCTACAAAGTGTTCTTGTCAAAACCACCACATTAGTGGCCATTTGGACCTCGTGTGCAATGGTATGCATGGGACCATTTTGCTTGCACAGGGATGTCCAATCACTTCTGTCTACTTAGTGTGTGTGATTATATCAAAATAACGCCGGCACTCCACAGGTTAAATAACATCCAAATGTCTGGGTGCCCTCTGATGGTCCAAACAGGCCAAAGTGTACACATGCAAAAAACAGCGGCACTCACAGGACTTGTAAAGAAGATTCCAGACTCCCAAGGTCAAGTTCAACGTTTCAGTCAAACTACTTTTATCAAAAACCCTATAAAAGTCGTTTGACCGAATATATATATATATATATATATATATATATAAAATTGTGATACCCGGCACTCTGCTCAAAACAATATAAAGGCTCTGGTGTCCATCCCCAAGAAAAACAAATGTATGCACCAGAGAATGGGAGGCACTCAAAGAGACTGGAAAAAAAATGATACGCAGCAATACTGTGCTCTCTTGTGTCAACGTTTCAGTGAAGACCACTTTTATCAAGACATGCTTCACTTTTTCCACATTTTGTTATGATACAGCCTTATTCCAAAATGGAATAAAATATGAGATATGGTAAGAACTTACCCTTGTTATCTCTATTTCTACGAAGTCCATAGGGTTCCACAGGATACCTTGGGGTATAGGTGTGACGTCAGTCGCTGGGCACCATAGAGTTAAGCTTTTCAGCCTCCCAGGATGCACTAGGGTCCCCCTCCTATACCCCGCCCCCGAGCCAAGGCACCTCAGTTAGTTATCAAGCCATAGGCCGGAGGAGGAGAAGGAAGAGAGAGAAAAAAGATCTGGACACATACAAGAATCACATTCTCACCAGAGGGAGACAGAAAACCGGTGACCAGAGCAAAGCCCATCTGCAGCACAGGTGCGACAGGGCGGGAGTCCTGTGGAACCCTATGGACTTCGTAGAAATAGAGATAACAAGGGTAAGTTCTTACCATATCTCATATTTTCTACTTCAGGGTCCATAGGGTATCCACAGGATACCTTGGGGATGTCCCAAAGCAGTATCCTTTAAGGGTGGGGACGCTCCTGTGCAGAAAGGAGAATCCGCCGCCCGAAGGAAGCATCCTGAGAGGCGAAGGTGTCAAACCTGTAATACCTCACGAAGGTATGGACAGAGGACCACGTAGCAGCCTTGCAGATCTGAACTGCCGAGGCACCACGTCGAGCTGCCCACGAAGGACCCACAGACCTAGTGGAATGAGCCTTCAGAGAAGGAGGGACCGGTAGGCCTTCATGAAGATAAGCTTCAGAAATAGCCATACGGATCCAGGCTGCCAAAGTTTGCTTTGAAGTAGGCCAACCCTTTTTACGGAAGCCATAGAGGACAAACAAAGCGTCCGACTTCCTAAACGAAGAAGTGCGGTCAACATAAGTCCTTAAGGCCCGCACAACATCCAAAGAGGCCTCACCCACGGAAAGACCCGGTGAGTTAAAGGCCGGAACAACTATTTCCTCGTTAACATGAAACTGGGAAACAACTTTGGGAAGAAACTCGGGCCGAGTGCGGAGCACTGCCCTGTTCCCATGAAAAACCAAGAAAGGGGGTCTACAAGAAAGAGCCCCTAACTCAGAAACACGTCTGGCCGAAGCAATGGCCAGAAGGAAAACAGTCTCAGCTGTTAGCCATTTAAGATCCACTGAGCCCAGTGGTTCAAACGGCGGTCCTTGGAGAGCCCTCAGGACCACAGCCAAATCCCAAGGCGCCACAGGTGGAACAAAGGGCAGCTGAATGCGGAGAACACCCTGCATAAAGGTGCGCACATCCGGGATTGTAGCAATCCTACGGTGAAACCAGACAGATAGGGCCGAAACCTGTACCTTCAAAGAAGCAAGGCGAAGCCCATGATCTAGTCCCGCTTGCAGGAAGGCGAGAATCCGAGACAGACGAAACTCCCGCGGTGCATAACCTCTCGGTCGACACCACTGGAAGAACGTATGCCACACTCGATGGTATATCCTCGCGGAAGACGGTTTCCGAGCTCGTAACATGGTACGCACCACAGAGCTGGAAAACCCCCGGGACCTCAGCATGGCCGTCTCAACAGCCACGCCGTCAAAGACAGCCGAGTCAGGTCCGGGTGAAGGCAAGGACCCTGAGACAGAAGGTCCGGTCGTAGCGGCAACCGCAGAGGACTGCCCACGGACAGACCCTGAAGGTCTGAGAACCAGTGCCGTCTGGGCCACGCGGGAGCTATCAACAGGAGCGACCCTCCTTCCTGTTTGAATTTCCGGATTACCCGTGGGAAGAAGGGAGACCGGAGGGAACAGGTATGCGAACCGGAACGTCCACCGGACGGACAGAGCATCCACCAGAGATGCCCCTTCGTCTCTTGTGCGAGACCCGTACACCGGCAACTTGTTGTTGTGCCGGGACGCCATGAGGTCGATTTCTGGAAGACCCCACCTGTCCACCAGTAGTTGAAAAACGTCCGGGTGCAGGGACCATTCCCCCGGATGAACGTCCTGGCGACTTAGAAAGTCCGCCTCCCAATTTAGCACTCCCGGGATGAAGACCGCTGATATGGCCGGAAGATTGCGCTCCGCCCAAACCAGGATCCGAGAGACCTCTACGAGAGCCGCCCGACTGCGAGTTCCTCCTTGCCTGTTTATGTAGGCCACGGTGGTAGCGTTGTCCGACTGGACCTGCACCGGGCGACCCTGGAGAAACCGCTGTGCCTGCTGGAGAGCATTGAAGACCGCACGGAGTTCCAAGATATTTATTGGAAGCTCCGCTTCTGTCGGCGTCCACCTGCCCTGGAACAAGTGTGGACCCGAAACTGCTCCCCAGCCCCGAAGACTGGCGTCCGTTGTCAACAGGACCCAATTTGGAACCCAGAACGGACGTCCCTTGTTGAGGTGGGTCGTCTGTAACCACCACGCAAGGGACAGGCGAACCTCCGGGGTGAGCACAATCGTCCGGGACTTCAGAGACTGAGGCAGCCCGTTCCACTTGGACAGGATCAGGTGCTGCAGAGGTCTGGAGTGAAACTGGGCGTATTCCACCATGTCGAACACCGACACCATGGAGCCCAGTAACCTCATCGCCGAGTGTAAGGACACCCGGCGGCTGTGCAGACAACTGCGCACCCTTGACTGTAAAGCAGAGATCTTGTCCTCCGTCACGAAGATCCTTTGCTGTCCCGAGTCCAATAAGGCTCCAAGATGCAGAATCCTCCGAGACGGGATTAGAGTGGACTTCTGCCAGTTGATTAGCCAGCCGTGCCGTTGCAGCAGTGCAATGGTCAGGTCCAAGTGGCGTAACAGGAGCTCTGGAGATCCTGCCACCAATAACAGGTCGTCCAAATACGGCAACATGCGGACTCCCTGCAGCCGCAGAGAAGCCGCCATGACCGCCATCAACTTGGTGAAAACACGTGGTGCTATTGCCAGGCCAAAAGGTAACGCCCGAAACTGGAAGTGGTCGCTGCGGATTGCAAACCTGAGGAACTGTTGATGGCGCAAAAGAATAGGGACATGCAGGTAAGCGTCCTGTATGTCCAATGACACCATGTAGTCCCCAGGTTCCAGCGCTAGAATGATGGACCGTAGGGTCTCCATCCGAAACTTCGGGACCCGCAAAGACTTGTTGAGTGCTTTGAGGTTGAGAATCGGACGATATGACCCATTGGGTTTCTGTACCAAAAATAAATTTGAATAGAAACCCTGGCCCCTCTGGGAGAATGGAACAGGCACTATAACTCCAGCTTGGAGCATAGTGTGCAATACCTTCCGCAGCTCCGTAGCCTTGTTCCGGTCTGATGGTAGACCCGTGGTGAAGAATCGAGCCGGGGGTCTGTGCCGGAAGGAGAGGGCGTATCCGTGGGAAACCACCTCCAGAACCCAAGTGTCTGTCGTAGTGGTCGACCAACACTGGGCGAACTGTAGCAGGCGGCCTCCCACCCTGGGATCCCCCAAAGGGAGGCCCGGACCGTCAGGCCGCAGGCTTGTCATCTGGCTTGGGGGCCGGACGTCTGGTACTCCATGCCTGCTTCCGGGGCTTGACCGATTTCTTAGGGCCAGCCTGTCGAGGAAACGACTGTGGTTTGGGCCTGCCCTGGGCCCTAGATGACCGAAAGGACGATGGTCCAGAACCAGAAGGACCAGCGGCCGACGGGAGACAAGCAGATTTGGCTGCCGCCAGCGTGGCCACAATCTTATCCAGATCCGGACCGAAGAGAGCTTCTCCGGTAAACGGCAACGCTTCCAGACCTTTCTTGGAATCTGCGCCCGCCTTCCAGGATCGCAGCCACAAGGTGCGACGAGCAGCTACCGCTGCTGAAGAAATTCTAGACACCAGAGTACTAATGTCTAGAGCCGCCTCGTTGATGTAGGTGGCCGAATCACGGAGATTGCCAATCAACTCCGCCTGTTCGGCCGGACAGTCGGATTCAAAAGAAGCCTCTAATGAATCCGCCCAGCACTCCATCGCTCTGGCAACCCAGCAAATGGCCATAGCCGGCCGTGCTGCCCCCCCTGCAAGGGAATAAGCGGACTTCAGGCAGATTTCTACCTTGTGGTCCGTAGCATCCTTAAGGGAGGACATGGATGGCATCGGCAATGTGGCACTACGGACAAGACGGGTCACGTGAGAATCCACCTGTGGAGGGGATTCCCACTTTGCAAAATAATTATCCGCGAACGGATAAGCCACCGCCAGTCGTCTCTGCGGCTGGCATCTTTTGCCAGGCTGTTTCCACGCCTCCTCTAAATGGTCCACTAACTGACCCGACAGAGGAAAGACTGTGGCATCGCCCTTCACATCTTTGAAAAAGGCATACTTAGATTTAGCCGCTGGGGGAACTTCGTCCTCAATCACCAAGGCTGTGCGGACCGCCCGAATAAGTCCAGGAATATATACTTTGGACTTAGCATCAGCGTCCTTAGTATGGAGAGGTTCCTGATCGTAAGGATCCAGAATCTCCCCATCATCAGACGTCCCTTCGTCATCCTCATAAGGAGCGGACAGAGACGCCACCGGCCTTGTATGAGGCCGCATCACAGACTCTCCTTGCAACACATCCGACAAGTGCTGTACAGAACTCGTCAGGGAGTTAACCCACGCTGGCTCCTGAGAACCCGGGAGCGGGGAAATAGGGAGACTGTGGGGTACCACCAATTGTCGTGGGAACCCCTGCATGGGTGACGACACCACAGACTGCTGGGACAAACCCATCGGAGTAAACACGGGCTGCGTGGCCCACTAAAGCTGTTAACGCCTGAGCGAAACAAGCCCAGGGCGGCTCCTGTACCGGTGCTGTAACCATAATAGGCCGCGCCGTGGACAAACACTGCCGGCAAAGGCCCTCCGCGCTACCCTCCCCCTCCGCTAACGGTACTTTGCACGTGGTACACTGTAGCCGGAGGGGAAAATCACTTTCAGACATGATGGCACCACGTATGTGACCTCTCTCACCAATTAAGTATTAAATAGGCGAGAGACCACCCTGCAGCACCGCACCGCAAGGGCTTTAGCAGAAAGAACAGGGACAGTAATAAAGCTGACAGTTTAGAGAAGAAAAGTTACAGGCAGCGCTAGCACAGTCAGATACAATGCAATGAAATAACAATTCCTGCACTAACAGCGCTGATCACTCAACTACACAGACACAGGGCCTGGTAGGACACAGCGCTGCATACACAGACCTGAGCCAGAGCGGAGGAGAGGTATGCGGGGGGACCCAGACCACGATGCTTCCGTCCAGCGCTTCCAGCAGCGTTCACCATGCGTTCTGGAGAAGATGGCCGCCGAGGAGCAGAGAGGAGGCTGGCCTGGGGGAGGAGCGCTGCCACAGGACCAGTCGGCAGCATGCAGAGAGGGCAGTGTGCAGCGGGGGAGGCGCGGGCTGTGAGACAGGGAAGGCGCACTCCCCTGGCATGCATTTAACCCCTGGGACGCCGCAGCGCTACCGCTCTGCTGCGGTCCGCTGTCCCAGGGGGTAGTGGAAAGCGCAGGTTGGTCGCCTGGCTCCACGCTGCAGCCAGTCCCCAGGGAGTCCCCTGCCTGGGGACTTAGGACCATGTGACCAGCGGGGACCCACCGCGGGACCCCGCTGCTTACCTTTGTCCCCCTTGGATCCGGCCATGGTCCGGAACATCTGGGGTCACCGCTAGCTGTGACCCCAGATGCTCACCAGCATCCCCGGATTGGTACCGGCGTTCTGGTACCGGCGTTCTGGTACCGGCGGGGGTGTAGGAAAGACAGCATGGACGTCAGGACTGACTGTCCATGCTGTACATCCAGATGTGCAGCCACAGCTGCACTGAAGAAAGCTTCAGGGGCTCTTCTAGCCCCCACTCCGACAGGTGCACCCGACGCCGGCCGGGCACCAAACTAAACTGAGGTGCCTTGGCTCGGGGGCGGGGTATAGGAGGGGGACCCTAGTGCATCCTGGGAGGCTGAAAAGCTTAACTCTATGGTGCCCAGCGACTGACGTCACACCTATACCCCAAGGTATCCTGTGGATACCCTATGGACCCTGAAGTAGAAATTCATTTTTGTCCTCAAAATTCTACACACAATACCCCATAATGACAAATGTGTAAAATGTTTTTTTTTGTGATTTTTGCAAATTTAATAAGAATTAAAAAAAAAAACCACTAAGAAATCACATATACATAAGTATTCACGGCCTTTACCGTGAAGCTCAAAATTGAGCACAGGTGCATCCTGTTTCCACTGATCATCCTTGAGATGTTCCTACAGCTTAATTGGAGTCTACCTGTGGTAAATTCAGTTGATTGGACAAGATTTTGAAAGGCATAGACCTGTCTATATAAGGTCCCACACTTGACAGTGCATGTCAGAGCACAAACCAAGCATGAAGTCCAAGGGATTGTCTGTAGACCTCCGAGACAGGATTGTCTCTAGGTACAAATCTGGGGAAGGGTACAGAAAAATATCTGCTGCTTTGAAAGTCACAATGAGCACAGTGGCTTCCATCATCTGTAAAAGGAAGTTCAGAACCCCAGGACTCTACCTAGAGTTGGCCAGCCGCCTAAACTGAATGATCGGGGGAGAAGGGCCCTAGTCAGGGACGAGACCAAGAACCCGATGGTCACTCTGTCAGAGCTACAGCATTCCTCTGTGAAGAGAGGAGAACCTTCCAGAAACACAACCATCTCTGCAGCAATCCACTAATCAGGCCTGTATATTAGAGTGGCCAGATGGAAGCCATTCAGCAGCCACCTGGAGTTTGCCAAAATGCACCTGAAGGACTCTCTGGTCTGATGAGACAAAGATTGAACTCTTTGGTGTCAATGCCAGGCGTTATGTTTGGAGCAAAGCAGGCACCGCTCATCACCAGGCCAATACCATCCCTTCAGTGAAGCATGGTGGTGGCAGCATCATGCTGTGGTGATGTTTTTCAGCGGCAGAAACTGGGAGACTAGTCAGGATAGAGGGAAAGATGAATGCAGCAATGTACAGAGACATACTGGATGAAAACCTGCTCCAGAGCGCTATTGACCTCAGACTGGGATGACAGTTCATCTTTCAGCAGGACAATGACCCTAAGCACACAGCCAAAATATCAAATTAGTGGCTTCAGGACAACTGTGAATGTCCTCGAGTGGCCCAGCCAGAGCCCAGCCTTGAATACAATTGAACATCTCTGGAGAGATCTGAAAATGGCTGCGCAGCGGCGCTTCCCATCCAACCTGATGGAGCTGGAGAGGTGCTGCAAAGAGGAATGGGAGAAACTGCCCAAAGATAGGTGTGCCAAGCTTGTGGCATCATATTCAAAAATACTTGAGGCTGTAATTGTTGCCAAAGGTGCATCAACAAAGTATTGAGCAAAGGTTGTTAATACTTATGTACGTGTGATTTCTCTAATGTGGCCCACCAGAGACCTTTGAGCCTCAGGAGCCTCCTCGGTGAGGGAGTCCTACAGAACATTGGCTCAGCTCTCAATTGCTTTGGCCACCCATGAGATATCCATGGAAGGGAGGGCAACAGCTCCTGAGAGAGACTACATCGATGTCAGGCAGGTCTCCACCTTCCTATCTGTAGAATCATTCAAGGAAGAAATGGAAAACATAGGTAGCGTAGACTTTTTATCAAGTGAGTAACATGAGAATCCACCGCAGAAGGCGATTCCCATTTCTTGCAATGAACCTCAGGAAATGGATTACATGAGGCCAAATGCTTTTGTGGCTGATATCTCTTACCAGGCAATTGCCAAGCCTCAGCCATGTGGTCTACCAGCTGGTCAGAGGGGGAAAACTGCCAAAGACACCTTTTACCTGTTTAAACTGAGGGTGTTTAGATTTAGGTGCAGGTAAGTCATCTTCTACAACTAATATGGATCTGACCACCCACACCAAAGCATGGACATTAATACTTGATTTAGGCTCCACCTCCTGTGGAGGGGAATCTGAGTCAGACGCATCATCCACCTCCCCATCGTCTGACGACATATCTGTGTCCGATAGTTGTGTAGACTGGGATGACAACAGAGGTCGCTTAGATGCCTTCTTAGGCCTTTCACTCTGTAACATGGTCTGAAAGGCCTTAGAGGAAGCTGCCAAACTTTGTACTGCATTAGATAAAACATCCACCCAGGGTGGCTGGAAAACTTGTGGTAGTCCCTGAAAGGGAATGACAGACTGTTGTGGTACCGAAGGGGATTGCACGCTTTAACTGTGTGGTGCCTGGGATCCAGATCCATCACCTATACCCCAAGGTTTCCCTGTGAAGCCTATGCACCCTGAAGAAGAAATTATATATATGTGTGTGTTGTCTGGCAGTCCTGCGGTATATTGCAGCTGACCCAGTGCCTCTCCTGTAGTATAATATGTACCAGCAAAAGTGGACGGCACTCTAGGTCTTACTATATATGAAATAAATCTCCTGCAGACTGGAGTAGGTCAACGTTTCAGGGCGCAAACCCTTTTATCAAGACGTCTTGATGAAAGGGTTTGTGCCCTGAAACGTTGACCTACTCCAGTCTGCAGGAGATTTTTTTCATATAATATAGTAAGGCCCAGAATGCCGACCACTTTTGGTGAAAAAAAAAAAAAAAAATACATATACACACACACTCCTAATTAGAATAATTAAGGTTTTTGAAATGAATATAACAAAAAGTCGGACTACACGTAAGGCCCCACCCCCTCCTCTGAGGATCAGTAACTGGGTGGAGCAGGATCATGGATGAACTTGGATGCTTGTACAGTTTCAATGAAAACTACACCAAGATTAGCCCTCCTGCCAGTCAAAATGTGTGCGGTCCTGACACACCCCTGTCCTCTCATTTATACAGGGGCCCTGTTTTTTTGGATGTACGCTCTAATGGTTGGACATACCCCTTAAGCTTGGGCCACGACCAATGAATTCCCCAGTGAGCCCTAAATGCCAGAGTTCAACATTGGGAACATCCATGAAAACTGTTCTGCAGATGTGTAGAAATTGCCGGTTCCCATTGTGCTCTATGAGAATCTGGGGAAAATGTACAGACTCATACACACTAGCATTTGAATTTTAAAAGGGAAGACAACACAGTGTAATTTGCCCATGCTTTCAACAGAGGGTTCAAAGTGTGTTCTCAAAGTTTCCATGCAACACAGCAAATAAATGGGTCTATTTAAAAAGGTGTGGTATTATCAGTAATTATATTCTACTGGAACAATTTAAAACTTTGCAAGAGCAGTTCTGGGGAAAAGCTGGTTTGGTAACAGTACGGCTGAACTTACTGCTAAGCCAGGCATGCACATCGGACTGGAAGCCTGATTTTGGTTACAGAGCATATTTCAATGAAATAGAAAAAAAGTTAAATTGTTTATAAAACAGCAGCATTGACAATTTTAAATTGTTCTCGATTTTGTCTAGCACTGCAATAATATTTATGTTATGTTGGTGTCTGTAAGCACTGTTTTCCATGCTAATATATCACCTCCTAGAAACTGTACACAATTTTCCACCTCAGTAATGTGGTGTTCCAATTCCATTGGGTAATTGCATCAAAGACTTCTGCCATTGTTAGTCAGGCTCTGAGGCTGTTACTTGAGCCATGGCTTCTTTCTGGGCCAGGTGTAGCGGCCACGCCTGTTGAGTGTGGCAGTATTTTCAGTTTGTTTATTGCCTTGGATGCTTGAGACTTTGACACCATCTGGAGTGAAATGGTTGTAAGGGTTCATTTTGGCAGCCACCAATTGCTTAGTGCAGCTCCATCACAGCATGCCCATTCTTTTAACCCCTTATCACATGAACTGGACACACACTTCTAACATTATCCATCACTACATTCAGAAGATGTAAATGACAGAGGTATAGTGGGTTACAGGCACACACTAGAGCATTGCATATTTAAGACTGATCTGCGTGGAAGAGTGGTCATAAGGTACATTTTCTTACAACCTCATTGTCATAAAGACAACGTTCCTACAGCCTCACTGTCATAAGGAAAACGTTCCTACAGCCTCACTGTCATAGGCAAAACTTTCCTACAGCCTCAATAGAAATGTCTGTCAGAAGAACGTGAATTAATACTTGTGTGAGTCAGACTTTTTTTGGACCAATTAATTAAAATAAACTTTTTGGGCTACAGCCATAAAAAGCTTTATGTGGAGAAAAACCAGGTGAATCATTAGAAGCAAGAAACATCTTTCCAATTATAGAACATTGGGATGGGGGTGGGTGGGGGGACTATTATGCTTTGAGGTGGTGTGGCTGCCAATAGCACAGGAAATTGTGTCTAGGTGGGGGGGGGGGGGGGAAGAAATGATTGAACAATATATGAACAAACCCTATAGACTAATGATCTAGAGTTAAGTAAGGAACTGAAACTGGAAAGAGTTTAATTTTCAGCAAGTCCACCAAAAATCACTTAGAGGGTTGAAAGAAATATAATTTAATATATGTGGGTAAATCATGAAGTAGATGTAAGAAGACTCAAAAAAACATTCTGAGTTAAGAGACAGCTGCAATTAAAGTGTTTTTAAATTTACTACATTTTGCAAATAAACAGCAACTATACATTGAAATGTTGGAAAACATGTTTGATTTCAGTACTTTGCCCTGCTGATATTGTGTTACTCTTACCACTTAGAGATTCAGCAAAACATAAATTTTCACAAGAGGTTCCTAAACTATTGCATGCCACCGTGTGTCAGCGCCTGCATGTGTCCTATATCAGGGGTCGCCCTATTGCTCTTAGTGTGCTGATTAATATCCAGATAAGCTCAGTGTGGCAGTTTAACATACTGTATGCATATGTACAACTTATCTCATCATGCTAATAGCAGATTAATTATGTTTGGGTACATTTTTATCTCCGAGGAGGAAGCATAATTCGAGTGAATTTGGTCAGGAGATTGTGTTTGCTCTTACCCCCAAAAAAGTCAGAAGTGAATCCTTGGGGAGGAGGTAGCATGCTTATTGGGGAACAAGAGATGGTCACTTTTGGCTGCAGCAGAAGGGCCCAGCCAGTTGTAAGTACTGGTAAGAATGAATGCACAAGTAGCATGTAAGAGGAGAGCCACATAGGGGCTTTGGTGCAGACACCAAGGTTTGTGTGACTGGCTGACTGTTGCGGCAAAACAATAGTTGGCAGAACAATTCCCAGTTGTCTCAGGAAGCAGTATCGGCTGTGGCTTAAAAGTATACTTGGCTCACAGCTTTTATGCATTGTGAGAGTAAGGATCATTTGATGGAATGCCTCACAATTTACTCTGTGGGTGAGCTGGTAGCCATAAAGTTTTATCACAGGTCAATAGCACAGGTGGATGAGAAAGATGGGAGCACCTGTTGGTCCATGAACACTGTAAATCTTATAAACCTTTGACGCGCCACTTAAAACTGTTTTAAGTGTTACATCTGGCACATATGACGGAGATTACCTACAGTTGCCCTATATATCTGCATAAAAGCATGTGAATAAAAATGAACGCATAAACCAATGAATTTTCAATTAGAAAATAATGACTAATTATTAAAATAAAGGATGGTCCAGTACACAATTACTTTCTTATATAGGACAGCAACAAAGTGGGTAAAACAAGAAGTAAATTCGGAGATACCTGAACAATGAGGATTTATGAACTTTGGTTGGGAAGGAACTGTGTCACCATGAGAAGTCATAGGAATCGTGACTTTAAGCACATATAGGCCATTTCTTGCTATTACATGTACACATTTTTAAACTGGATTTAATTTAAAGTTTGTTTTATAAATAAAAAATAAACAAACAATCAGGTGTTTATATGGTCGCTATTTATCTGTGGCTACATACATTCATTCCATTGTGAGCTCCTGTGACTGAAGAATTTGCTAATATCCTTCCAAATACATTAGGGTGCCAATATAAAAAAATAGAAGTTGGACATATTCCACTTTATCCAGAAGAGAGTTCGCTCAGAGCAAATCACTGGACACACAGCTTGGATATCATTCACAGTTGATCACAAAAGGGAGCATACCATTTCTCACAAGTTCTGGGTCATTCTATGCCATATCATGGTAGGATGATAGACGGCACAAAGTAACTTTCATATGTAAAATTTTAGCCCTCAGTGATACACTGTGTTCATGCTACAGGGTTGCAAACATGGCAAAAAATTAAGAGTTACTCTATTTCTTCGAAGTCCATATAATTCACAGGTATACCATGTGGTGTGTGTGGTCGGAGAGGTCCGGGCACCAAACAGTTACAGCTTTAGCTCCCAGAATGCACTGGTCCTCATCCACATATACCCAGCCCCCAGTCACAAGCAGACAGTTTTGTAAACAAGCGCTAGGCAGGAGCAGGAAAGAGGAGAAGGAATAACCGTATACTCAAGAAACCCTTTCCCAGAAAATGAAGAGGAAAATACCCATTGAAGCCAGATGTGTCAGGATAGGCACGCTATGGATCCTATGGACTTCGAAGAAATAGAGTTAACAAATGTAAGTCTACCATAACTCTTAAGTTGTTCTTCAGGGTCCATAGGGGATCCTCAGGGACACCATGGGGATGTACCATAGCAGTTTCCCCTAAGGGTGGAGCGCTTCTGAGCAGAAAGGAGAAACCGACGCCCAAAGGAAGCATCCTGAGAGGCAAAGGTATCAAAGGTGTAGAACCAGAGAAAGGTGTGGACTTAAGATCACGTGGTCGCCTTGCACAATTGTTCAGCAGAAGCGCCACGTCGAACTCAAGAGTCATGCCGTCAAAGACAGACGAGGTAGGTCTGGGTACAGGCAAGGACCCTGTGCTAGTAGATCCTGCCATAGAGGAAGTGGAAAAGGAGTGTCTATGGAGAGACTTCGTAGGTCGGTGAACCAATGTCGCCTGGGGCTATTAGTATCACCGTATCGCCTTGTTGCTTGAACTTTCGGAGAACCCTCGAGAGGAGGGAGATCGGAGGAAAGAGGTATGCAAGATTGAAGTCCCAACTCCCCGCCAGATCATCCACAAAGGCAGCTGAGGGGACTCTTGTTCTGTCTGGGGACCTTGTGGTTGTGACCTGAGGCCATGAGGTCTATATCTGGAAGGCTCCAATTGTCTACCAGGAGTTGAAGGACATCTGGGTGGGGAGCCCACTCTCCGGTATGTATGTCCTGAAGGAAGTCCGCTTCCCAGTTGAGGACTCTGGGAATGAACATTGCCAAAAGATGACATTTGACACAGACCAGAATGTTTGCCACTTCCCGCATGGCTGCCCGACTCGCGTGCCTCCCTGATGGTTGAGGTAGGCTACCACAGTTGCGTTGTGGGACTGGATTTGAACTGGTCTGCCCTGGAGGAGATCCTACGCATGAGTGCTCTGTACACTGCTCGAAGCTCCAGAATGTTTATGGGCAGACAACTTTCATGGGTTGTCCACCATCCCTGAAAGGTATGATGACCGGTTACCACACTACATCCACGAAGACTGACATCTGTAGTGAGAAGCTCCCAATTTGGAATCCAGAAGGGGCGACACTTGTTCAAATGGGACATCTGTAGCCGCCATGAGAAGGAAAGCCGAACCTCCAGAGAGAGGAGGATCGCCTGGGACCAGATCAGATGATACTGCCCGTTCCACCGGGAGAGAATCAGTTGTTGAAGAGTCCTGGAGTGGAACTGGGCGTATTCCACAATATCGAAGGTGGATACTATGGACCCAAGGACCTGCATTGCTGAGTGAATGGATACTCTCCGATTGTGGAGCAAGTTGCGCACATGCAAGTGTAGTATGAAAACCTTGTCCGCTGGCAGAAAGATCCTCTGTATTCGAGAATCCAGGAGTGCCCCCAGAAGTACCATCCGATGTGTCGGAGATCGGGAAGACTTTTTTCAATTGATGAGTCAGCCATGTGTCTGCAGGCAGTCAACAGTCAGCTGGAGATGGCGTTGTAACACAACCAGTGAATGTGCCAAGATTAAGAGATCATCTAATACCAGTTTTCCACTTAAATTCCGGTTCCGGGTCTGACCCGGAGTTGGAACAGGGTTCCAATCCGAATCAGACCCGGAATTTAGCCGGCGCCGACCTAGGATATTCCCAAGTCGGCCCCGTTCACATCGGAGCTGGGTCTGCATAGACCCAGCTTTTCCGGCATTTAAGTGGACGCTTGGAGATTATGTCATCTCCAAGCACTACTGAAGCCGGACCAATCGGCCAGCATGCAGCGTGCTCCAGGTCATCGTGACCCGGAGCGCGCCCCTGCAGGGATTCACGGGTTACTCCCATGTTAAACCCTGCAACTTACATGGGTTGGATTGCCGGGTCACTCAACCCGGCGATCCAACTCTCTCCCCTTTTACACCATGGAGCTACACGGGTTAACCCTGCAATAACCCGGGTTTTAGCTCCGGTGTAAAAGGGATATAAGTATGGCAGAATTCTGATCTTTGGCGCCTGAGGTGGGCCACCATAACTGTCATTAGGGCTGTGTCCGAAACTGGTAGTGTTGCTGCAGAACAGCACGCTACGTTACAGTGTCACCGGCTGAGTAGCGTTTCGTTTGCAGATACAGCCGCAGTCGCACACAGAACATAGACATGCTGCATATCATTTTAATCAGCAGAAGCTGCTTGTGCTAAATATTCGCATCACTGTGTGAATAACAAGCATTTGAATGTAATAAGTCGCACAGAAAAAAACTGCTCTGCGCTACCAAGTTACACAGAGCTCCCACTTTGTGTGTGGCGTGACTTGTAGCGCATGCAGGATAGATGTATGTGGACACATCTGTAGGTACATGCAGGTATGCATGCTGAATGTTTGAGAAATCATGAAATCCCCAGGCTTCAATGCTAGGACAAGTGATCGTAGAGTTTCCATGCAGAACCTGGGCACTTGGATAAATTTGTTGAGGGGTTTGAGATTCAGAATAGGCCGCCTTCTGAATCAAAAATAAAATGGAATAAAAACCAGTTCCTCTCTGAGCCGAAGGAACCAACATTATCACACCTGAACGCAGTGGGGAGTGAATGGCCTCCTGGAGTGTAAGAGCCTTTATAGGGACCGATGGGGAACCTGTACAAAACATTTCTGGGGAGGACGCCTCATGAAGGTGAGGGCGTACCCTTAAGAGACCACTTCTCGGACCCAGGCGTATGTTGTTGTTTGATGCAAAGAGTTGAAAAATTTAAGAAGTCGGCCTCCCAACCTTAGGACCCCCCAGGAAAAGGCCCGCTCCATCAGGCGGAGTGTTTGTTTTCAGACTTAGAAGCTGGACATCTGGCCGACTAAGACTGCTTGGATCGCGGCTAGGTAGTCTTGTGAGAACTAGACTGCCTGGGAAAGGACTGTAATTTTGCCTTACCCTGGGGGCGAAAGGACCAAGAAGAGGACAGCCTAGGCTTTGGGGCAGCTGCTGATGGCTGAAAGGCAGACTTTGAAACTGCCACAGTAGCCACAATCTTGTCCAACTCTTCGCCGAACAGCCTGTCTCCAGAGAAAGGTAGGGATTTGAGTGCCTTCTTGGATCCCGTGTCTGCCTTTCAGGATCGTACCAGCATGAGACTACCGAGGTTGCAGATGCCTTAGAGGCAAGGAGCCCAGTATCCAACGCAGCTTCTACCAAATAAGAGGCCGCTTCCTGAATATGGGAGATGTAGGCCAGATGTTCCCTGGTAGCGTCTGATGGCAGGCTCTCTTCCAGTGCCACTGCCTATCCTTCGATAGCCTTAGCCACCCAGGCCGCAACCATAGCGGGCCTAGTGATTGCACCAGAAAGCAAGTAGACAGACTTGAGAAATGTTCTAGTTTTCTATCTGTGGCATCCTTAAGGGAGAATGTAGATGGTACAGGCAGCGCAGAGCTTCTGCCACATGCGTGCCACATGCAATTCAACAGTGGGAGGGAATTCCCACTTAGTACACTCCCTAGTAGGGAGAGGGTAAAAAGACTTTTTGGGACCTGAAACTGTTTGCCTGGAGTACCCCAAGCTTCTCCCATGAGCTCAGTGAGCTGTTCTGGTTGAGGGAAATCAGCCTTAACCACCTTTTGATGTTTAACCATCGGGGTATTTTATTCTTAGGGGCCAGCTCATGATCCTCTATATTCAGGATTGATTTAACTGCTCTCACTGATGACTGTTTCTCGCTCAAGTGCGACTCGGAGACCCTTGTGCATCATCTGCCTCCTCAGATGATGCGTCAGTATCCGAAAGCTGGGTGGACTGAGAGTATGATACAGACCGCCTATGTGCTTTGGTGGCCAACGGTATGTCTGCCTGTAACCTTTGCTGATAGCTGGCAGACGTTTGAGCCATATTCTGAACTGAGTGGGCATAAACATCCATCCAAGGAGGATGCGTAGGGGGCACCGACATAGTAGGCTGTAATAGGTGTGGGTACTCCATGGTGGGAGGCAGCATGGGGGCTGATAAGGACATCCAAGGTGGCTCCTGGACAGGGGTTGGTACAGTGTACTTCGGAGGTGGTACATAACAAATAACACACAGACCATCCTGCACGAAATCCTGAGGGGACAAGACCGCTGAAGAGGATCTGCAAGTAACCAGCTCAGATCCCTTAGGCTCCTGTTTACCCTTAAAAAACATAGTAATAACCAGCTAGCAGCACACAATTAGTGTATGGCTAGTAATGCAGAGTGACACCCTACACAACTGGTAGTTGAGGGTTTAAAAAAGAGCAGCAGGGATAGATATAACTGACAGTCAAAGATTTAAGACAGTATATCACAACAGCAGAGTTAGCACATACAATGCATATAAATATACTTTTAATGGGCAATAAATCAACTACTCAAGCCCAAAAAGGGCTGGTAGGATTTGTGCGCTGTATAACCTGGCCCCAGGTGGAGGTATACAGAAAGACTGGATCCTGAATCTTCCGAGACCTGTAGCTTCAGAAAAGCCCTGAGCATCTCATATAGGGAGGCGGGTAACCTCTTGTGAGGGATCGCGCTGTGGTTTAAATATAAAACATTGTTTTATGAAAACATTGACTTGTACATTTCAAAGGTCACATGATGTGACCTTTGACCTTGAACATCTAAAAAAGTGTAGGTTTAATTTTTTGTACATAAAGTATATTATACACTTAAATACAATCTCTCTTTGGTATAGGTTTCATTTTGGGAAGCCTTTGGGAACAGGAGTTAAAAAAATATTTAGTACAGCAGTTGAACTAGTGCAACTGGCAAGTTTAGACTTGTCTTGTAGTGACTCTCTCTCTGTGTTCTAGGAATGGCTATCGGTGGTTTTCCATCTATGGTCACCACCGGTTATGAACATTGATGGTACAATAACAATCTGTGGTGAACCATTGATGGTTTGCAAAACTCAGTGTGGCTGCAGTTTCTGCATTGAGAACTAGACGCAGCCAGGTTGGCATAGCGGGGGGGAAGGGGGGGCGTGGCTAGGGATATTACTCGGCATTAAAAGCCCTGCGGGGGACCCTGCCACTGCTACATAATGCCGAGATTACCTGCATTGTGAAGGGGTCGAGGCCATTATGATGCGATACAGTGTGAATTGCTTCAGCACCCCCCTTCCTGCGGGGGTTTGTGTGGGAGCTGTAAGGGCGGTCTGGCCGGGATACTTGCCTGCTATTCCAGGGGGGCTGGGAGCTACACCCGATTTTCGTGAGGTTCCCAGCCGTTTCCGGAGAATAGGCAAGTATGATACAAGGGACTAAGGGCCTGATTCAGAGCCGCTTGTAAGCGGCCGCTCATTCGCTCTGAGCGATGTTTGCCCAACTGCACATGCGTATGGATCGTTATACGCATGCGCGAACCAGTCAGTGCGGTCGAAATTCATGTGCTCGCAAAATAGCGAATGCCTGATAATTTGAGTGACAGAAAGAGGCGTATGTGGGTGGTAACAGGGGACGGTGTTTGAAAACGGGGAGTGGAGATCCGAACGCAGGCCTGCTTAAAGGTCAAAACGGGCGTTTTATGGGTGTGCATAATTAATACAGCAGCGTCATTGACCACGTCACTGGGTTATTTTATAGCCAGAACTGCTCGCAAAATTGTGGTAGCAAAAACCAACCACAAGAATAGCGAGCAGCTCATACCCTGGTCGATGTACTTGATTAATCTAATAAATAGCGGACATGACGTAGGATGCGAGCGGCCAGGGGGCGTAGTTTCCCAAAAAATGACCCGCAAGTTTTGTTCGCGCGTTCAGACCTAGAGGCATGAACAGACCGCTAAGAGCGAACGGTTCATTTGAATAGCCACCCCTATTTTCTGGACGAGCGAGCGCAAATAGCGTCCAGCTCTGAATCAGGCCCTAAGATAACTTATCTCAGAGGTTACCAGTCAGTCCTCAGAGCACCCTAACAGTCCAGGTTTTAAGGATATCCATGCTTGACCACAGGTGACGTCATTAGTACCTCAGTTTGATTTAACCACCTGTGCTCAACCATGGATCTCTCTAAAACCTGAACTCTTGGGGTGCTTTGAGGACCGCGTTTGGGAACCTCTGGTTTATCTAATACGGTTTATCACTGAATAGTGTTAGTTTGCTCAAGAGCGTGACAAATGGATAAGAAGTACATTAGGACTCAGTGCTGCAACCCATTTGATATTGAAGTACATAGCAGCAGTAGAAAACAATTAAGAAGATGCTACCATGGATGATTAAAATACAGCCACATGTCAATAGTGATCAAATGATTTGTGATAACTGTAAGAAACAAATTAAAAGGGATTCTTCAACAGCTGAGGAAGGACCAATCACATCAATTGATGAGAGAGTGACACAGAAGTGGCAACATGTAGGACTGAATCAGATTTGAAGTAATTAAATGAAAGTTTAAGCAGTGTGGGAGCATCACCTATCAAGAGGAAAATAATGAAAACAAAACTATTGCAAAAGGAAAGCTGCAAGTATGTGAACGCAAGGGAGAGAACGCACGCAGCTGATGGTTTGCTACCGATGGTCGATGTCGTCATCCATGGAAGAGAGCCAATTCTTAACTGCCATCGATGGCAAAGTGGAACCCAATGTTTTTTTTTCATGCTCCTGTCCCCTAGATGTCCACTAAGCCGCACCTCCCGTGGCTTGCCAGACACCCGGCAGCGATGGCCATCGAGTGGTGCAAACAATTGATTGTTCAACATAGATTGGTATGGTACCATTGATGGTTATCACCGATGGTGCCATCAATGGTGACCATATATGGAAAACCACTGATAGCCCTCCCTAGAACACAGAGAGAGACACTACAAGACAAGTCTGAACTTGCCAATTGCATGGTTGATGCAAGAAGGGCTCAAGTGCCGTACTAAATATTTTTTTTACTCCTGTTCCCAAAGGCTTCCCAAAATTAAACTTATACCAAAGAGAGATTGTATTTAAGTGTATAACATACTTTATGTACTAAAAAATTAAACTTTTTTTTTTTTTTTTTTTTTTTAGATAGTCAAGGCCAAAGGTCACATCATGTGACCTTGAAATGTAAAAGTCAATATTTAAATATAAAATTAGAGTTATGGTAGACTTACCTTGATAACTGCTTTTCTTCGAGGTCCATAGGGTCCTCAGGGATACCATGGGGATAATGTGGTTGGAAAGATCCAGGCACCAAACAATTAAAGCTTTCAGCTGCCAGGATGCCTCGGGTCCTCCTCCATATATACCCCACCCCTAGCCATAGGCCTTCAGTTTTGTTAACAAGCCTCAAGGCAGGAGAAGGAAAGAGGAGAAGGAAGAGCAGTCGTACACCAGAAGCACTCTTACACAAAATGAGGGAATCTGTGACTGACAGAAAAATTACCCAATGCAGCCAGGTGCGTTAGGATGGGTGCCCTGTGAACCTCGAAGAAAATGAGTTATCAAGGTAAGTCTACCATAACTATTTTTCTTCTTTAGGGTCCATAGGGTTCCACAGGGATACCATGGGGATGTCCTAAAGCAGTTCCCCTATGATGGGGGGATGCTCCTGAGCAGAAAGGAGAACTCATCGCCCAAAGGAAGCTTCCTGAGAGGTAAAAGTATCAAAGGCGTAGAACCTAAGAAAACTGTGGACAGAAGACCACGTGGCTGCCTTACACAACTGTTCAGCAGAGGTACCCCGACTAAATACCCAAGATGGACCTACAGACCGAGAAGAATGTGCTTTCACTGTGCTTGGGACAGGGAGATCAGCCTGTGTGTACACCTGAGAGATAGTCATCAGTAGCCATCTCGCCAGGGTCTGTCTGTTAGCTGGCCATCCTCATTTGTGAAAACGATATTATACAAAATGAGCATATGATTTTCTAACAGATTGTCTGCGCTCCACCTAGATACAGAGAGCACGAACTACATTGTTTCTCATGTAAAAAAACATAAAAAAACTATTGATAACATGAAGGCAATCCTACTTCTACTCCCTAGATATAAAAGAATCGACATAAATAAGCAATCCAATCAAGTTAAATCTGACCATTTATTATTCATACAATCTCTGTATTCCAGTGTCAAGTCCGATCACATGATGCAGATCTGCCCATGTGATATTATAGGACCAATCATGTACCTTCTAATAATTTCCAATGTTGCCTAGCAACTGTCAACTTCAGCCCTATATTAGGTCCGATCACGTGATGTTAAAGTATCCTTCTGATCGTTTCTGAAGTTGCTTAGCAACTGTTAACTGCAGCCCATGTTTCCTGGCAACAAATATTATTCGGTCACATGGTTTGTATCCGCTCACGTGACCATAGAAGCCCCGTTTATATACCCATCGTTAATATGCAGTTTTAATCAATCATTCTGATCATCATTTAGTAAAGGCAATATCTGCTCATGAGTCGGTTGTTTCTGATCCCATTTAGTGATCTACTATAAACAATATTTTTAAACACCCAATTAAATTCCAGACCTGTTGGTAAACAACATATATGCTAACCATACCAATATTACCATTACTCTTTGCCATTAGTTATTCCTATATATATTCCCTTATTGTATAACAAAGATCTCAAACTACAGTACACATTTCAGCAGTAATTTTGTATCTGTTCATGTAAAAAATGCCAATCATATCACTCACTATTCATTTAAATGTTGCCTAACAATTTGTCATATTTAGATAAATAACTTACACCTAAAGCTGCATACACACAACGATTTTTTGAACGATTATCGTTAAACAATATCGTTTAACGATAATCATTAGAAAAAATCTTTCACTTTCTGAGTGAAACAATGAAGAATTATCATTCATGCGCGTTCACGTTTGTAGTTCAGTCAGACTTGTCAACTCAACGATTTTCATTAAGGGAATATGCAAAAATCGTTTGTAGTTCAACAAAATCGTTCATTACACTTTAAATAAATCTGACAGAAAATCGTTCATAAAATCGTTGGTAACAAAATCGTTGTGTGTGTATGCATCTTAAGTAATCAATTACTAATACCATTATTTCCAATATCCTTTAATGACTAAATACTGTAATACTCTATAACGCCCCAGTTTTTCAGCACAATCTACTACCACTATATGAATGTTTTTACATTATCTTTAATTGTTGTTACCATTCTTATGCCTTTTAGGATGGGGGAGAAAAGGGATGGAAGGGGAGGGAATCTTTATATCCCACCGTATATATACATTTGTTCATAATACAATAATAATATTAAATATAATATATGAGGACAATTAAGGAGGGGAAAACCCAGCATAGCCTCCAACATTATGATATTAAAGTACAGAGTTTAATTCAATGGTCTCATTAAGTCCAACCGGATGTAATGAGTTGAACTGTAAAGTCCAATAAACCTCCTGGCGACACAATTTGTTATATCTGTCCCCTCCCCTTGATGTGCGTGAGATTGTCTCAATGCCCACAATCGAGAGGCAGCTAGGATTACCATTATGGACCGCATCATAGTGTCATGAGACACTGTGATGTGAGTATTGATTAAGAATATTGCGTCTATGTTCCATGAACCGTACACGAAGGGGTCTGGTGGTGCAGCCCACATAATGCAATCCACACCCACATGTAAGTAAATATACAATAAAACAGGTTTCACATTTCATAAAGCTCTTTAGGGAATATTCTTCCTTTTGTGTTGATATAATAATTGTGGTAGTCCTTCTGTTCATGATCTGGGTTTCCCACATTTATAGAAACCGGATGGTCTTTGTACTAACCAATCTGAGCCCCCTTCTTTTTTATCTATTGTTTCTGTTTTTAGATGACTCTTAGCTAGGATTGTTTTAATACATCTATTCTTTCTGTATATAATCTGTAGATTGGTAGGTAAAAGATCACTAAGTAAAATATCCTGTTTTAGAATTGAATAATTTCGTTTAATGATACCTTAAATATCTGAAGCTCGATTACTGTATTTGCAAATAGAAGCTAAATGTTTATTCTATATATCCTCTTATTTTTTCGATGATTTTGGTTGAAGTAATACATACCTCTCCATTGAGATAACCTCAGAAAAAGCTTGTGGTAACAGTTTATCTGGATATCCACATTTCTTAAACGAATTTAATATTTCTTGAGCTTGTGAAGAAAAGGTACAATTGCGTCGAAGGCACATAAATTGGCCCTTCGGAATGTTTCTCTTCCAAGCACCATAATGTGCACTATTGTAATGGAGGTACAAATAGGTATTAACATCCTTTACATAATTAGAAGTCACAGTTTTAATATCAACAATTTTGAGGGTCACATCCAGGAAATGAACACAGGTCTTGTGATAGCAATGAGTGAAGGACAAATTATATGAATTAGAATTTAGTGGCTGAATAAAATAAGTGGCAGAAGAAAGATCCCCATCCCAAATAATAAAAAGATCATCTAAATAACAGCCATAGAAGACCAGAGACGTGCCCCAACCACCACCCCACACATGGGCGTTAGTCTTGCTACAATTACAGCTTGTACTCAAAATAACCATCCAATGAGGGACTTCCAAGCAGCTGGAAGGATTACAGAGCACTGAATATCGTTAATGCTCTTATGGTATATTGAAAGATGTCTCCAAGTTTTTATACATTTAGGATTTTATGTGTATAGATAATAAATGTGATATATGATTTTTCTACATGTCCATTTCTCTATCAATGGTATTTAATTTTTAATTTTTATATGATTGGTATATAAGCGCCAGTCTTCAGACATATATATTTTATTATGCCCTAAAGGTTGAAAACCTTGACTGGCTGCTGGTTGACAGCGCACTTGTGATTTTATCCACTATTTCTGGAAATGGGACACTACCTTAGGAGGGTAACCCTTACTTGTACAAAGAACAGCTCTATCCTGGTGAAAAATCAAAAATGGGGCGCGACAAGAGAAAGCTGCAAAATCAGAGACACTGCATGCAGAAGAGACAGCGAGGAGAAAGTGTCTTCTCTGTCAACCATTTCAAGTCTACAGAGTCCAGATGATTAAATGGGGGAACTTGTAGCCCCTTAAGAACCAAAGACAAATCCCACGGTGCTACTGGTGGAACCTGCCTGGAGAAAAGCCAGTACCCTACAAATCCTAAACACCTTAGGATCATACTTTCTGTGGGAACACCACTGACCAAAAGAATGCCAAACCCTGTAATAGATGCAGGTAGCGGCAGGCTTTCGTGCCCTAAGCATCGTTTGAATTACAGAACTGGTAAAACCTTTGCTCTTAAGATGGAAGATTCGAGAGCCATGCCGTCAAAGCCAGATGAGGTAAGTCCGGATGCCGGCAGGGATCCTGCGTTAGCAGATCCTGACATAGAGGAAAAGGATACGGACTGTCTATGGATAGATTCTGTATGTCGGTGAACCAATGATGTCTGGGTCAAGCCAGAACCACCAGTATTATTGTTCCACCTTCCTGCTTGAATTTCCTGAGAACTCTTGGAAGGAGGGAAATCGGAGGAAAGAGATACACCAGCTTGATGCCCCATCTTACTGCCAGTGCGTTCACAAAGGCTGATGGGTCTCTGGACCCGTACCTTGTGGTTGTGACGTGATGCCATGAGATCTATTTCTGATAGACCCCATTTGTTTACCAGGAGCTGAAACACTCCCGGATGGAGAGACCACTCTCCGGCGTGTATGTCCTGGCGACATAGGAAGTCTGCTTCCCAATTGAGTACTCCCGGCATGAATATTGCCGAGATGGCCGGAAGATGACGTTCTGCCCAAATCAGAACCCTGGTCACTTCTTTTATGGCTGCATAACTTCTTGTGTCTCCCTGATCGTTGAGCTAGGCCACTGTAGTCTCGTTATCAGACTGGATCTGGACCGGCCTGCCCTGGAGAAGGTCCTGTGCCATGATAAGTGCTTTGTATACTGCTCGCAGTTCCAGAATGTTTATTGGCAGATGACTTTCTTGATTTGTCCATCTTTCCTGAAAGGTGTGATGACCTGTCACAGCCCACAATCCGCGAAGACTGGCATCTGTGGTGAGAAGCACCCAATTTGGAATCCAGAATGAGCACCCTTTGTTCTGATGGTCCTTTTTCAGCCACCACAGGAGGGAGTGATGAACCTCTGGAGTGAGAAGGATCCTCTGGGACCTTATTAGATGATACTGTCTGTTCCGCTTGGAGAGAATCAATTTTTGCAGAGGCCTGGAATGGAACTGAGCAAACCCCACTATGTTGAAGGTGGATACCATTGATCTCAGGACCTGCGCAGCTGATAGATCGGATACCCTTCGGTTGCATAATAGTTTGCGTACTCTCAATGATAGGGCCGCAATCTTGTCCTCTGGTAGAAAGACTCTTCTCTTTGTGCCTGAGAGTCCAGAAGTGCTCCCAGATGTACCATCTGCTGTGTTGGAGAAAGAGGATTTCTTCCAATTCATGACCCAACCGTGCTTCTGTAGGCAGGCTATGGCCAGCTGAAGATGGTGTTGTAAAACTGGAGTTTGTGCCAATATCAGAAGGCCGTCCAGATATGGTAGTATTCTGACTCCCTGATGCCTGAGATAGGCAGTCATGACTTCCATTATCTTGGTAAATACCCAAGGGGCTGTTGATAAGCCAAAGGGCAGCATCTGGATTTGGTAATGTTGCTGTAGAACAGCAAACCATAGAAATTGCTGGTGGGATGGCGTAATGGGAACATGCAGATATGCATCCTGAATGTCCAGGAAAATCATAAAATCCCCAGGTTCCATTGGCAAAATAATTGACCGGAGAGATTCCATATGGAACTTGGGTACCCGGATAAAGTTTGTTGAGAGTTTTTAGATTTAGAATAGGACGATGAGACCCATTCGGTTTCTGAACCAAAAATAGATTGGGATAATAACCCCTTCCTTGTTGTAACACAGGAACCAGTATTATTACCCCTGCCTGCAGCAGGGAGTGAATGGCCTCCTGAAGGGCCACCTTTACTGCATCTGATGGAGGAATTGAGCAAAAAAACTTCTGGGGAGGATGCCTCCGGAAAGTGAGAGCATACCCCTGAGAGACCCAGGCATCTGTTGTTAATTGTTGCCAGCAATCCGCAAACTGAAGTTGTCAGCCCCCCACCCTGAGATCCCCCAGGAGGAGGCCTGTCCCATGAGGTCGAGGGTTTGTCATCCGGCTTAGAAGCGGACATCTGGCGGCCCAAACCACTTAGTTTGTTGCCTGGTTATCCTGCGAAAACTAGACTTCCTGAGGATGAAAAGACAGAAAAGAAAACTGCCTAGACTTCAATGTAGCCGTAGATTGCAGACCTGCAGATTTTGAAGCTGCCAGAGTAGCTAGAGTATATTTCCATAAAAAGGTAAAGTTTCCAGAGCCTTCTTTGATCCTGTATCAGCTTTCCAGGATCTTAACCATAGGATTCTTGACGCTGCTGATGCTTTAGAGGCTAAAATTCCAGCATCTAGTCCAGCTCCTCCCAAATAGAAGGCCCCTTCCCGTATGTTGGAGATATACTTCATCTGTTCTCTGGTAGCAAGTCCTCCAATGCCCTCGTCCATTCCTCAACAGATTTGGCTACCCAGGCTCCAGACATAGTCGAGTAGCGGTTCCGATGTTGAAAATATTGCCTTAAGACATGTTTAAATTTTCCTATCTGTAGAATCATTGAGAAGATGCTGACGCAATTGGCAACATAGCATTTCTGACTAAGTACGTCACATGACCGCCCACAGTAGGAGGTACCTTCCACTTAGTACCTTCAGAAGCTGGAAAAGGATACAACGATGTTAATCTTTTATGAACATAAAACCATTTATCCGGGTTTCCCCATGCCTCTTCCATAAGCTCAGTGAGCTTCTCAGATTTGGGAAACTCCATTTTGACCACCCTCTGGTGTTTAAACACTGGAGCCTTCTTACTAGGAGCTCATCCCATCATCCTGAATATCTAGGATTGATTTAACCGCCCTCACTAAAGGAAAAAAATCCACTGAGGACGGATGGTCCTCCTCTCCCGAGCTAGACCATGGAGAAGAACCCTGCGCATCATCTGATTCGTCTGATGATGCATCTGAATCCGTATGCTGAGCAGACTGATAAAAAGATAACTTGCATTTAGGCACCTTAGTAACTACTGGTCTGCTTGCAAACGATGACTTTGCCATACTCTGACTTGAGTGGGCATAAGCATCCATCCAGGAAGGATGTATAGGAGGTGTAAACATAGCATGCTGTGGGTACCCCATACAAGGAGGCATTATGGGAGTAGCCATACGATCTACAAACTGTGTCATACCTGAGACAAGGAAGACACCCAAGATGGCTCTTGTACAGGGACTGGTATACTGGACTGGTGAGGTGGCTCTTTATAACAGACAACACCCAAAAGAAGCATCCTGAGAGGCTTTAGGTATCAAATGCATAATATCTCACAAAGGTATGGACAGAAGACCACGTGGCTGCCTTGCAGAGCTGAACAGCAGAGGCACCACGACGAGCTGCCCACGAAGGACCCACAGACCGAGTAGAATGAGCTTCAACAGAGGATGGTACAGGAAAGCCCTCATGAATGTAAGCCTCAGAAATTGCCATGCGAATCCACCCTGCCAAAGTCTGCTTAGTGACAGGCCAACCCTTCTTACGGAAACCATAGAGGACAAACAAAGAGTTCGACTTCTGAAATGAATTGGCACGGTCAACATAAATCCTTAGAGCACGTACCACATCCAAGGAGGCCTCACCAGCTGATAGGTCTGGGGAATGAAAGGCCGGTACTATAATTTCCTCATTAATGTGGAAACTAGATACCACCTTAGTTAAGAAACCAGGGCGAGTGCGAAGCACTTCCCTATCTCTATGAAAAATCAGAAAGGGAGGGCGACATGAGAGAGCCCCCAAATGCCGAAGCAATGGCCAGAAGAAACAGTCTGAGCTGTAAGCCATTTTAAATCCACTGAGCCCAGTGGTTCAAACGGCTGTCCTTGGAGAGCCCTCAGGACCACAGCCAAATCCCAAGGAGCCATTGGTGGAACAAAGGGAGGCTAAATACGAAGTACACCTTGCATAAAAGTGCGGACATCAGGAAGGGTAGCAATCCTACGCTGAAACCACACTGATAGGGCAGAAACCTGCCCGTTTTAGGGAGACAAGGCGAAGAACGTGATCGAAGCCCACCTGTAGGAAAGCCAAAACCCTGGATATCCTAAACACCTGAGGATAACAGCCTCTAGGTTGACACCATTCAAAGAAAGATTGCCACACTCTGTGGTAAATTCTTGCAGAAGCAGGCTTCCAAGCTCTCAGCATGGTGTTAACTACAGAGCCGGAAAAACCCCTGAACCTTAAAAAGGGCTGTCTCAACAACCACGCCGTCAAAGACAGATGACCCAGGTCCGGGCAATGGCAAAGACCTTGAGACAATAGGTCCGGACGTTGAGGCAACAGCATCGGAGTGTCTATGGAGAGACTCCAAAGATCTCAGTACCAGTGACCGCTGGGCCACGCTAGAGCCATCAACAGGAGCGTACTCCTCCTTGCTTGAACTTCTGAAGTACTCGAGGAAGAAGGGAGAACGGAGGGAAGAGGTACGCAAACTGGAAGGTCCACCAAACTGACAGAGCGTCTACCAGAAGAGCCTTCTCGTCTCCTGTTCTTGACCCGTACATAGACAGCTTGTTGTCTTGTCAGGATGCCATAAGGTTTATTCTCTGGAAGGGCCCACTTGTTCACTAGGAATTAAAACACCTCCTGGTGCAGAGACCATTCCCCTGGATGCACGTCCTGACGGCTGAGGAAGTCTGCTTCCTAGTTGAGGACTCCTGGTATGAACACTGCCGAGACAGCTGGGAGATTGCCCTCCGCCGAAGCCAGAATGCGGGACACCTGTGTCAGGGCCGCCTGACTTCTGGTTCCTCCTTGGCGGTTTATGTAAGCCACTGTGGTGGCGTAGTCTGCCTGGACCTGCACGGGTTTTCCATGAAGAACTAGTCTAGCTTGCTGAAGAGCTGTGAATACTGCTCGAAGTACCAATATGTTGATTGGAAGAGCAGATTCTGCTGACGGCCACCTTCCCTAAAGTAGTGTGGACCTGTCACAGCCCCCCAACCTCGGAGACTGGCGTCTGTCGTCAGGAGGACCCAGTCTGAGATTGAAAAGGGGCGTCCCTTGTGGAGGTGGGACGTCTGTAGCCACCAGGCCAGAGACAGCCGTACCTCTGGAGAAAGCACCAGGTTAGTGTCTTTACCCAATGGGGCAACCCATTCGATCTGGAGAAGATCAACTTCTGCAGAGGTCTGGAGTGAAAACTGGGCATACTCTACCATGGTGAACTTCGACACCATGGACCCCAGTAACCTGATTGCCGAGTGAAGGGACACTTGGTGACTCTGGAGACAAATATGAATCTTTGCCTGTAAAGCAGAGATCTTTTCCTTGGTCATAAAGATCCTTCGTTGTCTGTGAGGAAACACTTCCAGTTTATCAGTCAGCCATGAGTCTGCAACACAGATACTGTTCGGTGCAGATGGCCCTGAAGTACCCCCATAGACCCTGCTAAGTGCAGGTGGTCGTCCAGATAGGGTAACAGGCGGACCCCTGCATCCGCAGGTGGGCTGCCATAGCCTTGGTAAACACCCTAGGTGCTGTGGAAAGGCCAAAGGGCAGTACCTGAAACTGGAAATGTTGAATGACCACTGCGAACCTGAGGAACCGCTGGTGAGCTAAAGCAACTGGGACCTTCAGGTAGGCATCCTGAATGTCCAAGGACACCATAAAATCCCCTGGCTCCATAGCCAATATGATGGAACTCAGTGTCTCCATCCTGAACCAAGGGACCCTCAAAGACTTGTTGAGGGACTTGAGGTTAAGAATAGGCTGGTAGGACCCATTGGGTGTCAGAACCAGAAAGGGATTGGGTGTAAAACCCTGTTCCTCTCAAAGGCAACTAAATAGGCACTATAACCCCCTCTTGGAGCATAGAGTGCCCTACTTTCTGGAATTCCAGGGCCTTGTCTTGAACTGACTGAAGGCTTGTGGTGAAAAACTGGCTGGTAGGCCTTCTGCGGAAGGAGAGGGTGTACCTGTGAGAGACCACTTCTCCAACCCAAGTGTCTGTAGTAGTCGGATACCAGCACTGGGCGAACTGAAGAAGCCGGCCTCCCACCCTGGGGTCCCCCAGGGAGAGGCCCGGACTGTTCTCTGGACTTACCCTGGGCTAAACATGGCCAAAAGGATAAAGTCCCAGACACTGAAGGAACCTGGGTCGATGGCAGACACGCATATTTAGCTGCTGCCAAAGTGCTCACAATTTTTTCCCAGAACAGGGCCAAAGAGGACCTCACCATTAAAGGGTAAGCATTCCAACCCTTTCTTGGAGTCTGCATCAGCTCTCCATGAGTGCCACCACAGGGAGCGGCGCGCCACCACGGAAATTCTAGAAGTGAGGAGACCTATAACCAAGGCTGCTTCATTAACATATATGGATCCAAGGCATCTGCCCAGCATCCATTCTTTGGCTACCCAGCTTAGTCATAGCTGGTCTGGAAGCCCCCCCCCCCTGTAAGGGAGTATATGGACTTCCAACAAAGTACCAGTTTGCGATATGTAGCATTCGAGAGAACATAGGCAAGGTTGCAGTACTCACTAGGCATGTAATGAACTACAGGAATGGATAACCTGCAGCTAACATTCCTGTGCTATCACTGACTAAGGGAATTCCGGAGAATATCCTTTACACATAAAAGTTTTGAGCCCGCGATACCTTGCATTTCTGAAAAGGTCTCACTTTGGCAAAAGAGTATCGCTTTGGCAAAAAAGTATCGCGCATGCGAAAAAGTATCGCGCAGGCGAAAATGTTTTGCGCAGGCGAAAAAGGGGTAAAGGAGTGGCAGCATGGACCTCTAATTAGCCTGTCCATGCTGCCCGCTCATATCATCGTAGCAAAAGCTGCTGGAAGAAACTTCAGGGGCTGTCCAACAACCCCCCACTGAAGAGGTGATCCGACTCCGAGCCGGGCACCTACGAAACTGATTTGCTTTGGCTCGGGGGCAGGGTATAGGAGAGGGACCCCAGTGCATCCTGGGAGGCTGAAAAATTAACTCTGAGGTGCCCGATGTCTGCCGCCATAGCCTATATCCCAAGATATCCTGTGGATATCCTAAGGACCCTGAAGTAGAAAGAGCACTACATAACCTGACCCATGTGAAAGGTATACAGGGAGACTGACCCCAAAACCTCCTGAGACCAACAACTACAGCAGCGCACCGATAGTGGACTGTGAGCGTCTCATATACACGAGGTGGGTAGGAGGAGCGACCCAGATGCGCAAAAACCTTTGATGGGACCACGTCTGGGTCGAGAGAGGAGCGCCTGCCTCCCCTAAGCTGCATCAACCAACTGGGTACGCTGGCATTGTGGCAGCAGAAGCGTCTACTGCCGCTCCCCGGCCTCAGACGATAAGGCCCCGGTGGTCTAGTAAAGATGCGGAGGCTCCAGGTCCTGACTGCAGCGGCTTCCGGTGAGTCTCCTATGCCGGAAGCAAGAATTGCTGAACGTGGTTCCCCATAAGTGAGGAATCGCCTTACATGACATCTCTGTGCGTCCGGGTGCAGTCTGGGTCCCAGCATCGCTGCTAGCATGCTCAGACGATACCTGCCGAAATCACCAGCTCTATTACTAGTGTGGCAGTATTCAGTGATATGTTGTTGTACCTGTTAATGCCGTACCTCTATTCATCATATAGCGGATTGTTGATACCACAGAAGCATCACATTACAACTAAGTGCTATTGATGACACTGCGCCTTTTACTAAATAACCCTGAGGCTGTGGCCTCAAGTTTGTCTCCAATCCCCCTCTTCGCACTATGGTACGGCCAAAATTGCATGCAATTCTGTCCTCAGTAACATAATCACAGGGGTGAACAAGTCACTACTTCGTTCTCACATAATCATCACTCACATCTGCTGGTATGAACATACCGATAACCTGATTGGCTAATAAATAGGGTGCACTTGAACAAACCGGAGATTCAGACTGGATACAGTAAGATGCTCAGACTTTAGATATACACAACTAAAAAAGAAAAAAAAAGTTTTAACAAACAAAGGGGTTGTCCAAATGTGACATTATTTCCTTGTACAAACCTTCCATGTTTGACTAACAAACTCTTTATTGATCACGCAGGGAGTCTGTGCAGACTGGTGAGGAAATTGCATTATGTAAAGCACCTATTAGCTGCAGTCCAAGACAATCTTTTAGACATGAATATTTTTTGTAAATTACCCCCCTCGAGTGTTATTCTTAAAACACTTTACTATAGAAATTTCAAAATTGTAGAAACTATTGCCTTTCAGTGTTACTGTCAAGTAAACAAAATTGACGCCAGATAGCAGCCTATGTTTTTATTGTAGCAGGTTAATTATACTGCGTCCCACATTTGGAAGCTCGTTATACACCCACTTCACAACAGAAGCTCACAAAGAAAGTAATCTTTCCACAAATGAACAGTACAGACAATCAAGCACTTAAAGTGAACCTACTGTACCAATGCTGAGATAAAGGCCTTTTTACAGTGACTTGTGAATTTTGTGCGTTTCCAATACAAGAGAGATCCAACTACTCCTTCAGCCTAATGCTGGGTACACACTTAGACGACGGATAGGTCAACAGCTCGATCCGCTGTCAGAGCAGCCAATTGATAAGTCATACACACTTAAGCTGGCCACACATCTAAAGATTATCTGTCCAACCAGCCAACTAGTTGATTGGTTGGAATGAAAATTTGGTAACGTATTGGAGTAAATGATAATCAGCAATTTGCTCCCAAACGCTGGAAAATGGACAAAAACTGTTGCATTCGTAGCATTTAAAGGAAACAACATAACTATAAATATCTTTTTTCTTGAAACATGTAAATATGAAACTGCATTGTAACATGTATCTACCACAGTGTATATAGTAGCACAGTGCCACCTAGTGTACCTGCATTTCTCTTCTGATATATATATATATATATATATATATATATATATATATATACTATTTACTCAGTCTTTTGCCCATTTTAACTCTCTTTGACTTATGCTGAACTATAACTCCATGTATATCATTTAAAACTTACCATGCAGATGTTATACTGTTTATCAGCCTCTCCGTTCCATCAGAAATCTCAGAGGGAAGCAGAATTTCCACTGGCTGCAAACATAATATTCTGGTCTCCAACTCAGAACGGGACTTCGAGTCATGAAAGGTGTCATGTATTACTTCTCCTGTAGAAGGCTGAATGGCCTGTACAAGACAGTGGGGATAGAAAATGCACAATTCTAAGGCATCTAGTTATACTAGAGCATCAAGCATGATGTTTGTATGTTGAGAATTATTTAACATCTGTATGTATTTGATGAGGATGTGGTTTCCTCAATGACCCCTACTGCATTAGTACTTTGTATCCCTCAAATGTAACATCTCAGAGCTTTGGCGATAGGGGGGAGAGGACTCTGTATAATTTGCAAAGTTTGAATGTTTTCAAAATAAGCACTGAACAGAAAAATCATATTTTGGCAGATTATTAAGCCATCACTGTAGGAACCACTGACCTCTATGTGACTCATGCAGCCCATGACATTTGTACAGATGTGTCCTTGCTCAACTAGCCGCAATATGCCAAGCAGCGCGGTATGCCTGGTGGGAGTGAGCTCTGCTAGCGTTGGGCGTCTTTTTTTGATGAAAATGTGTCAAAATCGCAAAGTGATGCGACTAGAATGTCCCAGGAGACTCTGCTGATTACATTTCTCTGTGACTGCGACTGACACATTTTCAGCAACAAAAACACTCTGCTCACGGGACTGTTTGACGCGACTGCAGCAAAGACGACACATCTGTATGTAAAAAATAATGTAAACTATGATGATTTATATGTACATCAGCCTACATTCAATTTTGCCAATTTAAGGTACAGGAACATGCAAAACTGTTAAGTTTTGATACTGAATAAAGTGTAGTACCCCATGCTATGGTAAGCACTAAAGCATAGGTAATATGTATGATAATATAGCATAAGCTTGCATGTAGCATAAGTGTGCTGTGAGCTGGTCTATGGAATTGCTGCCAATTCAGAGGTAGGGAATTGGTATGATTCCCTACCTCTGTTCAAATCCCGACAGCGGAGGCCCGGCAGTGAAGATCCCGACAGGTAAGTTTATTTTCTATTTACCAACCTCCCCCTCCCTTAGGGGTGCCTAACCCTAACCTCCCACCCAAGTGCCTAAACCTAACCCCCCCTTCCCCGCTGCCTAAACCTAAGTCTCCCTGGGGGGGCTAACCCTAACCTCCCCTTCCCCTAGCCTAACCCTAAGTCCTCCCAGCGAGCCCCTAACCTAACGCCTTCCCCCCTCCGCGGCTGTCCACGCCCGGCTTACCTTCGATCGGTAAGCCGTGTGTCGGGTACCCGGCGTAGGTCTAATGACAGGCGTAGGGATTTCGACGCCTGTTATTAGACACATTCGCCGGGATAAGACAGTCGGGAAGCCGGCAGTCGGGTTTTTGTCCGTCGGCTTCCCGACTGCTTCCCAGAGGTAGGCGTACACAAAGATCCAACTCGGACAGAACCCTCCCTCTAATGCCTAACCCCACTACCTAACCCTAACCTCCCCCTAATACTTACCTTCGGGATGCCGGCGGTCGGGATACTGGTGCCGAGATTCAGACTGTCGGCATCCCGCAAGCCGGGATGCAGACTACATCCCAGATAGGACAGGTGTCAGTGTACGGGTGGTGCAGTTGCTTTGCTCAATCAAGCCCATTATGTGCATGAAACTAACCAATAATGGTGCATACACACGATCAGATTTTTTCTTCAGATATGGACGATAACGATTTAAAAATCGTTCAGTCGTTCATATCTGATGGAAAATCGTTCATATCTGACATGCCTGAACGATGGACGATCAACGATGCGCGTTCCCGTTTGTCAGATAACGATATCTGACATCTGATGGGTTTGCAGTCAGACTTGGACGATTCCATTCATTTTAATGCAGTCAAAAATCGTTCAATCGTTCAAATCGTTCAAAACTTTGGACAAATCGTCCAAATCGTTTAATCGTTCAGTCGTTCATCTGACAAATCTGACAAGTCTGACAAATCTGACCGTGTGTACGCTCCATTAGTTGTATCCTGTGCTGCAGTCAGAGCATTATTCTTATTTTGACAGTGTAGCAAGACTGATGTAGCAATTTTAATGCTTGCTCATTGACATTTTTAATTATGCAGCACCAGCCCAAAATTAGGACATTTTAGATATGCTGGCAGAAATATGTATTGTTAATAGTTGAAAGGCAGTACATATTTGCAATGTCAATACTGATTTTGAACAATATGAAATAGGTGTTATGCAAAATATATATATGAACTGAGCAAATAATCAAAATGACTTTGCCCCACTAGATTGTGTATATTTATATCTTTACATGTCTCATGGTCCAAGAGTACATCTTCATTATAATAAACCAGTTTCTCAAACTCGGTCCTCAGGACCCCCACACAGTTCACGTTTTGCAGGTCCCCTAGCAGGTGCACAGGTGTATTCATTACTCGCTGACACATTTTAAAAGGTCCACAGGTGGAGCTAATTATTTAACTTGATTCAGTGTGGAGACATGGAAAACATGCACTGTTTGGGGTCCTGAGGACCGAGTTTGAGAACCTGTGTCATAAACCATTATATTGTGGAGAATTCCGGTCCAAAGAGATCAACTTTTCTTCTGTAAAAAAAAAAAATAACACTTATCTTGTTAAGTGTTATTTAAGGCGCAAGGGGATGCCATCCGAATAAAGTGTATGTATACGTTTGATTCTGGTGAGGATAAACACCGGGTGAATGTACAACCTCTAGCTGCCTTTAGGCGCAATTTTAGCCAGTGCCAATTTTCTATATAGACAGTAATTCATTGTCCAAATTTCCTGCAGTATCGATCTACATCTGACATATACCCAATAAGATGCTGATCCCAATTTTGTTTTACCTATTTACGCACCGACCTGCTTATATGGGCAGGTTGACTTATACTAAACTAATCAAAGTTATTCTCAATCCGCTTGCAAACCTGTGAAAAAACAAAACTGGGAAATTAAGTGTATAAAATACATTCATACCACTAGGCCGAAGACCAGGTCATCAGAATTCTTATGTTTAGATCTGTCAGGACTTTCACATAAACACATAAGGTAGCTGCTTGGGGCATCGGTCACTGCAGTTTCAACCTCAACTGAATCATCCATATTTAATAAAGGGTTCACATGTATGATAAAGTTAAGGTAAATATACCGCTTGCAAGAAAATGGTTTTTATTATGGAAAAAGTGTTACTGCTTATACTGGTGCATGGTTCCTTAAGGTGCCATCACACTTTACATCTGAAGACATTAGACTGTCAAGACTACCGTACACTACAATGAACCCCATACCCCCCGTGAGCCCTTTAACACAGGATCACATGATAGAACCAGTAGTCTCCCGCCTGAACAGTAGGTCATGGGTGGCAGATTAACAATATACAAAGGATGCAAATACAGTACATACAACACAAAAAATTTAATAGTCAATATGAATAAACTATGCATGAGCGAACTAAAAGAAATATACCCATGGAATATGATATTTGCTCAGAAAATAAAAGCCTTCACCATTGCATTAATCATAGGACTCAATCCTTACCAATATCTCTCTCTCTTATATATATTTATTTAAAATCAAATGACCTGACTCAGTGACTGACTCATCAACGCCCCAGCCCAAACCCCTGGACCTAGAAACATGAAAATTGAAGAGAATATTCCTTCCAGTGCCCACTAATTCAACTCTAAGGTTGTGAAAAGGGCTAAAATTGTCTCCTTCCCCTGTGCAATGTCCTGACTGACTGTCTCACAGTGGCTGCAGCACAGTTCAATATGTAAATACCAACTGTCACCCGAAGTGCTGCCAAACATCACTGGCAGTTGGTGTGGCTCCCCTATTTGAATAGTGAGGGAAGGGAATGTGTTACTACAGAGGTGAGAGAGGAAAATGTGTTACAACAGCAACTATAGAGGTGAGTGAGGGGAATGTGTTACTACACAGATGAGGGTGGGAAATGTGTTACTTTAGAGATGAGGGTAGGGAATTTGTTACTACACAGGTATGGGAGCGGAATGTGTCACTATACATGTGAGGGATGGGAATGTATTACTACCAAAGTGAGAGAGGGGAATGTTAAATGTGTTACTACGGGGTGAGGGAAGTGAATGTGTTACAACACGGGCGAAGGAGGTGAATGCGTTACTACAGGGGTGAACATGTGTAATATGTTACTCTAGAGGTGAGAGGGGAATAAGACACTACATGTGTGAGTGAGGGTAATGTGTTACTACAGAGGTGAGAGGAAAATGTGTTACAGCAGCAGTTAGAGGGGAATGTGTTACTACAGGTGTGATAGAGGAATTGTATTTCTACACACGTGAGGGAGGGGAATATCAAATGTGTGACAAAATAGGCGGGGGAGGAAATGTGTTACTACAGAGGTAAGGGGGTGGAATGTGTTAGTACTCAAGTGAGGGAGGGTAATGTCTTACTATAGAAGTGCGGGAGGGGATGCATTACTATAGAAGTGAAGAATTAATGTGTTACTGGAGTGGTGAGATGAAAAAGGAAACAATAAATATCTAAGCTCTACCTGAGTGGCTAGTCATCTATATGGCTCACATAAACCTGCACGTTGCCTCCAACACATTTACTAGGGTTGGCTCATTTTAGCAAATCTATTATTTACTGACCACCAGGAAATCCAATTAATGGTAATGTTTTAATATAAATTTTTGAACAAGCCCCACAGCTCATTTACAATTATTTGTTTCGTTAATAATACAAATTACTTGGATAGAACAATAAAGCCAATCAAATTATTACAATTACCGTATATAAAAATTAATATATTTTGTAAAATACAAAATATAACATTCAGGTGCTCACAATAGTTAATGATAGCTGACACTTTGGAATCAATATAGAGTAATATAAATAGCTGCTCCTAATATGGAATATATCCGTAATTCCCACTTAATGCAAATAATAAAATCTGAACATAGTGTCAATTTATTATATTGAATACCACTATTGTCAAGTGTTGGTATCAACTAAACAAACTTGCCAGACAAAGAGCGCTAAATGTCTAAATTATGACAATTTATTAATATCATAAAAATATTTGATTGCACATATGTATATAAAACATAAAAAATGAATTGAACATACATACAATAAATAAAGACACACCAAAAAATATTAAAACCAATCTGGTGAAAAATATATAGGTTGGCTTGAATGTATATATAAAACCAGAAGAAATACACCCCTGCAGTGGTAGTTTCTTGCCAAAAAAATATATATTGTGGTTAGTTATTTAGATAGCCATGTCTGTTCCAGCTCCACACAGCACTGATCAGGTATTAAAAACAAAGAATCCGTCCTTTCTCTCATACAAATGGGGATATTATTGTATATTGGCTAGGATCTAAAGCAGATGCAGTTCAGTCCACTTGAAATATATTGTCCTCGTATTGAGTATGAATATTAGTCATACGATGGAAACAATTTGAGTCTTTAATATATTGTAAATAGAGGACAGTCTATTTTATTACAAGTGGCAGAGTTAGCACAGTCCGTTCACCCCCACTTGTGCAGAGCACTAATGCTTACCGCCGGCCGGCTGATGTAAGACTCTGTGAATGAGTAGTGGTTCCTCAAACTATGCATCCTGAATGGGGTTCGTGCCTGTCGTCTGTATTGCAATATTCAAGTCGCTGTTGGCAGCTGGAGCATAAGAGACCAAGTTGGTATATTGGAAGGAAACCCTTAGGCGTTTCTCCACTCAAAAAAATGGCGGTTTCGTCAGAGGGTAAGTTTCCATCTGGTCCTGTGGATATTTTTAAACCTTGAACAGCCAATGAAAAGTTCATAGTAATTAAATAGCATCAGGATCACCTGTATAGGTGTGCCATAATCTTCCTTGATTCGTAGTTCAAATAGTAATTATAACATAAAATATATCACTCAACATTATTATTATATCTTCACAATAACATTTAAACATTATATATGAGATATTTGACATTATTATCACGTTAGTCAGCATCATACTTTTATTAAAAAATAGACAAGACATATGTTAAAGGGACTATATTTCTTTGCTTAGTAAGCACAGCTTCAGGTTAGCGCGGAGACAGAGCATCCATCTAGCATCGAACCGACCCAGGTTCAATTCCCGGTCACTACAGAACAATTTTATGGTTTCATATATAGAAAAATAATAATTTATTGACTTATTTTCTTATTTTGTATTATTCTTCTCTCGAATAAACAGAACATGAAGTAAAAGGACTGCATCTTTATTCACAATATGACTAGAGACTAGCTCATCCATCAATGTCCCAAATACAATTGACCAACATCACAAAATGTTATAACATATTTGTACATAGACTATATATTAGATAATGATATTACTTGTGTTCCCAATCTTATAAAACAACCATGGGTGTTACGCTTTAATGTGTAGACGTAAAAAGGAAGGAAGATATATATGTATTAATTCTATCACAGCATGCAGTCCTATATGTCCAGATCCCATAATTGGTGAAGTTGAAATATGGTATATATTCTACGTATATCAATGTGTTGCATGCATCGCAGCAACATACCTATGGAAAAATGCATGTACCCCATATCTGTCCTAACCAGTCTTGTACACATAATGTATTTATAAATGGCGTAACCATGCTTCTAAAAAAGGACGACAATAGAGGAAATCCTATTATTCTCGATGATATGGATAGAGAAGGTATAGAAATGCTTAATGATCTACTCAGTGAGAGCAATTTGGTAGAAGAACCCACTCAGAAAATCTTTGATATCTCCAAGGGAGGGAAAACTTTCTCAAAGAAATCAGATTTCTATCCTTTACAGCACAGGAGTCCATTTATTGAAGCATTCTATAATAAAACATTAGGGGACTTTAGAAAGCTGTGTGAACATAGTGGAAAGGATATCAAATATAAACATAATCTAGGCAAACAAGAAAAACATGCTCTGTATAGTTTAAGAAATGATGATACTATCATAATTAAAAGTGCTGACAAAGGAGGAGGGACTGTAATACAGAACAGAGAGGATTACCTTCTCGAAGCATATAGGCAACTTTCTAATGATAAATTCTACAAACATTTACCAACGAATCCCACTCAGCAATATCTATTTGAATTAAAAGAATTGCTGAATTCAGCAGTGTATAAGGAAGCAATATCCAGAAAAGAATTCAATTATCTATTCAATATGTATCCAATCATTCCAACATACTATCATCTCCCTAAAATCCATAAGTCATTAGTAGCACCACCTGGACGTCCCATTATATCGGGCATAGGGTCTCTGACTACGAATTTGTCAGAATTTGCAGATTTTTTTCTTCAAGTGCATGTCACCTCTCTGAAATCCTATATTAGGGATACTAAACAATTCTTGAATATGATAAACAATATCAAGTGGTGCGATGACTATTTATTAGTCACTTGTGATGTAGAATCACTGTATACTAACATTCCACACCAAGGAGGTATAGACGCATCAAAATTCTATTTTGATCCTAGAATTACTAAATATACTTGTAAACTTAAGCAAAAGAATTTGTGTTCAAATGACTAATAAAATCACTAACAGATCTCCCATCACCATTCCAAACAAAAAATAAATCATCTATGTATCTGCCATAGTACACCAAGTTTGCCCCGAATGGACCGTCCCAGATCATAAGGTCTTCAAAGCGTCCCATATAGAGATTAGCAAAACTCGGGGCAAACTTGGTGCCCATGGCAGTCCCATGTGTCTGTAAATAAAAATGTTTATCAAATAAAAAATAATTATGTGATAAAATAAAATCCATAGAATCCAGAATAAACTCACGTCTCATTTCTCCTATATTAGGGTCTTGTTGTAAATAGAATTTTGATGCGTCTATACCTCCTTGGTGTGGAATGTTAGTATACAGTGATTCTACATCACAAGTGACTAATAAATAGTCATAGCACCACTTGATATTGTTTATCATATTCAAGAATTGTTTAGTATCTCTAATATAGGATTTCAGAGAGGTGACATGCACTTGAAGAAAGAAATCTGCAAATTCTGACAAATTCGTAGTCAGAGACCGTATGCCCGATATAATGGGACGTCCAGGTGGTGCTACTAATGACTTATGGATTTTAGGGAGATGATAGTATGTTGGAATGATTGGATACATATTGAATAGATAATTGAATTCTTTTCTGGATATTGCTTCCTTATACACTGCTGAATTCAGCAATTCTTTTAATTCAAATAGATATTGCTGAGTGGGATTCGTTGGTAAATGTTTGTAGAATTTATCATTAGAAAGTTGCCTATATGCTTCGAGAAGGTAATCCTCTGTTCTGTATTACAGTCCCTCCTCCTTTGTCAGCACTTTTAATTATGATAGTATCATCATTTCTTAAACTATACAGAGCATGTTTTTCTTGTTTGCCTAGATTATGTTTATATTTGATATCCTTTCCACTATGTTCACACAGCTTTCTAAAGTCCCCTAATGTTTTATTATAGAATGCTTCAATAAATGGACTCCTGTGCTGTAAAGGATAGAAATCTGATTTCTTTGAGAAAGTTTTCCCTCCCTTGGAGATATCAAAGATTTTCTGAGTGGGTTCTTCTACCAAATTGCTCTCACTGAGTAGATCATTAAGCATTTCTATACCTTCTCTATCCATATCATCGAGAATAATAGGATTTCCTCTATTGTCGTCCTTTTTTAGAAGCATGGTTACACCATTTATAAATACATTATGTGTACAAGACTGGTTAGGACAGATATGGGGTACATGCATTTTTCCATAGGTATGTTGCTGCGATGCATGCAACACATTGATATACGTAGAATATATACCATATTTCAACTTCACCAATTATGGGATCTGGACATATAGGACTGCATGCTGTGATAGAATTAATACATATATATTTTCCTTCCTTTTTACGTCTACACATTAAAGCGTAACACCCATGGTTGTTTTATAAGATTGGGAACACAAGTAATATCATTATCTAATATATAGTCTATGTACAAATATGTTATTACATTTTGTGAGGTTGGTCAATTGTATTTGGGACATTGATGGATGAGCTAGTCTCTAGTCATATTGTGAATAAAGATGCAGTCCTTTTACTTCATGTTCTGTTTATTCGAGAGAAGAATACAAAATAAGAAAATAAGTCAATAAATTATTATTTTTCTATATATGAAACCATAAAATTGTTCTGTAGTGACCGGGAATTGAACCTGGGTCGGTTCGATGCTAGATGGATGCTCTGTCTCCGCGCTAACCTGAAGCTGTGCTTACTAAGCAAAGAAATATAGTCCCTTTAACATATGTCTTGTCTATTTTTTAATAAAAGTATGATGCTGACTAACGTGATAATAATGTCAAATATCTCATATATAATGTTTAAATGTTATTGTGAAGATATAATAATAATGTTGAGTGATATATTTTATGTTATAATTACTATTTGAACTACGAATCAAGGAAGATTATGGCACACCTATACAGGTGATCCTGATGCTATTTAATTACTATGAACTTTTCATTGGCTGGTCAAGGTTTAAAAATATCCACAGGACCAGATGGAAACTTACCCTCTGACGAAACCGCCATTTTTTTGAGCGGAGAAACGCCTAAGGGTTTCCTTCCAATATACCAACTTGGTCTCTTATGCTCCAGCTGCCAACAGCGACTTGAATATTGCAATACAGACGACAGGCACGAACCCCATTCAGGATGCATAGTTTGAGGAACCACTACTCATATCCTGGTATCTAATGAGCGTGGACGACTTAACATTCACAGAGTCTTACATCAGCCGGCCGGCGGTAAGCATTAGTGCTCTGCACAAGTGGGGGTGAACGGACTGTGCTAACTCTGCCACCTGTAATAAAATAGACTGTCCTCTATTTACAATATATTAAAGACTCAAATTGTTTCCATCGTATGACTAATGTTCATACTCAATAAGAGGACAATATATTTCAAGTGGACTGAACTGCATCTGCTTTAGATCCGAGCCAATATACAATAATATCTCCATTTGTATGAGAGAAAGGACGGATTCTTTGTTTTTAATACCTGATCAGTGCTGTGTGGAGCTGGAACAGACATGGCTATCTAAATAACTAACCACAATATATATTTTTTTGGCAAGAAACACCCACTGCAGGGGTGTATTTCTTCTGGTTTTATATATACATTCAAGCCAACCTATATATTTTTCACCAGATTGGTTTTAATATTTTTTGGTGTGTCTTTATTTATTGTATGTATGTTCAATTCATTTTTTATGTTTTATATACATATGTGCAATCAAATATTTTTATGATATTAATAAATTGTCATAATTTAGACATTAGCGCTCTTTGTCTGGCAAGTTTGTTTAGTTGATACCAACACTTGACAATAGTGGTATTCAATATAATAAATTGACTCTATGTTCAGATTTTATTAATTACCGTATATACTTGAGTATAAGCCGAGTTTTTCAGAACAAAAAATGTGCTGAAAAAGTACCCCCTCGGCTTATACTCGAGTCAAGTGTAGCACTGACCGGACGGAGTTCGGTCAGCGCTACACACTGCCAAACACACAGCCGCCGGAGCCGGCAGCTGCGTGTTTGGTGTAATCAGCAGCCGCTGAGAGTCTGTCAGACTCTCAGCGGCTGCTGCTGCTCCCACTGCGGGAGCCATCTTCCGGCTCCCGCAGTGGGTGATGGGAGACACGTCGTCATGACGACGTCTCTCCCATGCAAAGCGGCCGGAGGAGCGGACAGCGGCGGGACCAGTAGCGGGAGTTTAAGGTAAGTGTTTATTTTTTTTTTATTCTTTTCACGTCTCTCTCTACTAGGGGGGGGGGGGGGACTACAGGGGGCACTACCAGGGGGCGATGACTACAGGGGGCATTATCAGGGGGCACTACCAGGGGGCGATTACTACAGGGGGCACTACCAAGGGGCATTATCAGGGGGCGATTACTACAGGGGGCACTAAAAGGGGGGATTACCACTGGGGGAACTACAAGGGGGGTATTACTACAGGGGGCACTACCAGGGGGGGATTGCTACAGGGGGGGGGATTACTACAGGGGGCACTAAAAGGGGGGATTACTACAGGGGGCACTAAAAGGGGGGATTACCACTAGGGGAACTACCAGGGGAGGATTACTACAGGGGGCACTACCAGTGGGGGATTACTACAGGGGGCACTAAAAGGGGGGATTACTACTGGGGGTACTACCAGGGGGGGATTACTACTGGAGGCACTGAAAGGGGGGATTACCACTGGGGGCACTACCAGGAGGGATTACTACTGGGGGCACAACCAGGGGGAATTACTACTGGGGGCACTACCAGCTGCTGCCATTTCCCACACTAGGCTTATACTCGAGTCAGTAAGTTTTCCCAGTTTTTTTGGGTAAAAGTAGGTACCTCGGCTTATATTTGGGTCGACTTATACTCGAGTATATATACGGTAAATACTGGTCCATGGATCATAAAACTGCTTCAAAACAAAGTAATTGGAGAGCTGACCAAATGGTTATAAACCCCTAGCTCACACTAATATTCTGCTTGTGAAATATCCCTAGACAGAGTAACATACTGGCGTTATTATTAAATACAAAATTTAAAAGTAAATTTATGTTCACAATTTTAGGAACTGTGGGCCTGATTCAGAGTTAGGAATACAGTAAGATATAGCAACCTGGACAAACCATGTTGCACTGCAATAAAAAAAAATGTGTGGGGGGTAAATACTGGCTGCTTTTGCATGTACTGCAGCCCACAAATGCTGGACAGCTTTATTTTTACACTGCAATGTAAATTTCACTTTGGACACTCCCCTCCCAAATCTAAATCTCTCTGCACATGTTACATCTGCCCCACCTGCAGTGCAGCATGCTTTACCAAGATGCACAGTGACTTACTCTTTCCAATGATGCACACACACGGTCAGATTTCTTGGTCGATTTAAATGATAACTATATTGTTTGATCGTTTAAATCAACCTTTTTTTTGCCCCCTCTAACAACCAAACAATGCGCGGGCACGGATGGTCGAGCATGCAGGCCAACCTGGTTGGTATAGACCAGGTTAACCTGGTTACTATAGGGACCCTCGATCGTTGATCGAGGGTCGTTATAGTAGTTGGGGGAATGGAGCATGTGCTGGATGTTCGATAACGATCATCCAGCACATGCTGGTCGATCAGACAACTATATCCGATCTGACCGTGTGTACGGTCCATTACTCTATTCCTAACTCTGAATCAGACCCTGTGACAGGAAATGTCATCACCTGACTGCATATGAATGGTGTCATTAGATTTCATTACACAAGATATCGATCCCCCAAAATAGCAACTAAAGGAAACTTATCTACACTATTAGATACTCTGCAGTGCTATACAAAGTACATTTTTACATATCTTGATAGAAGTTACAGGGGTACAGCCACTGTATATGACTTCTGATGTTAACATAGATTCCAAAATGAGTACTTTATTCCTTTATGGGAGGTTTGGTCTAAGTTTTAGGCTTTAAAATAAAAAAATAGATATTTATCTATGCACTTATTTTTACTGTATTAGTTTTATTGTTATCAGTATATGTGATACTGACTGTTATCACATGCTATAACATAAATATTCCCATCCTAGTCACGAGGGTTTCTTTGTGACAAATGGGTGCAATGGGGACATAACCATGTTTCTTAGTAGCAGCGCAACACCAAATTACTAGTCACATGCAAGACGGGTACATCCCAACAGCCACGGCGTGGTTGACAAACAATGAATATAAAGTTTTGGCCTGGCCCCAAAGTACAATTTTCCTCAATGGCAGAGAAAGGGTTAAGCAAAGAATTTCAAGAAAGGTGTAAATAAAAGGATATCTTCTCCAATAAGTGTTGATTTTGTGTACAAAGCAGTAAGTTGTCTTGTAAATAAAGAATTTTTGTTTTCACCCGCTGCCTTCAGTGCTGCAGTTTCCGTCTGTTTTACAACTCCAACCTGTGAACAGACGAGAAAAACAATTTGTGCAATAATATAGCTCTCACGCCACTTGGTGGAGGATTGTAGAACTACAATTATGGTACAGTGTCCATTGAAGAAGCAATTCACAAGGTGCATACATACACAACGATTTTTTGAACGATTATCGTTAAACGATATCGTTTAACAATAATCGTTTCTAAAAATCGTTCACTTTCTGAGTCAAACGATGAACGATTATTGTTCATGCGCGTTCACGTTTGTAGTTTAGTCAGACTTGTCAACTTAACGATTTTCATTAAGTTAATATGCAAAAATCTTTGTAGTTCATAAAAATCGTTCATTACATTTAAATGAACATAGTAAATGAACAACTTTAGTAAACGATTTTAGTTCATTTTTTCAAGGTAGAAAATCGTTTACTAAAATCGTTCATTAACTCAATCGTTGTGTGTGTATGCAGCTATACAAATAATATATATCCATAGTTATATTATCTATATACTGTATTTATACTACTGCAAACATTACTGACCTCTCTAAAATAGACACTATTGTGTAAAATGTGTTTTTAGGTTTCATGCTTCTAACCATAGGGTAATGTCTATAATCAATGTTCAACAAGAACTGAAGTTAAGGTTCTCCTTTATGTTTTACCGATTTGGGATCACTACATTTCCAAGTCAGTTTCTAAAAAAACAGCCAGGTCACAAAATCTCGTTCCCCATTGACATGGGTAGATGCAGGCAGTCACAGCTATAGTTAACCCCATCAGTAAAGTACTGTAGCTGTAATAGGAATACCCTTTTGTTTGCAGCACAGTGAAGAATCACAGGCTACTGAGGAAAAGAGGTCACAGCACATAGTAAAAGCTGGCCACACAAAATGATCATTTATCATACTTAAAAAATAAGTTTTGTGGGTGACAACTGATCAGATATGATCAAATGTATACGGCCAAATCCAATGATAATCTGGCATTTCATCTTTTCCTTTAAAACAAATTGGACTGAAAACAATTGTAGTGTATAGTGTAACGTAATCAAAGTGTAATGAACTCATAATTGTCCTACTTCACAAAACGTCTCCAACCCACACGCATTAAAAACAAACTGAAAAACTTCCTCTTTCAATAACTGATGGTATGGGGAGTCTATTGGGTAATAATTCTCAAAGAAAACAAATACAAAAAAGCTTTTAAGAGCAAATGAGGAGAATTAATTTTTTTCCAATTTGAAAATATATATTTTTTCTGACGGTTATTTTCCTGCTACTCATTTGTATGCAATATTTTTTAAACAATAAATTGCAGTATTTTTAAATCTTATTTATTCTATATTAGTTACTTTACTTACAGATTTTTTATAAGAATTATTAGCTAATAGACTCACTATACCATCAATTACTGAAAAAGAAACATTTTTGCATTATATTTAGAAAAAAAAAAATTATTTTGTACTGTTTGAAAATGATCACCGAACCAACGGACATCGGGTCATTTAAATGAATGATCAATGTGCTTTACACCTGTACAATTTGTGAGTACTATGTGACACTCATGTCATAACCATCATTACTGTGCTGGAAGCTGGTATACACTATTATCTCAGTCTTTGACACCTTTCACATGGGAGAATCAGACTACTTGAGGAGATGCATTAGAATATGGACACCTATTCTCAATCTTATGTTGCTAACCACCAGTGGGCAGCTGTGTACGATTGCCCAATAAAAGATTACTGTACTGTACAGGCGAGTGCGATTGAGCAAAAAAAATTAATTTAACACGGTCTATATATTTTTCTCTCTTTAATATATTTGGAATACCCAGGGAAAGTCAATAATTAAGGAGAATATTCCAAGTTAACCATAAATTGTTCTATAATGTAAACCTCAGGACCAGGTAACCTGCTCCATCTACTCCAGGCAGCAGATCCATCTTTTTACCAGTGTTTCCCTAGGCTCAAGCCAAAAAAAAAAAAACAACACTTGGAATATCACATTGCATCAGGAGACTGAGGTCAACCAAGATGTACTAAATCACTGCATCCGCGATATTGTACATTCTGCCACTTATTGGGTACATACTGCTGATATTGACGTCATGTACCTAAAAAAATCGCAAAGGACAGCTCTCCGGAAAAGAGTTGTCTTTTTTCGATAGAGGGACTTCCATATTTATGACCCAGAAGTCCCTCTGGCGCCCTTTTGCACATCTAAAGATGGCGTTACCCACCGGGTCCAAGTTCTGGAATGTACTGCATTCTGTAGGTTGGTACATATGGAAATGTGGCCAAAACTCAGAAAACCGTTTTTTTTTTTATTTTGTCCACATTTCACCATTTAGCACTTCCCGCTCTAAATCATAGAAATCTAATCAGTAACACTGAATTCCGCAGAGCAAGTTTCTATAATGCCCTTTTATACAACGTCTAGTATGGGTTACTAGACTTAAATGAATCTGTTTAATCTATTGATTATTAGCCATTTCTGGTAGCAACATTTATTTAAAATAGAACAAAACATAAGACTTATACCTACCTTATAGCCTTTTGCAACAAGTCGTCTAACATGGACAAATAATCGGTGAGTAGGGATACTCGCACTCATAAAATTGTGGTCAAGGTGGCAATATATGTTCAGTTCCCGGGCTGCAATCTGCAAAGTATCAATTGATTTAATCTGAACAGTCCATAGAACAGATGAAAGAAGTATAACTAACCTAATAAAGGGGAGATGTATCAAGCCTCCTAAAGAGTGGAGAAGTGGACAAGTGAAGAAGTTGCCCATAAAAAGCCAGCTTCTACCAATCATTTTATAGAATGTATTTGATAATTGCTAGCTAGAAGCTGATTGGTTGCTATGGGAAACTTCTCCACTCTTGGAGGCTTGATAGATCGCCACAAACGTGCCTTTCCTCCAGCAGATCATTACAGTAAAAGACATGATAAATGAAAAAAAAAAAAAAATTAAGCCTTTAATTAATACACTAAATATTGTAATTATAAAAAAGTATTAACTGAAAGAAAAAGTAATGCATAATAGACACAATATGTCATAAAAATACATACCCAATATCAGAATTCTAACACCGCACTGTATGGGACATCTGGATCCCCCATGGTGCCAGACATCAGATTATTGATTATAATGCTCACGGTTCAGGGATTCTAAAACATTGGGGGCGATTCAATTCAGCGTGAATTAAATAGTGCAGCGCGCTGTTTAGTCGGACTAATGATTTCTTCTCACACCTTCCTGAGGGTGCGAGGAGAAACCCGACTAAAGTGCCGGCCGCGCAGCTGTTTTCCGGCTTAGCGTGACGCTATCCACCTCACAACCAGCATTTTAGTCTGAGAATGCCGGTTCTCGCAACTAAACACCCAGGTTAAGTGGAACTGGCATTCTCCAACTTAACTACTTCCTGACAAAGTAAACATTGCAGTGAATTGAATAGCTCCGCGAGCTCCCTTCTGGCACTATTCAATTGTCACTGAATTGAATCGCCCCCATTGTGTCTCAACAAAAGTAATCTACAAGCAGATGTTATGGTAGGGTTTTATAACTATGGGGTAGTGGATATGCAAATATAGACTCACTAATCAAAGTTTACGGGGTTTTAATATTGAGTTGATTAAGAGTGCTTTTATTGTTAACTCTTACATTTTTGTTTTTTATAGTTCTTATCAGTAATCAACATGTCAATGCTCCAAAAAGAGATAATTAATTTATTTTGTTTCATTTTCAAACATTTCAAAATGTAATCAATAAAAATTAGCATTATATAATCACGGACCTCTGCATCTTCTCCAAAGAACCTATATTTGTATCCACATTCAACACACAGAACTGCATCCTTATGCTGCTTTTTAATTTCCATATACTGCTCCTCAAGAGGTGTGTAAACAGTTTTTATTCTGCGGTTGGAAGTTTTTGCTTGTGAACAATTTACTGGGGTTTCCCGCTGTCTGAGAGAGGAGAATGTGTTTGACTTGATTTTTTCAGCCTGCAAAAAAAAATCATACAGATTATGGTCATAAAAAAGATCTCTCTTGCATAAAACAAAAACAAACACAACACTCAATTTGATCACAAAACAAAAAGTTACAGGTCCACAAACAATATGCAAGTGCCTGATAAACATAGTTAAATGATCATCACTGGGGGAATCTGTGTATTTTGCATGTGCACCAATCTTCACATCTGCAGATCTACTGAACACCACTGCACAGCACAAAGGTAAGTAAAATGAACAAGGTTTGCTAAAATATTATTCGGGGTTAACTTGACATTCCATGGAAAAATTAAAGGACTTCAGTTATTGAATATATAATATTCCACTCAATAACACACATTTTTATACATTGATGTAAAATAGTGGTTTAATTGCTTTTGAGTCGTGGAATATTTCACAAATTAGTTTGCGACTACAATTAGGGGCTTTTTCAAATTGAATACATTTTTGGTCATTTAGCCAAGCATCTCTATTTAAAAAGGTATGAGGGCAAAGGGCATCATGTTAAAAAAATATATTAATGACTAAGCAGCATAAATATGTTGTATGTGTATAGTGGAGGCGTGCTAGCAAAGCCTTCTCACATTTTCATTGTGCTGTCCATGGAATCAACAAGCATGCAAAGTGCAAATATAGGAGAGAGTAGTGGAAATGGGGGTAGATGTTTTAAGCCTTGGAGAGAGATAAAGCGGAGAGAGATAAAGTACAAAACAAATCAGCTCCTAACAGTCATTTTTCAAACACAGCCTGTAACAGGACAGTTAGGAGCTGAGTGGTTGGTAGTTTATCATTCTCCACTTTATCACTTTCCAGAGCTTGATACATCTGCCCCACAGCCTGTGACATGAGAGTTAGAAGCTGATTGGATGGAACTCTGTCTCTCCACTTTCTCTCTCTCCAAGGCTTAGTACATCTCCTCCAAAGTCTCATTTGTCAAGCAGAATAGCAATATGGCTGTGGGACTTAACCATTGCAGGGCCACAGGATGCAGTCAATTGCTGCGGTGCTAATGCCCGACAATTGCTGCTAATGCACCGGAAGTGTTAATGCCCGACACAGCCACAGTGTCAGGCATTAACACTTCCGATGCTTCAGCTGCCTTTTTCTACATGTGAGACAGGAGGAAGAAGACTTGGCCACAGTAAGGCCCGGCCATGTCATGCCTTACAGCTGAAACACTTCAAATCATATTGAAAGAGTTGTTAATGGCAGAAATGTCAATGTTACTAAGTGAGGTCAGAAAAGACATACAAGGAATTGGCACACTCATTGCTGATGTGAAAATCATTGAGACTGATGACAAAGCCCGTGATAGGGAGATAAAGACATTATGATTTTACAAGACATAATGAAAAACACTAAATGAAGACTAAAGTATCTGGAAACCTCTACACGTGACAAAATATTTCATATATCCCAGAGGAAACTATTGACCTTACACAGCTCATCTAATGCAGCACAAGGTCCCTTCTATCGCATGGATCAACGGGTCACAGAATTCACAGACTTTAGGTGCACACAGAGAAGTTACATCACTTTCACACAACGGACGCTCTCCTGACAAGGGGCCATATCTGCACCACTTCACATCCAGGGGAACTACCTGTATACTACAATGTTTACTGGTCATTGTCCCATTAGTGTAGATGGGACATCACAACCTACTCCTTATTATGGAGAAATTGCAAGAACTGTGTAATACATATTACTGGGGTTGTCTCTCCAACTTTCTTTCTCTAATGCCAATAAAGTATACTTGCTATGGGCCCGCAGTCTGTGACACTCTGCTAAAACAGTGGCGACATACCTGCATTTGAGCTGCGACTCCCCAGTTACCTTCCATAAATGCTACCCCACTGTCAGTTGAACTGTGTCCACACTGAGATCCCCTTTGGTAATGAAACTTGGCGCATGCAGACTGCAACTCATAATCGCTCAACTGCAAAACAATCAGCACTGCGTCCCCACTGAATCAAGCCCAATATCACATAAATTAGCATCCAAGGACACGTAAATCCCTTAAATTAATTCTACCGATAAAAAAATCTACAAGATTCCCAGTTCCTCCCCACAAGGGTTTACCAGCCCAAAGGAGCAGTGCTGGATATTCTCCGAAGAGGTCACTATGGCACTGCCATACCTCTCCACAGAAGACTGATAGGGTCTTATCAATTACATTATTCCGTTTTAAGACACTCTTTCCCTAGGACTACAAGGTAATTTACCAAAATGGTGGATGGATTGGCTTTATTTTTAAGTTTTATATTTAAAAAAAAAAAAATGAAGGTTCTCAAACTAATTCGGAGCCAGTTTGCTTTTGAACCTTAGGCTGGTTACACACTAGATGATAGGACGTCCGTTCCGGCGGATAGGAGCGACACATAAGGACACATTGTCTAGTTGTGTACCCACTATGTCTCTGATGATGCACGCTCCCCCAAGTCATCAGCGACATCCTCCATCAGATTTTTAAAGGGGAAAAAAATAGATGATACTATTCAATTACATTTCGTATGGTAAATTTGATATAATAACTATCAAGACATTATGTTTTGAAAATGAAACTTCTTTACATTATTATATTATGTACTAATAGGGTAATATGAAAGTCACATTTAGTACCAACACTGTCAAGATCTCTCTCTACACTTTCTCCTGGTGCACATCAGGTACAAACACTAGTAACCTACAGTCTGATTGAATGTATGCAGGTAAATTAGCTTTTCCATGAGTTGGTCTTTTCCTGCATACAGAGTCAGAGAGCAAACACGTACAAATATACATTAGCCACCACATGTACACTGCATCAGTGTTAATAAACTAAAGCAAACATAATTGGAGTTGTACTTGTGCGTGACGGTGTCTTTACAAGAGATTGTGTTTTACTACAAATATATCATGGTTGCTAAGTTGGTTTACTAAAGGTTGTGTGTTACCTAGGTGGTATAAGCCTGGTCAAAGGTAAGAGACGGCATGAATAGTGTTCACAGGTTTCTGATGGGGACACATTTTGCGTACCTGAGAAGACCATCTGTCTTACTGTGGTACAAGATGCAGGAAGGTCACATAGGTAGAGGCATTTTATGATCACTATGTAGTACTGCCACAGCAACACAACATAATGCAGCATTATAAGTGATGGTAATAACAAAAAAATTAAATAATGGCCCAAACAAGGAAATATTTTTTTAGGGACTTCATTAAGCGATTTCCTGTGTCATTAAGAAGTTATTGTCTTCCCTCTGGACACTTTCTTGGAGGATTCACATTGCAAAACTAACTGCATAACTATTCACTATACAACCAGATTCAAAGTTGGGACCTAATCCCCGCAAAAAGAGCAACTTATCACCTTGGTAAAACCATGTTGCACTGCAGGTGGGGCAGATATATAATGTGCAGAGATTTAGATTTGGGAAGAGCGTGTCCTAACTCAAATCTAAATTGCAGTGCAAAAACCAAGCTGTTCTGCATTTGTGGCTACATGCAGCCATACCCAATATTTACCCTGCATGCAAAAATAAAGAAAAGGTTTTGCACCCCTTGCATTGCTACATGATTGATCCATATACTGTACGGTATATTCCTTTTTTGCTTTGTTCCCAACACTGAATCAGACCCTGTATGTATCTGCATTTGTTTCCCCCTCTACACCTAGAGGCTAATGTACAGTTGAGCATAAATACAATTTTGCGTAATTTTTCCCTGCAAAGTGATCTTATTAAATTACACATGTGCACCAAAAATGTTTACACATTGTTAGTGCAAAATGCATCACATGCTGACCACAAGACAGGCGTATATATACAGAGGCGGATCTCTTGCAGGTACAAGACATTTATGCAAAATGTATCTGATGATGACCAACAGTCATTTCTGATTGGCTGAATGCGTTTGAATCCCACCCAGTTAGGCTAATACTATAGTACTGTGGCTTCTACAATCTGTTTGCATTAATACAGTGATGTTTGGATTCGGTCGCATCAATAAAGCATATTTTAATTTCATTTTTTTTTTTTAAAGGTGAAGGGGGACTGATCTGTGTAAGGAACATAATACTTTCATTTTGTCTTTGTGTCTGTGTGTATCATTTCCTTTTACATGGCAATGCTAAGCAAATGAGCCTTTACCGGGTCACATCTTTAGCTTTTGATTTCGACACAAATTACATTTCTCTAATGTTCTTTTTTTATACTTTTCCACCACTTGGATTATACTGAGATACAGGATACAGTAGAAATCGGTGAAGGCAGGGACCTTTTCCAGCGGGTGGAGCCTAAGGAGGTGTGAGCAGAATCAGCCTATCACGCAAGCTGCCATCACATGATGCGAATGGTTTGAAGCACCAGCAAGAAGAAGATAGCCTTATACTTACACTCAGCTTTATAGCCTTATACTTACACTCAGCTTTATAGCCTTATACTTACACTCAGCTTTAAGCCTTATACTGCTTTATAGCCTTATACTTACACTCAGCTTTAAGAGCATGTTCTCCTCATGCAATGTGCACGTTATGCCTCTCTCTGCTTTTCAGACACCAAGTTCCCTACAGATTTCGTTAGATGCCCCTAATAAGACATGTATTCTAATTTGTATTTGGAAGACTCTCCCACTCCATTTGTGCTTTAATGACTCAGGATATTAAATATTTAATAGCTATAAGCCCAGGTTTAATGTGAGTTCAATTAGGCAATTTTCCTGTGTGGTAAACCAGCGGCTAACTCATAGATTCTGGGTTAAGTGTCTGGAACCTATGTGTTAACCTGCGCGGTAAGTCAAAAATGGGTGCATTCAACGTGGATTTTTCCTCGCAGGCTCAGGCATACCCATGTTAAGTACGGCTAATAAATCTGCCCCATGGTGCACCTTATTTCCAGAATACAGGGAATTTCCATTATAGTCAGCTGCACAAAATCATCACAATTAGCCTAAATCACAAACTGTGGACGACAGACATGTTCCCTGCTCCAGGTCACATCATGTCATCGTTTATAGGTCATGTCATATACGTAGCACTAGTGACACAAGTGAACAGTCATGTTAAAATATTTGCAAAAATCTCTGGCGGATGTTCGATCCAGGACAAGCTGCGGCTGTGATAAACCTCCCCCCATAGGAGACCCTTAGGTCACCTATAGGACTGCTTAGTAAACCTCACCCCCATAGGAGACCCTTAGGTCACCTATAGGACCGCTTAGTAAATATTGGTCTCTCTGTTTTGAGATTTTGTCCTAGCAGTCTGATTATTGAGATTATGATTATTGGGAATACTGATCCACCACCATAATGATGCACCACAATTTATGGAGTAACAGATAAGAAACTCACTTTGTTTAAAATATAAAGTATACAGCATTGAAATAAATTTAATATGTGCTCAAAATACTACACTATCTTGCGCTTTCTTGTTTTCTCTTATTTCAGTATTTCAGAGGAGTCCCTTGTCGGCTTAACACATCATAAGATCACCCCCATTTCTATTACAGAAAATGTTTTGCATACTGGATACCATTGGAGTGTAAGTAGCGCTAAGGCTTTAATAATGATTATATGTGGGGAATATATTATTTATGTATAAAAAAAAAAAATTCTCTACATCTACACTTTATATTCTTTCCTTATTAAATATTGTTTCTACCACTGTATGTAATGACCACATATTGTAAGCTTATGGGACCTGATTATTAGTATAAAGTTTAGTCTACACAGGAGTACTTTAAAATGTCTTCAGTGAACGGACTATAAATGTCTTAATTCTCTTCCTACTTTAGGTCTTGGAACATTTCCTTCCTCAACAGAACTACGGTTAATACAAATTATTTTCAGAAGACAAGTACTATGGAAATTTGGAAAACTGATTTAGCCCAACAACATGAGTAGGAGGAATGGCAGAATATTTGGTAACATGGTCATCTTATGTATCTTCCTATTTGTTGAAATCATTACCACTTTATGTACTAACACCTTTGTTTTTAATAAATTATTTGAACCTCGATTCTCATCTAAAAGAGCAGAGTTTCCATTGACTGTTCATCATAAAAATTCCTTGCGTTTGGTGGGTCATCTTCGGCCTCATTCCCCAAACGTGCCGCTTCACTGCAGATTTCTGGCATCTTCTCTGGAATTGTCCATGTGCAACTTCTTTTTGGTCTAGGGTGGTTGCTTGTATTCAGAATACGGGTGTACATGCTCCCTTGTTAACTCCTCGCATTTGTATTTTTGGTCTTGATATGGATGAGTCACTCACCGCACCCCTAAAATTGTATGTGAATAATCTTTTATCATTAGCTCGAGTTAGTATTGCTAGAACCTGGATGGCCTCTGATCCTCCCTCTTGGGTAGCTTTGGTTAACGTAACAGTATCCCATGAGCGATTTATGTATCAAAAATGAAAATGCCCCTTAAAATTTGATTAAGTTTGGACTCTTTGGCAAGAATCCAGATCTGTTCTTGATACCCCTGCTGATGACTATCCTTGAAGTTTTAGAATATGTCTTATTCCTATGCCTCCATCAGACTACACATTCTCCAATATATTATTGCTATTTGATTGTGATTATAATTTTTATAGATATTAGAATATATTGTATTTTTTTTGCTGCACCTTTAATATTTGCCTGTATACCACAGCTGCTTTTTGTGACTGTATATTCCTCATTTCAGTATTTTGTTATTGTTTTCTTTGCTCATAGATCTCGTTTTACTTTATTATATTTTTTTGTTCTTTATTTCTACTTTGTTGTTTTGTTATTGAAAACCTTTCAAAAAAATTATTGATTAAAAAAAAAAAATTGGCTTGCCGAAGTGACCCACGACATGAAACTTGAACATGTAAAGAGTAGTAGTGCTGGCCATATATACAAACAGGGTCGTAACTAGAAATGTGCGAGCGGTGTCACCGCACAGAGCGCAGGGTCTTGTGTGCTGCACTGTTGCTGCCCCAAGGCACCCGTAAGTCACTAGGTCTACTGCAGAGCCGTCCGGAGCTTGTGGAGCTGCCTGGGCAATGCTCTACTTACTAGAGACGGACGTGACGTCATGGGTTTAGGGGGCAGCGAAAACTGTGCATACATTGCGATGACTACAAGTGATTCTGAGTCGCAAGCATCTCTGTCCTTTCCCATTAGTCGTGACTGGACGTCACTGTATGGCAACGAGAAGGTATCAGGGATAGCTTTCTGTGGGCGTATACACAGAGTTCAGTTGTATTCTGAGCTGAATGTTTGCAGAAATCCATCTACTTTTAGTTGGATCTCCAGCACCAGGATGGGGTCAGTGCAGATGCTTATGGTAGAGTTGACAGCTGATACTGCAAGCGGAAGGCTGGGGTAGTGTGGTACCAGACTTAGAATTACAGCGGATATTTGCTTGGGACTTCGTTCACAGGTGTGTCTGGAATTGTGACTGCACTCCATGCGTTTCAGAATCAGGCCCATTTTATGTATACATTGAAATGCTATAGAAAATGCACAGTTTTGTAGTTAAAAACTATTTTAACAGGAAGCAATACAGTACATTTAAATGAATCTTGTTTTAAAGCATGTTCTTCGGTCACGTACAGGTAACCAACACAATGACCAGCAATGTTTTTAATCTGTCGTTATTCTATTTGCCTGTGGCTGCTGCTTAAAGCTAGAGTATTACATGTTAAAGTTGCTTTAGTATCATTATTTAGCAGAAGAGATAGGTTAGAACTAGTTGAACACAAAGGGAGAGGAGAATGGCATGATCATTACTGACCATATGCTGAGCTGTGGTCAGCCAACATGCAATAGTTCATAAACTATCCTACTAGAGGTGTTGTAAATATCAATAACCTGGATGGATGGCCTTCTACGTGAAAAGGGAATGGTGCTTTTATTACACCATATAGGACTATAAAAAATGACACAAACAATTGCAATTTAAAAAGACAAAAGAACAGAAAGGCAATATGCTAATTTGCCAAATCATTACTTACGCCGAGGTTAGAATGTGAATCTCCATCTTGAATTATGAATTCTGATTTTGGGACTCCATCTTTAAGCCCTGGAGAAGGGGTTAAGCACTCAGGAATTTCCATGGCCTGGTGTTCACTACTTGGTCTTTCAGACTCACTGCTAAACCCTCTTAGTTTATTCAGAGTGCATTTGGAAATAATTGATTTTTCGCACCTTTTCTGTTCTAAAACAAAGTACACAAAATAAAGAAAACACTGAATATTAAAAATCAATCAATCACTCTCTGATCAGTAATCATTTACAATCACAAAACGTAAAATGGTAACTCCACTTTTGTCTTACTACACGATAGATTGGCCAATTATCCAATCTGCAACCATTCTGCATGTCCTCTTATAGTATAGTATGTACTTTACATCCTATTCATTGTGTACACACTGCTCAGGTCGTATCGTCACATCAGATGGGAAGATGCAACGTATGGTATTGTGTAAAGAATTAAGAAGAGAAACAGCTCTAATGGATAAAGTATAATTGCGGCATATAAATAAATGAATAATGAAGAATTGCTAATAAAGGAAATTGCAGGCTTGGATATAAAAATTTGGAAATAATGATTAAAAAGCACAACAATATGAAAAAATGCAACTACGAGGAAAAATGCACCAGATATGTACCCATTTATATATTCATGAATCAGTCCACCAGTCAATAAAGAGCCCAGTGACTTCTCTGAATGTAAATGAATTGGGGCTGATAGAAACCTGCATAAAGCAAACTCCATATATGAATTGAAGGGATATTAGTAGGCTTGACACGAAGGAGTCGCAATTAGCAAGGTGATGTTTTGCACAATTGTATAGGTCTCCTGGAATCCTTGTGAATTGCTGCGTCCTGTACTGAAGCTGGGGAGCGGTGTTAAGTGTATTAAGCAGTTGATGATAAAATAAGTGTAATCCTCACAGCATGCAAAAGGAATTGAAGGCACTTAGCATGTTTCTCCGTGGCTCCGCCCATGGGTTCATCAGTAGGTATGTATAATATCGTGTAAAAATTGTAAGAAGTATGTACAACCACACGATATGTTGGAAAATAAATATTTTGAGGACATCATCTGAACTGATTAATTGCTTACAATGCTGGGGCACGATAGTGTGTGACACAAACGATGATTGCGTAGTATATACGCTCTAAATCGTGTGTTCTGGGATTGTATCATTGCTGGTGAAATTGGAATGACGATCGCATTGTTTGTAAGTTTTTCAGGTGTGTGCCCAGCTTTACTACAAACCATCAGTTCGAATCCTACTCTATAGGAGAGCATGAGCCTCTGCTGCATTGTCAGTCACCTAACATCAGGGAATTCTACATAATAGTGTATAGAACAGTGCCATTAAGGTTCACATGGGCCTGGAGCTGAAATTTACAAAGGGCCTATTTTGTGCTGCCGCATGGGGGTGTGACTAGTGATGTGGTGGAGCATGACTAGTGCTGTGGGGTGTGGCCTGCATCATGGGCTATAGCTAGCTCCTTCCTTTAATCACCGCAGTTACACTCCGTTTATATCAAGTGTAATGTGAAAGTCTACAAAAGGAGATACCCCTTGTTAAGGTGACAAAAAAAGAAAAATGGCACATAGTGATTACATGAATTTGAAACCTCCCTACTAAAGAGTGATGTCATCAATGTGACATCTCTCTACATAAAAAGGACCTAATCTTATTAATAGCTATACCAACAAGATATTAGATCTATACCCCATAATGAGAACGATAAAATAAAACTGTCAGTAAGTGAAGCTTATACATGTATACATATATATGCACACACATACATTATATGTAAAAGCAGAGAGAGGCGGCACTCCAGGGACTGGCACCATGTAGAATAACAAATGTGGTGACAAGTATTTTTCTACATTGTGCCAGTCCCTCTATATACTATTACATACTAAATTTACCAAATTACAGGTGTTCGGTGGCAGCAGTATGAGGTGACAGGAAAAAGGTTTTCCTGTCAACGCTGACAGTCTCCTTTGGGCCTATTTTCAATGGGGTCCTGGAGATGCAGCTCCACCCGCCCCATTGTTAATCCAGCCCTGGGGCTACTGTGCTGCATTAACAGTGGCAGGATGAAAGGACAAGTTAGGTTTTTAATAGTTGATATCACTAACTGGTGAAAATATACAGAGAAGGGGCGTGGCCTGGATGGGCTGGAGATAGGCTGCTGACTCCGGAGCTCCTGGGCCCTAATATCCTTTTTAACCCATTCTGAGTCCCCTGCCTGGTCCCTGGCACCTACCTTGCTGCAGGATACTTACCACTGCTTGCTCCAAGAGTCGTCAGGCTGGTCTGGACACGCTGGCTGCTGTGCTGTGGGAGTTGAAAGTCTCTCCCTGCAGCGTTTCCTCGTCGCGGGCGCCATCTTGGATCCGGATCCTGGTCTCTGTGGCTGCTCCTGGCTCCGGCGTTGGTGTTTTCTGGCAGTCGGAGGGGTCCCTGAGGTGCTGGGGAGGAGAGGAATCTTTATATAGTGTGCAGATTGCACATTAATTGCGGCTGTGGACCCGCGATTCCCGATCGCGGCCGCCATCTTGGATCCGGAAACAGGCTGATTTGGACCTCCTGTCTGCAGTGCTGGGTGCAGCACACCTCTGGTTAGTGTCCTGACGGGTTGGAAAGGTGGCTGGCCCTTTCTTTGGCTCCCTGGGTCATTTGAGACACTGAATACTCTGCTCCCCCTGTGTCCAGCTGCACATCACCATCCTGCACTGAGCTTAGCAGCTGCTTATCATTTTACACTCTCCTCATCTGCTGAGTGCCACTCTGTATTGTACCCAGCTGCTAATTATCACCCTACACTGTGCCCAGCTGCTGGTCCCCATCCTATACAGTGCCCGGCTGCAGATTACCACCCTGCTCTGTATCCGATTGTCGATCACCACCCTGTGCTGTGCCTGGCTGCTGATCATTGCCCTGCATTGTGTCCAGCTGCTAATCAATACCCAGTATTGGTTTCACCCTCCTGCATCGGTCCCTGAGGCCCAGTGAAGATGGGGAAAAACTCCCAACAGTCGGCTGCTGCGCGGCTGGAAAGGTTCTCCCGTTCTGGAACGGGTGGGGCTACGGGATCCGGCTCTTCAGAAACACCGTCTATTTCTCAGCCCTCCTCCCCGCCTGCTCCTGGGGAGTTTCCCCCGGGGCCTGAGATCACTATGCAAAATTTAATGCAGGCAATTACTTCTTCAGAGAAAACGTTGTCTGGCAAGATTTCTGAAGTTTATGGTGAACTTTCTCTTATCCGTCATGATATGCAGACGATGCGAGAACGTGTCGGGGAGGCTGAGACTCGTATTTCCACATTAGAGGATATCACTGCACCGGTTGCGGGACGGCTTACAACCTTGGAGTCCCAGATGGTGGCCTGTCGTACGAAAATCTCTGATATAGAAGGCCGTCTTCGTAGGAATAACATCCGTTTTGTGGGCCTTCCAGAGAAGTCGGAAGGGTCTCAACCAGAGGTGTTCCTAGAAAAATGGTTAGTGGACACATTTGGCCGAGATGATTTCACTGCTCACTTTGCAGTGGAGAGAGCGCACCGTATCCCTGGCAGGGCTCTGCCTCCTGGTGCCCCCCCCCCCCCCGCACATTTATTGCTAAATTCCTGCATTTCAAGGACAGAGACTCGATACTTCGCTTGGCTCGTCTACGGGGCCCTTTGGAATACAATGGAAGTCGGGTGGCTGTGTTCCTGGACTTTTCTATGGATGTTCAGAAGTCTAGGTCCCAATTTCAACAAATTAAACGTCGTTTACGTGATCTGGGCCTCTCATACGCCATGTTGTTTCCTGCTCGACTCCGTGTGGTGGCTGATGGTCGATCTCACTTCTTCGATTCCCCACGGGAGGCTTCATCGTGGCTGGATCTTAGAGGTCGTGGGAAAGATGCTCCTCCGGACTGACTTGAACTTAATATTCCAGATGTGTTTGTTCTTTACATAGTCTGCTGATTATTATTATTATTATTATTTTTTTATGCTTCTCAACTGGCATTATTATTGTGGTATTCATTTATATGGTTATTTTGGGTGCTGGGGAGGGTAATTCTTTTCTGGGCCTAGCCGATACTCCACCTTACGGCTGAGGTAAGAGTTGCTCCCCCCCCTCTTCTTTTTTCTATTTTACTCTTTAGTATAATTCAACAAGAATAAGGGGTTTATCGGATATCTTGGCTTGGGGTTAATAGTTGTTTGGTTAGGGATTTGGGTATATCTGATTGGGGTGGATATACAGGGTGGGATGTGGGTTTTTCTTAAGGGATATTGTGTGGGAATTTACTTTTTTATGTTTTTATTTCATGCCATTGCTATGTCATCTACCAAACTAATATGCTGGTATTTAAGCTATTCTCGGCCTTTGCGGTTTTCTTTGTTGTACAGAGCTGCTGTGTCTCGCTGGTCTCCTCTCCCTGTTGTCTTGTCTCCGTTATTAATGTCTCCTCGTTCTCCTGATGTATGGCTTACCCCATGATGGCTACTAGTTTAGGTTCCACTCTCCGGGTTCTCTCCTGGAATGTCCGGGGCCTCAATGATAAGGTCAAGCGTTCTTTAGTATTGAATCAGGTAAAAAAGGCCCAGGCCGATATTATCTGTTTGATGGAGATGCACTTGGTGGGCGGGAAAGTTTTGGCCTTGCGGAAACCTTGGATAGGCTGGGCTTACCATTCTACACACTCCTCATATTCCAGAGGTGTGTCAGTCTTGGTTCGAAAATCCCTGAATTTTGTGCTGGATGATGTTAGAGTGGACCCCATGGGTAGATATGTCTTCATACGGGCTTCTATTCACTCCTCTCCATTTTACATTCTTGCAATTTATATTCCCCCACCTTATACCAGTGAGGTTTTAAGGAAATCTGCTGAATTTATTTCTTTATCACCTGATACCCCGGTTATTTGTGTCGGGGATTTTAATAACGTGCTAAACCCTGCCCTAGATAGGTGGCGTGAAAGTTTGAATGTGTCTGGCCCCTCCCCTTATTCTTTTGCTAATTTAGTGGATGAGCTTGGGCTGGTGGATGTATGGCGGGCTCGGCATCCTTCCTTGGCTCGGTACTCTTGCTTCTCGGCCTCTCATCATTCCTTTTCTAGGATTGATCTCGCGCTGATATCCGGGAGGCTGGTCCCGCAGGTTGTGGAGGTGGAGTACCGATCCCGGGGTGTATCGGATCACGCCCCCTTAGCACTGACTATTGATGTTGCTGCTCCGCGAGGCCATTCCTTTTGGAAATTTAATCCCTTCTGGCTTACTTTAATGGGTGCGGGCTCGGAATTGGAATCCCAATGGGCTAATTTTTTTACTGATAATACTGGCTCTGTTTCCTATAACATATTATGGGATGCCTTCAAGGCTGTTCTGAGAGGTTCCTTAATTGGTAGGGTGATAAATATTAAAACTTTTCATAAGAAAAGGGAGACTGAGCTGGAAAATCGTTGTACTTTGCTGGAACAGAGATATCTATCTTCGGGTTCTATTGTTGCTAGATCCGCATATATGGAGGCCACTAAAGTTTTATCTGATTTCCTTTTAGATAAATCTAGAAGACGTCTACTATTTGTTAGGCATAGTCAATATTCAGACTCGGATAAATCTGGGGCTTTTCTGGCATATCTTTCTAGAGAGGTCTGACCTGTTACAGTTGTAGCTCAAATTCGTGACTCCTGTGGTAACTTGCACTCTTCTACACCAGCTATCACGAAGGTGTTTTATGAATACTTTGCTAACCTTTACAGCTCTCAAGCCCATTATTCCCTAGACGAGATGCTTGAATATTTGGGACATATATCCCTCCCCTCCATTTCTCAGGATAGCAGAGCATATCTAGACTCCCCATTTACTGTAGAGGAAGTCGGGGTGGCTGTTTCTTCGTTTCCGGGAGGTAAGGCCCCAGGAGTAGATGGGATTCCCATTGAGGTTTATAAGAAGCATGCCCTTTTCTTTTTTCCCAGATTACTTAATCTTTTTGATGAACTGTGTGACCTGGGTACTCTCCCCTGTTCTATGTCTGAGGCCATTATTGTCATGATCCCTAAAATTGGAAAAGATCCCCTTGATCCTGGCTCTTACCGTCCGATTTCCCTCCTCTCTACGGATATTAAAATATTGGCCAAAATGCTTGCACTCAGGCTCAATAGGATAATTAGTGAGGTAGTACATCCTGACCAGACTGGTTTCATGCCAGGAAAGTCTACCTCACAAAATCTTAGGAGATTATATTAAATTTTACAGCTGGCGGATTCTGTGGAGGATGGGGCAGTGGTGGTGTCTTTGGATGCCGCCAGGGCCTTTGACTCTGTAGAGTGGCACTATCTTTGGGAGATCCTGTTTCGTATTGGGATGGGACCTAGATTTATAGCTTGTGTTAAATTGTTATACTCCTCCCCTTTAGGGCGGGTTTGTATTAATGGACATGTTTCCCCTTCTTTTCACCTCTCTAGGGGTACTAGACAGGGCTGCCCTCTTTCCCCAGCTCTCTTTGCCCTAGCCATCGAGCCTTTGGCGTGTCTTATAAGAAATGATCCCAGAATACGGGGAATTCGGATACGACAAAGGGTCGACAAGGTGGCTCTCTATGCGGATGACATGTTGTTATTCTTGTCTGATGCATCAGAGTCTTTAATTGCCCTTCTCTCGGTGGTAGACTCTTTTGGACGATTTTCTGGACTGCGCATTAATTGGGACAAATCTTGCATTCTTCCTCTACATGGTCCTTCTACTCCTGTTAGTACGGTAAATACTCCCTTGGTGTGGACCACTAAGTTTAAATATCTGGGAATTTGGGTAACGTCATCTATGTTGGACTTTGTCCCACTTAATGTCCAACCACAAATTGATTTCCTGAAATCCAAGCTGCATGTTTGGAATAAACTTCCCTTGACCGCCACGGGTAGGGTTAATTTGGTAAAAATGATTGTTCTCCCCAAATTTTTATATGTTTTTCAGCAGGCCCCTATCTATATTTCTCCACGTATATTTAAATTGATAGATAGTTATATCTCCTCTTTAGTTTGGGCTGAAAAACGTCCTCGAATTAAACTTAAAACTTTATGTAGGCCTAGAGCACTGGGTGGTCTGGCATTGCCAAATTTCCGCCTCTATTATTTGGCTTCACAATTGGTTCATTTACAGGGGTGGGTTTTGGGTGGGGAGAACCAGGATCTACCTACCTTATTGGTACACACTGTTACTAGAGGATGTTCCCCTTTGCAGTTATTATTAGATGACAAATGCCCTACAGGGGGAGCTCCATTGGTCACGCAGGCTCATAAGCTGTGGAAATAGGCCCGTGCTTTAGTGAGGGCGGAGGGTATTGATCCTGATTTGTCTTTGTGGCATTCTTCTGCTCTAAGAGAACTGGCCCTATTAGATAGTAGCTCCTTGTGGACTGGGAGGGGGGTTCTCTCCATTGGACAGTTGTATAGTGACGGGGTATTAAAAAGTTTTGACACTATTAGAACTGAATTTGGGGTCCCGAATACTATGTTTTTCCGTTACCTACAGCTCCGACACGCTCTAGCTGTCCTGTTTTCTGCAGGCCCTCCGCAATTTACTCCTGATCCAGTTAGGGTTATGCTGCAAGCAACTAGTGGTAGGCGATTAATTTCCAGACTTTACTCCTACCTCCTTACTGCTAATTCCGATGATACCCTAGTATCACTTAGGCTTAAATGGGTGGATGATTTGGGTCCATTAGACGATGATGAATGGTCTTTCATGTTGAATAGTCATGTGATCGCCACTTCTGCAGTGAGATTCCAACAGATACAGTTCTTTTTACTACACAGGGTGTATCTTACTCCTTTGTTGATGAACCGATTTGGATCTGGAGTGTCAGATAGGTGTCCTAAGTGTTCTGTTTCCCAGTGCTCATTTTGGCATCTCCTCTGGGAGTGCCCCTGCTGTACGAGTGTTTTGGTCCCGGGTCACCACCTGTGTTACCATCACAGAGAGTAGTATTCCCATTTTGTCACCTAAAATCTGCATCTTTGGACTGGGTCTTTCGAACAGGGTTAATCGATTGACGGCCCAATATGTGATTAATGCGATGACTTTGGCTAAGGTTTGTATTGCCCGTACTTGGATGGCAGCTAGGGGCCCTACTTTTGCTGAATGGTCTGGGTTAATGAATGAAGTAGTGGGGCATGAACGTTTTATATACACCAAACGTAACTCTATCCTGAAGTATGAACGTATTTGGGGTCCGTGGATTTCTTCAACTTATTATGTTAATGGAGGTGAGGGGACTTCGGATGGTGGGGGGCTGGAGACCGGCGAGACTGTGCAATAATGTTTTATTATTCTGAGATGTTTGTAGTAAATTTTCTCTTATACCGCAAGGTTGAGATATTTTTCTGTGCTGATAATGTGCTCTGTTTTATATATATACTGTTTTTGAATATGTAATTGTATTATTTTAATGGCTAGCTATTTTATTTCTGTGGGGATTGGGCTTATAGGAGGGAGGGTTTTCTCTTTCTGGGTTGTAATTTGATGTTTTTGTTATAAAATGACAAACTTTATAAATAAACGCAATTTAAAAAAAAGAAAATATACAGAGAAGTGTGTGGGGGTGGGGACCATACACATAAGGGGCCCCCACACCCACCAGGGGTTAAAGTGGGCCCGGAACCAGTTCCGCCCCCGCAGGGAGGTTTCATTAGCCGGACGCCCGCTGAGATTTTGTTACCAGAGGGTGCCCGGCTCCCTCCCCTCACACCTGAGCTCTGGCTTCCGGCTCCCGCAGTGTACTATGGGAGAGACGTCATGACGTCTCTCCAATAATTCCGAGGAGCTGCCAGCCAGACAGATGCGGGAGCGGGGCTTAAGGTAAGGGTTTGTTTTTTTTTTCGTATAAGCAGCTTCACTACAGGGGGCATTATGTGTATTAGGGGCACTACTTCTGTGGCCATTGTGTATAAGGGGCACTATTGTTGGCATTGTGTAAAAGTACCACTGCTGTGTGTCATAACATGAATAAGGGATACTACTATGTGGTGTAATGTGAATCAGGGGCACTATGGACCTGATTAAGACCCGGACGCTAAGAAGGGTTCGCTTGTAGCTGGCCGATGTTTGCATTCTGCACATGCATCGCAGTGTGCAAACCAGAGATTGGGAAGCGATCGCTCATTTCGCATAGACTGCCCAGCAGAGTGAGTGACAGGAGAAGCCGTTTGTCGGTGGTGACAGGGGCTGTCTGCTAGAAACGGGGGAGAGGACATGCGAACGCAGACGTGCCTGAGTGTCTCAACGCTGTTTCAGAGGCGTGCATAATTAACAGGCAGCGTCATTGTACACGTCACCTGGTTGTATTTCACACTGATTTGATCGCAATGCTTGAGGTAGGGTATATTCAACCTCAAGCGCTGCGTTTGCTTCCAATGGTGCCCGATGTACCGGTGGTTGTATTGCGCAAGTAGGCGTCTTAAGATAGGCTGGTGAGTGTGTGCATACACAAAGTGATCGCACGCCAAGACATAGTGGGCTTGCTTATGCCTTGCCGTACGATCGCCTGCCGTGCTGTCACGCAACCGATTTTGCATAAACTGGGTGCGAAAGAACGCATCTAGCGAGCGGGTCTAAATGAGTTCAAATGTGCGGTGTAATGTGGATAAGATTGCACAACTGGAATATTTCATGTGGGTGCCTATAAGCGCTTTTATTTCATGTGGGTGTATATTGTGCTTTTTCGTGTGTACGTCTGTTTTTTTTTCTTCATTTGGAGCCCATGAGCCCCTTTTCACAATGACAGTGATCGCGCTGAGCTAAAAAAAATTGTGTGTCCCAAAGACCACTGGCTTTAAAAAATTGGGGTCCTAATCCATCGTTTCTGGGTCCCATCACATATTATGGGAGGTGATGGTAGGTTGCAGTTGAGACAGTGCTGGAGGCAGGTAGCAGTTAGGGTAGTGGGGGTTAAGGGCAAGCAGCAGTTGGGGTAGAGCTGGGGGTATAGGCAGGGAGAAGTTGTGGTAGAGCTGTGGGTAGAGGGGAGTAAGGGCAGGCAGTGCCACAGGTTGGGAGAGGTAAGTGAAGAAACCAGTTGTGACAGTGCTCAAAGGCAAGGAGGGAGGTAGGGGCAGGCAGTGTTGGGAGTAGGGAGGGGGGGGAAGGGTGGATAGCAGCTGGCGCAGTACTGGGGGGGGGGCAAAGAGGGGGTTAGGGGCATGCAGTACTGGGGGTAGGGAGGGGGCAAAGGTAGATAGCAGCTGGGGTAGTACTGGGGGCAAGGAGGAGGATAGGTGCAAGCAGTACTGAGGGTAGGGAGGGGGTAAGGGTAGATAGCATCTGGGGCATACTGGGGACAAGGAGGCCGCTACGAGGCAAGCAGTACTGGGGGGTAGGGTGGGGGTAAGGGTAGATAGCAGCTAGGGCAGTACTAGGGGAAAAGAAGGGGGCTAAGGGCAGGCAATACTGGTGGCAGTGCTGGGGAGGGGATTCAGGATAGCAGCTGGGGCAGTACTGGGGGGGGTAGGGAAGGGTGTAAGAGTAGACAGCTGTTGGGGCAGTGGTTACCTCCTTTTCCTGATTGAAGCCCCCCGTCTGGTCATTGTTGGTCGCCTCCAGCTCCTTCCTGTCTGAATGTAGAGAGCTGCAATGAAGCGCAGGCAGCGCATCTGCAGCCAAGGAAGATCCGTCGGCGCCAATGGGTCGCCTAAGTACGCTGGCGACCAGAGAGTTAAATTGTTGGTCTCCGGTCGGTGGCAGTTGGATGAGACGCTGCCGGTGGCAATTTTTTGGGAGACGCTGCTGGCAGCAATTGGTTGAGAGAGTGGGCCTGCAGGATGTGCTGTGTGTGTGTGTGTGCTATGTCTGCAGCAACCAATCACTTCCGGCAGCATCTCCCAAACCAATCACTGCTGGCAGTCGATGTCCACAGATCAGCAGTTTTAGTCGCCAATTGGCAGAACAGGCTGGCGGAGATCAGAATGGGGAATCGTGGCTCAAGTGTATGGGGCCCTTTTCTTAGCTATGCTTTACCCAGTGCACACTGATGTGCTGGTACAGCGTCCATCACTTCCAGGTTGCACATCAGGTAACAGTGTAGGAATAGAGCAGCCTCTACCACAACCCAGTCTATAACCAGCACAGAATGGAGGAGGGGGAATATTGCACCCTTGGCAATCCTCCATCCCGTCTTACTATCCTCCTACACCTGCTCCTTTACAGAATAGTCTGACCTGGAAACTCCTGCCCTTACCTGATGCGTGGGTTCCTGGCCGAGTACTGCATTTCTACTAAAGTCCATACATTGCACTGGGGGCGGGGGACCGGTCACTTGGACTCAGCAATGCATCATGACTACATATAAAGTAAAGGTTCTCCTATTGGTCACAGCGGACAGCGCTCCTATTGGTCCGGCTGTTACATCGCAGGCAGCGCTGCCGGCTGCAATTAGCTGAGAGAGCGGGCCTGCTGTACGCTCTTCGTGTGTGTGTGTTATGTCCGCAGCAGCCAATCACTGCCGGCAGTGCCTCCCGAACCAATCGCTGCTAGCAGCGTTTGGCTAGGGAGATGCTGCTTGCGGTGATAGGCTGTTGTGGACACAGAACACACAGCGCGTCCTGCAGGACCCGTGCGGTTTTAAGAACCGGATTCCTAACTACCCTACTTCTATAGCGCATATTTTCAGATCACTGAATGAGACATAGCCCCTTTAGCACACGCTAAAGGCGTTATGTCCTCCTTTCAGTATTTAACAAACAGCGCTGAGCTTAGCTTATTGCTGTTTGTCAATGTACCGCTTACGAGCGATACGGTCCCTATTGCACATACCCCCATTTCGTTCATATGTAATAGGGGCCCCCACATGTTTGTTGCCAAGGGGCCCCCAAAGACCTTAATCCGGCCTTGCGCTCTTTAATGGATATAATAGTTGGTATTTAAGTTTGGGTGATGCACCCTCTTCATGCTTTTCTGTTGCTCTTTTCCTTGGTACTTTACAAAGAATACCCACAATTCTTGCAGCAGCTGTATAAATCATTTCAGTAGCCTGACAATTTGTCTGTGAAAACTGAAATCACTGAATAATTGGATAATTCCAAAAGATTAAGAATTACATTCAAAGGAAGCTCACAAGCATTTATATATGTAGTAGTACCTGTCGCCTCTTCTAAGTGAACTACCAGTTAAATGTTAATGCTTATATGGAGTTACTCCTTTCCCGTGGCATAGCCACAGAAACTGTATGCTTAACATGCGTGCCACTCAGTGCCAGGTTAAGGTCCACATGGGCCTGGAGCTGACTTTCAAATGGCCTATCGTGTGCCGCCGCAGGGGGTGTGACTAGTGATGTGGTGGGGCATGACCAGTGCTGTGGGGGTGTGGTCTGCACAGGGGGTGTGGCCTGCATCATGGGCTGTGGCTGGCTCCTTCCTTCAATCACCTCAATTGCACTCCCCACCCCGCTTATAGCAACAGTGTAATGTGAAAGTCTACAAACAAAAGGAAATATCCTTTGTTAGTGTGACAAAAAAGAAAAATGGCACTTAGTGATCACATGAATTTAAAACCTCCCTATTGAAGAGCATGTGGGTCACTTAGTGATGTTATGAATATGACATCTCTATATAAAAAGGACCTAATCTTATTAATAGCTATACCAAGAAGATATTAGATCTATCTATGTAGTGCATGCGGTGTCGCTCTCTACTATGGTGCTTCTAGCACACTCAGCTGATGCAACAAACTGTCCAGATACAGGCCAGAGTGTGCTAGAAGCACCACAGCAGAGAGCGATAGCCCAGGCAGGAAAGAGGAACTGCACAGGTTTAACAGGTACAGGGTGCTAGAATGAACAATAGATTATGTGTGGGGCAGGGGAGATCCGCCCACACAGAGAAGAAAAATAGAGTGTGGGAACACACCTAGGCACCTAGGGGCGCGGCCTAGACCTGTGGGAGACAGGGAAGGCCACCAAACTCTGGGGCTGAATGTGAGTGTGAGCAGGCAAGAGCCTATGCTACCTGCAAGTAAGAAGCCCAGACTGTGAGGCTGTACATGTGAGGAGCTGTGGCAGCCAAAGCCAAGCCAGGCTGGAACCTGTGGTATACAGTACCTTTGAGAGACAGGACTGGAGAGACTTTGAGACACTTTATTTTTGCAGGTTAGCTGCCCAGGATAGTGAGGGCTCAAGAAGTGAGATAGTTGCCCTGAGTGAGGGCTATGTGTTTGCTGTTTTGTTTTCTGTTTTGTTTTCTGTTTGATGCATGCTGATGATAGTAAAGCAATATTTTCATTTACAAAAACCTGGAAAGCTGTGTGTGTTGACCCTCATTCGAGCACCTAACACTGCACCACTGACACTCCTCTACCGAGCTAATTATCCCATATCATTACAACACATATATACTCGCACACACACACACATACATTAAATATGTAAAAGCAGAGAGAGGTGGCACTCCAGGGACTGGCACAATGTAGAAAAAATATGTCATGACAAGTATTTTTTGTACATTGTGCCAGTCCCTGGAGTCCCACCTGTCACTGCATACTTATTTACTATTTGGTTTTGGAAGGCACCGGGACATCATATATGGAAATGACTGAATTACATAAGTGTTCGTCGGCAGCAGTATGAGGTGATAGGAACAAGGTTTTTCTGGCAACGCTGTCAGTCTCCTGAGGGCCTATTTTCAATGGGAGCCCGAAGCTGCAGCTCCCCCTGCCCCATTGTTAATCCGGCCCTGGTACAGAAGTTCAAACTGATAGAATGACTTTCCTCACATTACAATAAGATACACTGCTCAGCACGTTTCATGAATTTACCTTCATGCTGCAAATTAATTTATATCCATCTGGACAGAGCAAGAAGCAAGTCCTAAAGTTATTTATGCTTGCTGTATTGTACCACTGGTGTATTTGTTTTAATTAAAACAAACCAAGTACTCTGTGACAAATTGCTCATCTGGGCTATCCCATAGTAAAGGTGCGTACACAATAGACGATCTGCTCATGATGCGATATCGTGAGCGTTTTCCCTTGAACTCTCCCCAGCTGCTCCTCAGCACTCCAGGACACGATATGGTGCTTAAAAGTGTTAAACAATCTATCGTTTGTCCTTAACGCTTCCAGTGCATCGTGTCAGAGATTGGCAGATCTTGCATGCTGTAGGTAAGATCTGAAGATGCAATGTAGACCCACAGGGACACGCCTCGGCATCGTAATCGTGAGTGGACACTCACGATTTGGACATTTTTACACGATTTGTCGTTCTGATGTGTCATAATCGGGCGAATCGTGTAAAATATTGTCTAGTGTGTACGCACCTTAAGTGTGAAATGATTAAACAAGACTTAAATTAAAGCATGTTTTTGATCTTCTATGACAGAGAAACCTAAACATCAGAGTACCAACACAATCCTTGGTGTTTGGTTTAGAAGAGATTCTCACAGTGGCTTCTGATTTCAAATCAAATCAATTTATTATCACATCCACAATAATGCGTCAGCAAAAATGTAATGCAAAATACTCACAGTCAATAAATTGATTTGAGTTGCTTACTGGTTAAATTCCAGATCGGAATCTGAAATGCTGCCTTACCTGTCTGTTCTAAACCGGGGCCATCATTCCCTTCACTTTCATGGTCAGTTTTCCGTCTTTTCACAATTTGTTCTCCATCTTGCACTGCATTGGTACCTGAGACCTAGGATGGAAAAATGAATAGCCACAATTAAAACTGTAATAATATGTCAGACAAAAAAAAAAAAAAGATTTTGTGACAATTACTGCTCATACTAAAAGGCCTCTGGTCTTCCAGATATCCTCCTTCCCTACATAGTGGCCTCCATTGTAGCAGACAGATGATGGTTCCTTCTCTGAGACCATATAAAACTGCACTAAAGCCTGGATTACCATGAAAAGGACAAAAAGATGAAAGCCACAGGCCAATAACACTCTCCCAGAACCTGCAATCCACCAGTACTAAAGTAAGCACAGTGATCGCAAATACGCGCTATAGCACGTGTTTTATTCGTATATGAAGAACGGGGAATCACTTTTGCAAAATGGGTGGGTCCCCAGGGACGCGCCCCTCCTGGCTCCCAATCAAATGATTAATGTCTCCCTGGCCTGGCCAGGGAAGACTATAAATAGTGGAGGTAGAGCTAGCCAGCCCAAGTTCAGCAGCAGCACCTTTCTTTCCTTTGATGATGCAGTACCCGGGACTACAGGGTAGGCAGCTGCTTCCCCGGCAAGCAGAAGGCACTGGCGGGAGGAAGGTCCCGGCACCCAGCGGCAGGACGGCCCCAGCAGCAGGACGGTCCGGCACCCAGCTACAACACGCCCCTGACGGGAGCCAGCGGCAGGATGGCCCTGGCGGCAGTACAGTCCCTGCACCCAGCAAAAGGACGGCCCTAGCTGGAGGTAGGCCCCGGGATCCAGCGGCAGAATGGCCCCGGCGGCCGGACAGCCCCGGCACCTAGCAACAGGACGGCCCCTGCGGGAGGTAGGCCCGGCACCCAGCGGCAGGATGGCCCCAGCACCAGGGAGGTAGGCGCTGGCACATACACGATAGGTGCTGTGGCAGATGGGGGGCTGAGGGTAACTTCCTGCGGCTGCTGGTGCAGCCCCCTCCCAGTTCTTCCCCAGCTGCTATTTACAAATACCCCTTCCCTACCCCAGCCCTGCTGTACTGTCCCAGCTGCTATTTACCAATACGTCCTTCCTACCCCAGCCCTACTGTACCGCCCCAGCTGCAATTTACCAATACCCCCTCCCTACCCCAGCCCTGCTGTACTGCCCCAGCTATCATCTACCCTTGCCCCCCCCTACCCCCAAGCACTGCCTCTAACCTCTGCATGCCCCTAGTACTGCCCCAGCTGCTATTCACCCTTACCCCTCTGACCCAACTCTATCCTAACTGCCCCCAGCACAGTCCCAACTGCTGCCTGCCCTCACCCCTCATAATGTGTAATGGAACCCAGAAACAGTGGAGTAGGACCCCAAATTTTTAAAGCGAGGAGTCCCCGGGACTCACAATATATTTTGTTCTGTGTGATCACTGAAGCTCAAGTGGCACAATAGTTCTGTAACCAATGTCCAGCAGCTCCAGTGCGAATACATTCAGTCATTTACAAGGGATGCGGTCAATATCCCTACCGCAGGGATTCCGGCAGTCAGAATGCCAGCGCCGGGATCCCGACACCTGCCAGAAATCCGGCGCCGGCATCCCCACCGCTGGAATCCCGTGGGTAAGTAGCGGGGTTAGGGGGGAGCGTTAGCACTTGGGTGCGGGGAGGTTAGGTTTAGGCACTTGGGGCGGGGGGGGAGGGAGAGGTTAGGTTCAGGCACCGGGGAGGGAGCGTGAGAGTTATGGTAGGGAGAGGTGGAGGATTAGGATACCTACCAACAAGTGTGGGTATCCTAACCCTGTCGGGGTGCCGGCGCCGGGATTTTCACCACCGGGATCCAGAGCGCCGGCATCCCACACCCATCCCATTTATAATGTAGACTGGATAATGCATAACATCTATATGAACTGAACTTTGGCTACCAGACGTAAAAGTTACAAAAGTTGCATAACTTTTATTGCCTTTGGTTAAATTTAAACAGCATATCCAAGTTAATAAACACTTAAACATAAAAACATTCACTACATATGTTATCATAGAGATCATTGATCTACTTAGTAAATCCATCCTCAGAACAAACCCACAAGCCTTGGCTATTCTCTGGCTATTCTGGCCTAGCAACAATTAAGCCGAAAGGAGGGTGCATCTGGCCTTTCTAAGACATATGATGATCAATGCCCTGAAGTTTGTTATCGGGGATTTAAATGACTGTCCTCAGAGGTAGATTCCAAACCAATCAGTTTTTATTTGCCAGGATACATAGTGCTACAGCTGCACAATTATGTCCAATATTACCAAACAGGTTGGCCAAATCAGTATGTGTGCAACTAGTTTACATCCCGGTGTCCAGGGAGACATGCAGTGACATCCCAATTTCCATGTTTGGAAGTTCAATTGACAGCACTGGCCAATCAGCACTACAAGTAGTGGTTTGAGAAGTATGTTATTTGGCTGTGCACAGCTTCCAAATCAATCATAAGTGGCAAGGTTTGGGAAAATTAAAGTTATGGTATAACATACCTCAGTTAACGCTTTTTCTTCGAGGTCCATAGGGTCCACAGGATCTACCTTGGTGTATGTAGTTGGGAGTGATCCATTGCACCAAACAGCTTACTGCTTTGAAGCTCCCAGCATGCTCAGGTCCTCCTCCTTATATATCCCGCCCCCAGCCACATGCATTCAGTTTGTAAACAAGCCTAATGGCAAGAGACGGGAAGTGGAGAAGGAAGTACAATGTACCCAAGAAACACTCTCAAAACACGAAGAGGGATTCAGTGATACAAAAAGAAAGGAACAGATCCCAACTGAGGCCAGGTGCGTCAGGGAGGGTACCCTGTGGACCTCGAAGAAAGAGTTAATTGTGGCATGTTATACCATAACTCTAATTTTCTTCTTCAGGGTCCACAGGATCTACCTTGGGGACGTCCTAAAGCAGGTCTCTTAAGGGTGGGGACACTCCTGAGCAGAGAGAAGAATCCGACGCCCAAAGGAAGCATCCAGGGAGGCAAAAGTATCAAATGCATAGAATTTGAGAAAGATATGGACAGAAGGCCAAGTGGCTGCCTTACACAGCTGTTCAGCCAAAGCGCCATGTCTAACTGCCTACGATGGTACCACAGCCCGAATAGAACGTGCTGTCACCTTGTTCGGGACAGGGAAATCAGCCTGTGTATAGACCGGAGAACTAGTCATACGCAACCAGCGAGCCAAAGTCTATTTGTTAGCTGGCCAACCTAGTTTGTGAAACCCATATAACACAAAGAGTACATCTGATCTCCTGATGGGGCTGCTATGATCAACGTAGATACGTAGGGAACGAACCACATCCACGGAAGCTTCACCCTTAGAAAGGTCTGAAGACTGAAAGGCTGGGACTACAATTTCTTCATTAATATGAAAATGGGATACCACCTTTGGAAGGTAACACGCTTTAGTATGGAGAACAGCTCCAGAGAGAGAGCGACATGAGTGTGCTGCCAAAACCGAAACTCTGCGAGCTGAGGAAATAGCGAGGAGAAAAATTGTCTTTGCTGTCAACCATCTAAGGTTCACCTTATCCAAGGGCTCAAAAGGAGAATCTTGCAGTGCCCTGAGAATCAAAGATAAATTCCATGGTGCCACCGGATGGACAAATGGAGGTTGCAGATGGAGAACCCCCTGCAAAAAACTTCTAACATCCAGCAGGGGAGCAATTCTGCGCTGGATCCATACTGACAATGCAGAAGCCTGAACTCTCAGGGTAGCCAGGCGAAGACCTAATGCTGCATACACACGATTTTGTTAAAGATCTGAATGATAACGATTGTAAAAATCCTTCAATCATTCATACGTATCTTTGACTTGTGGGGCATACATTGACCAACGATGAACGTTCCCGCATGTCAAATAATGATATCTGACATTGACTATGTTTGCAGTAAGATTTGGACGATTTCATTCATTTTAATACTGTCAGAAATCATTCAAATGGTTGATGAAATCGTTCATTCGTTCATCATTAATCTAACAAATCTGACCGTGTGTATGCACCATAAATCTAATCCCGCCAGAAGAAAAGCAAGCACTCACGAGACCCTGAAAACTTTAAGGTCATATTTTCTGTGGGAACACCGAAGAAAAAATTAATGCCAAATCCAGTGATAGATGGGGGATGAAGCAGTCTTCCTTGCCCTAAGCATCGTCTGGATCACAGAAATAGAGAAACCTTTGGCCTTTAAGACGGAAGATTCAAGAGCCATGCCGACAAAGCCAGTCGAGGTAAATCCGAATATAGGCAGTGGAAGTGGCCTGTCTATGGATAGACATGTCAGATTGGTGAATCAATGTCTCCTGGGCCAGGCAAGAGCTATTGGTATTTTCCGGTCGCCCTCCTGCTTGACCTTTCTGACAACCCTTGGGAGGAGGGAGATTGGAGGAAACAGGTATGCCAACCTGAAGTCCCATCTCACCGCCACAGCGTCCAAGAAGGCGGCTGAGGGATCCCTTGTTCTGTACCCATACCTTGGAACCTTGTGGTTTTGGGGTGATGCCATGAGGTCTACGTCTGGTAGCCCCCACTTGTCCACCAGGAGTTGAAATACGTCCGGATGAAGAGCCCATTCTCAGACGTGTATGTCCTGACGACTTAGGAAACCCAATACCCAGCTGAAGACTCTTGGGATGAATATTGTCGAGATTGCTGGAAGATGGCATTCTGCCCACAGCAGAATGTGTCACTTCCCTCATGGTTGCCGGACTTTGTGTGCCTCCTTGATGATTGATATAGGCCACCACAGTCGTGTTGTGGGACTGAATCTGGACCGGCCTGCCCTGAAGAAAGTCCTGCGCCAGAATTAGCGCTCTGTGCACTGCATGAAGCTCCAAAACATTTATCTGTAGGTGACTTTCCTGATCCGTCCACCTTCCCTGAAAAGAGTGAAGACCTGTCACTGCTCCACATCCTTGCATCCGTGGTGAGGAGTACTCATTCTGGGACCCATAACGGGTGACCCTTGTCCAGATGTGTCGTCTGCAGCCACCAGGCAAGGGAGAGCCGAACCTCTGGAGAGATGCGGATCCTCTGAGACCTTATCCGATGATACCGACCATCCCAACAAGACAGAATCCATTGCTGCAGGGACCTGGAGTGGAACTGAGCATAAGCCACCATGTTGAATGTGGACACCATGGAGCCCAGCACCTGCATTGCCAAGTGAACTGATACTTCCTGCTTGCAAAGTAGACTGTGCACACGGGATTGTAGTGCTGCAATCTTGTCCTCTGGTAGAAGAATCCTCTGTCCCAGAGAGTCCAGCAGATCTGCTGAGTTGGAGAAAGACTTTTTCCAATTTATTATCCAGCCGTGCTCTTGTAGGCAGACAATGGTCATCTGGAGATGACATTGTAACATCTCCTGAGATAGTGCTAATATCAGGATGTCATCCAAATATGGCAGTGTCCTGACTCCTTGTCGTCTGGGATGAACCGTCCTGGCTGCCATTATCTTGGTAAATACCAGAGGGGCTGTGGCCAGCCCGAAGGGTAGAGCCTGAAATTGGTAATGTTGCTGATCTACCGTCATTCTCAGAAATCCTTGGTGAGATCATTCAATAGGAACATGCAGATAAGCATCCTGTATGTCCAGGGCAACCATGAAAACTCAAGGTTTCCATTGCCAGCATAATTGACCGTAGGGTTTCCATATGGAATTTGGGCACATGGATGAATCTGTTTAGAGACTTCAGATTCAGGATAGGGCAATGTGACCCATTTGGTTTCTGAATCAAAAACAAATCTGAATAATAACCCCTTCTCTGTTGCATCACAATAGCCTCCCGAAACACCAAAGATCTGACCGGGTCTACCGGAAGGGTTGTACCAACAAACCTCTGAGGAGGATGCCTCAGAAACGTGATGGCATAACCATAAGAGACCACCTCTCGAACCCAGGCATCCGTAGTAGCCTGATGCCAGGCATGAGAAAACTGTAGAAGTCTGCCTCCCACCCTGAGACCCCCCAGTGGAGGCCCGCCTCCTCAGGCAGTGGGCTTATCATCCAGCTTGGAAGCAGGACGTCTGGTTGACTAGGATTTCCTGGTCTGCGGTTTCCTGTGAGAATTATTTCATCTAGAGGAAGATTGTCTCTTTGACCTACTCTGTGGGCGAACGGACCGAGCTGACGACTGCCTATACTTAGGGGTAGTCGTAGATGGCAACCCCGCAGATTTAGATGTCGCCAGCGAAGACACTATGTCATCCAGCTCTGGTCCAAACAGTACCTTCCCAACAAAAGGCAAAGACTCCTGGGCCTTCTTGGACCCTGTATCCACCTTCCAGGTTTTTAGCCGAAGGGTTCTTCGAGCAGCAACTGAAGTTGCCGATATCCTAGAAACCAAGATACCTGCATCAATGACCGCTTCCCCGATATACATAGCTGCTTCTTGCATCTGCCTGAGATGAGACAGCTGTTCTCTGGTAGTATTTGACATGCTATCCTCCAGAGCCTTCATCCATTCTTCCATAGCTGGTCTGGTAATAGCTCCAGATAATGAAAACACTGATTTTAAATCGTTATCAAGTTTTCTATCTGTAGCCTCCTGAAGGAATGGGTAATGTAACTAGATTGATCAAGAGCTCTACATGAGCATCTACTGATGGAGTAACTTCCCATTTGTTACACTCACCAAGTCCAAATGGTATCGAGAGGTTAAATTCCTTGTAACATGAAAATGCTTATTTGGAGTACACCATGCTTCAGACATCAGATTAGTCAGTTCAGACTGAGGAAAATAATCTTTAGCCACCTTCTGACGCCTAAAGACCGGAGTCTTAGATTTCGGCAGAACCTACTCTTCCTCTATACTGAGGACAGATCTAACCGCTCTCACTAAAGAGCGGACACCCACAGAGGACTGATGGTCTTCTTCCACTGAATAAGACCCCGAACTCTGAGTATCAGAGTGTGAGGAGGTCAGAATCCTGAGGCAACGTCTGAAGAAAAACTCTTTTATGCCCTTGTAGTGTTCACTCTAGCTCCGGCGGCAGGCAGGGCGCCAGAGCTAGAGAGGGCAACCTTGCGCGCGCGCCCGAAAAGGGGGCGTGGTCATGAAAAGGGGGTGTGTCTATAAGACGCGTCCCCTTTTCGTCATACTTGGGGGCGTGCCCGGCGCTTACGGACATGCCGGGCAGCCCCCAAGCGTTGCAGAAAGGGAGAATAGATGCGGCACCCGCAGGCTGTGAGGGCAGGGTGCTTTTTGCCCTCCAGCCGTGCCCCGCTAAAACAGCCTAGCGGGAACGCTACCCTTGCTTTACTGCCACTGGTCTATTCGCCTGCACCACCTGCTGAGTGGCTTATAGACGGCAGCATACTCTGACTAGAGTGAGCAGAAGAATCAAACTAACAGGGATTCATGGGGGACATATACATAGAAGGATGCAAATGCTGTGGGTACCCCATGGCAGGAGGCAATATCGTGGCAGGAGCACGCGACCTTACAGCCCTGTCCACCAAATGCGACAACACCTGAGACCAAGAGGCCACCCAGAGTGGTTCTTGTGCTGATGCAGGTGTACAAGATAGAAAAGGTGATTGTTTACAACAGACAACCCATCTTGCACAAAATCCTGCTCAGACAGGCCTGCAAAACAGGATTTACAGGATTTCAGCACAGGAAGCTCATCCTTCTCTCCTTTACCTTTAGACATGGCAATGTGTAACAGGTATAAGGTATAGAGTATAAATGCAATGTGACTTTAAATGAAAAACCCCACACACCTTCAGATGGATGAGGAGATACACAGTGATAGATATAGTTGACAGTTTGAAAACAAAAAGCAATATAAATACTGCAGCTAGCATCAGTCACATACAATGCATAAATATAATGAAATGCTAATGCAAATGGAGTCTGAATCAACTAACCAGCCCCCTCAGAGGTATTGGTATGATATAGAGTGCTATATTCCTGACCCAAGGTAGAGGGTTATACAGGAAGACAGACCTAACCTCTGAGACCAACAGCTTTCAGCAGCGCACCCATGGTGGACTGTGAGCGTCTCACACATGAGGTGGTCAGAAGTAGCAAACCAGACGCTGGAATCCTCAACCGGAAGCTGCTTCTGGGTTTGGGGGGGGGGGGGGAGCGCCTGTTTCCCCTAAGCTGCGATTATGACGGCACGGATACGCTGGCCTCACAGTAGTAGACGCTCCTAGTGCGCTCTACTGTGTCTACTACCCGTCCCTGGCGACAGACGATATGGCCCCAGCCACCTTAGTGAGGACACGTTACACGATACGTTCACCCGCAGCTGCCTCCGATGCGTCTCCTACACCGGAGGCCTGGACTGCTTCGTGCACGATTCCCCACACGAGGAATCATCTTACCTGCCATCTCCGTGAAGCCGATCGCAGTCCGGACCCCAGCGATGCCACTAGCTGAGCCAGGCCAAGACCCGCCGAAATCCCCAGGGCTTATAGCGGTACTGGCGTTGCGGCATCGGTAGGAGTTGCAGTTAATGCATCATATTCGGCGCCTAATACCGCTAAACTCAGAAGTTCAAAAAACTAAGGTAAATCAAAAAAGAAAAAGCCTGGGACTGTCTAGGCAGTCCCGCTGCTAAAACGGTGCGTCTGGATACTTGCCGCGCACCAAACAAAAAAACTGAATGTCTGTGGCTGGGGTATATAGGGAGGAGGACCTGTGCATGCTGGGAGCTTCAAAGCTGTAAGCTGCTTGGTGCAATGGATCACTCCAACTGCATACCCCAAGGTAGATCCTGTGGACCCTGAAGAAATATTTAGTTTATTTGATATAAGGCTTTAACAAGGAGTCAACATTTCTGCACACCTTTTAATGCAACATCACGTCAGAAGAGTATGTTTTGCTCCATATTTGTAAATACATCTAGAGCAAGGAACAGTAGTGAAAATCACTGGAAAAGTTTTCCTATTATGCAGAAATCCAAATAACATTTAAGACTATCATGATACGGTGTGCTAGGTGAGATATAGGATGTCGCAATATCTACAGAACATCTAATGTAGTCTGGCATTGTATTCCCCAGGAAGAATGGATTAATGGTGAGTGCACACTTAGCGATGTGCACCCAGAACATCATTGCCAGCGACGGGATCCGGCAAGTGCATACACACTTACTGATGCCGGGTCCGATTGGGTGAGATACAGGTCATGCTGCAGCATGGCATCGTTAGCGACATCCCCCGTCGAATCTACAGTAGGGCCGATGGGTGATGTCGCTAGCAACCCATGGGAGTGCACGTCATGGGTACACAGTAGGCAATGTACCCGATATTCCGCTCTGATCCACAGGATTTGATGACATATCGTCTAGTATATACTCAGGTTAATACTCTCTTGCCACCCTGAGCACTGTAAATGCACTGCACCTGGGACAAGTCATGGGTATATTCCCATGACTTTGTCCCAGGTGCCATGCATTTACACTTCTATTGCTTCAGTCAGCTAGTCTCCGGTGCCCACAGACATGGTTATGGTGCCATTTGGGGGGCATGTACAAGAACGGGCAGCAGCAGAGTAACAAGCGATGAGCATTTTTGCTTTTCTCTTGTACAGTTTCCTGTGCACAAACATCACTAGGAATGCACCCCATCGTTATAGTTGCAACTGGCCATGAGTCACAATGATGGCGAGAAGCAACACCCTTTGTGTTATTCCTTGAGCAATTATTGTTGATTATAAGAAAAATAAACCTACACAATACAAACTGAAAACACACCAACAGCAATAAAACTAGGTAAATCTAATAAGAAAGGTGTCCAGGCAATGAGGTGCTTCTGCTTATCAGTGCACACAGTATAGTGTAAACCACAGGATCTCAAACTTGGCCCTCAGGACCTCAACAGTGCTTGTATTCCAGGTCTCCTCACCGAGGGGTCTATTTATCAAGCAGTGTTAGGAGACAGAGTGAAAAGTGATAAGGTACCAGCCAATCAGCTCCTAACTGCCATCTCACAGGCTGGGGTATATTTACTAAGGTGCAGGTTTTTAGAAGTGATTTTGTTGCCCATAGCAACCAGATTCTAGCTATTACCTTCTAGAAGGTGCTAGATAAATGTTAAGTAGAATTTGATTGGTTGCTATGGCCAACAAAACCACTTCTAAAAACCTGCACCTTAGTAAATATACCCAGCTGTGTTTAAAAAATGACAGTTGGGAGCTGATTGGCTGGCACCTTATCACTTTTCACTGTCTCCCAACACTGCTTAGTAAATAGACCCCCCAGAATCACAAGTGAAATAAGTTGCAGTCACTGGTGGCTCTTTTAAACTGTGCCCTTGTGTAACGTATACACCTGCGCATCTGCTGTGTGATCTGGATAACGTGACTTGCTTTGGGTCCTGAGGGGTATATTTACCAACGTGTTTTTAGAAGTGGAGATTTTGCCCATAGCAACCAGATGCTATTTATTCACTTCTTGTGCTAGTTAAATGTTTAGAATCTGATTGGTTGCTATGGGCAAAACCTCCACTTCAGTAAATATACCTCCGAATTTGAGAGAAACCTATGTATAGTATGTAGTACACTCAGTGCATGTGACAGTAGCAATAAGCGCATTACAGGCATGTGTGTCCCTTTCGTTGTCTGTCACTAGGTTTTTCCCCCACCCTCCTGACCTGAGGGGGGCGGCTTGGTGCTGACTGCTGCCGGAAGAAGTGACTGATGGTGGGCTGTGAGGAGGCAGATGCCGGGCCAAGGCCTGCTCTGTGCCGCCGCATGTCCACGGAACACAGCACAGCAGTCAGAGCAGAGGCAGCATTGACTGAGCACAGCCACTCCAGGCCACGCACCACCTTAGCCACGCCCACCTTCGTGCTAGGCAGCGCTGATTGGTTAGCCGCTGACACATGGGCGGCCTAAACCGGGTTATGGGTGTTAACGCGTCAACAGCAGGGCGGGCTCTTCCCTGTGGCGGGAAATCTTAGCCCACAGACTGGCAAATGATTGCCGCCCCCGTGCTAAGCCCCGCCTCTCGGTATCTGCGTCACTCTGTGTAGTGTGTGTACCCGGCTGAGCCTGTGACCGGCATAGTACATACAGTGTGTCAGCGTTACAGTCAGATTTATTTCTCCCCGCGGCTATGAGGAAACTGCTGCTGAACTCCATAGTGGCGGTGTGCCCCCCCGGCCAAGGCATCGGTAGGGATGGCACTCTGCCGTGGCCCTCGCTCAGGTATAGTTTTGCCATTGTTGCTGCACTGTACTCCCTTATAGCACACTTATTATAGCGTAATCTCTCGCTATCCGACATGACCCGTTCCACCAGGTACAAAATGCTCTGCTCCTGTTCTTCCCACCTAATGTATGATTGCAGCCACCTGTGGTGAAACACCCTTCTCATAAACTACCTAGTTCAACACAGGTGTCTGCAATCATACATTCGGTGGGAAGCCCAGGAGCAGAGCAATGTGTACCTGGTGTAATGGGTCATGTTGGAGGGTAGGGAGTTGTGATTACTGCTATAAATTGTAGGCTTTTATCATATTACACATATTGGGGTAGATGTATTATAGTGACACGTTAAGTGCCGCTATAACGCTTCCTGCTTCGCCTCTTTACCGAGGCGAAGCAGGAAGCACTACCGGTGAGATGTGTGAACATTTCACCGGCCGGAGAGGGGGAGCGTTAACTCCCCCCTCCGGCGCTACCCGCTACAGATCACATCGCATCAGCCTAGTGCTGATGCGATGTGTGTCAGGCCTGGCCGGCTCCAATGAGCATGCGCGGGATCTCGCAAGTATCGCGAGATCCCCGCGTGCAGCCCTGGAGCCGGTAGCTGCCACAGCAGGGACAGCGCTGTCCCTGCTGTGGGTATAGGCTAACGCCAGGCTGTAGCTGTCGATAACGACAGCTACAGCCGGCCGAACGGTCAGACGATCTGACCGTTCGTACATAACCCAGGCTGTCGGCGCTGCTATCTACAAGATAGCGCCCCTGTCATTTACCGCCCAGACCCCCGATCATACATCGGGGAGAAACGGTATCAGCTCACTTAACGTGCGCTGATACCGTTTCTGGGCTTCATACATCTTCCCCATTATACTTTACATAGCTCGAGTGATAGTGCTGCATGTTTATGTACATGTTTTTCAACATAGGCTAAAGTTAAGACCAGTGGGTATACTAATCTTTTGATATATATATATATATATATATAAAAACATTTTTAGTGCTGTAACTATGGGTGGGCGACCAGTGCTTACGCATTGGCTCTGCACCGGTGCCACCCCATGGCACTTTCTTCCAGGGTGCCGCAGCCAGGACCACTGCTGCAGCACCACTGGAGCGTCCTTTACATACCCTCCAACCTGACCGGTTCCATTAGGTACAAAATGCTCTGCTCCTGCAGTTCCCATCTAATTTGTGATTGCTGTCACCTGTGTTGAACTAGGTAATTGTGATGAGAGAGGTATTTCACCACAGGTGGCAGCAATCATACATTAGGTGGGAAGTCCAGGGGTAGAGTATTTTGTACCTAATGGAACGGGTCATGTTGGAGGGTCTGCCTTTAGACACTCCAGACAGGAGCTGATCAGTACATCGTCAGGACTCTCCATTCAGTGCTGTATCTATTGGTGCTGCTGGCCCTGCCCCCTCTGCGCGAGATAATTACAGGCACTGAAGAGCAAGCTGGCACAGGGTGTTTTTGATCCTTATTCCGACTGGTTATATTATGAGTTTAAGGATAGTGGACCCCATATTCTGAAGAATGACTACATAATACATGAGGCATGGCTATCAATGGTTAACAACCATTGATGGTTGATGGCTTTGCCATTGATGGTGGAGATCTGATGGTTCTCTGCTATCAATGGCTAACAGTCTGCCTGGTGTGTCTTGACATGCAAAGTCTTGCCTCTTCCCCTGATTAGTCTGGTGAATAGCAGCAGGGATGTCCATTGATGGGTGAAACCAGAGATGGTTTCATGTCATCAATGGTTAAGCCTTCAATAGCCAACCCTATAGAGCAGTGGTGCCCAAACTCTGTCCTCAAGTCACCCTATCAATCCAGGTTTTCAGGATATCCATCCTTAAGTACAGGTGAGTAAATTAGTACCTCAGTCAGTTTGATTATACCATCTATGCACAATCATAGCCTTAAAACCTGGACTGTTATGGTGCCTTGAGGACCAAGTTTGGAAACTGTAGTGGATAGATCCCCTTCAGTATTTGTACCCTGACGTCAGGGCAATAACTAGAGTTGTGTGAGCGGTGCAGCCGCACAGAGCGCAATCCTCTGAGGGTGGCACCGCCCACAGCTCCTGCATCTGGCTAGCAGGGTACCTGTAAGGGCACCCTGTTGCCAGAACCTCTGCAGCAGTGTTGCCTGGATTGTCCTTAGAACTGATGGTTAGCCTTCTGATGGACATCTCTATATTTCATAAAGATACCAGCTCTAATAAACATGCTGTATAGGTGTGCCTAACAGCTGGTGCTCTACTAGTGCATACAGCTCATTATCCTAACATATCAAAGTGCATATTACAGTGCTGTTCAAAGTCCAAAAATTTGCCTGTAACAAACATAATTAATACTACAGGCTTACATATGTGTACGAGGGCTGATTGAAAAGTAATGAGACTGATTTTTTTTATTCAGAATCAGATGACTCCACAGGATCTGAACATTTTTCTTTTTCAAAGTAGCGTCCTTCACATTCAATAAATTTTTTATAGCTTTTCCATAACGATTCAGCCGTGCAGTAGACTGTTTTGTGACATCACTTTTTCGAGCTGCAGCTGTGACATTTTTCACTTCAGCATCTGTTGAGAACTTATTTCCGCGCAGTTGTTTTTTCAGGGTTGGGAATGCCCAGAAATCACAGGGCGCTAAGTCAGGGTTATATGGAGGGTTATCCCAGTGCTGTCCCATTAATTTTACTCAGTGCTGCCAATGCAACAGCCGCAACATGTTGGCCGGGCATTGTCTTGGAGCAAAAATCACTGTTTCTTCAGCAAATGTGGTATTTTCTTCCTCATGGCTCCACGCAAATGGTTTTTCAGGATGTTTGCATAGTAGTCACCATTAATTGTCTGTCCACGGGGAACCCAGTGCTGTAGGATCATACCGTGCACATCAAAGATCAGCAGAAGCATGACTTTACACGCCAAAGGAATCGCACAGAATTTTTTTTGCGGAGGTGATTTTGCATGTTTCCATACACTGGAATGTTTGGATCCGAATCATAATTACGAATCAACGATATGTCACATGTGACAATCGATGTCAGAAAATCGGGTATCCTCTCCGACATTTGAACGGAGTTCTTGCACTATTCAACTAGTTGTCGCATCTGCTCTTCTGTGAGATTTCTTGGTACCCACCTAGCACACGCGATGCATTTAAAGTTCCTTTGTCACAATATGCTGAACCCATTCGAATGAGATGCCAAGTGAAGCCGAAAGTTTGCGTAATGTTAACCTTCTGTCATTTTGCATCATCTCTGCAGCTTTGGCAATGATGACATCTGTAAACTCGGTGGATGGTCCCCCAGAACGTGCTTTGGCAGTCACTTGCATATTGCCCTCTGTGAAGTGCTTCCATCACCAAACTACTACAGCACGGCTAATTGTTTCTGCCATAACATTTCATGAGTTTCATTTCCGCTTTTTCCAAGTTTAACACAAAATTCAATCACACATCTCTCAGACACGTCTTCCTCATCCGCCATGATGAAACATACGCCATGACCAAACAAAGAAGACTATGGCAGTCCAACCACAGGTTCAGACTTATCGTTGTATGAGCTTCACAATAACCAGCATAGTGTACTTATGGGACAAAAAACAGAGGCACTCTCATTACTTCTCAATCTGCCCTTGTATATATATGCACAGTGACAGCTATTCAATTCTCTTAAGTATATAAATAAATAAAAAACATAACTTGGCATATTATTTACTGTTTACAATACTTGATCAAGTATTGATGAAACCTTCATGGATAGATGTTACTGAAATTATTTTGTTCTTTCTTTTGATTTTGTTTTAGAAATGAATTTAAACACTTTCAGAGACTGACTATGACCTCTACAATTGCAGGTAATGACTGGTTGTCAGTGGCTCAGTGTAACAATTTGGAATAACAGAAAATACATAAAATGGGAACCTTACAAGGTAGACAAAATAAATGTAGATATAACTATGAAGAGTAGGACAGACCCTTCATATAATATACTAGATATATGCCAATAATGTAAGCAGCGCAGTAGACTCTTGTACAGGTTGAGACTCCCATATCCAAAAAGCTTGGGACCAGGGGTATTTTGGATATCGGAATATTCCGTATTTTGGAATAATTGCATATCATAATGAAATATCTTGGGAATGGGACCCCAATATACACATAAAATGCATTTACGTTTTATATACATCTTATACACACAGCCTGCAGCTAATTTTATACAATATTTTCAATATTTTTGTGGCTCAAACAAAGTTTGTGTACATACATGAAATTCATTTATGTATCATACCCACCTTATACACACAGCCTGAAGGTAATTTTATACAATATTTTTAATAATTTGTGCCTTAGACAAAGTTTGTGTACATTCAACCATCAAAAATCAAAGGATTCATCATCTGTCATGCTAAAAAAAAAATCCGTATTTCGGAATATTCCGTATTTCAGAATATTTGGATATGGGAGACTCAACCTGTATTTCAAAAATTGTCATTATATGGTTTGGAAGTAATAATCCAATTACACCTTAATTGTACTCAAAGTGTGACATTCCTGAGGGGAAAGTTTTGACCAGGTCGTAGACTGCAAAATTAGTGCAGGTGACCAGGCAGACTGGTAAGGGCAGGAGCAACAGGCTGATAATTGTTACATCTTCATACAATTCAAGTTGAAGGGATGTGATCACTATGCACAGCTTGGAGTCAGCTGAATGGCAGGAGGATCAGACAGGTATGATAATCAAATGATCCGGCCTATTTTCAGACTGTGAATAATTATCTTTCAGTATATGGACTGCTTTAGGGGTTATTTTCAAAAACAAAGCACAATATAGTTAGTGCTCGGACAGCCCATGCTGAGAGTTCAAACATCTTTGGCATTTGCGAAAGATCTTTGCTTTCGCTGTTTGCATACTCCACCCCTCACTGCCCCCGCCCACCTCCGGCGAAGCTGCCGGATGGAGCAGAGAAGAGGGTTGCCCACTAGGGCAGCGGGAACTGCCAGAGAAACAGAGAAGACAGGCAGCAGAGAAAAGCGGGGAGGGATCGTCTCTTTCCTGCTTTTCTCTATTTCTAGAGGTAAGAAGGCACATAACTCCTTCTATGTAAATACCATTCCTGCACAGTCCCCGTGATATCCAATGGGGGAGCTGCAGCAATGTGACAGAAATGAAAAGGCTGATAAATCGGTGATTTCTTCTTTAGGTTCCATAGGGTCCACAGGAATTATATTGGGGCGGGGGGGGGGGTTATGTGGTTCGAGTGATCCAGGCACCAAATAGTCAAAGCTTTAGCTCCCAGAATGCACTGGTCCTCCTCCATATATACCCCGCCCCCAGCCACAGGCATTCAGCTCTTTGTTTGGTGCTCAGCATGATTCAGACAAACTTTTTGAACAGGGGACTGCTTAGGCAGTCCAAAGCTTTAATTTTCTAGTTTTATTTTTCTATTTTTACTGGGTTAGAAGTGCTGAGCGTCCTAGAAGACGCATGCACGGCGACTCCTTCTACCTCCGCCTGTGCTGCAACACCAATAACTTCTCTGGTGATTTTGGAGGGTTACAGCAGAGCTTGTCAGCAACGCTGAAGGCCCAGACTGCAATCAGATGCATGGAGATGTCTGCTAAGGCGATTCCTCGTTTACAAGGAATCGCGCGCACTGACAGTTCCCACGTGGGCGAGTCACACCACTTGGGAACTGTCAGTACCTGGAACCAACCAGCGGCCGCTCTACAGTCAGCGCAGCCGCTGATTGGCTCTCGGGACTGCCAGCTCTGTGGATGTGCCGGCAGCTGGCATTCGGTAGCTATGAGTATGTGGCAACACACATACTCATAGCTAGTTCGTGGATCGTGTAGTTTTTTTTTTTGCCAAGTACGTGGATTACTGCGGAGACCAGCGCCAGGATATAGGAGTATGTTTTTTTTATTTCCAGGGCCATGTTTTTGGGATATCCTACTCGAGAAGGGGACAGATTCATCTGGTATAGGTAAGTATGTGTGAATGGGTAGGTGTGTGTAATAAAGTTATACAGTCACGGTGTGTGTGTTTTGTCTTTTAACTATTTATTTTACAGTGAAATTACAGGTGCTGCATGTCTGCTGGCACTTGTAGTTCCACAAGTGCAAAATGGCAGGCATGCTGGCACTTGTAGTTCCACTGTAAAGTACAATAGTGTTACATTATTTGGCTCCTATTACCCCCATACCCACCGCTCCAGGTGTATGGGGATGAGCCCCAGGCTTCAGCATAAGCCTGTGGTGCTCGGGAGAGGGGGGACCCTTTTTTGGGGGGTCCCCGATTCCCCCGAGATCACCGGCTTGCGCTGACCGACTTGGGGTGTAATGCTTTGGACCTGGAGCCCTGGTGATTGGGTCTGGTTCTGGTCTTAAATATAGGGGGTACCCCACGTTTTTTTTGCCCCCTATATTTAAAACCAGCACTAGTCCCTGCAGCCTGGTGCTGGTTTCTAAATTACGGTGCAACCCTACACATTTTGTTCCCTGTATTTTTAGAAACCACCACTGGCTGGCAAGCCTGGGGCTGGTTTGGCTTTTGGGGGGGGGGGGGGGGGGGGGGAACCTTATGTAATTTATTTATTTTTTTTGCAAATTTTTAATACTTTATTTTTACAGGTTAAAAATAACAGGAATTTTCGGGAAATATTCTAGGGACCCCCCTAAAGATGTGTAGACATGGGGGATTACTATGGCTACCCCCATTTTTAACTACTGAAGGAAGTCCGGGTTTCTAATAGCCGCGGCAGGTGCATAAATGCGCTTTGAATAAGGTGATGCAGAAGAGCATTTAGAAGTGTTTTTTTTGTTTTTTGTTTTTTTTTTCATAGGGCAAAACAAGTATGTCCATCAAATTTGGGGTACTCGAAAATGGTGTTCAGCATATTTTAAAGTTGCTAAAGTGACTTAAAAAAATTGTGAAAAACCGACCTGACGCAAACACCTGCAATCAAAAAAACACTTGGGGACTACTTGGACACCCCCAGAGTAAAGTTTGCTATTTTTTAAGTTTGTACCCCAACTTTTTTTTTCGCCCCCTTTTTCAAAGTTAATTTTGGGGTACCCTTAATTTTTTGTTTTTTGACAGATTACCTTTTGGGGGACTGTCTGAAGGCTGCACGGGGGGTTCTCGAAATGTTGCACCCCAAAACCCCAATTCTGCACTTTTTAACGCCTGCCATTCATAGGCGTTACTTTACCGCCTATTACATTGCATTGACTTAACGCCTAGGCGTGAAAGTCTTTCAAATTGAATGCGGAGGAAAACTAAAACAGGCAATAATGACGTCATCGGCGGTAAATTACTGCAAATCCGGACTTAACGCCTCAAATTGAATACGGCCCTTAATTGCATATGTATTGTATGTGACTTTTGCTAGCTGCTGTTTGATACTGCCTTTTATTTCTGACTGTTATAACTATCGCTGTGTTTCTCATCCCTCTGTACAGGGTCTGTGGGGTTTTCTCTGTACTTCACAAATACTGGTACTTGTGAAGATTGGCACCTTGTACCTTTTATACATTGATATGTCAAAGGTTAAGGATAAACAGGAGGTTGAGGCTCCTGTTCTGGTTTCATGTAAATCCTGTTCAGTAGGCCTGTCGGCTCAGGATTTCATACAGGATAGTTTGTGTGCTACCTGTTATAAACAGCTACCTCTCCAATTTTTGGATGGATGCCTATGCTCACTCAAATCAGAGTATGGTTCAACTATCTACCGCTGCTCAGCAAGTGATGCAAACAAATAGACCAGCTACCGTTAAGCATAGGCATAAGAGAGTATCCCATCAGGCGCAGCCTGCGGATTCTAACACATCAGATGATGATGCACATGGTTCCTCTTTCGGGTCTCTCTCGGCTGGGGAAGACCACCAATCCTCTGTGGATGTCCCCTCTTTGGTAAGAGCGGTTAGATTCATCCTTAGATCTAGGCGGAACCTCCTCTTCCTCTATACTAAGACTCCGGTCTTTAGGCGTCAAAGTGGTAAAGGATTACTTTCCTCAATCTAAGCAGTTTACGGGCCTCATTGCTAAAGCATGGAACACTCCTGATAGACGTTTCCATGCTTCAAGGAAGTTAACATCTCAATACATTCATAGACGTTTCCATGCTTCAAGGAAGTTAACATCTCAATACATTCACCAGGTGAAAAGGGGTACAAAGTGGGAAGTCTCTCCAGATGTAGATGCTCATGTGACCTGATTGATCAGGAGCTCTACATTACCTATTCTATCTGCATCCTCATGGATGTTACAGATTGATTTTAAACATGTTTCAAGTTTTCTATCTGTTTTCCCATAATCTGGAGCTTTTACTTGGCCAGCTGTGGCCATAGCCTGGGTAGCCAAAGCCATGGACGAAAGCTCTGGAAGACAGTATGCCACAGGATACCAGAGAACAACTGTCCTATTTCTCCCAAATGTATGAAGTGGCTGCTTATGTGGGAGAAGCGGCTATTGATGCAGGACTCCTGGCTTCTAGAGTATCGGCAACTTCGGTTGTGGCTCACAGAACCCTTTGGTTAAGGTCCTGGAAGGCAGATACGCGATCTAAGAAAGCTTTTCAATACCTGCCTTTTGGTGAAAAAGTTTTTTCTACTTCAGGGTCCATAGGGTATCCACAGGATACCTTGGGGTATAGGTGTGACGTCAGTCGCAGGGCACCAAAGAGTTAAGCTTTCAGCCTCCCAGGATGCACTAGGTCCCCCTCCTATACCCCGGGCCAAGGCACCCCAGTTTAGTTTGGTGCCCGGCCGGAGTCGGGTGCACCTGTTGGAGTGGGGGCTAGAAGAGCCCCTGAAGCTTTTTCTTCATGCAGCTGTGGCTGCACATCTGGATGAACAGCATGGACAGTCAGTCCTGACGTCCATGCTGTCTTCCCTACACCCCGCCGGTACCAGAACGCCGGTACTGATCCGGGGATGCTGGTGGGCGTCTGGGGTCACAGCTAGCGGTGACCCCAGATGCTCCGGACCATGGCCGGATTCAAGGGGGACAGAGGTAAGCAGCGGGGTCCCGCGGTGGGTCCCCGCTGATCACATGGTCCTAAGTCCCCAGGCAGGGGGCTCCCTGGGGACTGGCTGCAGCGTGGAGCCAGGCGACCAACCTGCGCTTCCACTACCCCCTGGGACAGCGGACCGCAGCAGAGCGGTAGCGCTGCGGCGTCCCAGGGGTTAAATGCATGCCAGGGGAGCGCGCCTTCCCTGTCTCACAGCCGGCGCCTCCCCCGCTGCACACAGCCCTCTCTGCACTGTGCTGACTGGTCCTGTGTCAGCGCTCCTCCCCCAGGCCAGCTTCTCTCTGCTCCTCGGCGGCCATCTTCTCTGCAACGCATGGTGAACGCTGCTGGAAGTCTGGAAGGAAGCATCGTGGTCTGGGTCCCCCCGCATACCTCTCCTCCGCTGTGGCTCAGGTCTGTGTATGCAGCGCTGTGTCCTACCAGGCCCTGTGTCTGTGTAGTTGAGTGATCAGCGCTGTTAGTGCAGGAATTGTTATTTCTCTGCATTGTATGTGACTGTGCTAGCGCTGCCTGTAACTATTCTTCTCTAAACTGTCAGCTTTATTACTGTCCCTGTTCTTTCTGCTAAAGCCCTTGCGGTGCGGTGCTGCAGGGTGGTCTCTCGCCTATTTAATACTTAATTGGTGAGAGAGGTCACATACGTGGTGCCATCATGTCTGAAAGTGATTTTCCCCTCCGGCTACAGTGTACCACGTGCAAAGTACCGTTAGCGGAGGGGGAGGGTAGCGCGGAGGGCCTTTGCCGGCAGTGTTTGTCCATGGCGCGGCCTATTACGGTTACAGCACCGGTACAGGAGCCGCCCTGGGCTTGTTTCGCTCAGGCGTTAACAGCTTTAGTGGGCCAGTTAGCTCCGCAGCCCGCGTTTACTCCGATGGGTTTGTCCCAGCAGTCTGTGGTGTCGTCACCCATGCAGGGGTTCCCACGACAATTGGTGGTACCCCACAGTCTCCCTATTTCCCCGCTCCCGGGTTCTCAGGAGCCAGCGTGGGTTAACTCCCTGACGAGTTCTTTACAGCACTTGTCGGATGTGTTGCAAGGGGAGTCTGTGATGCGGCCTCATAAAAGGCCGGTGGCGTCTCTGTCCGCTCCTTATGAGGATGACGAAGGGACGTCTGATGATGGGGAGATTCTGGATCCTTACGATCAGGAACCTTTCCATACTAAGGACGCTGATGCTAAGTCCAAAGTATATATTCCTGGACTTATTCGGGCGGTCCGCACAGCCTTGGTGATTGAGGACGAAGTTCCCCCAGCGGCTAAATCTAAGTATGCCTTTTTCAAAGATGTGAAGGGCGATGCCACAGTCTTTCCTCTTTCGGGTCAGTTGGTGGACCATTTAGAGGAGGCGTGGAAACAACCTGGCAAAAGATACCAGCCGCAGAGACGCCTGGCGGTGGCTTATCCGTTCGCGGATAATTATTTTGCTAAGTGTGAATCCCCTCCACAGGTGGATTCTCACGTGACCCGTCTTGTCCGTAGTGCCACATTGCCGATGCCATCCATGTCCTCCCTTAAGGATGCTACGGACCGCAAGGTAGAAATCTGCCTGAAGTCCGCTTATTCCCTTGCAGGGGGGGCAGCACGGCCGGCTATGGCCATTTGCTGGGTTGCCAGAGCGATGGAGCGCTGGGCGGATTCATTAGAGGCTTCTTTTGAATCCGACTGTCCGGCCGAACAAGCGGAGTTGATTGGCAATCTCCGTGATTCGGCCACCTACATCAACGAGGCGGCTCTAGACATTAGTACTCTGGTGTTTAGAATTTCTTCAGCAGCGGTAGCTGCTCGTCGCACCTTGTGGCTGCGATCCTGGAAGGCGGACGCAGATCCAAGAAAGGTCTGGAAGCGTTGCCGTTTACCGGAGAAGTTCTCTTCGGTCCGGATCTGGATAAGATTGTGGCCACGCTGGCGGCAGCCAAATCTGCTTGTCTCCCGTCGGCCGCTGCTCCTTCTGGTTCTGGACCATCGTCCTTTCGGTCATCTAGGGCCCAGGGCAGGCCCAAACCACAGTCGTTTCCTCGACAGGCTGGCCCTAAGAAATCGGTCAAGCCCCGGAAACAGGCATGGAGTACCAGACGTCCGGCCCCCAAGCCAGATGACAAGCCTGCGGCCTGACGGTCCGGGTCTCCCCTTGGGGGATCCCAGGGTGGGAGGCCGCCTGCTGCAGTTCTCCCGGTGTTGGTCGTTCACTACGACAGACACTTGGGTTCTGGAGGTGGTCTCTCACGGGTACGCCCTCTCCTTCCGGCACAGAGCCCCGGCTCGATTCTTCACCACGGGTCTACCATCAGACCGGAACAAGGCTACGGAGCTGCGGAAGGTATTGCACACTATGCTCCAGGCTGGAGTTATAGTGCCTGTTCCATTCTCCCAGAGGGGCCAGGGTTTCTATTCAAATCTATTTTTGGTACAGAAACCCAATGGGTCATATCGTCCGATTCTCAACCTCAAAGCACTCAACAAGTCTTTGCGGGTCCCGAAGTTTCGGATGGAGACCCTACGATCCATCATTCTGGCGCTGGAACCTGGGGACTACATGGTGTCATTGGACATACAGGACGCTATGGCGGTCATGGCGGCTTCTCTGCGGCTGCAAGGAGTCCGCATGTTGCCGTACTTGGACGACCTGTTATTGGTGGCAGGATCTCCAGAGCTCCTGTTACACCACTTGGACCTGACCATTGCACTGCTGCAACGGCACGGCTGGCTAGTCAACTGGCAGAAGTCCACTCTAATCCCGTCTCGGAGGATTCTGCATCTTGGAGCCTTATTGGACTCGGGACAGCAAAGGATCTTCGTGACGGAGGACAAGATCTCTGCTTTACAGTCAAGGGTGCGCAGTTGTCTGCACAGCCGCCGGGTGTCCTTACACTCGGCGATGAGGTTACTGGGCTCCATGGTGTTGGTGTTCGACATGGTGGAATACGCCCAGTTTCACTCTAGACCTCTGCAGCACCTGATCCTGTCCAAGTGGAACGGGCTGCCTCAGTCTCTGAAGTTCCAGACGATTGTGCTCACCCCGGAGGTTCGCCTGTCCCTTGCGTGGTGGTTAAAGACGACCCACCTCAACAAGGGACGTCCGTTCTGGGTTCCAAATTGGGTCCTGTTGACAACGGACGCCAGTCTTCGGGGCTGGGGAGCAGTTTCGGGTCCACACTTGTTCCAGGGCAGGTGGACACCGACAGAAGCGGAGCTTCCAATAAATATCTTGGAACTCCGTGCGGTCTTCAATGCTCTCCTGCAGGCACAGCGGTTTCTCCAGGGTCACCCGGTGCAGGTCCAGTCGGACAATGCTACCACCGTGGCCTACATAAACAGGCAAGGAGGAACTCGCAGTCGGGCGGCTCTCGTAGAGGTCTCTCGGATCCTGGTTTGGGCGGAGCGCAATCTTCCGGCCATATCAGCGGTCTTCATCCCGGGAGTGCTAAATTGGGAGGCGGACTTTCTAAGTCGCCAGGACGTTCATCCAGGGGAATGGTCCCTGCACCCGGACGTTTTTCAACTACTGGTGGACAGGTGGGGTCTTCCAGAAATCGACCTCATGGCGTCCCGGCACAACAACAAGTTGCCGGTGTACGGGTCTCACACAAGAGACGAAGGGGCGTCTCTGGTGGATGCTCTGTCCGTCCGGTGGCGTTCAGGTTCGCATACCTGTTCCCTCCGGTCTCCCTTCTTCCACGGGTAATCCGGAAATTCAAACAGGAAGGAGGGACGCTCCTGTTGATAGCTCCCGCGTGGCCCAGACGGCACTGGTTCTCAGACCTTCAGGGTCTGTCCGTGGACAGTCCTCTGCGGTTGCCGCTACGACCGGACCTTCTGTCTCAGGGTCCTTGTCTTCACCCGGACCTGACTCGGCTGTCTTTGGCGGCGTGGCTGTTGAGACGGCCATGCTGAGGTCCTGGGGGTTTGCCAGCTCTGTGGTGCGTACCATGTTACGAGCTCGGAAACCGTCTTCCGCGAGGATATACCATCGCGTGTGGCATACGTTCTTCCAGTGGTGTCGACCGAGAGGTTATGCACCGCGGGAGTTTCGTCTGTCTCGGATTCTCGCCTTCCTGCAAGCGGGACTAGATCATGGGCTTCGCCTTGCTTCTTTGAAGGTACAGGTTTCGGCCCTATCTGTCTGGTTTCACCGTAGGATTGCTACAATCCCGGATGTGCGCACCTTTATGCAAGGTGTTCTCCGTATACAGCCGCCCTTTGTTCCACCTGTGGCGCCTTGGGATTTGGCTGTGGTCCTGAGGGCTCTCCAAGGACCGCCGTTTGAACCACTGGGCTCAGTGGATCTTAAATGGCTAACAGCTAAGACTGTTTTCCTTCTGGCCGTTGCTTCAGCCAGACGTGTTTCTGAGTTAGGGGCTCTTTCTTGTAGACCCCCTTTCTTGGTTTTTCATGGGAACAGGGCAGTGCTCCGCACTCGGCCCGAGTTTCTTCCCAAAGTTGTTTCCCAGTTTCATGTTAACGAGGAAATAGTTGTTCCGGCCTTTAACTCACCGGGTCTTTCCGTGGGTGAGGCCTCTTTGGATGTTGTGCGGGCCTTAAGGACTTATGTTGACCGCACTTCTTTGTTTAGGAAGTCGGACGCTTTGTTGTCCTCTATGGCTTCTGTAAAAAGGGTTGGCCCGCTTCAAAGCAAACTTTGGCAGCCTGGATCCGTATGGCTATTTCTGAAGCTTATCTTCATGAAGGCCTACCGGTCCCTCCTTCTCTGAAGGCTCATTCCACTAGGTCTGTGGGTCCTTCGTGGGCAGCTCGACGTGGTGCCTCGGCAGTTCAGATCTGCAAGGCTGCTACGTGGTCTTCTGTCCATACCTTCGTGAGGTATTACAGGTTTGACACCTTCGCCTCTCAGGATGCTTCCTTCGGGCGGCGGATTCTCCTTTCTGCACAGGAGCGTCCCCACCCTTAAAGGATACTGCTTTGGGACATCCCCAAGGTATCCTGTGCATACCCTATGGACCCTGAAGTAGAAAATATGAGATATGGTAAGAACTTACCCTTGTTATCTCTATTTCTACGAAGTCCATAGGGTTCCACAGGACTCCCGCCCTGTCGCACCTGTGCTGCAGATGGGCTTTGCTCTGGTCACCGGTTTTCCGTCTCCCTCTGGTGAGAATGTGATTCTTGTATGTGTCCAGATCTTTGTTCTCTCTCTTCCTTCTCCTCCTCCGGCCTATGGCTTGGTAACTAACTGAGGTGCCTTGGCCCGGGGGCGGGGTATAGGAGGGGGACCTAGTGCATCCTGGGAGGCTGAAAGCTTAACTCTTTGGTGCCCTGCGACTGACGTCACACCTATACCCCAAGGTATCCTGTGGAACCCTATGGACTTCGTAGAAATAGAGATAACAAGGGTAAGTTCTTACCATATCTCATATTATTTGGTCCAGAATCAAAATCTGCCGGATTGACATCTGTGACTACCTCAAAATATAGGCAGTCTTCGTTTCGGACCTGTCGCCCACAAGGAAGGGCAAAGGGAGTCTTTTTCCAGGCAAGATAGTTCCCGCACGAAGGCAAAACCGCAAACCAAGAAATCATGGTCTGCCAGACATCCAGCTTCCAAGCCAGATGATAAGCCTTCTGCTTGATGGGACGGGCCTCCCCCTGGGGGCTCTAAGGGTGGGAGGCCGACTTCTCCAGTTTTCTTATGCCTGGCATCAAACAACAATGGATACTTGGGTTCGAGAAGTGGGCCTCTCAAGGATATGCCCTCACGTTTGAGGCATCCCCCTCCAGAAGGTGTTTTTTTTTTTTTTTTTTTTGTACAACTCCTCCATCAGATCCGGTTAAGACCCTGGCCCTCCAAGAGGCTATTCGTGCCATGCTGATTTCAGGGGTAATAATCCCCGTTCCTGTAGCCCAACAGGGAAGAGATGGTTATTCAAACTTATTCTTGATTCAGAAGACAAATTGGTCTTTATGCCCTGTTCTGAATCTGAAATCTCTCAACAGGTTTATCCATGTTCCCAAGTTCTGTATGGAAACCCTACGGTCAATTATGCTGGCAATGGAGCCTGGGGATTTCATGGTTTCCCTGGACATGGAGGATGCATATCTGCATCTAACCAAGGGTTTCTGAGGTTTGCTCTTCATCAGCAACATTACCAATTTCAGGCTCTGCCCTTTTTGGTCTGTCCACAGCCCCTCTGGTGTTTACCAAGATACTAGCAGTCATGACTGCTTATCTCAGATGACCATACTTGGCCGACCTCCTGATATTGGCGAAGTCTCTGGAGATGTTACAACATCCTCTTCAGCTGACCATTGCCTGTCATCTACAAGAGCACGGCTGGATAGTCAATTGTAAAAAGTCTTCTCTTTCCCCAACTCAACAGATGGTACATCTGGGTGTGCTACTGGATTCTCTGGCACAAAGGATCTTTCTACCAGGAGAAAAGATTTCTGCTCTACAATTGCGGGTGTTCAGATTGTGCCGCAATCAAAGAGTATCTGCTCACTCAGCAATGCAGGTCCTGGAGTCCATGGTATCCACCTTTGACATGGTGGCATATGCCCAGTTCCATTTCAGGCCCCTGCAGCTATGGATTCTGTCTCATTGGGGCAGTCGGTATTATCTGATAAGGTCTCAAACGATCCTCATCTCGCCAGAGGTTCAGCTCTCCCTCTCATGGTGGCTACAGACAGCTCATCTGAATAAGGGTCGCCCATTATGAATCCCAAATTGGGTTCTCCTCACCATGGATGCAAGTCTTCGAGGATGGGGTGCGGTGACAGGTCATCACACTTTTCAGGGAAGATGGACCGCTAAGGAAAGTCACCTGCCCATAAACATTTTCGAGCTTCGTACAGTGCACAAAGCGCTCATTCTGGCACGGGACCTCCTTCAAGGCAGGCTGGTCCAGTTTCAGTCCGACAACATGACCACAGTGGCCTACATTAACCATCAGGGAGGCACACTAAGTCCGGCAGCCATGAGGGAAGTTGCGCATATTCTGGTTTGGGCAGAATGCCATCTTCCAGAAATCTTGGCAATATTCATTCCAGGAGTCCTCAACTGGGAAACGGATTTCCTAAGTCGTCAGGACATACACGCTGGAGAATGGGCTCTTCACCAGGATGTCTTTCAGCTCCTGGTGGACAAGTGGGGGCTACCAGACGTAGACCTGATTGCATCACGTCACAACCACAAGGTCCCCAGGTACGGGTCCAGTACAAGAAACCCCTCAGCCGTGTCAGGATGCAGCCTGGGATTGGCAGTTACTCACGTCTGCGATGGCGTCTTTGGGCTTTTAAAGAGTTCGGCTTTTAGCCGTAGACAAGTGATGGCTGAGTATTCTACCCAGGGTCTGCTAGAGTCTTCTGCTGTGCCTACTGGTTGCTGTGTTGTGGTCCTGGGTGCTGCCCTGTTGGTTTGCATCATCTGATCAGTATTCTCCTATGGTAGTTCTGTGTTCGGTCAACTGCTGTCTCTGGCCAATGACCAGCTACCAAGGGGTATATTAGGGCACTTCCTGCAACTTCGCTGCTATAGTGATTTTCTACTGTGTCTGCATCCCAGACTCCACAGTGTACCTCTCCTGTGTACTCTCCCGTGTATGCTGTCTTCATCGTTGCTCAGCGTCTCTCATCAAGTGCTGGTTATCACTTCTACTCAGCATCTCACATTCAGTGTTGATTATCACCACTACTCAGCACCTCACATCTTGCTGGTTCTCATCGTTGTTCAGTGTTCATATCAAGTACAGCTTCCCATCCTTTATCAACATCTCATATCAAGTACTGGCTGTCATCGTTATCCAGTGTTCATATCAAGTACAGCTTAACATCGCTACCCAGTGTTTCATATCAAGTGTAACTTACCATCGCAAATCAACATCTCATATCAAGTACTGGCTGTCATCGTTATTCAGTGTTCATATCAGGAACTGCTTACCATCGCTATTCAGCATCTCCTATCAAGTACTGGTTACTCTCACTACTAGCATATTGATTTCCAAAGTACCTTCCTCCACTCATTGGTTTCGGGATCCATTATAACTATTCTTCCAACATTGTCAGTGCTTATATAGTCCTCCCATATGTATCTCCGTGTTTTCTCCAGGTACCTATTCCAGGGGCCGCGACCTGTTCTCCTGGTGCAGCAAAACCCACATCGCGTTTGGAGGGGTCAATGGTGAAGACAATCAGGCGGACTAGACTCCGCACCTTGGGATAGTACTCGATAACACCTGGGAGAGATGTACGTAGAAAACGTATATATTGCCTTCCCATTTCCTATCACCCGCTGCCCTTGGCCCCCCAGTCTGTGTTCCAACTACAGAAGCCCTTACACTCCAAGGCCTGACAACCTGCTTTTGTGGATACTCTGGCGGTGAGGTGGGACTTCAGGTTGGCATATCTGTTTCCTCCAGTCTCCCTCCTACCAAGGGTCCCCAGAAAATTCAAGCAAGAAGGTGGCAGGGTGATACTAATAGCTCCTGTATTGGTTCACCGACCTGACATGTCTATTCATAGACAATCCACTTCCTCTACCGCCGGATTTGTTAGGACAGGGTCCCTGACTACATCCGGACCTACCTCATCTGGCTTTGATGGCATGGCTCTTGAGTCTTCCGTCTTAAAAGCCAAGGGTTTTTCTACTTCTGTGATTCAGACGATGCTCAGGGCAAGAAAGCCTTCCTCTGCCCGCATCTGTTACAGGATTTTGGCATTCCATTTTTCAATGGTGTTCCCACAAAGAGTATGACCCTAAGGTTTTCGGGGTCTCCCAAGTTCTTGTTTTTTCTATTTTTATTTTTTTTTCAAATTCTTTATTTTGGATGGTCAATCATAACAAGAAAAACCAGAAAAATAAACATCAAAACAGTGTCACCGACAGCAAGACAATAAACAATACCAATATCAAATAGCTTTATGCAATCAAAAATTTGAATTGGTTAAAACAAAAACAAAATATAAATCAATCTATTAATGGTGACAGCAGAAATAAATTGATAACCAAATTATCAATACAAATAAGTACTTAGATATAAGACAACAATCATAAGACAGAAACTATAGGGGGGAGGAAGGGGTTGGGGAGGGAAGGGGAAAATGACCACAGAAATAAATGGAATAAAGAATTTCAGCTTAAACTAATGGGAAAAAAAATGCGCCTACTCCCCATGGGTCTCCATGCACGTCCACCTTCCAGAGGAAGACAGGGGTAGATGTCTATGTTCAGCAGAGAGCCAGGGAGCCCATACTTGAGCAAATATATGTCCTCTATCATGGAGGTAATAAGTTATCTTTACCATAGCAGCTATATGCCAAATCTGGCGTTTAAGCGCAGAAAGAGACGGTGTGGAGGTATTTTTCCAATTAAGGGCTATCAGTGATTTGGCTGCCGAAAGAACATGCATAAGTAATTTCTTTGAAAAAATATGAAGATTTGGTGGTGAGCAGCATAACAAAAATACCCAGGGATCCTTTGTCACTGGGGATTCCAAGAGAGAGTTCAAAAGGTCAGTAACCAAATCCCAGAAGGGGATAATATTTGTGTATGTCCACCAGATATGTAGCATAGTGCCTCTATGGCTGCAACCTCGCCAACAGTCAGGTGATGAGGAGGGAAACATCTGATGGAGTCGCACAGGGGTATAATACCATCGGTAGTAGATTTTGTATGAGGTCTCCTTAATTTCAGTGGAGATGGAGCATTTAGCGATACCAAGTCGGACTTCATCCCAGGTTTCCTCCTCTGGAGGAGGGCCTAAATCTGTCTCCCATGCAACCTCATGAGATCTTAGGGAAGGAAAAGTTATGTCAAGAAGAATAGAATAAAGTTGTGAAATCAGGCCTTTGGTTAGGGGACAATATTTACAAAGGTGTTCAAAGGGCGTAAGTTCTCTGAGTACAGCTGCAGAAGGTAGCGCAGAAAATGACTAATTTGAAAAAACTCAAAGGGGCTTAATATTTGTACTGGACATTTTGTATTTGGAGAAAAGCAAGAACATACAATGTTCTTGCTTTTCTTCAGGCTGGACTAGACCTCTGTCTACGCCTGGCTACCTTGAGAGTTCAGGTTTCTGCTTTGTCAGTTTGGTTCCAGCGCAGAATCACTCCCCTGTCTGATGTTAGAACATTTTTGCAGGGTGTCACCTTCAACCTCTGTCTGTCCCTCCAGTGGCACCATGGGATTTATCCTTGATTCTCGGGGTGCTGCAGGCTCCTCCTTTTGAGCCCTTTGGCACAGTGGCCCTCAAATGGTTGACAGCGAAGACACTTTCTCCTTGCTATCTCCTCAGCTCACAGAGTTTCTGATTTGGCAGCTCTTTTATGTCTCTTCCCATTTTTGCGTTTTCCCCAGAATAGAGTTGTCCTCCGTTTTCATATGAATGAAGAGATTGTAGTTCCGGCCTTTCAGTCTTCAGACCTTTTGCTGTAGGTGAAGCTTTCCTGGATGATCGAGCCCTTCATATTTACGTGGATCATATCAGCTCAAATCAGGAAATCAGATGCGTTTTTTGTGATAGCTGGCTAACTTCGCTTGTGAAAACCATATAACAAGCAGAATCTGGCTCGGTGGCTGCTTATGACTATATCTCAGGTTTATACACAGGCTGATCCTCCCTGTCCCTAACATGGTGACAGCACATTCGACACAGTCTGGGACCATCGTGGGCGTTTAGGCATGGTGCGTCTGTGGAACAGTTGTGCAAGGCGGCCACTTGGACTTCTGTCCACACTTTGGTACAATTTATGCATTTTGATACTTCTGCCTACCAGGATGCTTCCTTTGGGTGGCGGAATCTCCTCTCTGCACAGGAGTGTCCTCACCCTTAAAGGAACTGCTTTAGAACATCATCAAAGTTGTTTCTGTGGACCCTATGGAAACTGAAGAAAATAAGAGTTATAGTAGACTTACCTTTTTGTTAGCTTTTTCTTTGAGGTCCACAGGGCACCCACCCTGATGCAACTGGCCTCAGTTGGGATCTGTTCCTTTTTTTTCATTGATTCTCTCATCTTTGTGAGTGTTTCTAGTGTAATTTGTACTTCCTTCTCCACTTTCCTTCTCCTGCCATTTAGGCTTGTTTACAAACTGAATGCCTGTGGCTGGGGGCGGGGTATACAGTCAGGTGCATAAATATTGGCACATTAATAGAATTCTCATATTTTGGCCTCTATTCACCACCACAATGGCTTTGAAATGAAACAAACAAGATGTGCTTTAACTGCAGACTTTCAGATTTAATTTGAGGGTAATTACATCCAAATCAGGTGAACGGTGTAGGAATTACAACGGTTTCTATATGTGCCTCCCACTTTTTAAGGGGCCAAAAGTAATGGGACAAACTAAACAATCCTAAATCTAACTTTCACTTTTTAATACTTTGTTGCAAATCCTTTGCAGGCAATTACAGGCTGAAGTCTGGAACGCATAGACTTCACCAGATGCTGGGTTTCATCCCTGGTGATGCTCTGCCAGGCCTCTACTGCAAATGTCTTCAGTTCCTGCTTGTTCTTGGGGCATTTTCTCTTCAGTTTTGTCTTCATCAAGTGAAATGCATGCTCAATTGGATTCAGGTCAGGGGATTGACTTGGCCATTGCATAACATTCCAGTTTTTAGCCTTAAAAAACTCTTTGGTTGCTTTTGCAGTATGCTTCGGGTCATTGTCCATCTGCACTGTGAAGCGCCGTCCAATGAGTTCTGAAGCATTTGACTGAATATGAGCATATAATATTGCCCAAAACACTTCAGAATTAATTCTGCTGCTTTTGTCAGCAGTCACATCATCAATAAATACAAGGGAAGCAGTTCCAATGGCAGCCATACATGCCAACGCCATGACACTACCACCACCATGCTTCACTGATGAGGTGGTATGTTTTGGATCATGAGGAGTTCCTTTCCTTCTCCATACTCTTCTCTTCCCATCACTCTGGTACAAGTTGATCTTTGTCTCATCTGTCCATAGGATGTTGTTCCAGAACTGTAATGGATTTTTTTTATGTTATTTGGCAAACTCTAATCTGGTCTTCCTGTTTTTGTGGCTCACCAATGGTTTACATCTTGTGGTGAACCCTCTATATTCACTCTTGTGAAGTCTTCTCTTGATTGTTGACTTTGACACATATACACCAACCCCTGGAGAGTGTTCTTGATTTGGCCAACTGTTGTGAAGGGGTTTTTCTTCACCAGGGAAATAATTCTTCTGTCATCCACCACAGTTGTTTTCCGTGGTCTTTTGGTGTTGCTGAGCTCTCCGGTGCGTTCTTTCTTTTTAAGAATGTTCCAAACAGTTGATTTGGCCACACCTAATGTTTTGCTATCTCTCTGATGGGTTTGTTTTGATTTTTCAGCCTAATGATTGCTTGCTTCACTGATAGTGATAGCTCTTTGGATCTCATATTGAGAGTCGACAGCAACTGATTCCAAATGCAAATGTCACACCTAGAATCAACTCCAGACCTTTTACCTGCTTAATTGATAATGAAATAACGACGGAATAGCCCACACCTGTCCATGAAATGGCTTTTGAGTTGATAGTCCCATTACTTTTGGCCCCTTAAAAAGTGGGAGGCACATATAGAAACCGTTGTAATTCCTACACCGTTCACCTGATTTGGATGTAATTACCCTCAAATTAAATCTGAAAGTCTGCAGTTAAAGCACATATTGTTTTTCATTTCAAAGCCATTGTGGTGGTGAATAGAGGCCAAAATAAGAATATTCTGTCAATGTCCCAATATTTATGCACCTGACTGTATATGGTGGAGGACCAGCACATTCTGGGAGCTAAAGCTTTGACTGTTTTGTGCCTCCATCCACATACACCCACCCCCCTTCACGAGGTAGTTCCTGTGGACCCTATAGACCTCGAAGAAAGAGTTAACAAAGTTAAGTCTACCATAACTCTTATTTTCTCCGCACCTTTCATGTAACTAAATACAGAGAAAACAAAATTATGGCTTTCTCCAGGTAAAGTGCTATAGTAAAGCAATATTTAAAAAAAAAAATTTAAATAGTCCCCTTAGACTTTGCTTTGGAGGAGAATAGTACAAACTGCACAGGCTGAATGTAATTGTTAGGGCTATACCACTCACCCCTTTACAGAAATAAGACCGTATTGGTTCCTAATACTGATGATGTGATGCTGTCTTATTGGTGTTTTGGTTGTGCAGTATAAGAAAACATACGTCTGGTACAAAACTGGTCACCTTTTTCATAGAAGGCTTTAGACTTTAGAAGGTGATCTTAACGGTGTCCATCTGATGTAAGGATTGTGCAGTTATAGAATATTCCAGAGGTTCCCAAACTCTGTCCTCCAAGGCACTCTAACAGTCCAGGTTGTAAGGATATTCATGCTTGGGCACAGGTGACTTAATAAGTGCCTTAGTCTCGACCATTAGGGTGCCTTGAGGGCAGAGTATGGGAACCTCTGGAATATTCCCTTGTCTGCCCACTGAAAGTGTCCCTCTTGACAATACAGAATACCTCCAAGTAGTTGTAATATGATATTTTAATTATAGAGCATTACAGATAAGGATTTATGTGGTTGGAAACCGTATGAGAAGATTACCACTTTTTTTATTTTTACGTTGTAAATCTATCATTATAGTGGTGATAATATAGTAGGGAGATAGACAGGAATCAACCTTCTTTAAATCCTCTGAAAATAGATGTGAGATGTACACTACCATTCAAAAGTTTGGGGTCACTTAGTGCTTTTCTTTCAAAAATAAGGACATTTCAGGGTTTTTTTTTCAATGAAGATAACATTAAATTAACAGAAATACACTCTATACATTATGTTAATGTAGTAAATGACTATACTAGCTGCAAACGTCTGGTTAAAATCTAACCCTTTTTTACTATTAAATTAGGGTATTCAGACTATCTGTGCATCTGCTATGCTTTTAGGCTAATTCTAGTGCCTCCACACAAGCCTTGTACATACGCTAGCTAGCTACCAGGGGCTGGCTTGGGAGAACCCCTATCTGTGGGAGAGAGTGTTTGAGAAAGGTTATCCCCTTTTACCAAACCCGGCCATAGACAAATTACTAATGACGTATATCTGACTTTATTATACCCCTTTTACACCAAAATCCTGGGTCCGACCCTGGAATTTAAACACTGGTCAATCCCGGGTTGAACTCTGCTTCAGACCCCGTTTACACTGCAACTCGACCCGGGTTATTCCCAGGTTTGCCCCGTTTACACTGAACCCTGGTAATCCCTGCTTTTCTCTATAGAAATCATTAAAAATGGTCTGTTTTAAGGTCTGACAAAGATGGTCACAAAAGGCAGCAAAAGAGAGGGGTGGGGACTGTTTCCAGCATTGCTACAGGCTGCTGTTCTGGCTGTGGCAGGCTGTGTATCAGCCTGCGTTTGTGGCTGCTGGTCAGGCTGTGGTGAAGGCTGCAGTTCTGGCTGTGGTAGGCTGTGTGCCTGCCTGCTTTTGTGGCTGCTCCAATCAGCATCATTCAGAGCTAGCCGGGTCAAATAAGCAGTATAGCACCCGTTTACACTGCCTCATGACCCTGGAACAACCCGTTTTCAACCCTGCTCTCAACCCGAGTAAGATTGTCTGGTAAATCGACCCGGGTTATTTTTTGGGGAGCCGTTCACACAGAGCCTCAACCCGGATCGACCTGGCAATAACCCGGGTTATTTGTTTGGTGTAAAAGGGGTATTAGACAGACTTTATTAGGCTGGAACTTTTCAGGACGCAGATCTTATGAAAGAGGGTTATACTGAGGATGCACAATAATATAATGCATGAATCACACAAAAATGATGGTCACATTAGTTACACAATGTAACATTAAACCACAAGCACATATCTACACTTACAAATGGATTAGGTAAATAACACTCCTACTACATACTTTAATATGGGCGAGGACTCCTATAATCTTTAGTTATATGCTTCCTTCACTAACTTAAATGTATATACAGTGTGTGTGTGTGTGTGTGTGTGTGTGTGTGTGTGTGTATATATATATATATATATGTATGTGTGTGTGTATATATATGTATGTATATATATATATATATATATATATATATATATGTATGTATATATATATTAATATATATATATATATATATATATTAATATATTTCTCTCTCCCTCTCCATAAAAACTCTTGGGTTAGATACACATTACCCACTCACAGCTTAGTTTCCACGCTAATAGTTTCCGTACCTATTGGTTTACCTTTTATAATACACTTACAGTGTTAGTGTTACCACAATATTAGTAAATACATATAAATAACTATTGTTCTTTAAAATAAATAATGGTCAATCCTTTACCATTGTTTTGCTTCTTCAAACTAAGGACCAGAAATAGATAATATATGGCAGCTAAAGTATTAACCCTTAAATAACTTATTGATCCTCCTTTACTTTCACATTACATGTTCCATACTGAGAAGTTGGTTAGCATAACAATCACTGTGTGAAGAAAGTTGATGTGTGTATATATGCATATATATATATATATGGGTTTATCAAGGCTGGATGAAATAATAGTTTTGTTATATTCCTGCAGGTGACGATTGCACATGGGAATATCCTCCCCTGAATAGTATTACAACCTAGATATAGGTGATGCGATGCACAAAGTTAAGCTGCAGCTGTAGGTTTGAGGGGTATATATAATTATATGTTATGTGAATATTGTCTGTATATATAATGAGTGAGGCAGGTGAACTCAGTCACTTAATGTAAGGTCACAGGCTGTTTCTTAGGCTGTTGTACTTGGTGAATGCCTGAATGAGGTTATAGAAGACTTACACCTGTCTGGCTGAAGCTGACTGACTTCCAGGTTGTGTGGCTGCTTCCTGTCACAGAGCCTCTGATATAATAGTAGTAAGCAGTCTAGTATTAGATATACACAGATGCTGCAGTCTTATTTCACCAATCACTGAGGAGGGCTGCAGGGGACTTTTCTGCCTTCACAATTATGCCCATAGTATGATATGTTAGAGGATCTTTTCCGTGTATAAGTTAGTGTATATAGTAAGAAGAGAATATAGGGCTGTCACTGTGGAGAGATTACAGCCCTCTCCTGACGTATTCCAGTCAGCACCAGCGGTTACTGACAGCTCTGGCTGCTCTCCTCAGACATTAGGTAAGCGCTCTCTCTCTGCTTAAAGGGGCAGAAATCTGCTCTGATCCCCCTACTCAATGGCTGCCACTCATCACTTCTCCTCATCTGCTGTCCACTTTAGAGAGCACGGGCTCCGTCTCTCTACATCAGATACCTAACTCAGTCTCCCTCCTCTTTCAGTCGTCACCTCAGCTCTAACTGACCCCTCCAACTGTCACTTCTCCTCAGTGTCAGTGTGCACAGTGAATAGAACTAGCTCTAATTGACCCCTCTCTCCAACTGTCACTTCTCCTCGGTGTCAGTGTGCACAGTGAACAGAACTAGCTCTAACTGGTTTTAGGCATCCAGAATCTTCTGGATGATTCTGGCCCACACCACATATTTGTGGTACAATTATATTTATATTAACCATTAAACAGATAATAGTTATATAATTATATTTCAATTCTTAACACAGTTCATATAGTCATATCACTTGTTTGCTGGATTAACCCTAAATAGAGGTTACAAAAGGAATATCTACATAGGTTTATAGAGGTCCATTTCCAGCAACCATCACTCCAGTGTTCTAATGGTACATTGTGTTTGCTATGGATGATTAGAAAACCCTTGTGCAATTATGTTAGCACAGCTGAAAAACAGGTTTGCTCGTTAGAGAAGCTATACAACTGGCCTTCATTTGAGCTAGTTGAGTATCTGGAGCATAACATTTGTGGGTTCTATTCTACACTCCAAATGGCCAGAAAGAGAGAACTTTCATGTGAAACTCGACAGTCTATTCTTGTTCTTAGAAATGAAGGCTATTCCATGCGAAAAATTGCCAAGAAACTGAACATTTCCTACAACGGTGTGTACTACTCCCTTCAGAGAACAGCACAAACAGGCTCTAACCAGAGTAGAACGAGCAGTGGGAGGCCCCGGTGCACAAGTGTGCAAGAAGACAAGTACATTAGAGTCTCTAGTTTGAGAAATAGACTCCTCACAAGTCCTCAACTGGCAACTTCATTAAATGGTATCCGCAAACGCCAGTGTCAATGTCTACAGTGAAGAGGCAATTCCGGGATGCTGGCCTTCTAGGCAGAGTGGCAAAGAAAAAGCCATATCTGAGACTGGCCAATAAAAGGAAAAGATTAATATGGGCAAAAGAACACAGACATTGGACAGAGGAAGATTGGAAAAAAGTGTTCTGGACAGACGAATCAAAGTTTGAGGTGTTTGGATCACACAGAAGAACATTTGTGAGACTCAGAACAAGTGAAAAGATGCTGGAAGAGTGCCTGATGCCATCTATCAAGCATGGTGGAGATAATGTGATGGTCTGGGGCTGCTTTGGTGCTGGTGAAGTGGGAGATTTGTACAAGGTAAAAGGGATTTTGAATAAGGAAGGCTATCCCTCCATTTTGCAACGCCATGCCATACCCTGTGGACAACGCTTGATTGGAGCCAATTTCCTCCTCCAACAGGACAATGACCCAAAGCACACCTCCAAATTATGCAAGAACTATTTAGGGAAGAAGCAGACAACTGGTATTCTGTCTGTAATGGAGTGGCCAGCGCAGTCACCAGATCTCAACCCCATTGAGCTGTTGTGGGAGCAGCTTGACAGTATGGTACGTAAGAAGTGCCCGTCAAGCCAATCCAACTTGTCGGAGGTGCTTCAGGAAGCGTAGGGTGAAATTTCTTCAGAACCTCAACAAATTAACAGCTAGAATGCCAAAGGTCTTCAATGCTGTAATTGCTGCAAAAGGAGCATTCTTTGACGAAAGCAAAGTTTGAAGGACAAAATTATTTCAAATAAAAAACCTTACCATGTAAATGTCTTGACTATAAGTTCTATTAATTTTGTAACTGATTTGATAAATAAAAGTCAGTTTTCATGTAAAACTCGAAATTGTCTGGGTGACCCCAAACTTTTGAACGGTAGTGAACATTACTGATAATTATAAAAACGTACTGATCAGCGCTAAAACCCAATTATACAAGTAGATGGAGGGGCAGAAAAATACAATTCTTTATGCAAGCTGCCCAAGTGTTAAGGTGATTTAGCAACGTCAGTCTTAACTATTAGTGCATTATCAAATCTTGGAGAGATCTAAAATAAAAATGTTGCCCATAGCAACAAATCTGCGTCTGCCATTTTTATAGCACAGCCTGTAAAATGACAGTTAGACGCTGTCTGGTTCTTCCTCTCTCTCCCTCTCCCCTAATGGTGCATACACATGTAACGATTTTGTAACCAACTATTATCTGTCAGATTTTCCCTTGAAAAAGTGAACGATTTTTGAAGTGTAATGAACAATTTTTACAACCATGAACGAAAAATGTTCCTTCCCTTAATAAAAATTTGTTATGTTGACAGTCTGAAATGGACAATGAACGATAACTACAAACTACAAACGGGAGCGCGCTTGAGCGATTATCGTTCATCGTTATAACTCAGAAATGAACGATTTTTTTTGAACAACTGAATGATAACGACATCGTTAACAACAAATCGTTAAAAAAATCGTTATGTGTGTATTCACCTTAAGTTTCAAATTACAAGTTACTGTCTGACCTGTGAGCAAATGTTGCAATATGTTTATGTTCCACAAGATGCCGCCATAGCAGTACTTTTCTTTCCATCTGTAGATAAGACAGATAAGACAGATATAACTTTCTGTTTTTTTTCACATCTCACAGGCAAGCAAAATGTAGTCATTATGGGCAGAAAAACCTGGTTCTCTATCCCAGAGAAGAATCGACCTTTAAAGGAAAGAATAAATATAGTGTTAAGCAAAGAGCTCAAGTAAGTGGAATGCATTTTTATTTTTTCAGAACGTTTTAGTATGTTGGTAGCAGGCACAGCTTGACCACCGTACCCAAGAATTATCTTCCATACTCATTACTTGCTCCTATTACTGGTCTAGGACTTTTTATTTTTTTATTTTATTTTTTAGCTTCATACTTTGTGGAGTACTTTCCTTTGTACAAGACTTTCCCTTACACTCCAAACTTCAAGTGATCTCTGAAAACTTAGACAAATCTATGAAATTCCCAAGCCATTATCTTTACCTCCTTCAGCTTGGTTTATTATTATTTTAGTACCCAATTTAAAAGAGCAGCATTGTATGTTAGCATTTCACTTGATACATTTTAAAGATCTAATCTAACATTCATTCTTTTTTTAATTACAATTGCTTTGTCCAAAAATGCTCAAATGATGAAGTCGTCTATAAGAGCTTGTCGGCCTTTTGGATGTTAACTGACATATCTTAAGGCAGTGTTGGCTAACCTTGACACTCCAGCTGTTATGGAACTACATAACCCAGCATGCACTGCTACAGTTTTGCTATTAGGGCATGCTAAAACTGTGGCAGGGCATGCTGGGATATATAGTTCCACAACAGCTGGAGTGTCAAGGTTAGCCAACACTGTCTTAAGGGATAGTTGAGCTGTTAGTCACTATTGAGTATGCTTAGAACTTGTTAGAGACCATTGTAACTTTTTCTTTTAGTTAAAAACAGCTGCTCCCACGTGTGTCCTTGAGTATGTGTTCTTCATATGTGGCGTAAAAGATCATCTTTACAATATCTCCATAGTAACAGTGAGAACAGCGTTTATGGTCTTTGTACAATTAATAACACATACTTGATAGTTTAGGCAAAAGGATAAAAAGTTCAAAGCTCGGTTATCAACAGAAAAGCTATCACGTTGCTTAGGTTAGGGACACATGCATTGCAACAATTAGTCTGCAGATTTTTTATAATTTTTTCTTTTTGACCTATTGTTCTCTTATTGGTGAGTGTATGTATCAAAAAAAAAAACAATTGAAATACAAAACGGATTGTTAAAAAGTTTAGCTGTGCCGGTTAAAACACTTTATTTGTCTGTGTGTTTGTCCAAATTTTGGATTGATCAGTGAGACTTGGTACTGTGGATGCTCAATACTTTTTCAAAATGGAAATGTTTCGTAGTGCACCTCATCTCCTAGTATTGATGTCTGTGCACCAACAATGCTGATTGGAGCAGGAACTGTCACTTGTTTTGAATCTACTAAATAGCCCTTTTCATACGGTATTTCTAGCAAAAATGTAGTGACTATTTATTATGTAGACATCTGCATGTAGGTTTTTGATATTGTCTTGACTTCGATATGGAATTGAGAAAGCTGGCCATTGATCTGCCTGTATAGATAGGCAATCTGTTGCTTGTGAACAAGTATGTGTTACCATGATTGCAAAAAGATGACGACACTGGTACAGTAGTTGTGCAGGCATTATCTGAAATTGGCTTGACTCTCTAGCACAGAGGTTCCCAAGCGTGGTCCTCAATGCTCCCCAACAGTTCAAGTTTTAGAGATATCCATGCTTGAGCACAAGTGTTAAATAGATTGAGGTACTAATTAAGGCCCTGATTCAGAGCCGGACGCTCTGACCAGAGCGCTCGCTCTGAATCAGGGCCCTCCTCCATTAATATGGAGCGTCCTCCTGGACGCTCGTATAGCTGTGGGTCACCACCCACAGCATATACGAGCGTGCAAAAAGATGGTCGCGATGGTCCTGACCATCGCGACCATCGGAATTGCGAGTGAAACCCTGTGGTCTGGTTTCTCAACCACAAGGCCAGGAGTGATTTTGGCTCTATCAGAGCCAAAATCACTCCCACTGACATCACTAGTGATGTCAGTGGGGCCGGCTTCAGACGGTAGGCGTTCCCATGGGAACGCCTACGTCTGGCAGGCACGCCCCCGGCACGCCCACCAAAGGGGGCGTGCTGTCAATCAACATCGACAACACGCCCCCTTTGGTGCGAGACCCGGAGCGATGGAAAGTCCTTCGCTCGCCGGGTCTCGCGCATGCGCACGACGGAGCTCCCTCCGTCGTGCGCATGCGCAGTGGGGACCATCGACCCACTTGCGAGCGTACTGCCGCTCGCGAGTGGGTCTGAATGACCCCCTAAGTCCCCTGTGCTCAACCATGGATATCTCTAAAACCTGAACTGTTGGGGAGCCTTGAGGACCGTGTTTGGGAACCTCTGCTCTAGCATGTTTTGAAAGTAGTATAAATATCTGCTAAAATTTTGGCAGTCCCATAGTCAGGCACACTGGAGCAGTTTTATCTGGGTAAGTGCAGTAGGGTTCTTTGCAAGTACCTTAGTTGAACAGACTTTAGCTCTGCTTTAATCATACAAGTAAGATTGGGGTTCCCAGATCTTGTTAGACTTGCCCAAGCCCCAATAATGGAATTGCATATAAATGGCAAAGCTATATCTGTTTTAAGAATTTATTCCGTTAAAATGCCTTCTTTTTATCATGCCGGCCACTTTGTAGGAATATATAATTGGCACGTAGAACATGACTTTAGCATACTTTAATGCGTTGTATCACTGCAATGTTAGCTATTTGCCCCAAAAGTCATAGGATAGCAGTATGTAAAGGTAATGGTAGGTGGCATTACCATACTGTGACGTCTTGGAAATGCCCAGACTTGAATTTGAACAGGGCATGATAGTGGGTGCTCTACGGATGGGACATTCCATTTCCAAAGCTTTGCGGACATTCAACATTCCTCGATTTACGGTGTCACGTGTGTACCAGGAGTACCACATGAAAGGCATTACCACCCACTGTAGAAAATGCAGTGGCCGACCATGGGAGCTTAATGATCATGACCAGCAGTGTCTGGCCAGAATTGTCAATGATAACAGACAAGCAACATTAGCTCAAATCATATCCACATTCAATGCAGGAATTACCAGACTCCTATCCAGAAGGTCAGTGGAGTGTTGTTAAGCTTTCATGGGATATGGGATCAAAAGACCCATCAGAGTGCCCCTGTTAACACTACGACACCAGACACAGCGCCTCACCTGGGCTCATGACATCCCTAAGTGGACCCTGGAGGACTGGCAATATGTGGCGTCGCCCGATGAGTCAGTTTCTGTTGTTTCAGGCTGATGGTAGGGTTTGTGTGTGGCGCAGACCTCATGAGGTCATGGACCCCAGTTGTCAACAAGACACCATGCAGGCTGGTGGTGCTTCCATAATGGTGTGAGGTGCGTTCACGTGGCATGGGTTGGGTCCGGTGGTCCGTCTGAACACGTCCTTGACAGGTAACCGCTATGTTGCAGTGGTCCATAACCGTTTGCAGCCCTTCGTGGATTTCATATACCCCCACAGCGAAGGATTATTTCAGCAGGATAATGCACAGTGTCATTGGTACCAAATTGTCCAGTAGTATTATTATTTATTTATATGCCGCCACAAATGTTCCGCAGCGCCTTACAAAGTACATAAACAAGTTGTAGACAAGCGACTTACAGAACAGTACACTACAGGAAATGGATAATATATATTGCTACATTAACAACCATAACACCCAGATAAGCAACAGAGCATAAGCAACCAAGTGTTGGGTAAGAAGTAGATGAAACTAACGTAGGGAGAAGCACAAGAGGGTAGAGGGCCCTGCTCGTAAGAGCTTTCATAGTATCGGTTCGAGGGGCATTCTGGATACTTCAGACGAATGGTGTGGCCACCACGTTCACCAGAAATGAACCCAATCAAGCATTTATGGGACGTGGTGGAGAGGTCCATTTACACCCGTGATCCTGCACCTACTGTACAAATATCAGGGAGCTGTGGGAATCCATCCAGATGGCATGGGTCAACATCTCTCCATAGGTCTTCTGTCCGCTTGTGGAATCGATGCCGCGTCGACTTGCTGCATTTCATTAGGCTAGAGGGGTCCTATATACGAAACCTGGCATCTACAGATGTGTCCTCCTACATCTAGCCTCCTTTCGCGTTAAACAGCTCTTGTAATCGTGCCATGCTATGGTCTGACTCAGTAGCGCCAAGCTTCTTTTTGTGTGACTTTTTACCTTCAATGCGTCTTATTCACACAGTGATGCGAATAGCTAGCACAAGCAGCTTCTGCTGGTTAAAGTGATGTGATGCTCTCTGCGCTACCGAGGCACACGGAGCTCACGCGTTATGTTTGGCGCGATTTGTAGCGCCTGGAGGATAAATGTATGTGTACACATCTGTATCCCATGACTTTTGGAACTCTCAATATAGTAAGAGGAGAGAAAACAATATGGGGGGAATGATTCAAGTTTTCTAAAAGGTGGAGAAGTTGCTCATAACCACCAGTCAACTTTTAAGATAGTACTTTTTTAAATACATTCTAAAACAAATTATAGGTAGAAGCTGATTGGCTGCTGTGAGCAACTTCCTAAGTCTTAAGAAGGCTTGATACATCACCCCTCATCTCTCAACACTTATGTGGCCCATACATCTGCAATGGATTGCCCCAATTTATGTTTTAACATCGGGGAATCGGAGAAATCCGACATGTTGGAAATCCTTAATTCACCAGTCCAGACCAATAAATGATCGGGATTGGCGAGTCAGAGATTTTTAACATGCTGTTTTCCCTGATCTGCTGATAGATTTCCGATCATTGATGGCCACTGATCGGCAAAACGTATCTCTGATCAGATTGGGAATCAGGGCCGTAGATGTATGGCCAATATTACTGTGGCTTCGTTCATTGTGTTCCAGGTCTAACATGAAGACTTAAACCAGTTGCTGTTGATTAATGCACCCCTTTACGGGGTGCATTAATCAAGGTTAGCACTTACTTTTCTGATGCTTTGTAACGTGGTGTGGATCATTAGATCGGACGCATCTTGTTCGACCATTAAATGGTCAACCACGTTAGTTCGACATGGCGTTTAGATAGACAAAGTATAGATCGAATGTAACAATAGTCAGACAGTAATATAGTCTCTGGTATCGCCTAGATCTTGCAGTGGGACTTGCAGTGCCACGTTTAAAAAGAAGGGGGGTGATAATGACTAGGTGCCCAGCAATTTGGGACAAGGCCTGCAAGGCATTGGGGCTGGCATTGCCAGAAGCGCTTGCATGCAAGGCTGGGACTTGCAGTGCCACGTCGCTAGCGGGCAGCGTCTAGGAAGAGTATACCATTTTTGTATTATGTAAACTATAACGTGTCGATGTATTAACCATGTTTCGATCGATTCATTATATTGTTGATCTATTATGTCGATGTACAGTAGTAGGGGTCGATCTCATAGTTGTCGATCTACAGTATTAACTATCTTTTTTTTGTTTCGATGTTGTCTCTTTCATATGTCGATCTTTGTTGTCGACCTATTTAGTGTCGAGTTGTTATGTCTATAATTGGTTTTGTCGATCTTCTTATTGTCTGTACACAGTGTTTCGATCATGTATGATCGGACACAAGTCAGTGTCGATCTCGTGAGTGTCGTCCTTCAGGTGTGGTCGAGCTGCTTGCCCTGTCAATGTAAACTGGTTCGATATAGGGTGGTCTATGCATTTATTGTCGATCTATGTTCAGTCGACCACACAACCGGATACCTTTTTGTAACGTATGCAATTGTTTGATATTTTGGGGGGGGGGGGTTTACAATAAAGTGCATAAATTACATATTCCAGATATGCACCTTTCCAATATTGTTTACCTTTTGTGCTTTGTGATGTTTATATTTGACAGTAAGGTCTACAAATTTCCTAATTTTGGTATATTGATAAATGGGCAAAGAAAAAATCCTATCCTTTTAAAATGTTTACAGGGAACCTCCAATGGGAGCTCACTATCTTGCCAAAAGTCTGGATGAGTCTTTGGAACTGCTGGACACGTCAGGGTTAAGAGACCAGATAGATCTTATCTGGATAATTGGAGGCAGCTCACTCTATAAGGTAAGTTTGTCTTGTAAACCTTTATTTTTTTTTTTTATTATTTTGGGTGGCCAGCAGGGCTGTTAAATGTGTAAAACAGCTGCTAAGGGGTCCATTTTGTAAAGATATATTTTATTATATCTATAATACTTCTTTATATCCTCTTTTGAGTAGTGTGCATATGTGCTTTCTTGTCCTTTATTTCCTGCTACCAGTAGTGAGGAGTCTGTATGTTTTGGCCTGTCTGAGTATTACTACGTTTGGACATGACATCTGTAGACTACGAATAGTTCACCAAATATGACAGAAGCTTTAGAACAAAGTGTTAAGGTACCTATCCACTACCCGATTACACAGAGCGATTGAACGATAACATCGTTATCATTCAATCGCTCGTTAATCGTGCAGCAAAATGTCAGCAGCGATGCACATTCACGCTGGTTATTGCCGGCATCGCTCATCGCCCGAACATGCTGGTCAACCTGACGATATCGTCAGGTTGACAATGTTCAGGGATGAGTGAGGGTACCTGCACTGAATGATATATAATTCAGTGTGGTCACTGTGCAGTGTTTTGAGTCTTTTCACTGTCTGGTAGTGGATACCTGCCTCTAGACGTTCTCGTACAGTGCTTCTATGTATAATAGTTTCGGATGCACATTTATCCCCTTAATAAAAATATATAAAAAATGTCATGAATGTGGAGCTGGCCATCTTGTCGTATTCATAAGCTTTACAGTTGGCTTACAGAGTCTCTTATTACAGTTACTATAGGGAAAGGTACACCTATCAACCAATCAGTATAAATGCAACCTCAAACTGGCAGCTCTAACAGCAGGATCTGCTACCTGCTAAAAAAGACAAAATACAGAGCAAATGGATGGAGCGCTTGTTTGAGGCAATACACACAATATAAAATGAAAATAAAAATATTTTAATTACACCAATATACAGAAAAATATTCAAATTCAAATATTCTACATCAGTGCAATTACCAGCTCAGCAGAACAATCAAATCTGAGATTCATGACAACTAATGCTCACACACTAATATAATAATCTGACAAGGAGCATGTGATGTAGGACTTCCAAAGACTCCTTCTCCTTTGCAATACTCTGCAGCATCCTTAAAAGCAGGAACTAAGCGCAGGATGAGGAGCGCGCTCAGATGGCCCCGCCTGAAAGAAGCTCCGTCCCTTCCATGATTGACACCTGACAGGCCAGGCAGAGCACCTGCACCTAGCCGCCTGCCTACTGCTGCATGCTAATGCCGCACACAGCGCTAAGCTGTGTGCACTCTGACACCGCTTGCCAGCCTTTCCCCAGCTAGCAGGGAAGGCTGGCTTTACTTAGCGCAGCCATACCGCCGGAGCGCGGTGGATCGGGGCACCCAGATCCAGCCGCATGCAGTGGGTCCCCATAGCACAGCGTGCTTTGATCTGGATCCTGGACACTTGCTTCAGGAAGCGGCATTAGGATCCTCCGGCTGCTCCATCTGTGCAGGCAGACAGAGGCTGATGCTGTCTGCCTTCATTCTTAGTGAAAAAAACAAAATGCAATAAAGTGAAAAAATTACAGTATTAAGCACTAACTGACCGTATCAACAGCAGGCACACAAGTGGAAAGCAAGTGTAATCACTCAAGCTTCCATATTCAGGAGAGGTCTCTTTGGTCCTGAATTGGACAAGATAGTGGCTACGCTGGTAGCATCCAGGTCAGCTTTCTTGCCTTCTGCTGCGCTTCCCAGATCGAGACAGTCTACTTTTCGTTCCTTTCATCTGCAGAAAAAAGGCCAGAGGTCAACCTTTTTCCAGAAGCCAGGGTCCTTCTTCCAAGGGATCTAAGTCCCACGGTAAGCAGCCTTGATCGACGGCCAAGCCAATGGACAAACCTGCCGCATGATGTGGCGGGCCTCCACCTGGGGCTCCTCAGTGTGGGAGGCCGGCTTTTTTCGGAGGTTTGGATGGGAGACCTCGACAAATGCCTGGGTCAGAGGCATCGTTTCTCAGGGCTACGCTGTAACTGAAGCATCCTCCAGCACTGTTTTTTTTTTTTTTTCAGCCAGTTTTCCACCATACCAAGAAAGGCACGAGCTCTCTAGTCCATTCGTTTCTTCCAGGCCTCTTAGGTAATCATCCCGGTCCCCCCCATCTTAGAGGAATGAGTTTCTATGCCAACTTCTTCCTAGTCCAAAAGCTTGAAGGCTTTTTTCGGCCCATCCTTACTTTAAAGGAGCTGAACAAGTTCCTTATTATTCCCAGGTTCCGCATGGAATTTCTTTGCTACATTATTTTGGCTCTGGAGCCAGGGGATTTTATGGCTTCATTGGACATCCAGGATGCCTATTTAAATATTCCATATGAGTCAGCTACCAGCACTTTTAGGTTTGCTGTGAATGTTTTAGGTTTGCTGTGAATGGCGATCGCTACCAGTTTCAGGCATTGCCATTTGGGCTATCCATGGCTTCTTTTTTTTTTTTTCACGAAGGTCATGTCTGCGCACTTTCGCCGCAGGGGCGTCCTAATTGTACATTATTTGGATGACCACCTTCTACTGGCCCAGTCTCTGGCTATCTTATGGGATCACATCCACCTGACTGTGAAGCTTCAGTCCCACGGGTGGATAATCAATTTGTGGAAATCCACCTTGACTCCTTCTCAGTAGATGATCCACTTATTGGACTCCATTACTCAGCAGACAAGATATTATCGGGTCTCCATAGACTCCTGTATGCTGATCCTGGAGTCTGTTTCCACCTTCAACATGGTGGAGTACACCGACTTCCACTCCCGGCCACTTCAGCTGGTCATTCTAACACTTTGGAACAAGGCTCACCTAACCTCAAGACACAGACGCTCATTTCCCCCAAGGAGTTCGCCTCTCTCTCCTGTTGTAGCTCCAGCGCTTGCAACTGGACAGGGATCATCCTTTTTTTGTATCCAGGTTTGGATCCTACTCACCATGGACGCAAATCTTTGGGTGTGGGGGGCAGTGATGTGTCGTCCAACCTTCAAGAGTCATTGGATGTCTCAAGAGTCAGCTGTCAATCAACGTCCTGGAGCTCCGAGCGGTGTACAGAGCTCTTTGCTAGGCGCAGTTTCTTCTCCAGGGGCATCCTGTCAAGGTACAGCCAGACAACGCAACTACCGTCGCCTACATGAACCACCAGGGTGGTACTCTCTGTTGCGGTGCCATGATGGTCAGCGGGCAGATATTAATCTTCTAGCTCTATCAGCAGTCTTCATCCCCTGAGTCCAGAATTGGTACGCGAACTTCCTAAGCTGACAGCATGTTCACTCGGGTGAGTGGCCTCTACATCCAGACATCGTTTAGCTACCTTTCCACCATAAGCTCCTACCGGACATAGACATAATGGCGTCTCATTACAACCACCGGGTGACGAGATACTGTTCCCGCACCAGGGATCCCGATGCTCTCCTGGTGGACGCTCTGGTGGTTCCTTGGACATTTCCATTCGTATACATCTTCCCTCCATTCTCTATTTTGCGGGTCCTCTGCAATTTCAAGTTGGAAGGAGGCAAGGTGATCCTGGTGGTGCCAGATTGGCCATGGCGAGCTTGGTTCGCAGATCTTCTGGGCCTCCATCGACGCCCCATTGCGTCTTCCCCTGCGGCCGCTTCTTCTATCTCAGCGCACGTGTATTCACCCAGATCTGTCCCGGCTCTCTTTTACAGGGTGGCTCTTGAGACATCCATACTGATAGCGAAAGGGTTTTCCAGAACTGTAATTCGAACTATGCTTAATGCTTGGAAGCACTCTTCGGCAAGAGTTTATCATAGAGTTTAGTGGATATATTTTGATTGTTCGACTATTGGCTTTATTCTGCGTCCTTTCCTTTCTGCAAACAGGTTTGCATTTGGGCCTCTCTTCTTTGAAGATCCAGGTTTTGGCCTTCTCTTCCAGAGGCAGATTGCACTTTTACCTGATGTGCGGATATTGAACTGGGACTTAACCACCTTCCAGCACATTGCACTTTGTCTGTGGGTGGAATGCGGTGATGATCCTGACAAGCGGGATGCTGTCTGCCAGAGCCCCAGCATCAGAATCCCGAACACCGAGACAACACCGGTGCTGAAATTCCAACATGACTCTGGATCCCGACAGACTGCATCCCGATCGTAAGGACATTGCGGTAAGTATCTGAGGGGGGCACACTTAGGTTTAGGTGCCCCGGGGGGAGTTGGCGTTAGGCTCTGAGCAGGGGGGAGGTTAGGGTTAGGGTCGGGCACCACGGGGGGTGGGGGGGGAGTTTAGGCACTTACCGGGAGGGTTAGGGTGCGGGGTAGTGTTAGGGTACAGGAAAGTAGGGTTAGGGGGCAAATAGGACAGATGAACATTACTTACCATTCCCCTGTCCGAGGTCAGTGTACTGACAGCCGGCATCCTGTCTATCGGTATTTCATACCGATTCCCTGTGGGTGACTTGTTCACATCCTGGAAAGACCGAGTGGAGCCCTTATTATTGTGCAGCCGATCTCTCCAACACCCGAGGGAGTTGGTTGGTGTTCATTTGAAGATATGATACCCTGAACAAAGGTACGCGGTTCCTGGCTTTGCACCACCTTCTTATATTTGAAAGGGGATCATTGAACTTCACGGAGCAGTCTTCTGACGGCACGTAACTATACTTGCTCCTGTGTATTTTGACTCAAGCTTCGTCCTCTATATATTAGTGGGATGTTTTGTCCGATTATACAGCAAAGCGAATCCTACGCAGCATGTTTTTTTGATTATACATCGGAGCGTTGGTTTTTATTTTACGGACCTATACAGGACTATATTTGGACAGTGCTTGTTTTATCTTTTTTATTTTTCATAAATATTGCTGTGGCCACAGTTGTATTTGAATTTAAATGTAACTACTTATTTATGACACATTGTAACTTATCTATTGATGCACCTTAGATACAATACTCTTCATAAAACGTGTATTAAATTTGTGAAATTATTATTTTTTTTACTCAGTGCTCCTAGTTTTTTTGCTTGCTTTCTGTGTATAAGACAGCCTGTTTTTAATCTATCAATACTCTACTGCAGTTGGCTCCATTCTAGTTAAACTGGCCATACACTATCCAACTAAACAATCATGAAGTGGGACTCAGGGCCTGATTCAGACTCGCTCGCAAGCGAGTTGATGGTGTGCCAGTGCGCCTGCGCAAAAAGCACTCGCTCCGGCGCTCACATCCAAAAGGGGCGGCTGTCGATGTTGATCGACGGCTTGCCCCGTTTGGAAGGCGGGGAGGGGGAGTGGCTGGGCAAACAGAGGCGTTCCTATAGGAACGCAAATCAATGCACTAATTAGTTTACAAAGAAAATGGATCTCAGACTGCACATTCTGGATATGTGTGTGTATATGTGTGTGTGTGTATATATGTGTGTGTATATATATATATATGTATTATATATATATATATATATATATATATATATTTATATTTATATTTTTTGGAGGTGCTACCTGTGGAGACCATTGCTATATACACAAAGAAGAAATACAGGTGCACACAACTCCAAATTAACTGATTATATAGAAATAAATACATTTTGCAGTGAATACAATAGAGGTTTTTGGCATAATCTTGGCCAAGGTTATGGGCCTGCCCACCATATCCGGGTAACCTCTTGTCGGGCAGGTCCCTAACATACTAAGACTCAAATCCAGAGCGCAGGACACCCCCAAAGTGTTAAGAGCAGCCGCTGGCCGCATATAAAGCATAAAAATAAAAAAGTGAAATATATATATATATATATATATATATATATATATATATATATATATATATATATATATATATATATATATATGAAACAGGCAGTGAGGTATTAAAATGTGTTAAAGGAAAATGTGTTATACTGTGGTGCCCTGAAGCAGATCAGCAAAGCAATCTAGGGGGACCCACACCCCAAAAATGAACCAAAGCTGCACTACACAGTCTAAATATTAGCAGGACTTACCTATTATTGTGCCTCTGACTGGTGTGCATATTACATTGCCAGACTCCATGCTGTAACCAATGTAGTAGAAGTGCTAGTCTGAGTGGGAAGTGGCTCAGGCTTCCCAGGTGTGCAAATCAATGCACTAATTAGTTTACAAAGAAAATGGATCTCAGACTGCACATTATATATATATATATATATATATATATATATATATATATATATATATTATATTGCACACCTGGGAAGCCAAAAACCTCTATTGTATTTACTGCAAAATGTATTTATTTCTATATAATCAGTTAATTTGGAGTTGTGTGTACCTGTATTTCTTCTGTGTGTTCCTACAGGAACGCCTGCCATTTGTGGGCGGCCCTACTGACATAATTCAGGATGTCCACTGGGGTTTGCGGCCACGAGACCCTACTGCAAGGGTCTTGTCGCAAGCCCGATGGTCGCGAAGGTCTTGACCATCGCGACCATCACCTGGCTGCTCGCATAAGCTGTGGGTGGTAACCCACAGCTATGTGAGCGGCCAAGAGGCCGCAACTAAGAAAAACAAGCGCCCGCCCTGATTCAGAGCGAGTGCTCGCTTTTTGCGAGCGCCTTTGAATCAGGGCCTCAGTACATTACCAGCCACCTAAACTGCTTTCTCTCTACCTACTTCTGGTGTCACAGAAGTAGGTGGACGATGTCTGTCTACATCTGCATGTAAGAAAATGAATAACTATAAAATGTGTGTGGGTGCCCCCACTTTTTAACAGACACTGACTTTGCCTACTGCTGGATACCCTAAACTTAAGGAGAAAACTGACCTGGGTTTACCCCTGATTTCAGAATATCCCGGGGCATCAAAAAAGTATTTTGCAACCCCCCCCCCTCCTTGGAAGTAGCCCTAGTTCCCAATATCAGCAGTGCACATCTCCATACCTGATACCAGGTGGGTATGGAGGTAATAGTACCATGCCACCACGTAGTCTACCTCAACCTGTCCAATTCTCTCACTGCTGCTCTTGCCCTTAGCTCCCCATACACTGGCTCATTCCTTATGTCTTCTGTTTCTCTCCCCCTTCTATTGACTGTAAGCCCCTTGAGCAGGGCCCTTCTACCTCCTGTTCTCATTACCTACTTCTCTTGCACACCAACTACACTCTACACCTCTTCCTTGGGCTCTCTGCCCCTGGACACTTGTACAACTTGACCCATTTTATTTACCCATTCCAATAGCTACAGGTTTCAGCTTACGCTGAATATTTCCATTGCAGCCCTTGCATCAGTGGCTGTGTTGAGATTTGTAGTGCTAATTGTTACTTGTTCACTGTATTGTACTTGGGTGTTTTACTCTGTACTATCTTATTATTTTGCCCTCTGTACAGTGCTGTGGACCACATGTGGCACCCTATAAATGAAGTTTAATAATGGTAATGAAAAAATATTGCTCCCAACTTTCTCCCTACACACTAATCTGTTTGGGTTTGCTAAATCAAATATGTTTCATTTAACCGACATGTTGGAACAACAGTTTTCCTCAGATCAATGGCTTCCTCTGTAGTGGCTAAGAGAACCCCTTTGGTTACATCCCTGTGCAGTAGTCAGTACAGTCCAATATAGCAGTGGTTCCCAAACTGTGCGCCGTGGCACCCTAGGGTGCCTCTGGACACTTGTAGGGATGCCTCAGGTTGGTGGTCCAGCACCAAATCAAATTATTTATGGTTAATGTAAATATGTGGACAAACAGAAGCGCAAACCTGTCCACTACCACATGACTGAACCTAAAGATGACAGGTAAGCACAAGTTTCTTCACTTTACTACTTCATACAGATGGGCCCAGCTGGTTTGTTGCTCATAGCACGACATTCAGGCTTCTGAGTCACGCCTTGGAATGTTGCATGGTGGCTGTACTGTGGCGCACCGTGGCGTTCTACAATGTAAGAGAATACATGGCATGTAATACACCGCTTTTTTTCTGAATTACTCAATAACAAATTTAGGAGTGCCTTGAAATCAGTGCTGAGACTCTAGGGTGCCGTGGTTCAAAAAAGTTTGGGAACCACTGCAATATAGTATAGACCTGTCACAGTAATGATAGTGTGTATGGCAATAGAAAAAAAACCTCTTGTGGTTTACTGCTTTTCTGGCATGTTCCCATTTATGTATGTAGAGATATAATCTCTACCTCTATCTCTCTCTAATATATATATAGTGTGTGTGTGTGTGTGTGTGTGTGTGTTTTTTCTTTATTTTTTATTTAAGTGCTGGGCAGGTAACACTATGTGCAGATGTTCCCCCACCAGTTACTTGCATGTTGATGCCCTGCAGACTAATTAGATGACATTTGTACTGCTGCATTCCTCTGCACTGCTGTGACTGAACTGATCGCTGGATAAGTATATGTACTACTGAAGTTATGTAGTCCCATTTCCGAAAATACAGTAGCTAAAGAAATACATGTCACTGTGGGAAACTATAAGTAGCTCTTGTAAGTGCAAAGCTGTACAGCTGTCGGGATGTCATGAGATTAGCAGCTTTTTACCAGCAGTATTGATCATTGTTATCTAATTAATTGGTTGAATCACATCTCTGCTTAGCATGAAAAGCAGATTGGGGACAGAGGCAGGACTAACCATGCGTATCTACTAGACAAGAGGGGAACGACTGTATGATTACAACATTGTGATCGTACAATCGTTTATCACCCTGTGCAGTGGATAAATGTGCCCACACTGAACAATGTCATTCAGTGCAGGCACCCTCCCTCAACCCCGAACATGCTCAACCTGTCTATCGGCAGGTTGGCCTGCATGTTCAGGAGATGATGGCGCACATCTCTGGTCGTTTTCGACATTTTACTGCACGATTTATGAACAATTATTGAACGATAACTGTGTCGTAATCGTTCAGTCGCTCATTTTAATTGTCCAGTGGATACGCACCTTAACATAGATTGAGATGCAATAATATAAATAAATAACCGCTAACATTGTAAATAACATTTATATTTGAATGACACCTGGCATGCTCCTCTTGCTCCTGTATGTTTGGAATGGTGGCGAGCGTTTTTTTTTCCCCCACTTATGGGTGTTTGTTTTTGTTTAGTTTTTTCTCTTTGCTTTGACTTGTGAGATTTATAGTTGGTTCCTATGTTTTTTCCATTGGAAATATTTGCCAGTGGTGGTGTCAAGTGTTACTAACTGAATTAACTCTGAATAGCCTGCTTTTTGGTCCCTCTTCTCAAAGCAGGAACTGTGTGTGAATGCAGTTTTACATAAAATTGTAAAGGGAGATATTTAATTGTTTGTGCAACAAGCCACGCGCAGGTCGCAATGGATGCGCCCAAAATAAAAAGTATTAAATTAGTGCCAGTGAAGATGCCCAAATGCCGGGTGAGCTGCAGTTTAGGTACCTAAAAGCCCCTACTTTGAGTGGATTTCTGCGGGGAGGGTACGAGCAGAGATCCACAATAAGTGATAGACACCGAAAACAATTGAATAGCTCCCGCTCACTTTACACAGGAGCTACGGACGTGAGAAACAATTGAATATGCCCTAAATTATACGTACGATTTTATTTTTGGACCTGTAGCTCTGTTATTCTTTAACTTTGTAGTTGTTTTTTTATATGCCACAAACAATAGCTCTTAAGTTAGGTACACACCTAAACGATGCAACTGTCATTCCAATTTCCCTTACATACATCCCAGAATACACAACTTCTAGCTTACACCCTGTGCAGTCTTCGGGACAACAGCACGATATATTGTGTCGGGTGATCGTATTCAATTAATTGTTGCTCCTGTACACTATGGGCCTGATTCAGATTTGGGAATAGAGTAAGAAAGGGCAAGAAACTGCATCTTTGTAAAACCATGCTGCACAGCAGGTTTGACAGGTGTAAAATGTGCAGAGAGAGAGATTTTGGAGGGGTGTGTCAAAACTGACATCTAAATTGCAGTGTAAAAAATAAAGCTGTCCAACATTTGTGAGCTACATGCAAACACAGCCAGTATTTACCCTGCATGCAAAAAAAAAAAAGTATGTATTTTACACCCCTTGCAGTGCAACATGGTTTGTCCAGGTGCACGAAATTATGGACATGCATATTGGTAGTGGGTCGTGTGATTGCACAATATACCATATAGTGTGTACTATAGTATTATAAATGGCTAATTGACCATACACAATGATATTGCAGGTGATCTTTAGAAGAACATTTATAAGTACAATTGCAGACTGATATCTCAATGTCCCATAATGAACCAACTGAATCTGATAAAGTGAGAACCAGTTGCTGTACAAGCATCTTTTATATTTCTTTTTTTACACAAATTCTTTTTATTGAAAAGAAAATCAAACACATTTAGACATAAAAGAATGGAAAAAGCGTATAGATTCAAACAATTGACAACTGAAAATTCCATTTTAAATAATACAATCAAATTTCTCATATAGTATCAGTAAGTCGCATTGCAAGTTATACAATAAAATAAAATGAACAGTAAACAATAGTAATAAAATAGACAACAATAAACAATATAAGGGGAAAGTTCAGGGGGTGGGAGGTCAGAGGGGAAGGAGGAAGCTAGCGGGGAATGGAGGGTGGGGGGGGGGGGGGGTGATCTGTGGGGGCAAAATACATAATCTCAAATAGATTATATCAGAATCAAGAAGAGACAGATACAGGTACTGGGTTGGAGCCGTTAAACATGGAATATTGTGTGGATCCCTTGAATAACAGCCAAGGGGACCATAAAGCAGTAAAGTCGGTGGGATTACCTTTAGAGAAGGATATGATATACTCTCATATCCATGTAATAATCGATCCTCTTGAACCAATCTTTAATGGAGGGAGGAGAGGTGGACTTCCATAACACAGGGATTACTGATTTAGCTGCATTATTTAAGTGCCTCAGCAATGAATTCTTATATGAAGCCGAATGAGAAGAGGTTATGTTTAAAAGCCAAAAGCCAGGATCTCTAGGGACCTCTCCCCCAAGAATTATCTTGGAACATTCAAATACATTCAACCAAAAATTAGCCAGGGAGGGGCAATCCCACCATATGTGGAGAAGGCTACCTGGTGCAGAATTACATCTCCAGCAGACCTTTGGAACCTGCGGATACATTTTATTTAAAAGTACTGGATATCTATACCAGCGTGTTAACACTTTGTAGAGGGTTTCAAAAGTAGCTATACAGGAAGAACTGGCAAAGGTGTTAGCAAAAACAATCTCCCAATCAATATCATGTACTGTATCCTGCAGTTCCCCCTCATTTCACTGTGGTTTGGGAGAAGGAAGTTTATACTAATTTCCAATAATTAGTGAATACAATTTGGATATAGCATGGGATGGAGCCTGAGACGAAGAACACAAAGACTCAAATCAGGTAAGTGTCCTGGTGAGGTCACAAAGCTTGCAAGAAGTGGTGATAAAATGTCGTATTTTGAGGTATTTCCAAAATTCGGATTTAGGGAGGTGCCAGGATTCCTGGAGTTCTGTAAACGGACGCACCCCCGACCAACAAACCATCTGACCCAGTCGAAAGTGACCATCTCTCATCCAGTTTTTGAAGGGCAGTATTGAGAGCCCAGGAAGGAAATCTGGACTCTCAAGGAATGAAGTGAGAGGGGAAACATTAGATGAAATGTGGGGGAGACTTCGCAATTTCCGCCAAGCGCGTAATGTAGGTGTTATAGTGGGATGTCGAACAGTTGGCAGTTTGGGAAGCCATGGAGCAATTTCTATGGGTTGAGCCAGGTAGCTCTCCTCCAACATGATCCACTGTTTGAAACCCTTCGCTCGAGTCCATTCAAGAACACTATTAAGCATTGTGGCCTGATAGCTAGTAATGTGGGGAAGTTGCAGACCTCCGTCTTGTTTACGGCGGTAAAGGATAGCATGTTTAAAGCGTGGTTTAGAGGTGTTCCAGACCAACCTACGAATAAGGCGTTCCATCTCCGCAAACCACGTCGGGGGTATGTGAATTGGGAGGGTTTGCATTAAATATAGAATTTCTACTTCAGGGTCCATAGGGTATCCACAGGATACCTTGGGGTATAGGTGTGACGTCAGTCGCAGGGCACCAAAGAGTTAAGCTTTCAGCCTCCCAGGATGCACTAGGTCCCCCTCCTATACCCCGCCCCCGGGCCAAGGCACCTCAGTTTAGTTTGGTGCCCGGCCGGAGTCGGGTGCACCTGTTGGAGTGGGGGCTAGAAGAGCCCCTGAAGCTTATTCTTCATGCAGCTGTGGCTGCACATCTGGATGTACAGCATGGACAGTCAGTCCTGACGTCCATGCTGTCTTCCCTACACCCCGCCGGTACCAGAACGCCGGTACTGATCCGGGGATGCTGGTGGGCGTCTGGGGTCACAGCTAGCGGTGACCCCAGATGCTCCGGACCATGGCCGGATTCAAGGGGGACAGAGGTAAGCAGCGGGGTCCCGCGGTGGGTCCCCGCTGATCACATGGTCCTAAGTCCCCAGGCAGGGGGCTCCCTGGGGACTGGCTGCAGCGTGGAGCCAGGCGACCAACCTGCGCTTCCACTACCCCCTGGGACAGCGGACCGCAGCAGAGCGGTAGCGCTGCGGCGTCCCAGGGGTTAAATGCATGCCAGGGGAGCGCGCCTTCCCTGTCTCACAGCCGGCGCCTCCCCCGCTGCACACAGCCCTCTCTGCATGCTGCCGACTGGTCCTGTGGCAGCGCTCCTCCCCCAGGCCAGCCTCCTCTCTGCTCCTCGGCGGCCATCTTCTCCAGAACGCATGGTGAACGCTGCTGGAAGCGCTGGACGGAAGCATCGTGGTCTGGGTCCCCCCGCATACCTCTCCTCCGCTGTGGTCAGGTCTGTGTATGCAGCGCTGTGTCCTACCAGGCCCTGTGTCTGTGTAGTTGAGTGATCAGCGCTGTTAGTGCAGGAATTGTTATTTTTCTGCATTGTATGTGACTGTGCTAGCGCTGCTGCCTGTAATCTTTTCTTCTCTAAACTGTCAGCTTTATTACTGTCCCTGTTCTTTCTGCTAAAGCCCTTGCGGTGCGGTGCTGCAGGGTGGTCTCTCGCCTATTTAATACTTAATTGGTGAGAGAGGTCACATACGTGGTGCCATCATGTCTGAAAGTGATTTTCCCCTCCGGCTACAGTGTACCACGTGCAAAGTACCGTTAGCGGAGGGGGAGGGTAGCGCGGAGGGCCTTTGCCGGCAGTGTTTGTCCATGGCGCGGCCTATTACGGTTACAGCACCGGTACAGGAGCCGCCCTGGGCTTGTTTCGCTCAGGCGTTAACAGCTTTAGTGGGCCAGTTAGCTCCGCAGCCCGCGTTTACTCCGATGGGTTTGTCCCAGCAGTCTGTGGTGTCGTCACCCATGCAGGGGTTCCCACGACAATTGGTGGTACCCCATAGTCTCCCTATTTCCCCGCTCCCGGGTTCTCAGGAGCCAGCGTGGGTTAACTCCCTGACGAGTTCTGTACAGCACTTGTCGGATGTGTTGCAAGGGGAGTCTGTGATGCGGTCTCATAAAAGGCCGGTGGCGTCTCTGTCCGCTCCTTATGAGGATGACGAAGGGACGTCTGATGATGGGGAGATTCTAGATCCTTACGATCAGGAACCTCTCCATACTAAGGACGCTGATGCTAAGTCCAAAGTATATATTCCTGGACTTATTCGGGCGGTCCGCACAGCCTTGGTGATTGAGGACGAAGTTCCCCCAGCGGCTAAATCTAAGTATGCCTTTTTCAAAGATGTGAAGGGCGATGCCACAGTCTTTCCTCTTTCGGGTCAGTTGGTGGGCCATTTAGAGGAGGCGTGGAAACAACCTGGCAAAAGATACCAGCCGCAGAGACGCCTGGCGGTGGCTTATCCGTTCGCGGATAATTATTTTGCGAAGTCGGAATCCCCTCCACAGGTGGATTCTCACGTGACCCGTCTTGTCCGTAGTGCCACATTGCCGATGCCATCCATGTCCTCCCTTAAGGATGCTACGGACCGCAAGGTAGAAATCTGCCTGAAGTCCGCTTATTCCCTTGCTGGGGGGGCAGCACGGCCGGCTATGGCCATTTGCTGGGTTGCCAGAGCGATGGAGCGCTGGGCGGATTCATTAGAGGCTTCTTTTGAATCCGACTGTCCGGCCGATCAGGCGGAGTTGATTGGCAATCTCCGTGATTCGGCCACCTACATCAACGAGGCGGCTCTAGACATTAGTACTCTGGTGTCTAGAATTTCTTCAGCAGCGGTAGCTGCTCGTCGCACCTTGTGGCTGCGATCCTGGAAGGCGGACGCAGATTCCAAGAAAGGTCTGGAAGCGTTGCCGTTTACCGGAGAAGTTCTCTTCGGTCCGGATCTGGATAAGATTGTGGCCACGCTGGCGGCAGCCAAATCTGCCTGTCTCCCGTCGGCCGCTGCTCCTTCTGGTTCGGGACCATCGTCCTTTCGGTCATCTAGGGCCCAGGGCAGGCCCAAACCACAGTCGTTTCCTCGACAGGCTGGCCCTAAGAAATCGGTCAAGCCCCGGAAGCAGGCATGGAGTACCAGACGTCCGGCCCCCAAGCCAGATGGCAAGCCTGCGGCCTGACGGTCCGGGCCTCCCTTTGGGGGATCCCAGGGTGGGAGGCCGCCTGCTACAGTTCGCCCAGTGTTGGTCGACCACTACGACAGACACTTGGGTTCTGGAGGTGGTTTCCCACGGATACGCCCTCTCCTTCCGGCACAGACCCCCGGCTCGCTTCTTCACCACGGGTCTCCCATCAGACCGGAACAAGGCTACGGAGCTGCGGAAGGTATTGCACACTATGCTCCAGGCTGGAGTTATAGTGGCGGTTCCATTCTCCCAGAGGGGCCAGGGTTTCTATTCAAATCTATTTTTGGTACAGAAACCCAATGGGTCATATCGTCCGATTCTCAACCTCAAAGCACTCAACAAGTCTTTGCGGGTCCCGAAGTTTCGGATGGAGACCCTACGGTCCATCATTCTGGCGCTGGAACCTGGGGACTACTTGGTGTCATTGGACATACAGGACGCTTACCTGCATGTCCCTATTCTTTGGCGCCATCAACAGTTCCTCAGGTTTGCAATCAGCAGCGACCACTTCCAGTTTCGGGCGTTACCTTTTGGCCTGGCAACAGCACCACGTGTTTTCACCAAGGTGATGGCGGTCATGGCGGCTTCTCTGCGGCTGCAGGGAGTCCGCATGTTGCCGTATTTGGACGACCTGTTATTGGTGGCAGGATCTCCAGAGCTCCTGTTACGCCACTTGGACCTGACCATTGCACTGCTGCAACGGCACGGCTGGCTAATCAACTGGCAGAAGTCCACTCTAATCCCGTCTCGGAGGATTCTGCATCTTGGAGCCTTATTGGACTCGGGACAGCAAAGGATCTTCGTGACGGAGGACAAGATCTCTGCTTTACAGTCAAGGGTGCGCAGTTGTCTGCACAGCCGCCGGGTGTCCTTACACTCGGCGATGAGGTTACTGGGCTCCATGGTGTCGGTGTTCGACATGGTGGAATACGCCCAGTTTCACTCCAGACCTCTGCAGCACCTGATCCTGTCCAAGTGGAACGGGCTGACTCAGTCTCTGAAGTCCCAGACGATTGTGCTCACCCAGGAGGTTCGCCTGTCCCTTACGTGGTGGTTACAGACGACCCACCTCAACAAGGGACGTCCGTTCTGGGTTCCAAATTGGGTCCTGTTGACAACGGACGCCAGTCTTCGGGGCTGGGGAGCAGTTTCGGGTCCACACTTGTTCCAGGGCAGGTGGACGCCGACAGAAGCGGAGCTTCCAATAAATATCTTGGAACTCCGTGCGGTCTTCAATGCTCTCCAGCAGGCACAGCGGTTTCTCCAGGGTCGCCCGGTGCAGGTCCAGTCGGACAACGCTACCACCGTGGCCTACATAAACAGGCAAGGAGGAACTCGCAGTCGGGCGGCTCTCGTAGAGGTCTCTCGGATCCTGGTTTGGGCGGAGCGCAATCTTCCGGCCATATCAGCGGTCTTCATCCCGGGAGTGCTCAATTGGGAGGCGGACTTTCTAAGTCGCCAGGACGTTCATCCGGGGGAATGGTCCCTGCACCCGGACGTTTTTCAACTACTGGTGGACAGGTGGGGTCTTCCAGAAATCGACCTCATGGCGTCCCGGCACAACAACAAGTTGCCGGTGTACGGGTCTCGCACAAGAGACGAAGGGGCGTCTCTGGTGGATGCTCTGTCCGTCCGGTGGACGTTCCGGTTCGCATACCTGTTCCCTCCGGTCTCCCTTCTTCCACGGGTAATCCGGAAATTCAAACAGGAAGGAGGGACGCTCCTGTTGATAGCTCCCGCGTGGCCCAGACGGCACTGGTTCTTAGACCTTCAGGGTCTGTCCGTGGACATTCCTCTGCGGTTGCCGCTACGACCGGACCTTCTGTCTCAGGGTCCTTGCCTTCACCCGGACCTGACTCGGCTGTCTTTGACGGCGTGGCTGTTGAGACGGCCATGCTGAGGTCCCGGGGGTTTTCCAGCTCTGTGGTGCGTACCATGTTACGAGCTCGGAAACCGTCTTCCGCGAGGATATACCATCGCGTGTGGCATACGTTCTTCCAGTGGTGTCGACCGAGAGGTTATGCACCGCGGGAGTTTCGTCTGTCTCGGATTCTCGCCTTCCTGCAAGCGGGACTAGATCATGGGCTTCGCCTTGCTTCTTTGAAGGTACAGGTTTCGGCCCTATCTGTCTGGTTTCACCGTAGGATTGCTACAATCCCGGATGTGCGCACCTTTATGCAGGGTGTTCTCCGCATTCAGCCGCCCTTTGTTCCACCTGTGGCGCCTTGGGATTTGGCTGTGGTCCTGAGGGCTCTCCAAGGACCGCCGTTTGAACCACTGGGCTCAGTGGATCTTAAATGGCTAACAGCTAAGACTGTTTTCCTTCTGGCCATTGCTTCGGCCAGACGTGTTTCTGAGTTAGGGGCTCTTTCTTGTAGACCCCCTTTCTTGGTTTTTTATGGGAACAGGGCAGTGCTCCGCACTCGGCCCGAGTTTCTTCCCAAAGTTATTTCCCAGTTTCATATTAACGAGGAAATAGTTGTTCCGGCCTTTAACTCACCGGGTCTTTCCGTGGGTGAGGCCTCTTTGGATGTTGTGCGGGCCTTAAGGACTTATGTTGACCGCACTTCTTCGTTTAGGAAGTCGGACGCTTTGTTTGTCCTCTTTGGCTTCCGTAAAAAAGGGTTGGCCTGCTTCAAAGCAAACTTTGGCAGCCTGGATCCGTATGGCTATTTCTGAAGCTTATCTTCATGAAGGCCTACCGGTCCCTCCTTCTCTGAAGGCTCATTCCACTAGGTCTGTGGGTCCTTCGTGGGCAGCTCGACGTGGTGCCTCGGCAGTTCAGATCTGCAAGGCTGCTACGTGGTCTTCTGTCCATACCTTCGTGAGGTATTACAGGTTTGACACCTTCGCCTCTCAGGATGCTTCCTTCGGGCGGCGGATTCTCCTTTCTGCACAGGAGCGTCCCCACCCTTAAAGGATACTGCTTTGGGACATCCCCAAGGTATCCTGTGGATACCCTATGGACCCTGAAGTAGAAAATATGAGATATGGTAAGAACTTACCCTTGTTATCTCTATTTCTACGAAGTCCATAGGGTTCCACAGGACTCCCGCCCTGTCGCACCTGTGCTGCAGATGGGCTTTGCTCTGGTCACCGGTTTTCCGTCTCCCTCTGGTGAGAATGTGATTCTTGTATGTGTCCAGATCTTTGTTCTCTCTCTTCCTTCTCCTCCTCCGGCCTATGGCTTGGTAACTAACTGAGGTGCCTTGGCCCGGGGGCGGGGTATAGGAGGGGGACCTAGTGCATCCTGGGAGGCTGAAAGCTTAACTCTTTGGTGCCCTGCGACTGACGTCACACCTATACCCCAAGGTATCCTGTGGAACCCTATGGACTTCGTAGAAATAGAGATAACAAGGGTAAGTTCTTACCATATCTCATATTTTTTGGCAAGGAATTCATTTTGATCATGTTAATCCTGCCAATCCAGGATAAACGAGTGGTACGCCATTTGGCTAAGTCAGTGCGGATAGTTTGTAATAATGGTAAAAAATTATTTGAGAACAGTTGGGATGGATCTTTAGTCAGGAAGACTCCAAGATATTTAAGTCTAGTGGGGTGCCAGGTAAAGGAGAAGGATTGTTTCAAAGAATTAACCAAAGAAGGAGGGGCGGTCAAACTCATAGCTACAGATTTAGAATAATTTTAAAATTTGAAAATATGCCAAATTTTTGGAATTCTGAAACAAGATTCGGAAGAGAGGTAGTCGGGTTTGAGAGCACTGCAAGAAGGTCATCTGCAAAGAGTGCTAGCTTATATACCTTGCTACCTATATGGATACCAGAAATGTTCACATTACTACGTATCGCTCTAGCTAGAGCCTCCATACATAGGACGAATAACAAAGGTGAGAGAGGGCACCCCTGCCTCGTACCGTTTGATATAGAAAATGGGTCAGAAAGGGATCCATTTATCCTGATTCTTGCTGTGGGACTAGTATATAATGCCAAAATTCTCTGCAGACATGTAGGCCCTAATCCCAAATGAAGTAAAAGACCCGACATAAACTCCCAGTCAACCCTGTCGAAAGCCTTCTCTGCGTCAGTTGATAAAATAATAGTCTGGGCAGATGAGAGAGAGGCTTGGTGTTTTAAATTGATAACTTTTGTTGTATTGTCTCTGGCCTCGCGACCTAAGACCAAACCAACCTGGTCATCATGGATCAATTTAGGTAAAAATGTTTTCAACCGGTTGGCTAGGAGCTTAGCAAAAATCTTCATGTCAATGTTTAGGAGTGAAATAGGCCTATAACTAGGGCACAAGGTGAGGTCTTTACCCTCCTTAGGTAAAACAGTTATGTGTGCCTCTAATGATTGTTTGGAGAAAAAACCTACTATCAGAGATCGAGTTAAAGGCGCGAGTCATAAGGGGTGCCAATCTATCTTTGAAAGCCTTATAGTAGGCTGTGGACAATCCGTCTGGTCCAGGGCTCTTACCAGCTGGAGAGGAGGAGATTGCCTGATCCACCTCTTCAACAGAGAAAGGTGCCTCAAGAGAATCAACCTCGTCTGGTGAGAGCTGAGGATAGTTGTGATTTTAAATAAGATGAAATTGCCTCACGATGAGCAAATAATGTCCGAGTCTTAGAGTTTAGCATATTAAGACCGGAAAGATTCAGCAATTCATTTAGTTTCATTATGTGTCTGACCATGTTCGTCTTTTATAGCTTGAATAAACGTAATAGCATGCTGTACACGCAGCGCCCTGGCAAGCATCTTACCTGGTCTATTTCCCCATTGGTAGAAATGACTACGGCATTTACGGTAGGACAGTTTAATGTTATCCATGGAGAGTTTATGGAGAGCAGCTCTAGCTTCCTCCAATTTAGAATAGTAATATGGTGGATAAGGAAGCTTTGTGAGTAGTTTCCAAGGATTTGATCTCAGCCAAAAGTGCGTCTCTTTGCTTCGTTTTCTGTTTTTTTTAAATAGGAGCCTAATTGAATGCAAGTGCCTCGGAGCACACATTTGTGTGCCTCCCACACCGTGATCTTGGAAACGTCATCTTGGTCATTTTGTGCAGTATATGAGTCTATAGAAGACTCAATTTGAGATTTGTAATAGGCATCTTGTAAGAAAAGATCGTTAAAACGCTATGACCAAGGATTGAGTGATTGTTGTGGAAGAGAAAGGGTAAGCAAAACTGGAGCATGGTCAGACCATGTGATAGATCCTATGGAAGTATTTGATATGAGATGTAGGTGTCGGTGACTTAAGAAAAGATAATCGATTCTCGAGTAGGTGTGGTGAGGGCGAGAGAAGAAGGTAAAGTCAGACACAGCTGGATGAGCGATCCGCCAGGAATCAACTAGCTGATGATCGTGAAGGGTGCGTCTAATCCTCCTAAACTCCTTCCCTGGTCTGAGTTTTCTTATTGAAAGTGTCACGGAAAGGGTCAAGGGGCCAATTTAAAACACCCCCCATAACCGTAATTCCTTCCAGCAAGGTCTCAGCTTTGTCTAAAACAGCAGCAATAAAAGAGGGTTGACCAGAATTAGGTGTGTAAACATTTAAAAAGGAGAAACGCTGATGGTGTAGAGTACATTTAACCAAAATACCTCTACCTTCAACCTGATTATGTATGGAAATATCAGATATCTGTAAGTGGCGAGCAAACAAAACTGCAACACCCAAAGTCTTACTGAATTATCACTAGAAAATGTTTGAGGATAATAGAAATTTTTTAAAGGCCCTTTCTTGAAATGTGTTTCTTGTATAAGTGCTATATCTACTTTATCAGCTCAAAAGGACCTTAGCATTTGAGATCTCTTTTCAGGGACATTCAAACCTTTGGCTTTAATGGTAACAATCCGCAACACGGGTTTACGACTAGACATAAATTAATAATGTAAAGATAGCGTAGCAATCCGCACCTCTTGATATAGTGTTAGTTACCCAATCATATGAGTCACCCCTGAATAATGGGAGAGTAGTGGGAAGGGAAAAGGGACGGAAAAAGAGGGAGGGAAAGAAAAAACATAATTGCATACAATACACATATATAAAGCATTAAGTATAGATAAGGATTGTAACCTTAAAATGCTGCATCTGGACAACCAGGAGACAAAAAAACAACTCTATGTCCAGGGTGTAAAGAAAAAAATGCAGCATTCAGGGGGTTCAGAGGGACGGCAACAACAGGCACCCAAATATAGAAATATAAAATTAAATCAACTTCAACTAGGCAAGTCACACAGTTAACATTGCATTATTATAATTTATAGATGTAATAAGGAGTAACGTCACATATATTGCTGATATAATTAATGAAAATACACCAAAAATGCAATAAAAGGAACATTGGCATCATACCAATTAAATCTATGATTAAGACCGGAGTCTTTGTAGATAGAAAGAAACTGAAACGGTCTCACCAATTATAAATATAAGGTGAAGTGGTCAAGTCTCTTCTGCAGCTAATCGGAGAGACGGACGTCTTGTCCTCCGTTTGGAGCTTGAAGTACGATGCCATTTTTCTTCATCAGCAGGAAGGGAAGGAACCGCTGGAGGTCTGTGTAGGTTCTCCCAATCTGGGAGTGCCACTGGACTTATGCCCAAAGCCGAGAAGAAGGAAGGGAGGTCGTCTGAAGAGTGGAGAACAACATTTTTTCCATTATGAGTTACTTGTAAATTAAATGGGAAACCCCACCGGTATCTCAGGGAATGCTTGCGAAGTTGTTCTGTGAGCGGTCTCAGAGCCTTCCTTTGTTGTAAGGTATACCATGATAGGTCGGGAAAAAGTTGAATCTTATCTCCGTTGAAATCGACCTCTTCAAGTTGTCGGACCTTTTGTAAGATAGCTTCTTTTTGGGTATGGTAGTGAAGGCGACATATTACATCTCAGGGTTTGTCAGTGGGTAGACCTCTCGGGCGAAGGGCCCGATGCACCCTGTCAAACAAGATTTCACTATTGGGGTCTAGACCGAGGATCTCCCCAAATATTTTCGTGAGGGCGTCTGTAAGGCTAGGTTGCATTACATCTTCAGCTAGACCACATATCATGATATTATTGCGTCTACCACGGTTATCCAGGTCGTCCATATGCGATTTAAGAGAGCGGATCTCAGATTGTTGGTGAGAGAGAACTTCTGTAAATTGGTGAAAAACGCCCGCAGATACCTCTTTATAATCTTCCAGGCCGTCAATCCTGGTCGCCAATTCAGCCATATCCGATTGTATAGTGGCTACTTCCTGACGAATAGTAGACTGAAGCCTAGCCTCCAGGGACTGAAAGTCCTGCTTTGTTGGTAGTGATCTGACGTGGGGGAGAATTTCACTAATCTCGTCCCGGAAGGAGGGTGCTGAAGGGCTGGAACTGAGATTAGCTCCTGGAGACATTCTGTCTGATGAGGAAGAGGCAGCAGGCGAGGCCGGTGCAGATGCCTCATCCGCCGCAGTGGTACCAGCAGGCTTTAAAAACTGACACATATCTTGATGAGATCCGCTATCTGACCTACCACCAACTTTGGACCTGGACCTTTTGTTTCTTGTCCTTCCCCATTCTGAATTCAAAAACTGTAGATTTGTGACATCAGAATTCCATATGTGAAGGTGACTAGTGAAGAAAGAAAAAGGATTGGGTCATCGCCAGGCACCGCCCCCCCAAAAGACCAAGGCAGCCATCAGGAATACCGTCGCATCATGACAGAGAGGTCAGCCGTGTTTTCGTACCTATGACCAGTGGCGGGCTGGGCCAGGGGGCAGGGTGCCATGTGCCCCCCGGGCCGCAGTGTCATGCGGGCCCACCGGTGCAGTCTGTGTCACTGTGACACAGACTGCACCGCGTGTGTAGCGCTGACCGGACGGAGTCCGGTCAGCGCTACACAGCACAAACACACAGCCACCGGAGCCGGCAGCTGTGTGTTTGCTGTAATCAGCAGCCGCTGAGAGTCTGTCAGACTCTCAGCGGCTGCTGCTGCTCCCACTGCGGGAGCCATCTTCCGGCTCCCGCAGTGGGTAATGGGAGAGCCGTCGTCATGACGACGTCTCTCCCATAATGCAAAGCGGCCAGCGGAGCCGGTGGAAGCGTTGGGACCAGGAGCGGGAGTTTCAGGTAAGTTTTTTTTTTTTTTTATTATTTTTTTTATAAAGTCTCTCTCTACTGGGGGGGGGGGGGGGGATTACTACTGGGGGCACTACCAGGGGGGTGGATTACTACTGGGGACACTACAAGGGGGGGGGGGGACTACTACTACTGGGGGCACTACATGGGGGGGACTACTACTACTGGGGAAACTACAAAGGGGGACTACTACTACTGGGGGCACTACATGGGGGGGACTACTACTACTGGGGAAACTACAAAGGGGGACTACTACTACTGGGGAAACTACCAGGGGGGGGGATTACTACTACTGGGGGCACTACCAGGGGGGGGATTACTACCACTGGGGGCACTACCAGGGGGGGGATTACTACTACTGGGGGCCCTACCAGGGGGGGGATTACTATGGGGGCAATACCAGGGGGCATTACTACTGGGGGCACTACCAGGGGGGGGATTACTATGGGGGCAATACCAGGGGGGGGATTTCTATGGTGGCACTACCAGGGGGGGATTACTACTGGGGGCACTACAAGGAGGGGACTACTACTACTGGGGGAACTACAATTGGGGACTACTACTACTGGGGGCACTGCAAGGGGGGGCTACTACTGGGGGCACTACAAGGGGAGGGGACTACTACTAGGGGCACTGCATAGGGGGGAGGGGACTACTACTAGGGGCACTACATAGGGGGAGGGGACTACCCTACCACTGGGGGCACTGCGAGGGACCACTGCTGGGGGCTCTATATAAAGGGCAATACTGGGGGTACTGCATAGGGGGGGAGACTACAACTGGGGCCACTATTTAAGGGACATTGCATAAGGGTTACCACTATTGGGGGCACTGCATGGGGGGGTGGACTGCTACTGGGGGCACTGCATAGGGGGTACCACTATTGGGGGCACTATATAAGGGGCTTACTACTGGGGGCACAAGGGGCACTGCATAGGGGGGATCACTACTGGGGGCATTACTGGAGGCCTGCATAAGGGCGTTCTCTCCTGTGGCACACGGGGGCACTGCATATGGGCACTACGGCAGGGGGCTGCCCCTAATCTTTATTTTTACCTTACATTAATCCCATATGGACCTGCCTCCTCCCTGAAACACTTGAGGGGGGGCGGCGCCGTAGCACGCATATTCTTCGGGCACCCTGGCTACACGCTACTCTGCCAGCATGCATTTGCCCCCCAGGCTAAAAGTTGCCAGCCAGCCCCTGCCTATGACATTCTCCAGGGGTTGATGAGAACTCTTGGTAGTAAGATTCCAAAAGACAACCACTAGAGGGAGCCAAAAAAAAAAAAGCTGGTATTGTTGATGAGTATTAAGACAGTGTAGAATACTTGAGAGTAATTCTTGTTAAGTAATATAGATAAATAAAGGTATTAAATCCAGGCAGGACTCTTTGGTGAGCATATATGTTATAATTATCACAACCTCTTAATGTTCAAATGATGGAGCTTAGAGGATTTGGGAGCTTTATGTGGAGTGAGTAGGATCACTATAAGAAAATTGTCAGACCACCAGTAATGGACACTGTGTAATCCACACTCACGCTTCAGCAGGACAGGAGGTCTGAGGCACCGCATCCCATCCGTCCACAGACCACAGGCTGCAGCAGGCCGCCGACCGGAGTCCAGAAAAGCGACTCAGGAAGCCCACGCTCCGGACCACTCGCTTCCAGGATTCACAAGATGGCGGGCGCTTCCGCGGGTCCGCATCAGTCACCCGCCGAGAGCCGGCCAGCGGGGATGCAGAAATCAGGTAAGGCCCCCAGGTGGAGTGAGGTCATAGCAGCGTAAGCGGGGCCTGAGAGGAAGCACCGGCGTCTACAGCGGGTCCGCTAGCAGTCAGGCGCGGGCGGCTGCCGCACCTCCAGGTCCCGGCTCCAAGGGCAGAGAATAGGCCACAGCCCGCAGGAGGGTAGGAGACCCCCCGACTCCGCAGTCCTTTCTCAGGGATGCCCGCCGGTGTTGGGCACAGAATGGAAGCTCACCAGAGCAATTTAGGCTGGATGCATAATAGGAATATGTTTAAAAAAAACTTCCCGATCAGGAGCTGCAGAATCGCACGTCTCCTCCAAATGGCTGCCAGGCTACGCCCCCCCTTTTATATTTCTTAGATCTGGACACAGGGTCTGTTGCAGACGGTGAGAACTATGCCAGATTGTGTAGCGTTGGCAAAATCACTGTGTATGCCTATTAAAGCAGCCGGACACATTTGGCTATACAGATTTTCATTCTTCTGGTACTTTCTCCTCTAGAAAGGCGGTATAGGGCGAACAAACCTAGGTAGGGCACACTACCTATGATGTGAAATCTATTTGGGTATTTAAGCAATTTTAACTTATTTTCATACACTTGGAAGGTTGTTTCTGCCGTATTATAGTTGTGAAGTGATATTTTCAATGTTTTTTTTTTTTTTTAATTCAATAAATTTTTGATTTTTATAAACAGACAAAGTTAAACTGACAGTGCTGAAGCATTGTAAAAACAATATATTGACTATTGTTAATTCACAATAAGAATATACAAAATTATTTCAAAGAGAGCTTGGACGTGGTCTCAATTTGTTAGAATCAAACATCAACACTTGATATATAGATAAAACAATTTCTGAGAGGATCTAAGATGGTCATTTGGGATTGATTTCGATCAAACAAGCCTCAGATATGTGTCGTTTGAATCTCAGCTAATCATCACACAAATGTAAAATTATTATATCAGACATTTGCCATTCTCCATCGGGATTCAACAAACTATCGCTAAAGACCAACCGAAGTTTAGTTGGCATGACGAGCATACGTCGATTCAAGCCACCTTGATCATATCTTAAGAAATGTCTTTTCTGACTTCCTGGCTATAAACACATACTTTTTGTGTGAAACTACTTTGTTTACCAACGATATCCATGCATTAATGTCCGGGCCGCAAGGTGCCATCCATTCCCTCGCTATGCACACTTTAGCGAGCATGCACATATTGTTTACAAATAATTTAGGGTATCTACCAATAGACTCATCTTCAATGTTAGCCAGAACACAGGACACCGGAGTGAGGACATCCTGTGGTATACCTGTGTCTGATATAATACGACATATTTCTTGCCAAAAAAGATTTATCTTTGGACATTGCCATATAAGGTGCCAAAAATCTGCCTCTATTGAGTTACATTTGGGACATTGCGTGTTTGCCCTACCCCCAGTTGCGTATAGCCTATTAGGTGTCATATGTACTCTTAGGAGTATCAACAGCTGTATCTGTTGAAATCGAGCAGACACTGTGGCATTGCGTGTACTGGCCAAGGCTACTTGCCATGCCTCATCAGAGAGTGGACCAATATCATTTACCCATTTTTGTCTAATATGCGCTAGGTCAGATGCATGATGCCCATTCAATAATTTATTATATAAAATAGAAATCAGGCGGCAGGAACCTATTGATGTCATCATTGTTTTAAGCGGTGAGTCACGGAGAAGCAGTGGAGCCCCTCTGAATTGAGCATTAAGTGCATGTCTAAGTTGAAGGAATCTGTAAAAGTATTCCCCAGGGATCTTAAATTCTTCCTGAATTTGCTGAAAAGATTTCAAATATCCTTCCCGATAGATGTCACTCCCCATCTTCCCCATATTTCCCCAACCTGCAGCTCAGAAAGCCCCCTTGTGTGAGCTAACGGGGCATCTGGATCTAATCCCTCCACCTTTAGAATCCGCGAGGCCAATCTCCAAATCATTACAGCTTGTTTAAACAAGGGAATTTTGACAGTTATCAAGCTATCACTAAGGAGTAGTTGAACCGGAGACCATGTTCCTAAGGAACTGTTTGATGTCAGTTTTCTTCTGAGATCTGGTAATTGTTACCTATCCAGCCGTTAGGGGATTCATAAGTCCATGGAATTTTTTGTTGTTTGTATTATGTCTTTAATGTTATTAAAAAACTGTATTACACTATATATACCCTTTTTTCCTTTTTTGGTGGGTTTATGATGATTGACCACTGAAAAGGATTGGTACCAGGAACCCCTTCCTCTCCTATTAAGGACCACCATAAAAGGATTTGATTTTATTATTACTTACCTTTTTAGTGTGGTTTGGAACGTTATAATTATATTCCATGTGATTGCGCTGGTGAGCTGTGTCTATCCTATTGTTTGTGAAATCCATTTACCGCAGCTCTTGCCACTGGAGACGAGTATAGTAGTTTAACCCATTTTATGTATCCCGGACCAATTCCAAGTCCCTCCAGTGTCTCCCACAAGTATTCCCACTCCACTGAATCAAACGCCTTAGCGGCGTCAAGGGACATTATGACGGATGTTGAGTTCATCACTTCGGGGCACTTGCAAATGGGTAAACAGGCGTCTAAGATTAATGGCAGTCGATTTGCCAGGCATAAAGCCCGTTTGATCCGGGTGAACTAATTGTAGTATAACTTGGTTAATTCTAGTAGCTAGAACTTTTGCTATTATCTTAACATCAGTGGGTAATAATGATATGGGCCTGTACGAATCTGTATAGGAAACATCCTTACCTGGCTTGGGTATAACAATTATAAGAGCTTCTGACAGTCAGGGAGTTTATGTTCATATATTTGATTAAAGAGTTTAAGCAGGCAAGGCTAATGAAAGGCTTTATGTTTCCTGTACAATTCAAGAGGGATCCCATCCACCACTGGAGCTTTGCCAGTGGGGAAGGAGTTAATGGCCAACTCCATCTCTTCTACGGTTATGGGGGAGTCTAAAAGATCGCGGCTTTCTGGGCTACGTTTTGGAAGAGATATATCTGCCAAGAAGTTACGAATATCCTGTATCCCATCTTTCAAATCAGAACTATACAGCTGACGGTAGTATTTCGCAAATTCCATGGCAATATCTGGTACCTTATTATATACCACTCCATCATGGTCAGTAATCTTAGCTACGTTTATAGATGATCTCTTGCCTCTAGCTAAATTGGCCAAATATGGTCCAGGTCTATCCCCTGAGGCATATTGGAGGTGAGAAGAAAATAGCAGTTTGAAATTTGCCTTATCCTCCAAGCAGTTTGTCCGTGCCTTTTGCGCAGCTACCCAATCCTGTCTGTCCGATTCAGAGTTATCGGAAAGGTATGTCAGCTCCAGCGTTCTACACATTGTCTCCAGTTCAAGCTCCTGTTTTTTTATAGAACGATTTAAGGCTGACCACTCTCTGTATCAACGTACCTCTAAGGAATGCCTTAAAAGTATCCCACAAACTGGGTCAAAAAAACGGTTCATTATTTAAATCAAAAAACTCGGACCATGCAGCTTCCAATTCGAGACCAGCACCTATTCGTGTTAGCCAAAACGGATTTAGTTTCCAGAATGATTGTCCTCTATGGCCTTCTAAATCAATGCTCAGTGAAATAGGGGAGTGATCAGAGATGCCCCTAGTTTGGTATTGGATTCTCAGTATACGGGGCATAATGTTTTTGGTGTTACTAGGGCCAAGTCAATTATAGAAAATGATCTATGAGTAGGAGAGAAGTATGAGTATTGCCTTTCATGTGGGTGAGTAAGCCTCCATGCATCAAGTAAGCCCATCTCTCTGACCATGTTCGCAAACCCAGTCTCCCGATCTCTACCAGCCAGTTGTGTGCTAACATGTCTGTCTAATGACAAATTCATTACATTGTTAGTCACCGGCACACACTATCGGTAATCCTGGGAACGTAGCTATAAATTCAGCTGTCTTTTTAAGGATTTCATGCGAATACGGGGGAGGGACATATATCGCAAGGAGCAATAATGACATAGAATGTATTCTGCACTTAAGAAAAATATATCTACCCCCCCACATCGGTTTGTATCTGATCTAATACAAAGGGGACTGATTTACGAACCAGTATCGAGACCCCCCTAGACATTGATGTATGAGTCAAGTGATACGCCCAACCCACCCAAGGTTTCTTTAATGACATCAGTCGTCCTCCAACCAAGTGTGTCTCCATTAGGCAAATAACATCCGCTGCATATTGTTTAATTTGCCTAATGACCAAAGAGCTCTTGATTTTGTCATTTAATCCTCTAACATTCCAAAATAAAAAATTAACGTTTAGTGATGTCATCTTACACTATTATGATATATATATAATGGGGAGATCAGATGTCCAGCTCTCAGATAGATAGTATAAACCTTGCCAATTATAGAGGATACAGAAGCAATTCAGCACAAAAAAAAATTCCCAACAATTTACACTCTTCAACCACCCCCCACCCTGTATACCAGCCTGAACTACGGCATACCTCATCCCTAAACTAAACAAACAAACAGAATAAAAGAAAAAAACCCTTCCCTTCTTTTAGCCCCAACTAAGCCTGCGTTAATAGATCCCTACTCCACTACTTACACAGTGTAACTAGGGCAAAAAATATAATTGCCCTAAGGCTTAACACAAATGAGGTCTCCAGGTCTATAAATGTGCACCTGGGACTTCAGAAAAATAAACTCCATTAGGAATATTCTTTGTACCTTAGCATACAATAAAAATTAAAATTTGCATATTACGTGTTTTAGCAATACAAACAACATCAGTCGTATTTCAGATATTCGTATACATACGGACTTTGATAGTTGTAATGACTTAAAAAAAAGAAAAAAATCACATCAGCAGAAAAGAGGTATGCAAGGTTCAGTCTTGGGCTAACGGGAGTCTCGCCGGCCTAACCACAGAGCTGCATCTCGTGGGGATGCAAAGAATTTATTTTCTCCGTCGGCAACCACCCTCAATTTGGATGGATAAATCATGGCATAAGGTATGTTGAGATCTCTCAGGCGTCTTTTTATAGTGGAGAACTGTGCCCTTTCTTTCTGGATCTCTATGGCAAAATCTGGAAACACGGAAATCCCAGACCCATTCCACTGCAGAGGGCCATCTGTACAGGCCAATCGAAGGATAACATCCTGATCTCTATAGTGAAGGAGCTTTGCAATGAGCGTGCGGGGCGGGGCCCCCGGTGGCAAGGACCTAAAAGGAATACGGTGGGCTCTCTCGACTGAAAAATACGGTGAGAAAGAGTCTTTACCGAAAGTGTCAGTCAGCCATTTTTCAATAAATTGTTCTGGTTAATTGCCCTCTTCCCTTTCAGGCAGTCCCACGAACCTCACATTATTTCTTCTCAGCCGCCCCTCCATATCTAACAGCTTTTTCTGGACCGCTAGTACCTGCGTATCCAGGGATCCAACTCTGACACCCAAAGGCGTTATTTGATCTTCTAGGGTAGACGTGCAGGTTTCGAGCTCGCCTACACGTTCTCTGACACATTGCAAATCATGATTTATTAACTATAGGTCCGATGGGACTTTACCAATTTTATCAGAGAGTCGAGTTTCACATGCCGTAACTTCATCAATGACCCTCTGCATTGCAACATCCGAGGGGGTATCCGAGACTGAGGCTGCAGACTCAGCTGGCGAAACAGGAGGGGATTCACTCCCATGGTCAGCAACTTTAGATTGAGCGCCAGAACCTCTAGCATATTGTACCAATTTTGCAGCAGCAGCTGGATGATGGTGTTTCACCATGTTTATATGCAGATAGTACAGTCCGCACAATTATGTGCTTATACACGGAAAAGGCAGAAAATACTTGAGGTGATCTATATGACACACTTTGCAGGGCAAAATAAGATACCCAGGCTTCAGAGGCTTCAAAAAAGGTATCAACAGAGCTCAAGGGAGATGAGAGCACAGTACCTCCGGATGATTCACCAGGCACCCCAGCGTTTTTAAGGCAGATCTTTCTTATTGATGGAAAATGGCGTCTGCCTATCACGTGATCTGGTTAACAGCCCGCACTGTGGTGTCTCAGCGCCGCTTATCAGGCCCTCTCCCAGCAGAGTCCCCGGGTGATCTCACCTTGTCAGCAGCCCAGGAGTGTAGAGCACAGCTTAGACGCACTGTGTACAGTGGAGCCCGACGGCGATACCGCCAGTGTGTCACGCGGCCAGACAGAGCAGGAGGCCCCAGCGAGGAAGTCTCCGGCAGCACCAACAGCGTGGTTCAGCGGTCGGCCCGGAGGATCACCACAGCTTCCACTGCCAGCCGGTTAGTTTTGGGTCCCGGGGGAGAAACAGGATAGGTGTCTGGATGATTGAGACCTGGAGAGCACTTCACCCTATGTGCTACTCCATGCGCTCCTTGGCCACGCCCTCTGATATTTTCAATGTTACTTGCATTGCGAAAATGATCAGAGTGGAGCTGATTTGGGGGCAGCAGGATGCTGAGCATGGGGCTGGTGAACCACGGAGCAGAAGTGTCCTGGAGGCAGCAGGATGCTGAGCATGGGGCTGGAGAACCACGGAGCAGAAGTGTTCTGGAGGCAGCAGGTTGCTGAACGTGCGGCTGGAGGTCCATGGAGCAGAGATGTCCTGGATGCAGCAGGCAGAGCGTTTGGCTGGAGCTCCGTGGAGCTGTCCTGGGAGCAGAAGGCTGCTGATCACCAGTGACCCTGGAGCTGAAGTTTCACTGAGCCCACTCATCACGGATATTGGCTCAGGTGTGCTGGGGGACAGGGCAGAGGAGGGATCTCCCTTTCAGCAGAAGTACAGAGGAAAGCTGGCATTAGTTTAGTAAGCCTCCCTCTGAAAATATTTTACATTTGCAGCATAGTAAATCTGGGCTGATCGAATTTCTCATGCCTCTAATCGGAAATGCAATCGACATCCTAAATGCATGCAATGTTAGGGCATGGAGGAGATTTTTGCGAAATCTCCTCTAAAAACGCTGTGATAAAGTTAAGTGAAACTAAAATTAAGTGAAAATGGAGTGAAAACACATGTTTTCATATTATTTTAGTAAATAAAATTGATATATATGCCCCTAAGTCTTTTTAAAGGCTAATAGTGAATACGTATTTTGCAAGCAAAACTATATGGATTGATTGCATACATGCAAACTATATAGTAGTTGTAAAAAATATATTCAGTGACTCGTGCCAAATAAAGTACATTTCTCTGATGCACAGACTGCACAAGGCAACTTGTGTTAGACACAATTTTACTTTCTTTACCTGAAGTGGAAAGCCTTCACCTTATAGACACGTCCACAGTATGAGAAGCGTGGGTAGCTACTTTCCATGGATACAAGCTACTGTACTGTACCTGCAGGGAGTACAACATGACTCACTATCTTACTTTTGATCCAAAGTAATGTTGATTAATTCCTTTTCTCATAACTTTCACGTAATATGCCTCTGGGCTCTGTCTAATTATGCCGTAGCCCTTTCCTCCTACATTGTGGGATGGGGTGTTTATTACTTTGTGTACTGAGGGGTCTAATATCGCAATCTGCAGTTTCCTGTTTTATTTACGTGATATTACAATTTTGTTTCATAAATATGTATTCAGTTTGGTTACTGTGCTGAGCGTTTTCATTCAGTAGCTGTCGAGTTAACTATTGCTTTCTGTTTTGTGTCTACTATGTTATGTGTGTGCACAACTGCCTGACTATATGATTTGCTTGTTCAGTTTTAATACCTGTTATTCAGTGACTGAGAAATAACAACACTCTGAGTGAGACATTTTAAGATGGGTACACACTTTTCTGATTTATTCTTTTTTGGTCGGGGCGACAAATATGGCGATTTTTCGGTGAATTGAAAGCCACATTATCTGAGCTACAGATGCAGTTTTTTATTAGACAGATTTTCGACCACACTGATTTTGCATATGACTGCTCACAAAGAGGATGACAGTCATTGGAAAACGTTGGAAATATGAGCAAGTTATTGAGAATGCACACACTGGTTGATATCGGGATTGTTGAGGCAGAGATTTTCTGTGTTAGCCGACAGATCAGATAAAAGAAGGAATGCGTTTGTGGATGTTTTTTTTTTATTTATTGGCAAAACTTCAAAACGAACTTTCATAAACTACAATAAATCGGGCCGATCAGCAAATCGACCCAATAATTGTATAGTGTTTACCTAATATAAGGCCACATACCTGTATTTAAGATGCTTTTTTTTGATGCTTGTAAAAATGAATATGGAAGAATCACATTTGATGTGTGTTGTAGAGATTGTGTAGTTTTAATTTAGATGGAATGCTCTAAACACAGTTATAAATATTAGTAAAATCTAAAATTATTATAGATGCAATTTTTTTTTATATACATACATACATACATACTTATACTGTATTTTTAAGTGTTCTGTGTTTACCGGAGTCTGAGGACCTGAGCCGTGTTTCTCAACTCCAGTCCTCAGGGATCTCAACAGTGCATGTTTTCCGGATATCCTAGTTGGTAAGTATTCCTTACTGGCTGGCACATTTTAAAATAACTGCAGGTACTGAGGAGACCTGTAAATCATGCACTGTTAGGAATCCCTGATAACTGAAGTTGGGAAACACTGACCTAAGGAATACAGTGTTTGGTTAAAGCGAGAGTTTGAAGCAAGTAGTGGTGTTTATAGTTTCTACTTGAGGGTCCATATGATATCCACAGGATACTTAGGGGTATAGGCGATGGCGGCAGTCGTCGGGCACCTCAGAGTTAATTTTCAGCCTCCCAGGGTGCACTGAGGTCCTTCCCCTATACCCCACCCCCAAGCCATGGCACCTGAGTTTCGTAGGTTCCCAGCTCGGAGTCAGATCACATTTACAGAGCGGGGCTGTTGGACAGCCCCTGAAGACTCTTTCAGCAGCTTTTGCTGCGATGATATGAGCGGGCAGCATGGACAAGCTAATTAGAGGTCCATGCTGCCGCTCCTTCACCCTGCCGTGCCAGAACACCGGTACTGATCTGGGGACGCCGATTCACAGGCTTATTTGTCCCCAGGCAGGGGGCTCCATGCGGACAGGCTGTGCGTGGAGCAAGGTACTGATTCTCCGCTTCCTCTAGACCACCAGGGACAGCGGGCTGCAGCAGTATGGAAAGTGCTCCAGCGTCCCAGGGGTTAACAGCATGCCAGGGGTGTGTGCTTTCCCTGTCTCACAGGCGGCGCCTCCCCTGCTGCACAGTGCCTTTCCACAGCGGTCTGGCGGGCTGTGGCACCGTTCCTCCCCCGGGCCTGTCTCCTATCAGCTCATCGGCGGCCATTTTATAAAAGTGGCGAATGCTGCTGGATTCTGATAAAGGGGGCATCGCGGTCCCCCGCATACCTCTCCTCCGCTGAGGTCAGTGTATGCAGCACTGTTTCCTACCAGGCTCTGTGTCTGCGTAGTTGATCATAGTGCTTGTAGTGCAGGTGATTTATTTCTGCATTATATGTGACTGTATGCTAGCGCTGTCTGACTGTACTTCACTTCTGACTGTCAGCCATTTTACTATCCCTGTCTTTCTCTCCCTTGCGGTGCAGTGCTGCAGGGTGCTTTTTGCCTCAGTTAAAATTAAGTGTTTTTCTGTGTGGTGCGTCACATACACATCGTTTACACTCATCATGTCTGAGAGTGAACGTAATTATTCTCCTCAGCTAAAACGTACCACATGCCTCAGTACTGTTAGCGGAGGGTGATGTGAACACTGAGGGTTTCTCACATTAATATAAAATATGTATTTGTGAGAATTGGTATTGCACTCTGCCATTTTTATGCAGTAAGTTCCTGCAGCTTGACAAGCATCAGACAGGACTAGTATTTTGGTTTACTACTATAATGTGTATATATGTATGTATATGCTATGTGGTCACATTATACCCAGTGCATGCTGTGTGCTATTACCATGCGGTTGTGCCTGCAGGTATGACGTACACCCTGCTGCTCCACTCTACCTGTTACGAGGCAGGTACATGAGGAGAAACGGCTAATTCTCCCTCCCTGGTAGTTCATGCAGTGTTCACAGTAGTATCTCTCTATACCTTTGTACAGAGACTGACTACTACCTCCAGTCCATGTTGCAGGGATTTCCCTTAAGCCAATATGGAGCACGCTTTAGGCAGAATCCGCATATTGCACCCTTTCGCCTACTCTTCGCTTCGGTGATTAAGTTTCGCGTGTATGCCACGCTAGGTTGGCTGCCTGGGATACGCCAAAGCGAAACTTTTTCAACTGCACGACACTTTTTCGCCTAAGCGAGACCTTTTCGCAAATGCAAGGTTTCGCGTGCAAAAATTTTTTACATGTAAAGGGTATTCAGCGGAATTCCCTTCGTCAGTGATATCACAGGAATGTTAGCTGGAGGTTATCCATTCCTGTAGTTCATTACATGCCTAGTGAGTACTGCAACCTTGCCTAGTTCTCTCGAATGCTACGTATCGCAAAGTGGTACTTTGTTGGAAGTCCATATACTCCCGTACAGGGGATGCTTCCAGACCAGCTATGACTAAGCTGGGTAGCCAGAGAATGGAACAGGGGGCAGATGCCTTCGATCCATATATGCTAATGAGGCAGCCTTGGTTATAGGTCTCCTCACTTCTAGAATTTCCTCGGCAGCAGAGGTGGCGCGCATGGAGAGCTCATGCAGACTCCAAGAAAGGGTTTCAATGCTTACCCTTTAATGGTGAGGTCCTCTTTGGCCCTGTTCTGGGAAAAAATTGTACACTTAGACATGCGGATTTAGCTGCTGCCAGTCATCGGCCCAAGTTCCTTCAGGGTCTGGGACTTTGTCCTTTTTGGCCCTGTTTGACCCAGGGTAAGTCCAGAGAACAGTCCTGACGGGACGGGCCTTCCCCCTGGGGAGGGACCCCAGGGTGGGAGGCCGACTTCTTCAGTTCGCCCAGTGCTGGTATCAGACTACTACAGACACTTGGGTAGGAGAAGTGGTCTCTTACGGGTATGCCCTCTCCTTACGCAGAAGGTCTCCCAGACGGTTTTTCACCACAGTCCTTCAATCAATTAAAGTCAAGGCCCTGGACTTCCAGTAAGTAGGGCACTCTATGCTCCAAGCAGGGGTTATAGTGCCTGTTTCGTTGCCTCTGAGAGGAACAGGGTTTTACATCCAACCCCTTTCTGGTTCTAACACCCAATGGGTCCTACCGACCTATTCTTTACCTCAAGTCCCTCAACAAGTCTTTGAGGGTCCCTTGGTTCAGGTTGGAGACCCTGCGTTCCATCATATTGGCTATGGAGCCTGGGGATTGGACATTCAGAATGCCTACCTGCATGTCCCAGTTGCTTTGGCTCATCAGCGGTTCCTCAGGTTAGCAGTGGTCCATCAATATTTCCAGTTTCAGGTACTGCCCTTTGGCCTTTCGACGGCACCTCGGGTGTTTACCAAGGTCATGGCAGTTATGGCAGCCACCTGCGGATGCAGGGAATCCGCCTGCTACCCTATCTGGATGACCTTCTGCTAGTAGCAGGGTCTATGAGGGTACTTCAGGGCCATCTGCAACGGACAATGTAGTGTGTTGCAGAATCACAGCTGGCTGATAAACTGGAAGTTGTTCCTCACAGACAACGAAGGATCTTTGTGACCGAGGATAAGATCTCTGCGTTATAGGCAAAGATTCATATTTGTCTTCAGAGTCGCCGAGTGTCCCTTCACTCTGCAATGAGGTTACTGGGATCCATGGTGTCGAAGTTCACCATGGTAGAATATGCCAGTTTTCACTCCAGACCTCTGCAGAAGTTGATCTTCTCCACATGGAATGGGTTGCCCCATCAGATGGTGCTTTCTCCAGAGGTACGGCTGTCTCTGGCCTGGTGGCTACAGACGTCCCACCTCAACAAGGGACGCCCCTTTTGGATCTCTGATTGGGTCTGCCTGACGACGGATGCCAGTCTCCAAGGTTGGGGGGTTGGACAGGTCCACACTTCTTTAGGGAAGGTGGCCGACAGCAGAATCTGCTTTTCCAATCAACATATTAGTACATCGAGCGGTATTCAGAGCTCTTCAGCAAGCTAGACTAGTTCTTCACGGAAATCCCGTGCAAGTCCAGTCAGACTACGCCACCACAGTGGCTTGCATAAACCGCCAAGGAGGAACCAAAAGTCAGGCGGCTCTGACACAGGTGTCCCGCATTCTGGCTTGGGCGGAAGGCAATCTCCCAGCCGTCTCGGCAGTGTTCATACCAGGAGTCCTCAACTGGGAAGCAGACTTCCTCAGTTGTCAGGACGTGCATCCAGGGGAATGGTCTCTTCACCAGGAGGTGTTTTAATACCTAGTGAATAAGTGGGGCCCTCCAGAGATAAACCTCATGGTCTCCTGACTGTGTACGGGTCAACAACAAGAGACAAGGAGGCTCTTCTGGTGGACGCTCTGTTGGTCTGGTGGACCTTCTAGTTTGCGTACCTCTTCCCTCCGTTCTCCCTTCTTCCTCGAATACTTCGGAAGTTCAAGCAAGGAGGAGGCACGCTCCTGTTGATATCTCCAGCATGACCCAGACGTCACTGGTACTCAAATCTTTGGATTCTCTCCGGACCTGGGTCATCTGTCTTTGACAGCGTGGCTGTTGAAACAGCCCTTTTAAGGTCCAGCGGTTTTTCTAGCTCTGTAGTTAACACCATGCTCAGAGCTCGGAAGTCTTCTGCAAGAATTTACCAGTGAGTGTGGCATACTTTCTTTGAATGGTGTCGCCCTAGAGGCTATGATCCTCAGGTGTTTGGGATATCCAGGGTTTTGGCTTTCCTACAGGCGGGTTTAGATCACGGTCTTTGCTTTGCTTCCCTGAAGGTGCAAGTTTCTGCCCTGTCAGTGTGGTTTCAGTGTAGGATTGCTACTCTTCCTGATGTCCGCACCTTTATGCAAGGTGTACTTCATATTCAGCCTCCCTTTGTTCCACCAGTGGCTCCTTGGGATTTGGCTGTGGTCCTGAGGGCTCTCCAAGGACCGCAATTTGAAACACTGGGCTCAGTGGATTTCGAATGGCTTACAGCTCAGACTGTTTCTTCTGGCCATTGCTTCGGCCAGAAGGTTGTCAGATTTGGGGGCTCTCTCATGTCGCCCTCCCTTTCTGATTTTTCTTAGGGACAGGGCTGTGCTTCGCACTCGCCCTGTTTTCCTACCTATGGTGGTATCTAGTTTCCACATTAATGAGGAAATTATAGTTCCGGCCATTTAATTCCCCCAGACCTATCAGCTTGTGAGGCCTCCTTGGATGTGGTATGTTCTCTAAAGGATTTATGTTGACCGTACCAATTCATTTTGGAAGTCTGGCTCTGTTTGTCCTCTATTGTTTACCTAAGAAGGGTTGGCCTGTCACTAAGCAGAGTTTGGCAGAGTGGATTCACATGGCAATTTCTGAGGCTTACATTCATGAGGGTCTTCCCGTACCATCCTCTCTTAAAGCTCATTCTACTTGGTCTGTGGGTCCTTCGTGAGCAGCTCGTTGTGGTGCCTCTGCTGTTCAGCTCTGCAAGGCAGTCACGTGGTCTTTTGTCCATACCTTTGTGAGGTATTATGCATTTGATACCGTCACCGGTCAGGATGCTTCCTTCGGGCGATGGATTCTCCTTTCAGCACAGGAGCATCCCCACCCTTAAAGGATACTGCTTTAGGACATCCCCAAGGTATCCTGTGGATACCCTATGGACCCTGAAATAGAACATATGAGAGATGGTAAGAACTTACCCTTGTTATCTCTATTTCTACGAAGTCCATAGGGTTCCACAGGACTCCCGCCCTGTCGCACCTGTACTGCAGATGGGCTTTGTTCTGGTCACCGGTTTTTCCGTCCCCTACTGGTGAAAATGTGATTCTTGTGTGTTCCAGACTTTCTTCTCTTTGTTCTCCACCTCCGGCCTGTGGCTTCTTACGTAAGCGAGATGCCTTGGCTCGGGGGCAGGGTATAGGAGAAGGACCCCAGTGCATCCTGTGAGGCTGAAATTTGACTGAGGTGCCCGATGTCTGCCGCCATCGCCTATACCCCAAGGTATCCTGTGGAACCCTATGGACTTTGTAGAAATAGATAACAAGGGTAAGTTCTTACCATCTCTCATATTTTCTGTAGTGTTCATTCTAGCACCCTGCACCTGATAAAACCAGAAGAGAGATGAGCTCTTTGGTGGCACACTGGAATACACAGCTTTGCTTTATGGGATTAGATAGGGAAAACCAAATTAGAAAAACAAAAAATAAAATGGCAAACAGTCACAACTCATGCAGTTCCTCTATCCTGTCTGGGATGTTGCTCTACTCTGGTGCTTCTCGCACACAAACTGCTGAATCTGAGCAGTGTGTTGCATCGCTGAGTGTGCTAGAAGCACCAAAGCAGAGAGTGACACCCCAGGCAGGATAGAGAAACTGCACGTTTTGTGACAGGTGCAGGGTGCTAGGTGTTTGCTATTTTTTGTTTTGTTTTGTTTTGGGGTTTTTTTCTGATTTGGTTTTCCCTATCTAATCCCATTAAGCAAAGCTGTGAATTCCAGTGTGACACTAAAAAAGCTAATCTCTTCTGAATAAAATGCAGATCAAATCTTTTTAGCTTTAATTGTATTACCTTTTTTTTCCCCCCTAAAGTAACCCAAAAAATGGTTTTCTTTTTATTTGTGCAATTTTACTCCAGGCGTATATACGGGTTAATACGTAAATTTGCTGTGGTCTCATAACCAATTGAGAAAATAAATATATACAATTATAATAAGTAAATTTACATGCTCATTATACTTGTATTTTCCAAAGTTAGCTATCAGATCCTAGAAAATCTTTGCATATAATAGTTTTGTGTTTCGGCCAAATATGTTTTATTTTTTGTGTATAATAGTAACAGCACTATGGTTTGTATACAAAGTAGGTATGTGGGGGTTTGATGTTTCTCTTCGCATATCTAAGTGGCTTCAAGGTTTTTGACCTCAAGACCAATTTTGCATTACCGCGGGAATGCGCACTCCCAATACCCATGATATCCAATATAAAAAAAATTGGTTGCAGTTTTTTTTTTTGCGGGCAAAATCCAGTGGGAAGTGAACTCTTTTTTTTTTTTTTTTTTTTTTTTTTTTTTTTTTTCCTCCACATGTGGACAACTGCTGAGGCTGTGTGCGAGGAGCAGGTGTTTGCGGCAGTAGTGTGTGCAGTGTTAGGGGTAGTGTGTGCAGGGTTAGGGTTAGTACCTGTCCTGTGCCCAACTTATCCATGGAAGCTGTCAGCGACGCTAGAGAAAAGACAGAGGAGGACAGCACTACAGGACTAATTAAGCTAATTGGGAGCTTCCAATTGCTTAAGTAGTCATTGGGGGTGTCCAAAGGGTTCTTCTAGACACCTTTATGTAGGACTGAATTCTCCCTGACCCCTAAACTTGTAATTAAGTTACACTTGCCATCTGGGCCCTTGAGGAAAGGGTGGTTTAGCATTTTCCAGTGAAACCTACCTACACAACTGCTTCCTACAGTACATGAGACATAAGAGGTCATACTACCATCCTCCCTTGTGCCTATTGTACCGTTTTAATTTATAGTGCCTTTGGGCGATATAGTGGAATAAATAACCCGCATTAAAATATCTTTGTCACTCATTGGAGTTGAAATAAATGCTATATTTACAGTATGAAGTGCAAGCAAGCAGAACATGATGGTTTTGTATTATATAGACCATGCACCATTGCATTTAACGCTAATTCTTATGACCTTTCAAGTATGTGTACAAAGTAAATGCATCACATCTCTCAGCTGGTAAATATTTAGCAGCTGCTGTGTTCTCGCGCTGATATTCTGCATCTACTTAATGGTCTGATGAGGTTTTCCCTACTTAGTGACTGCTGTAATAGTTTTCCTGTTATTTTCTCCACCTAGTTACCCTGTATTATTGACATGGATTTTCTCATTAATGTATTGCGCTAAATTCTAACCATGTTTCAATATTGAAGGAAGGACCTGTTACATTTCTAGATTCATAACAGGGTGACAAAACTGGTTCACTGTGTATGTACCAAAATACGGTTATGCATGCCTAGTACATCATCCATTAACCACTCAACAAATATCCCCTGTAGTAAGGGGGGAAACATCCTTGGGTTCATGTGGATGTAAAAGACAATTCAGGAAACCATGGATACTGTAATGACAACGTATTGAAGTTAAGTACTCAATGCATATGCTATCTAGCAGTTTTCTGGCAAAAGAAATTTTTTCATGGACACGATCGTCTAATGGACTAACAGTAGTGGAGAGAGTACATTGCGGACGGGCGTATCTACCCATTGGCCACGATGGCACTCGCCAGGGGTGCCGGCCAAAGGGGGGGCGCTGCCTGGCAGTGCCACCAGCAGCCAATGGGTGGACTAACCCCGCTAGTCCCCCGGGCCCCAAGTGTAGGGCAGACCGCAATAAGAGCGGTCTGCCTTACACAGTTTACAAATACACAGCTGCCAGCGGCGACTGTCTGTTTGTTATAGCTGCCAACCAATGAGAGTCAGATAGACTCTCATTGGCTGCTGCGTCCACGGAGGGAGCCGGCTGGAGATCACTCATGAGAGAGTGATGGGAGAGACATCATGATGTCTCTCCCATCCCATAGTGCAGAGTGAGACCGGGCCAGGAGGAGTGGACAGTGGCGGTCGTTGGCAGGAGCTGGGATCAGGTAAGTTGCTTTTTTTTTTTCTGGCACAGTGGGGGAGTATGGTTACTAGGGGGCACTGTATAGGGGGTGGCCGCTACTGGGGGCACGTTATGGGGGGGATGGACGCTACTGGGGGCACTGTATTGTGGGGGCCGCTTCTGGGGGCACGTTATGCGGGGGGATGGATGCTACTGGGGGCACTAATGTGGGGGCCGCTACTGGGGGTACGTTATGGGGGGAATGGTCGCTACTGGGGGCACTGTATAGGGGGCACTACTACTGGGTGCAATGCATAAGGAGGACTACTACTGGGGGAACTGTATGGGGGGACTACTACTAAGGGCACTGCATAGGGTGGACTACTACTAGGGGCACTGCATAGGGTGGACTACTACTGGGGGCATTGTATAGAGGGGACTACTACTGGGGGCACTGCATAGGGGGGACTACTACTGGGGGGCACTTCCTGAAATTATGGGGGGAGGGGGGCGCCAGTCCATTACCTTGCCAGGGGCGCTCGGATCCCCAGATACACCCCTGATTGCGGAATGAACTCCGGCTTTTACAGGTGTCGGCAGATAGTTCTGAGTCGCTGGACATTGACCAATTTGCATACTGCCTTATAGGGTGGCAGTAATGGGACCTTGGCTACTACTTTAAATTGAACTTTTTTGCGTTGTCTAGGTGCAGTTTTAGCAGATGTGCATATAAACTTTATGTGCGCATATCCAGTGTATAATTGTGACCCTTGAAGTTAAGGCATATCCAGTGTCCACTTTCAATCATTAATATGAATTGATGATAAATATAAATGTAATCTAGAAATTGCTTTGTAAGATATTTTTTTGACATTTTTACAGATCTGCGCATTTCTAGCTCTGACCGTAAGCCCACAAAGCACAACCTACTGTCATCAGATAAAGGAATGGCGGCATGAGCTTGTGTATTGTAGGAACATTGCACATACAGATAGGTGCAATAGGGCTAAAAAAAATACACTGCAAATATAAAGTTGACCAATAATCACCACAGTATAAGATGGCGTGACAATGTAAGACTGGGCTTCCATAGTGCCATGCGGCTAGTCTGTCTCGCTTACCCAGTAAGCCATACATCACTATAGAGCCAGAGGGCGGGCTGCTGTTTAGCGTGATAGACCTTTTAGTAGTTGGTTTGCTTTAAAAAGAAGTTTCATTTTAATGATCTAAACGGTTAACTGTTAGTGGCTCTTAGTATATGCAGTCAGATTGATTTGACTTTCTCTTGGAAAAAACAATGAAGAGAAAAGGTCATTGTATGAGTCAGAGTAATGGCACAATGCATGTAGATATGAAGGCAGGCTTTCTGGTTGATGGTACTCTAACTGTGCTTGGCAGAAATTAAAACGGAGGGCTGGAAAAGTCTTAAAATGCTGATTAACTGTTGTGTCAATAATGTTGACCTTTTTAGTCTAAATACCTGCTTCTATAGCTGTATATAAAGAGTGCATATTACACAGTCACAATTTATTGGAGATCCTGCTAGACGCTTGTTGTCATTTTGTTTACACTTGTGTACTTTAACTACGTTAATCACATCAATTACTCATTCATTCAGCATAAACCTATATTCATAGACTTTTAACTCATGTGCTACAGTATGTGAAATGGTTCCTTATGATTGGTCACCTATGGGGTGGTATTGTAAATTTCTTTCATTTTTTTTTTTTGGCAACACTAAAAACAAAAAAGTCTAAATTTTTCATTAATTTTTTCCTGCTTCATGCACTGACAAGTTTTCCAGCTGAGCCTACAGAGGGCGGTTGGATGGGGCTCCTCGTCTGTGCACAGTGAGCATACGCAGGCAGATGGGCTATACAGGGAGTGTGTGGGTGAATGGGGCTCTGCAGCTGTGTGCAGAGACAGTGTGTGGCCCGATGGGGCTCTGCAGCTTTGTACAGAGCGCCTGGATGGATGGGGCTCCTCTGCTGCACGCACAGGGAGCACAGGTGGGTGGGACTCCCCAGCTATGCGAATTGAGGCTCCTCAGCTGTGTGCGGAGGGCGGGCAGATGGGGCTCTGCAGCTTTGAACAGAGAGCGCGTGCGCAGATGGGGCTCCTCGGCTGTGAGCAAAGGGGGCAGGCTGGATGGATTTCCTCAGCTGTGCGCAGAGGCAGGGAGGGTGGATAGGGCTCCATCTCTGTTCTGAGAGCGCGGGCGGATGAGGCTCTTTGGATGTGGTAATGGTGATTCTAAGAGACTGTTCTCTCTAGTACAGAGATGACTGACAACGCCTCATGATTATATTTTGTGAGAAATTCATGTTTACCTCTGATTTCATTTGTGAGCCTAATCAGTGTGTTTATGCCCATTATGGCAGTGTTCATTGCAAGTAAAGTCTCAGTGATTGAACTACTTCAAGTCTCAATGTTCAGTGTATTTTTCTTCCTACACCCGCATTTACTGTGCCTGTAAGCCATTTTAATGGAAATTACTTCTGAATCTTTAGAGATGGCAAACATGAAAGGAACCCTCAGAATGTTTACTTCCTGTTGCCTGAAATGCTTCATGTTTAAATATATTTCCCTTCTTCTCACTTTCATCATACATAATAAAGGTTATTTGCTTTCCGAAAGTAATTCTGAGCATCTGGTTGGAAAAACTATTCTCTAGTGAACTATTTTATAGAAAATATACGATAGAGTTCCAACGTTCTATAAATGTAAAGTACACATGGTTATTATACATTATTTTGGACAACAGAGATCCTTATCTCTCAGCATATTTGTAATACTGAGTGGATCTGTGTGATTCAGCTACCCTATTCAAAGGGGATGTAGTTCAGAACCTGGCAGTCGCAATACCAACACCGGAATCCTGACAAGGATCCAGAAGCCTGGCTCGACAATCCCTGCGGGCCTCGAACCCGAAGGTAAGTTTAAGGTTAGGCACTAGCGGGGAGGGGTGGATTAGGGGAAGGGTTAGATTACTTACCTGCAGACGTCGGGATTCCAACATCTGTATTGCGGCCACTGGCATTCTGTGCGCCGAGATCGCATACCCAACTCATTCAAAGCGCATACTTTTTTTTTTTTTTTACAGTAGAAGTTTGAGCTGACAGTTATTACACAGATTAGTTTTCATGCTAGACAATCAGTTGTGTTCAACTGCTCTCTGCAACTGAAAGACACTAAATTGTGTGTGTGTGTAGATGTGTGTGTAGATGTGTGTGTGTGTGTATATATATATATATATATATATAGCTATAGCGCCAGGGAATTTATATAGCACCAGTAGGTGTGGTATATCAAACAAAAATAGTGTATAGAAGATAGTGTCACTTATAGAAGGCGCACAGCTCAATCGGATACATTTTATAACAATTTAAAACACAAATCTAAACAATGGAATTAGGTGAGAGCTCCATAAAGTGCCACAAATAAACGTAAAGGGGAGCATCCACTACACGATTTTAGTAGGCGATTGAACGATAATGACGCCGTTATCGTTCAATCGTTTATAAATCGTGCAGTGTTTGGTCGTTAACGATCAACTATGCGCGCACCCTCTGGTCGTTTGATCGTCTCGTCAGTCGACTGAACATGCAGGTCAATTTCACTTGATCTATTAAAGATAGTTTGAAAATCATTTGCAAATCGTTTGAAAATCTTTTCCAAATCGTTCAGACTGAAAGATAAAATTTCAAGGGAAAAAATCAAGGGAAAATCGTTTAGAGATTGGACAGGGAGTAGATCGTCTAGTGGATGTGCCCCATAAGTGTTTGTGCAACTAGTTGCGCCATCCATGCGCATCGTGGCAACGATGACGGCGGCTACATCTGTATGGTATACAGTCAGGTCCATAAATATTGGGACATTGACAGAATTTTCAGATTTTGGCCTCTATTCACCACCACAATGGCTTTGAAATGAAACAAACAAAATGTGATTTAACTGCAGACTTTCAGATTTAATTTGAGGGTAATTACATCCAAATCAGGTGAACGGTGTAGGAATTACAACGGTTTCTATATGTGCCTCTCACTTTTTAAGGGGCCAAAAGTAATGGGACAAACTAAACAATCCTAAATCTAACTTTCACTTTTTAATACTTTGTTGCAAATCCTTTGCAGGCAATTACAGCCTGAAGTCTGGAACGCATAGACATCACCAGACGCTGGGTTTCATCCCTGGTGATGCTCTGCCAGGCCTCTACTGCAAATGTCTTCAGTTCCTGCTTGTTCTTGGGGCATTTTCCCTTCAGCTTTGTCTTCATCAAGTGAAATGCATGCTCGATCGGATTCAGGTCAGGGGATTGACTTGGCCATTGCATAACATTCCACTTTTTGCCTTAAAAAACTCTTTGGTTGCTTTTGCAGTATGCTTCGGGTCATTGTCCATCTGCACTGTGAAGCGCCGTCCAATGAGTTCTGAAGCATTTGCCTGAATATGAGCATATAATATTGCCCGAAACACTTCAGATTTCATTCTGCTGCTTTTGTCAGCAGTCAGATCATTAATAAATACAAGGGAACCAGTTCCATTGGCAGCCATACATGCCCACGCCATGACACTACCGCCACCATGCTTCACTGATGAGGTGGTATGTTTTGAATCATGACCAGTTCCTTTCCTTCTCTTCTCTTCCCATCACTCTGGTACAAGTTGATCTTTGTCTCATCTGTCCATAGGATGTTGTTCCAGAACTGTAATGGTTTTTTAGATGTTGTTTGGCAAACTCTAATCTGGTCCTCCTGTTTTTGTGGCTCACCAATGGTTTGCATCTTGTGGTGAACCCTCTATATTCACCCTTGTGAAGTCTTCCCTTGATTGTTGACTTTGACACATATACACCTACCTCCTGGAGAGTGTTCTTGATTTGGCCAACTGTTGTGAAGGGATTTTTCTTCACCAGGGAAATAATAATTTTGTCATCCACCACAGTTGTTTTCCGTGGTCTTTTGGGGTTGCTGAGCTCTCCGGTGCGTTCTTTCTTTTTAAGAATGTTCCAAACAGTTGATTTGGCCACACCTAATGTTTTGCTATCTCTCTGATGGGTTTGTTTTGATTTTTCAGCCTAATGATTGCTTGCTTCACTGATAGTGACAGCTCTTTGGATCTCATATTGAGAGTCGACAGCAACTGATTCCAAATGCAAATGTCACACCTAGAATCAACTCCAGACCTTTTACCTGCTTAATTGATAATGAAATAACGACGGAATAGCCCACACCTGTCCATGAAATAGCTTTTGAGTTGATAGGCCCATTACTTTTGGCCCCTTAAAAAGTGGGAGGCACATATTGAAACTGTTGTAATTCCTACACCGTTGGATGTAATTACCCCCAATATTTATGGACCTGACTGTATATTTTTTTTGTATTCATCTGGAAGACCCTTCGCTTGTCTGCACACAGTAAAATGTGTCATTAAGTCATCTCTTTTCTCTTGCAGGAGGTTATGGACAAACCAGTCAGCCAAAGACTCTTTGTAACCAGAATCCAGCAAGAATTTGAATGTGACACGTTTTTACCAGAGATTGATATCCAATCATACAAGCTGCTGTCTGAGTAAGATGTACAGTTGTGTTACATAAGATGGGTTGTGTGTAATTATTGTGCACTTCTTTGCATTTAGACAATGTGTTTGACCTCAAAAATGTTGATTCCTATTAATATGATTTTTTATCTAGACAGCCATATTGCGATACTCATTAGTCCATAATTGTATTGCATGTCTCCCAGTGATCTTGGTCGCATTTATATTTTTTATCTCGCGCTAGCTGTGGCCAAACGTCATTAAGTTTTGTGGTAAGCAGTTCCAGACCTGCTTACTGCTGTGCAGCATATTGCCTGAAACTTGTGTGTTTGTATATATTTTTTACTTGTGCTTAGTATTTCTGATACTTTTACTTGACCTTAGTATCTCTCAACTTTCAATTTGATTGCGCTTCATGTTTGTTTTTGTATGGCATTAGTCATTGGAATGTAACATATTTGATAAGTATAGGTAGAATGAAATGTGCATTATATTTCAAGTGAGCTATTCTGGGTCACGCGTGAATGCCTGAGCGACTAGCAGCACCTCTGATCTTTATATTATGTAATCTGCGTGGTGGGTTCCTTGCCACACTTTGGAGTTGGTACGCTGTACCTAAAAAATGTCAATGGGAGCTATGGGAAACACCAAGCTTATGTTTTAACCTGGTCTGTAAACTTTTCTTAACCTAGTTGTCAAGTCAACCGATTCAAAGGTTTGGCCGTGACTGAGCAACAATCAACAACGTTTTATTTTTATATATTGGTAGGGAAGGGATTTTTTAGACTTTCTGTACAATTCACAATTACTTTTACTTCGTTTTATTGGTTGCTGCAAGTATTTACTTAAATAGCTGTGCATATTTTTTACAAGTGGCAATTCAAAGTGCAAATAAGTGTTGTGCATGTGGGAATGTAATGAATTCCCTCAATAGATTAAACAAATCTTAATTTAATGTTTGCAAGGTGAAAAAAAAAAATGAAGAAAAATGAAGTTCTATAGATAATAGTACTGTTTTTAAGTTGTGTTTCCTTGCAAAATTTGATTGTATGTAAATGAATGTACACATTCAGAATTATGATAAAACGGAGCCAAGCTCCAATTTGTTGACATTCAGCTGAAACCTTTGAAGTGTTAATGGATATTTATTTTTTTATATTATGATTTTTATTTGCTTAAAGTCAGTGATTAAAGACTAATAGCAGAGAATGACATTACTATGTGCGACCATTACCGGGCTCAGCAGTGTTCACTTTGCTACCCAAAATAAATCCGCATTTGTCCTATTTTTTTCTTTCCAGATACCCCGGCATATCATCTGAAATGCAGGAAGAAAATGGCATCAAGTACAAGTTTGAAGTCTTTGAAAAAATTCTATAGCTGAGGAACTATGCAGTCAGAAACTAATGCTGTTGGCAACCATCGGACACAACCTAAACTACTTTTTTTTTTTTTTTTGACCCTTGCATTGTCATTAAGAGGTGGTACACGCGGGCAATGGAAAACATTGCTAGTGAGGAGAGTAGGCAAAAGCTTGTTTTTTCTTTAGCAGATAAATGAAAGCTCATAAACACACCTCCAAAGCTTCTCTGCACAATAGTTCTATACCTAAATGGTTCCTATTGTATTTTAGAAAAGTTAAAACTTGTAACTGTTGCAGACTACAACACAGTGCATGCTTCTAAAAGTATGTGCACAGCTCCATTTTTAATGATCAATCCTCTGTGTTAATCTCACACAAATGACCGGCAATCGTGCCAGTGTTCAGGGCGATTTGCCTTCACCCTGGACATCGTATGATTGCCGGTACATACTGCACAATTTAATGAACGACAGAACTCATGCGACCAGCGAGAACATTTGTCGTGCCGATATCGTCCTGGTGTTTATGCACGTTTACAGTAACATAAGAGCCTTTATAGATGATGTGTTTGTAAAGTTTTTGTTTCCTATTGTCCCTCAATAAAATACTGTTTTTGTGATGTGTAGTTTTTGAGGACGTATTTGTTTCCAAATGCATTTATAGAGTAATGTATCTGGGTCTGATTCTGAGTTGAGAATAATAAAAAAAGCAAGAAATTGTGCATCTTGGTAAAAAGCAAGTACACTGCAGGTGGGATAGATTTAAAATGTGCAGATAAATTTTAGATTTGAGAGCCTTGTCCAAACTGAAATCTAAATTGTAGTGTAAAAATAAAGCTGTCCAACATTTGTGGGCTTCATGCAACAGCAGCCAGTTTGCTGTATAGTTTGTTCAGGTGCAGAGTTACAGTACCTGTTCACCCACCTTAGCGTTTTACCCTTTTTGTTACATTACAACCTGTAATTTTATTTATCTTTTTAATCTGAATTTTATGTGATGGATCTGCACAAAATAGTCTAATTTGGTGATGTGAAATGAGAAAAGTGTGTGTGTGTGTGTGTATATATATATATATATATTAAAAGAATCTTTATAAATAAAATTCAGAAAATTGGCATGTGCATATGTAATCACCCCCTTTGCAATGACTCACCCCCTTTGCTATGAAGCCCCTCAAAAGTTCTGGTACAACCAATTCCCTTCAGAAGTCACATAATTAGTGAAATGAAGTCCACCTGTGTGAAATCTAAGTGTCTCATGATCTGTCAGTATAAACACACCTTTCATGAAAGGCCCCAGTGGCTGCAACATCACTAAGCAAGAGGCATCACACCATGAAGACCAAGGAGCTCTCCAAACAAGTCAGGGACAAAGTTGTTGAAGTACAATTCTGGGTTGGGTTATAATAAAAAAAAAAAATATCCAAATCTTTGATCATCCCCCGAAACACCATCAAATCAATCATCATCAAATGGAAAGAACATGATCCACAACAAACCTGCCAAGAGAGGAACGTCCACCAAAACTCACAGACCGGGCAAGGAGGGCATGTGACCACAATAAGTCGTACACTCCTTAGAGCTGAGCTTTATGGAAGTGGCCAGAATAAAGCCACTACTTAGTGATAAAAATAAGAAGACACAATTTGAGTTTGCCAAAAGGCAGGTGGGTGACTCCAGAATTTTGTATGGAGGAAGGTGCTCTGGTCGGATGAGATTTCAAATTTATTTTCAGCCATCAAGGAAAACGCTATGCCTGGCGCAAACCCAACTATGAACTCCTAATACTCTTTATACCCTAAAGTTGCTATTTGGCGTCGCAAGTCGCACTAGAAATAATTGCTTTCCAGACTTTGTGGTTCCAAAGCACAAAAAGTTATTCACATAAAAGCATTCAGTTACACGCCTTGATCTAAACACAATTTAGGTCAAAAGATTATACATACATTAAGGTACAGTCGTTACATACGCAAGCGCTCTGGTTCCAAATTTCCCAGCATCAACGATCAAGCATCCGCCAACAGCAAGAAGATGACTGACTACCATAAATAGAGAGCTTGCATATATACCCTTACAGAGAGAGGCAATATAATAGAATGAGTTGGCATAATCCCATTGGTTCTTCCTCCTGGTTCTTCTGTTACGATACAGTTCATAGGTCAGTTTGTATTGTAATAGTTCAGCCCTCCAACGGCTGTGTGCATTTTCCCGCCGAAGAACAAGTCTAAACTGGCTAATAAACATTACATTACAGAGTACATTTCAATGCCTAGCTCTCTATAATCCATAACTTGCATACGCATGTTGCGATGGAACCGGAAATCTGCAAATAAACAGTGGTTTAGGATAGCACAAAACATGGTCTGCTTATCATGTACTAAACCTTAGTTACCAAATATTTGTATTTCACAATAGACTTGATAACGAATAAAACCTTTTAATATTAACCTTAATGCTAGGGGAAGCTTTTGTGTAAGTATGCAATGTGTCAGTGTGGAGACATTAAGAAAAGACACTAGTATGCATTGTGCATCTACGGGTTTGTGGAGTATACCGTGGTACGTGCTTTACGGGGTTGTTCATATGTGTATTAATAAATGTACGTATTGCTTTAATCAGGACTTTTTAACAGTGCTCTATTGCGTGGGAGACGCACGACGCTAAATAACCTAGAGTTGTATATATTGATACTGTGGGAAATGTAAAATAGCGCTGTTTAGCCATTCGCAAAATGGCATCATGCAGATTTTGATTTTATAATTTAGTTCTCAGCCAACCATCCGGCTTCGACAGTCCACCCTTTGATAGCAAACAATACGCTATCACACTCTGGTCTTTTATTTTTAGTCTACACTATGAAATATTTTTTAATGTTATATTATGGGATGGAACAATGTGGTCATTAAACCATCAATAATGTGTCTCTGTTCAAAATGATCTTGCGCGCTTAATCAATTAATTAATTAGCAGCTGTCCTATTGAGTGTAATCAGACACCTGATTGACACTCTATTATTGGGAATAGGGGGGTTCTGGACGCACTATTTATATTTGAAGTGGGATAAAAAAGGGGGTTATAATTAATGTGTCTTTGGGAAGGACCTAAAACTACCCTTATATGCACACCGCGGATCTTGGGAGATCATTGGGAAGATGTGGGGATGCACCTAACTTATAAAGGAAGTCTTGAAGGGGATAGGGACTTACATTATTTAGGATGTTTAAAATAACATTTAATAATACATTTCATGCATGGCTAAATCTATACATCATCTGATGGTACATTCTAATTCAGGGTTGTAGTACAGTTCTTCCTTGACCTTGGTATCCATAATATCATTGCTCACCACCATATTGGTTCACCCTTGCACATTTTCCACACTTCAATACATTAGAAACACACCTGACACATAAACCAATTACTAAGATGACAATCTGTATAAGGATCAGGAGCTTACCCACAGTAGCAACCAGTTCCTGGACCCATTCTCCTAGACCGGAGAACCATTTCACAGGGTTCAACCAAGTGAACCACTCCTACCTTTTCCTCTACTTCAGCCACTGAAGCATTATGGTTCTTCCGAAATTCCTATTTTAACTGCAGAATTTCATCCATCTTCCGGTCTATCACCTCCCTGGGGTCACTAGTGTTATTTGTGATACACGTGCAGCGCTTGACACCAAATTGGGTGGCCAAAGTTACATAGTACCCTCCAGTGACTGCTGTTAAATAATTTAACACTAGCCTATGTTGCACAAGTTCTTTCTTATAAGCTTGTAATTCTCTACCGCAATACCTGAATGTGTCATCATACATCTCGGTGATATTATCTATTCATTTAGCAAGACCTTGGATATATCTAAAATTTAAAGTACCCCGAGCGATCCTGGTGGGATCTAATGCTACCAAAATTTAGAAACCAGTTGTTTCACTAATCAACTGTGTAGCTGCATGTATGTCACCAGGTATCATGTTTCTCTTGTCACGATGTTCATAATGCATATGAAGATATAGAGATGGTGTGTCTATGGATACCAAGCATTTCACCATGTGTAAGGGTCATAACTTCTGGAACTACTCTTCCTAGGTAGCATAAACCTTCTGAACTCGGAGAGAGCCACTTATATGCTTTCCTTCCACATATAAAATACACATCATCAGGGAGAACATAAGGAATAGAATGCATCAGAATCGTCAAACACATTTCCCTAGCAAGTGATGCTTTCTCAGGTTCTCCCATTTGACTCATACAATATTCTGGTTGTATAACCTTGGCACAGTATCCTTCTGGTACCCTACCAACCATTTCCTTGGTGGAACTAAGTGTATATTTATACCGGAAATGTCTCCCACCTAGGCTAATGGAGTGTAAAAGTTCAAAATTAATAGGTTCATTATCAGCTCTTAGTGAGGAGGTCATCGTCTGGTTATTCAGTCACCTCCCAACTTCCTGGTTTGTTGGAGTTGGTGATGTTCAAACATAAAAGTGATCTATCTACTTGGTACCGGTGGAGCTTAAAATGGGGTGGTTTGGACGTAAGAAATTTTCCTTCCAGTACAAGAAATTACTATACTGGGTTTGGTCAGATACTCCCCCGATTGGTTTAGCACTCCTTTTTCTGACTCCACTCCATCAATATCACCATCGACCTTTTCCTCCATCATCTGCCCATCATTACAGAAATGGGACATCCTGAACCAAACAAAGATGAGAACTCTGGAAGAAAATGATAACACATACCCAGCCCACCACTCGATTGTTGGAACAGTGGGCTGCAAATTACCCTAGCTCAGGTTATTTAACTCTCTCGGAAAAAGCTTGCGATTGACAGGTCTACGTTATCTGCCTCGACTCCGCCTTGTATCTCCATCGGTTGGTTGACCTTTCTGCAGTGAGTGGAATGGACCCAGGTATCTCTCTGCTACTTTCAAGGAAGTTGTACTTGTCAGCAACACTTGATACGGACCTTCCCACCGATCTGTCGGACAACATGAACCTAAGAAATTTCTGATCATAACAAATTCTCCAGGTTTGACATGACAGTTTGTTTCAGGCATATCAGGTGACAACAATTTCAGTTTCTGCTGCTGCTGTTTCAACTGTTTACTCATTGTTATAAGATAATCTCATTGTTACTCTTCAAATCTTCCTGTGGACTTACAATAAAATGAGGTTGCCTACCAAACAGTATTTCAAAGGGGGACAGATTAAGAGGGGGGCCTAGGAGTTGTCCTGATGCTATGAAGTACTATCGGTAAGGTTTCTTGCCATCTTAGTCCAGTTTCCGCCATGATCTCAGTTTATTCTTAATAATACCGTTAACCCTCTCCCTTGGCACTCGCTTGCGGTCTATAGGGTGTGTGAAGTCTACTATTAATACCCATCAACTTACACATGTTCTGGAAGACAAATGAATACCCCTATCACTTTCTATGATTCTAGGGATACCGTACCTGCATGCAAATTCCTGAACAATCTTTTTAGCAGTGAACGCAGCAGTATTGGTGGCAGCTGGGTATGCCTCTACCCAGTTAGAAAAACATCTGTACAAACTAATACATACTTGAGGTTCCTGCAGGGTGGTAATTGGATGAAATCAATTTGTATTACCTGAAAAGGTCCGTCTGTCGGAGGGATGTTGGATTTCTCAGTCGGTATTGTCTTCCTGACATTCTTCCTCAAGCAGGTCAGGCAGGACATTGCCCTTTTTTCAGCTTGAGAAGAAAAGCCTGGTGCACACCAATATGCTCTGACCAACTTGCACATACCTTGTTTAGCTAGGTGAGTCAGACCATGCGCTGTCTCAGCTAGGCTTGGGTAGTATGCCTTGGAAGCCACCGGCTTACCTTGTCAATCTCTCCAGAGGACTCTTGCCCACATCCATTTGATCTCCAGACTGCCTTTTCCTGAATGGAATACACATTTTGCATAACAATTATTTTCTGCGCATCAAGTGCCTGAAAAACCATCATCTGATCAATTGGTATATTCATTTTCAACCCTGCTGCCCACTTGGCAGCTTCATCTGCTCTATTATTTCCCAGTGACACCGGATCATCCTCGCATGTATGGGCTTTACACTTAGTGACGGCCACGGCCTTAGGCATTTGAATCGCTGTCAATGGTCCTTTTATATGTTTTGAGTGTGTGACTGGTGTTCCTGCTGCTGTCATAAAATTTCTCAGACGCCATAGAGCACTGAAATCATGTATTACCCCGAAGGCGTACCTAGAGCCAGTATATATATATTAGCAGATTTGCCTTCTGCTAATTCACACGCTCTTCTTAGTGCCACTAGCTCCGCTACTTGGGCCGAGTGAGGTGGACCAAAGGGTTCGGCTTCTATGATGTCCTCATCATTTACAACAGCATAACCTGTGCATAACTCTCCTGTGTCAGTTTGTCTGTGACAACTCCCATCCGTGTAACACGTCAAATCTGCATTTTCTAAAGGTGTATCACGTTTGTCAGGCCTAGCTGTAAAGGTTTGATTCAAATAATCCATACAGTCATGTTTGTCAGTACCCCTGCAAAACTCACCTTCAATCAGCAACTCACCTCTCCACCCTTTATGCATCCCGAGGCACATATGGGAAATACGTTGCTGGATTTAACATACTGCAACGCTTAATGGTGATGTTTGCAGGTGCTATCACAGCTAGTTTCCATTTTGTGAATCTATCTGAGGAGACATGTCCTGGGCTGAATTCAACAAGGCAAATGGTTTGTATAGACAGTTGTATCATGCCCTAACACTACGTCTTCGCTCTTGTTTACCAAAAGAGCGGTTGCAGCAACACTTCTTAAACACATTGGGAGTGATCTTGCCACAGTGTCCAGTTGTGCACTGTAGTATGCTACAAGTCTGCTAGCGTCGCCATGTTTTTGGGTGAGGACCCCTGCTGTGCATCCATCAGCTTCCGTACTAAATAATTCAAAAGGTTTTTCATAATCAGGTATTCCCAATGCAGGTGCTCTTGTCAGACTATCCTTAAGATTAAGGAAAGCCTGCTCTGTTTCCTTTGTGTGTACTACACGATCGGGCTTTGAGGAAAAGACCAAATCCTGCAATGGTAAAGCCAAAATAGAAAAACCTGGGATCCACATTCTGCAGAATCCACACCTTCCCAAGAAGGTATGGATTTGCTGTTGGTTTCGTGGCAGTGTCATGGTCTGTATGGCCTGGATTCGTTCAGTAGTCAGATGTCGTAGCCCCTGGGTTAGGCAGTGTCCCAAGTATTTAACCTTAGCCTGGCATGGCTGTAATTTGTCCTTAGCAACCTTGTGCCCTGTTTGCAAGAGATGAAGCAATAAAAGTTTAGTGTCATTTAAACATGACATAAATGAATCAGAACACAACAATAAATCATCTACATATTGGATTAGAACAGATTCATTGGCAGGTTGAATAGTTGGCAAACAGTCATGTAAAGATTAGGAGACGATACTGGGGTTGTCTATGAAGCCCTGGGGCAATCGTGTCCATGTGTATTGTACCCCCCTGTATGTAAAAAAATTTAATAAGTAACTTGTACCCTCTCCTAAGTAACTATAGGTACTGACAGTCAGGATGAAGATGGACAGAGAAGGAGGCAGAACAGAGGTCAATGACAGTAAAATGGGTTGCGGATGATGGAATCTGCAACCAGCCTTCTTCACTGGAAAAATGGGACTATTGGCTACACTTGCTGTACGGACTAAAATTCCCTGTTGCAATAACCGCTCAATTATGGGATAAACCCCCTTCTCTACTTCTGGTTTTAACGGGTACTGGGGAATTTTTGGAGCTTGCCTACCACTTTTTAGATTTACCATTATGGGAGCTACATTTGCCATCAATCCAGTGTCCTGTCCATCTTTGGTCCAAAGTGAACCTGATATTTGAGATAACATCTGCTCTACCTGAGATGGATTTTTATCTGAAACAGTAGAGTGAAACATTAACCTTTGGGGCGTGTCCAATATATCCCTCACCTCATGCGCAACTCTCTCTGGGATAATAATTGACACATCCCATTTTACATAACAAATCCCTTCCCAGTAGGTAAGTAGGGGCCGCTGCTGCCAGGAGAAAGGAATGTCTGGTATGCAATGGACCGATAGTAACCTCTGCAGATTTGGCTAAAGGATAATGTTGCACTTTACCCGTTACACCCATTGCTGGTATTGTTTTGCTGGTCACCTGTAAATTGGATGAGGATTTTAACACTGATCTGGTCGCCCTTGTGTCTACAAGAAAAGAATGTTTGGTGCCAGCTACATCAATTATCCTTACAGGTTCTTCCCTAGTATCCACAGTTAACGTGGCTGGCTGTAGACTACAGATGTGACCTGACCCCCTAGAGCTGACGATCTTCCAGCAAAGCATTCACTGCTACGATGTGAGCAGGTGATGGCTGGAATTTTCCTGACTGTGGTGGGTGTCCCTTCTGTGGGTATCTCGGTGTTCCCTGGTTTGGGGGTTCCCACTGTCTAGCTTTACAAAACCTACTTATGTGCCCCTCCTTGTTACAGCTATAACATCTTCGTGGTTTACATGTATTGAAAGGTTGTTGTGGAGTGTGAGAAGATTGTGGTTGTGTATGGGGATAAGGGTTTGGAGGTTGTATGGGATGAGCGTATTGTGGCTGTGGGTGATAAGAGTGCTGCGGTGATATTTGCATTCCTTCCAAAGCTTAAATACTAACAGCCATTAGTTTCTCGCTCTGCATTTCTCTCTTCCTAAGGATGTTTTTATCATGTTCAATTGTAGATTCCCTGAGTGTGTCTATCGTAACTCCCCTCCAACCAGGAAGTGAGGTCTAAACCCTGGCCTTTAGAGTGTCTTTAAACATCCATAAGCACCGTGATTGTCATTTCCCTGTGGTGTGTGTTGTCTTTTATATCCTCTATACCTGTGTATTGTGTAATAGTCTGCAGTGAAATAATCTGCTGCAGACTAAGATTCTGTTTAATTGTAAAAATCTTACTCCAGTTTACTACTACTGGGAAATATACGGACAACTGGGTGACAATGCAGGCTATGTTGTCCTGATTACCTTCATCAGTGATGGGACTATCTCCATCCAAAACACAGGCTGTGATAAACTTTTTTACGTCGGTATTGTGTGGAAGACATGCCCGTAATACCACTCGCCAATCTTTGTTGGTTGGTTCATGAGCATTACCTAAATCCTTTACAAATCTCTGGCACTTTGCTAGTTCTTTCCTAGGGTCAGGGAAATCTGTCATTATGGAATGTAGCTCTGCTCTTGTCCATGGACAATGCATCGCTACGTTCCTTGTGGCCACTACACCATGCGCGTCCGGATTCCCATTGGGAACAGTTATTGTCCGGACGGGATGGATGCCTGCCACACTGCTACCTTTGTCCCGGATTACCTGGTGGAGAGTTCACCGTACTACGTATTGTATTAACAACCTCCGCTACTGGTACAATGGGTGTTAATACTTCCTGCACTGGTGGGGCTACCTCCATTTCTGGTACTAGCGGGGCAGCTACCTGTGCTTGCTGTGATGGTACATTTAACATTTGGGCAACATGGGAAAGTGCTGATATTACAACAGGTTCATCATCTGCATCATAAACATGTCCTTATGTGTTACTTAGGAGAGGGTACAAGTTACTTCTTCCTTTTTTTAGATTGACTGTACCTTCACCTCAATCCGCATAGGACGGTGGTGGTGCTCATGCGCTACTAACATTACCTTCGGCAACGCTACTTTGCAGTATGCACACAACGCTATTTAGCGTGCGTGTTCCCTTGCATCGTGAGTGCAACGCTAGTTTGCATCGCGTGCACACCGCTAAGCCACATATTCCCCTCGTGCTGCCACAACTTTAAGCTATCCTTAAACTTTATCCTTTTCTTTAGAGATTTCACTAAATATATACTCTATCATTATTCAGAACTTCCAAATCAAAGCTACCAATCTTAGGTAAAGGTTTTCTACATTCCTTGGTCATCTTGACCCATATGTCACAGTACGCTGTAGCGTACGCACCATACTTTTTTAACATGACATACCTGGCCGACCCAAGCGGCCCTTCCACCAGCAGCACATCATCGACCAATACTAGAGATTGCCTTGCACCCTTCTGAGAAAACGCTTAGCAATTTCTAGAGAATTTCGATTGGTGAACGATTTTCAGAGAGCTACGTTCACGCCCTCCATCCCGTTATGCCGGGCGTTACAGTCGGCTTGCACAACGAGGAGCAGAATAACCACTTATTGTAAATGATTCTAGCTGCGGCAAATTCAAACCAAGCTTCAGCTGCTCACTTCTTCCCGCTATGCACCACTTTCCTGCTAGGCGATATGGTCCGTGTGCATAAACGAGGTGTAATATAACCGCCTAGTGAATTATTTTACTTGTGGTGAATTTAACTCCAAGCTTCGCCACTCGCTTCTTACTTTGAGTTTACTCCCAGCTGGTAGCATCTAGGAGTTCCAATAACTCCTAACCTTGCCAGCAGTTTCACTCCCACAACAACCCACTTCACAATCACAGTTCATCCATGCGGTCCGTTCGCATTGCCCAAAGACCCTAACTGAACAACGGACTTTGCGATTAATGAGTGTCGGACCGAGAAACCCCTAAGTTTCTCGAAATACACAATGTACCTGGTTTGTACACTGGCCCAGTAGTTTGTACGGCCCCGTCAGGCACCTACCGAGTTTCAACCTAGGCTTAAAGACAGTAGCCTCCGCTTTACAATCACACGTTTCACTTACACACACATTTTCTGCACAGGAAACAAATAAAGCCTTTTCCCTTAATATAGCAGTATAATTCAGAGGTTTAACAAGCAATCACGCTATGCATACAATGAGTGTTTGAACATGTGGCAGCAATACAGGAAATATGCGTACGCTATTGTGCGACTTACCCCCTAACACAAAACTTTAATAATGAAAGAAAACTTTTTTCCTTCCTTGTCCCTGGATTCTAATCAGCACTCCTTGAACTCGCACAACAACGGATAGCGGTCTCTCAGCATCAAGTGGTAGCAGGTTTTTGAAGGCAGTTCGTTCTTTCCTGCGTATGGCGCCTCCACCCTTTGGTGAGAGACCGATAAACGTGTGTTACCGTGTGAATTGTGGTAGCGTGACATCACTCTACGAGCCCCCAACTCTGAATTCTTAATAATCTTTATACCCTAAAGTCGCTATTTAGCGTCGCAAGTTGCACAAGAAATAATTGCTTGCCAGACTTTGTGTGGTTCCAAAGCACAAAAAAGTTATTATTCACATAAAAGCTTTCAGTTACACGCCTTGCTCTAAACACAATTTAGCACAAAAGATTATACATACATTAAGGTACAGTCGAAGAACAAGTCTAAACTGGCTAATAAACATTACATTACAGAGTACATTTCAATGCCTATCTCTCTATGATCCATAACTTGCAGGCGCATGTTCTGATCTCCTTGCCGATGGAACCAGAAATCTGCAAATAAACAGTGGTTTAGGCTAGCACCAAACATGGTCTGCTTATCATGTACTAAACCTTAGATACCAAATATATGTATTTCACAATAGACTTGATAGCGAATAAAACCTTTAATATTAACCTTAATGCTAGGGAACCTTTTGTGTAAGTATGCAATGTGTCAGTGTGGAGATATTAAGAAAAGACGCTAGTATGCGTTGTGCGTCTATGTGTTTGCGGAGTACACCGTGGTATGTGCTTTGCGGGGTTGTCCATATTATGTGTATTAATAAATGTACGTATTGTTTTAATCAGGACTTTTAACAGTGTTCTATTGTGTGGGAGACATGATGCTAAATAACCTAGCGTTGTATATATTGATACTGTGAGGGAAACGCAAAATAGCGCTGTGTAGCCATTCGAAAAATGGAGTCATGTAGCCATTCGCAGAATGGCGTCGTGCAGATTTTGATTTTATAATTTAGGTCTCAGCCAACCATCCGGCTTCGACACAACACATCCCATCACCCCAAGAACACCATCCCCACAGTGAAACATGCTGGTGGCAGCATCATGCTGTGGGAATGTTTTTCAGCAGCAGGGACTGGGAAACTGATTCAAGTCGAGGGAAAGATGGATGATGCTAAATGGATGTTCTTGAGCAAAACCTGTTTCAGTCTGCCTGTGATTTGAGACTGGGACGGAGGTTCACCTTCCAGCAGGACAATGACCCGAAGCATACTGCTAAAGCAACACTCGAGTGGTTTTAGGGGAAACATTTAAATGTGTTGGAATGGCCTAGTCAAAGCCCAGATATCAATCCAATTGAGAATCTGTGGTCAGACTTGAAGGAATGGGTAAAAATCCCAGGGGTAAGATGTGGCAAGCTCATAGAGACTTATCCAAAGCGACTTGCAGCTGTAATTGCCGCAAACAGTGGCTCGACAAAGTATTGACTTTAGGGGGTTGAATAGTTATGCACGCTGAAGTTTTCTGTTATGTTGTCCAAAATGATGTTTGATTAATAATATAAAAAGCACAATTTCACAGTTGTAGGCATGTTCTGTGAATTAAATAATGCACACCTTCAAACAAACCATTTTAATTCCAGGTTGTGAGGCATCAAATCATGAAAAATGCAAAGGGGGTGAATACTTTTGCAAGGCGCTGTACTTGCTCTTTCTGCCTTCCAAACTCAGAATCAGGCCAATAGGGGGAGATGTACTAAGCTCTGGAAAGTGATAAACTACCAGCCACTCAGCTCCTAACTGTCATGCTGCAGGCTGTGTTTGAAAAATGACAGGAACTGATTGGTTGGTAGTTTATCACTTTCCATAGCTTAGTACATCTGCCCCATAGCTTCACAGACAAGTGATCAGGGGCAGATTGGGCCACCGGGATCACGGGAACTTTCCCACTGGACTTGGTCCTGTGCTACCCTCAGTGGTTTGCCACAGACCCTGGCATTCCCTCACCGGGCCGAGTCACAGGAGTAAAATAAACCTCTGGCACTTATTTCCCCTCCGCAGTGGAATGCACACTTCCGGGGTATGCATTCCACAATAATCTTCTTAAACCAGAAGTTGCACCTATTCCAGGCACCAAACAATTACAAACTTTAGCTCCCAGGATGCACTGGGTCTTCCATATATACCCCGCCCCTGGCTACAGGCACTCAGTTTTTTGTTTGGTGGACAGGTTCAGTGCACCTTCTTAGACAGGGGATTGCTCAGGCAGTCCCAAGCTTTGTTTTTTTTTTTTTTTTTCTCTTCACCGAGTAAGCAGCGCTAGGCGTCCTGCTGCTCCATCTACTGGTGCCTCAACACCAGTGAGGGAACTGGTGATTCCGGCGGGCGCCAGTGGAGTTTGACTAGCGATGACGCTGGGCCCGGGACTGCAGCCAGAAGACACGGGGATGCATGTAAGGTGGTACCCCGCTCGTGGGGAACCATGTGGCAGTCCGTGCCTCCGGGAGTGGAACCCTGCCGGAGGATGCTGTAATGGGGAACTGGGGACGACCGCTTCCCCACGAGACCACCGGGGCATACAAATCTGGTACTGGGGACAGTGGCGGCGGCCATGTTAAAGGCCAGTGCACCCGGTGGATTGATACAGCCTAGGCAAGGTAGGCTCTTCCTGGCAGCCCCTCTTCCAGCCCAGACGCCAATCCAGCACAAGGTTTTCTCACATTTGGGTTGCTCCTCCCTGCCTCTCCCTGTATATGAGACGCCCAGAGACTACTTTCAAGTGCTCTACTGTAACTGTGAATCTCAGGAGGTTTAGTCAGTCTCCCTGTATACTACCTCTCCTTTGGTGGCCAGATTATACAGAGCTCAATATCCTACTAAGCTTTGTGCTTTTGTGCAGTTGACTAAGAGCCCATTGCAAATATTTTTCTTAAATGCATTATGCTAGTTCTGCTGTGTGTTATAGCTGACAATCTTTTAGAAAGAAAAAGGCAGTATAACTATCACTGCTTTTTCTCATAACCTTCTGCTACAGGTGTGTGTGTTTTTTTGGGTGCAGACTGTCACATTGCATTACATTACTTTATTACCCTTATTATGTCTAAAAGGAGAAGCAGGAGGCTAAAACCCCTGTGCTGGTTTCATTTAAAGCCTGTCAGGCAGGCTTGTCCCCTCAGAATTTGATACAGGATGGTTTGTGTGGTTGTTATAAGGAACTACCACATCACTCCAGCCTACCAGCCCCTGTGCAGGAACCACCCTGGGTGTCTTCTTTGTCTCAGGTTATGGCGCAGGTCGTGGACTGTTTGTCTACACCCATGCCGACCTCTACTATTGGGTTCCCACGGCAGCTACAACCTGCTATGTTTATACCTCCTATGCATCTTTCCTGGATGGATGTTTATGTCCACTCAAGTCAGAGTATGGCTCCGTCATCTGCTGCATTTCAGCAAATGCTGCAAGCAGGCAGACCTGTAGTTACTAAAGTCAGGAGGCGGTCGATTTCTTCCTATTAGTCCGCCCAGCCTGCAGATTCTGGCGCAAATTCAGAAGTTTGAAGAGGCACAGGGCTCCTTTCAGGAGTCTGTCTCAGGAGAAGAGGACCATCTGGCAGCAGTGGATGTCCCTTCCTTGATTAGGGCAGTCAAAACTATTTTACACATAGATAATGAAGAGCCAGCACCTAGGAAGGCACCGGTGTTCAAACGCCAGAAAGTGGTTAAGGCTGAGTTTCCTAAATCTAAGCAGCTCTTGGAACTTATGGGGCAAGCATGGAGTACTCCTAATAGACTGTTCCATGTTACAAACAAGGTAACAGCTTTATACCCCCTGCCACCTGGCGGATGTGCTAAATGGGAAGTTCCGCCTACTGTGGATGCTCATGTGGCACATTTGGTCTGGAGCGCCACGTTGCCTATACCATTTGCATCCTCCTCTTAGGATCCCACAGATAGAAGACAGGAGGCCTGTCTCAAATCTGTATTTTCATTGTCAGAAGCTGTTACCCGCCCGGCCATGGCTGCGGCCTGGGTGTCTAGGGCCATTGAAGAATGGACAGGAGGACTGGAAAATACTCTTCTAGATCCTACCAGAGAGCAGCTGACAATTATCTCCTATTTTCGGAAAGCAGCCTCCTATTTGGGGGAGGCGACATTAGACACTGGATTTCTGGCTTCTAAGGCATCTGCTACTTCAGTTGTTGCTCACAGAGCTATGTGGTTAAGGGCCTGGAAAGCAGATGCGGTGCGGGATCCAAGAGGGCTCTGGAAACCCTGCCGTTTGCTATAGATATACTGTTTGGCACAGAATTGGATAAGATTGTGGCTACTCTGGCAGCCTCTAAAGCGGCCGTTCTGCCTTCGACGACTGCCCCTAAGCCTAGACAGTCCTCTTTTCAGTCCTTTCACCCGCAGATGGCAGCAGTTTGCATTCCAGGAGTGGACTTCCTAAGAGTACACCCAGGAAAATGGGAATTCCACCAGGAGGTGTTTGCAGAAATATTTACCAGATGGGGATTCCCAGACATAGGTCTAATGGTTTCTCATCTCAACAAGAAACTTTCAAGGTACTGATCTTGGTTCCTGGATCCTCAGGCATCTCTAGTGGATGCCATGACAGAACCTTGGGTGTTCCAGCTGGTATACATCTTTCCTCCTCTGGTAGTGTTACCAAAGATAATCCAGCGGATTCAATCGGTGGCATGTCCGGTCATTCCGGCCGCGCGTCATTAGTACGCAGTTCTTAAGAACATGTCGGTAGACGTCTTCTGCATTTTCTGCCCCTGTGTCCAGATCTGTTAATTCAAGGTCCATATCATCCCCCCGATTTGTCTCGCTTGGCTTTGACGGCATGTTTCTTGAATCCAATATTTTGAGAGCCAAAGCGTTTTCAGAGTCTGTAGTGAAAACTATGATACAGGCTCGTAAACCAGTTACTTCCCAGATGTATCATCGGATATGGAAGATATATACAGTGCCTTGCAAAAGTATTCACTCCCTTTGCATTTTTATGTTTTGATGCCTCACAACCTGGAATTAAAATGGATTGTTTGAAGATGTGCATCATTTCATTCACAGAACATGCCTACAACTGTGAAGTTGTGTATTTTTTTTATATTGTGAATCAAACAACATTTAGGACAACATAACACAAAACTTCAGCGTGCATAACTATTCACCCCCCTAAAGTCAATACTTTGTCGAGCCACCTTTTGTGGCAATTACAGCTGCAAGTCTCTTTGGATTAGTCTCTATGAGCTTGCCATATGTTGCCCCTGGTATTTTTGCAAAACTGCTCCAGCTCTTTCATGTTGGATGGTTTCTGCTTGTGAACAGCAATCTTCAAGTCTGACCACAGATTCTCAATTGGATTGAGATACGGGCTTTGACTAGGCCATTCCAACACATTTAAATGTTTCCCCTTAAACCACTCGAGTGTTGCTTTAGCAGAATGCTTCGGGTCATTGTCCTGCTGGAAGGTGAACCTCTGTCCCAGTCTCAAATCACAGGCAGACTGAAACAGGTTTTGCTCAAGAATATCCCTGTATTTAGCACCATCCATCTTTCCCTCGACTCAAATCAGTTTCCCAGTCCCTGCTGCTGAAAAACATCCCCACAACATGATGCTGCCACCACCATGTTTCACTGTGGGGATGGTGTTCTTGGGGTGATGGGATGTGTTGGGTTTGCGCCAGACATAGCGTTTTCCTTGGTGGCCAAAAAGTAAAATTTGAGTCTCATCTGACCAGAGCACCTTCCTCCATACATTTGGGGAGTCACCCACATTCCTTTTGCCAAACTCAAATCGTGTCGTCTTATTTTTATCACTAATTAATGGCTTTTTTCTGGCCACTCTTCCATAAGCCCAGCTCTATGGAGTGTACGGCTTATTGTGGTCACATGCACAGGAACACTAGTCTCTGCTGTGGAACTCTGCAGCTCCTTCAGGGTTACCTTTGGTCTCTGTGCTACCTCTCTGATTAATACCCTCCTTGCCCGGTCTGAGTTTTGGTAGGCAGTGCTCTCTTGGCAGGTTTGTTGTGGTACCTTGTTCTTTCCATTTGATGATGATGGATTTGATGGTGCTTCGGGGGATCATCAAAGATTTGGATATTTTTTTAATAACCCAACCCAGAATTGTACTTCTCAACAACTTTGTCCCTGACTTGTTTGGAGAGCTCCTTGGTCTTCATGGTGTGATGCCTCATGCTTAGTGGTGTTGCAGCCTCTGGGGCCTTTCAGAAAAGGTGTGTTTATACTGACAGATCATGTGACACTTAGATTTCACTCAGGTGGACTTCATTTTACTAATTATGTGACTTCTAAAGGTAATTGGTTGCACCAGAACTTTTGAGGGGCTTCATAGCAAATGGGGTGATTACATATGCACATGCCAATTTTCAGAATTTTATTTATAAAGATTCTTTTTTACATATGTTTTTCTCATTTCACTTCACCAAATTAGACTATTTTGTGCAGATCCATCACATAAAATTCAGATAAAAAAATAAATAAATTACAGGTTATAATGTAAAAACAAAGGTAAAAAGCCAAGGGAGGTAAATACTTTTACAAGGCACTGTATTTCTTGGTGTGAACAACACAAGTTCAAACTTGAATTTGGCCACCATTCCAGAAGTTCAGACCTCAATGCAGGGGGTTCTTCGCATAATGCACTCTTATGTCCAACGGGTTCCTCCTTGGAACTTGAATTTAGTTTTGGAGGCACTTCAAAAGGCACCGTTTGAGCCTTTGGAATCTGTAGAATTGCGATATCTCACTTTGAAGGTTGTTTTCCTTTTGGCCATTGCCTCAGCCAGAATGGTATCTGAATTAGCGGCTCTTTCTTGTAAAGCTCCGCTTCTTATTTTTCATCATGATGATAGGGGTAGTGGGATCTGCTTTCCACATTAACAAAGATATTGTCCTTCCAGTTTTTCGACAGAATTTAGTGACTAGTGAAGCTTCTTATTTTAGCACTATTGGATGTGATTTGTGCATTACGCATTTACTTGGACAGTATTGCGTCTTTGAGGCGTACAGATTCACTGTTGGTGTTGATCGATGCACCAAAAAGAGGCTGGCCTGCTTCAAAGGGTCCATCGCTAGATGGGTCACTTCTGCAATTAAGCAGACATATTTGTCCTCGAATGTGATGGGCCTGGCCTCAATGTGGGCTCATTCGACTCGTGCTGTCGGAGCATCTTGGGTTGTAGGACATGGTGCATCGGTCGAGCAGCTGTGCAAAGCAGTACCATCCATACTCACTTTTTCAATGTTTTACTGCTTCCATACATTTGGTGCAAGGGATGTCATTGTTGGGCAGAAAATATTTAGAGCAGTTGGTTCTTACGATCCCCCCTCCCCACCCTTAATTGGCTTGCTTGGGTATGTCCCAGAAGTAATGGCATCCCCCAGATGGATGATAAAGGAAATACGATTTTTACTCACCGTAAAAGCTCTTCCTTGGAGTCCATCTGGGGGATGCAGCGATCCCTCCCTTGTTTGGTTTCATACTAGTACCTCTTGGTATCTGGTTTCTCAGTTCTTTCCATAGGTCTCTCTCTGGCTTTGTTAAACATAGACTGAGCTTAGGGTGGAAGTGAAGGGGGTTATATAGGAGGTGGGAACCAGTTTTTAATTAAGTTAGTGTCCAACTCCACACCTCACTACGCATTACCCAGAAGTAATGGCATCTCCCAGATGGACTCCAAGGAAGAGATTTTATTGTGAGTAAAAATCGTATTTTAATATACACAGTCGAGTCACATTATTATGACCACCAGCTAATAGCCATAGTAACTGCTGTGTACAGCACGGCCAGCAGCTAGACAGGCTGGGAGAGACTCAGTAAGGTGCTGGTAGGTTGGGCAGGTAGCTGTAGCCATGCTGCACTGCAGTGCATCCCACAGCTGCTGGAAGGTGCGTGGTGGAGTATCTCTAGTGCAAATACAACGATTGAGGTGGTCCCACAGATGCTCAATTGGGTTCATGTACAGGGAATTAGAGGGCCAGGGAAGTACTTGGAAGTCGCTCCTCCAACCACTCTCGGACATTTCTAGCCGTGTGACATGTAGCTTTGTCTTGCTGGAAGATCCCATCCACCTCAGGGAAGACAGTTGGCATTGGTGAATGTGCTCTGCAAGGATGGATTCATAACCAGATCGGTTGAGGGTGCCTTCCACATGGATAAGTGGGCCCAGAGAATGCCATGAAAATGTTCCTCAAACCATAATGCTGCCACCAGCAACTTGTTTTCTTCCAGCAATGGTTGCAGGGTGTTTATTCTCCAATGTTTCTCGTCTGACATGCCAACGTCCATCCATTCGATGAAACAAAATGTGACTCATCGGAGAAGGCAACCCTTCGCCAATCAGTGGAGGTCCAATTCCGATACAGGTGTGAAAATGTAAGCCTTTTTCGCCAATGCACCTTAGCATAGGTGTAGTGATCATCCATTTGCTTTGGAGCACCATACGCAGCAGGGTTCACTGAACTGTCATTTTAGACACGTTTGGTGGCCCCCCACATTCATTTTGACGGTGAGCTGCTCCACTGCAGCGTGTCGGTCAGCCCTCACGCACCTTCTTAGTCGATGTTCTCCTCTCACATCAATGGCACGTGGTGCTCCACAGTTTCCACTTTGGTTATTCGCAATGGTGCCGTTTATCCAGTCACCCATGACCGCAACAAGTGATATGTGTGCAGACAGCCTATCGCACACCTTATATACCCACCAAGCCAGCGCACGGCATGTGACGTACTTCATGGGCCACGCGCTGCCGCCCTCAAATGTAGGATGGCCATAATAATGTGGCTCGACTGTGTAATACACTGTCTGCACCTCCTATTTAATTTTGGCTTTTGTCTGATATAGCTTCTGCCCTTGAGGATGAGGAGAGCTGCAGTTGACATATGTAATGGACACTATACTAGGCTATTGCATGTAGGGTGCTGGGGGAGGGGTATGAGGCTACTGTCATGGGAGTTGAACAGAGGACTGTCGATGGAGTGCCCATATGCTCCTCAATAATGGCTGATGTCCCCCCTTCTATAAAAAGTGAAAGCCGTGTTAAAAAAAAAAATATATGGATAATATTAGGTCAGAGTTTCCCAAACACGGTCTTCAAGGCTCCCCAACAGTTCAGGTTTTAGAGATATCCATGGTTGAGCACAGGTTGTTAAATCTAATTGACTGAGGTACTAATTAGGTCACCTGTGCTCAACCATGGATATCTCTAATCCTTGAACTATTGGGGAGCCTTTATTAGGTACAATGTCAAATTATATCTTGTTTTCAATTTTTGTTTTCATTTCAGTTTCCTAATATGGTGGAAGAGTAGCTAGATGTTTCCAAAGACTTTGAAGAGCAATGAAATTTTGCAAATATCCGCATTATGCTGCCAGCTAATAGTGGATCCTTTTACTACAACTACAAAGGATTCTTTAACATTATTTTACTGGCCATTGTGAATGCAAAATATGAATTTTTGCTTGTGGACATTGGCAAAAATGGTAAAGTGTCTGAAGGTGGGGCCTGAGTGGAGCTCATGCAGACCCACTCGCAAGTTGCGGACGCTCGCTGGCAAAAAGGGGCCGGATATTTAAATTAAGTGCTTGCACCGCGTCGCGTAAGGACACCCACTATGTTTTAGTAAGCTACCACAAAGTGCGCTCGCAAGTGTGTAAAGATGCTCCCTTGCCACTTGCAACACACGTCATCTCCGGGAAATCTAGGATTAATCGGGACCATCGAGAGCCATCGAAGCTGCTCACAGCCCTTGAGGTTGCCTTAACCCGCTGCAAGCACATCGATCAGTGCGGGCTGAAATACATGCAGGTGACTTGTACAATGACGCTACTTTGCTAATTATGCATGCCCTTTAAACGGCGTTTTGGCGGCTTGACACGCCTGCGTCCGCAACACCACTACCCCGTTTGCAAGCACCTTCCCCAGTTGCCACCCACAAACGGTACTATCTGTCACTCAAAGTAGCAACCTGATAGTGGCTTACAAGCAACCTAAAACAGATCTCAAAGGCTGGCTTGCGCACGCGCACTGCAAATTATACGCATGTGCAGATGGCCAAAAATCGCTCAGAGCATGCGAGCTCAACTTAGTGACCGGGTCTGAATCAGGTCCAGTGTTTCATGACCAGCAAAAGCAATACACTAGACTGGCCCGCAAGAGAGAAAAATACATATGGCCTTAAGTTTGTAGTTGTAGCTGCTGAGGCCTTTGCTCTGCATCATCATGTATTAAAACATTACCCGTGAAGGGAACTCGCTAAGCAGACAGGATTTTTAATTACAGATTGTCTAGAGCTAGGCGAGTGGTAGAAAATGCCTTTGGTATCCTGAGCAACAAGTTTTGCCTTTTATATACCACCATTAACCTTCGGCTAGACAAAATAGATAAAGTGGTGATGACTTTACAACTATTTACGCTTACAGTGCACACAATGCACTATATCACGGAGTAAACCTATTTTGTAGAGCAGGGGTCTTCAACCTTTTACACAGTGTGGGCCACATTAAAAAATTCAACGAAGCCCGAGATCCACTAAGCTAGACTCCACACAGTAGCACAATCTTGATTCACCCAATTCACATTACACCAAATAGTTATGTCCCTTATTCAAGTATGACACACAGCAGTGCCCCTTTTACACAATGCCCACATTTGCGCCCCTTATACACAATGCCCACAGTAGTAGTGCCCCTTATACAATGCCCACAGCAGTAGTGCCCCTTACGCTGTGCCCTCAGTGGTAGTGCCCCAAAAGCTGTGCCCACAGTAGTGGTAGGGCAGTGCCCCTTATGTAGTGCCCACAGTAGTAATGCCTCTTATGTAGTGCCCCCAGTAGTGGTAGTACACCTTATTCAGTGCCCCCAGTAGTGCTGCCCATTATGCAGTGCCCACAGTGGTAATGCCTCTTATGTAGTGCCACCAGTAGTGGTAGTACCCCTTATTCAGTGCCCCCAGTAGTGCTGCCCCTTATGTAGAGCCCACGGTAGTAGTGCCCCTTATGCAGTGTCCCCAGTAGTGGTAGTGCCCCTTATGCAGTGCCCCCATTAGTGGTGCCCCTAATAGAAATGCCCCCTAATAGTAGTGCCCCTAATAGTAATGCCCCCTAGTATTAGTGCCCCTAATAATAATGCTTCTGCGTCTGCTGCCTCCGGTCCGCCCGGCTGCTCTTCTGTCTGAACTATGGGAGAGACGTCATGACGTCTCTCCCATGGTGCACTGCACACACTGCAGAAGCGTGAGCTCAGGAGTGAGCTCCAGCCTCTAGCTGGCGGTGCGGTGCAGGTAGGTAGCCGGGTGCCCGCTGGTAACAAAATCTCAGCGGACATTCGGCAAATGGAGCCTGTTGGCTGGCTGTGGGGAACAGCTTCCCCTGGTCGGCGGGCCACCCATCAGAGCTCCACGGGTTGAAGACCCCTGGTGTAGAGGAAGCAATAGTCTTCACTCCTCTAGAGGGAAATTTAAGCCATAATGCCAGCGCTCTGGAAAAATTGTAACAGGGAGGAGTATTTGAGGTATTTTAACTGTGTAGGGGCTGTATCATCGCAGAATGACATGATTTTTTGTAATTTCCTATTGACATGCTGTAATCTTTAAATGTGATAAATGCAAAAATCGTGGAAAATGCAATTAATTTTCTGGAACAAGCATCAACCCAGATTCCAGTACATATGTAAAGATAAAGCAAGAATCACAGGAAGGTAAATAAATAAATAAATGCACAACACTTATAGGCCTAGTTATTAACACATGTATGTCCTACCGGAATCGGTATGTAATGCCAGCTGTCGGGATTCCTCCTGTCAAAATACCGAAAGCTGATTCCCGATGGTTGGTATCTCCTAACTCTTGTGACCTAACCCTCCCCACCCCGTATCCTAACCCACCCCCTTAGTGCCTAAACCTAAGTCTCCCCCCTTGGTGCCTAACCCTCCAACCTAGGGGTGCCTAACCGTAACCCCCCCCCCCAAAAAAAAAAAATCTATTGCTAACAACCTCTATGCTATATAAGCCTAATACTCCCGACCCCCCCCCGCAATAACACTAAGGACGCCCCGGGCATACCTCGTTTGGGTTGAATTCCTGTGTTCCGGCGTCGAGATTAAGATAGGCATCAGTATTTTGATGCCTATCTTAAATCCGTATCGGGATTGAGCCCGACGTCATCCCTTCCTACCTGTGTCTGTAGGTGGATATATCCCTTCTCTTTTCCATTACAGCTGATATCACCCACGAGACACTACATCAGTGGGGCATAAACACAAAGTGATTTTCAGCAGTGTCCAAGGTGAGCATAGGCCATTGGTCAAGTGGAAGGCAGAAAGTGTCATCACTAATCTTTTTCACTAAAAGTTTCTTCCTTTATTCCCACTAGATATAATACAAATCTCTGATGAAAGTGTGGAAGGGGACAAGAAGGGAGCAGACATAAACCCACCTGCTAGTTCAAGTGCCAAAAGCACCATGGAGGAGAAAATGGCAGTTTCACGATCGACTTAAACACTTAGGAGAAAAAAAAAACACAGTTCTTTCCAAAAAAAATGATTAAAATGGAAAAGAACCTTACACATGCATACATATTATCTTTACAAGCAAATGTTGGAAGCATATCGTGACAAGGAAAATGTCTGAATACAACCTTTTTTTTTTTTTTCTATGTAGGCCCTGGTTGGTAATTTTACAATTTGTAGAGGTTAGGGGTGGGTGGGGGTGGTGTGTTTTATTATTATGCTTTCTCATGAGCAATATTATTTGTCGGCCATATGGGGGCATGCCAGCCATGCATCACATGTAAACAGGCTGAGATGTTGACCTGTTATGCCTCACTGGCATGGGACTGTATGAGCGACATATGCCACTATATGTTTGCAGTTCATATTTGGCGTTGTATATGGCCATGTAGGCCCTGGTGTATTTTTGTACATTTCAGGGGCTGGGGATATTTTATTATGTTGCTGTATTATTATAGTAATGCACCTGCTGCTTGACAGTGCAATATTCTGCACCTGCACACATTTACTGTTATATGTCGGAGCATGCCAGCCATGCATCACATGAAAACAGGGTAGTGTGTTAACATTTGATGGGGTGGGTACGGCATCCTGGTGGTCAAAATCCAGATGCCGGCATTCCAACAGGGTCAAGATACTGACACATGTCGGTAGGTATCCTAACACTCCCTCCCTGGTGCCTGAACCTAATCTCCGCCCTAGTACATAAACTTAACCTCCCCGCACCCTAAACCAAAACCTCCACCCTAGTGCAAACCCTTATACTACGCCCCAACCCCTCTACTTACCTTCGGGATACCGGTGCCGAGATTCAGACAAGTGTCAGGATTTCGGTGCCTGTATTATAATCACCAGCATCCCCTGTGCTGGGATACTGAGCGTATCCCCATGTGATACCTCACTGACATGGGACCGTATGAGCATCATATACCACTGTATGTTTGCAGATTCCCACTTGTCGTTGTGTACAGCCATATAGGCTGGTGTTTGCCATGTTATTTGGCTCATGTAACAACTAAAAAGTTGTAATTTATTCTTAACCTTTTAAATAAAAACTTATTTTTGGAAAAATACCATTTTCCAAATTGTTTTTTTTATTTAAAAAGTTAAGAATAATTTACAACTTTTTGCTGTGTGTTTGAATATACAGTATATACTGTACATACACAGATGTAGCCACATCTATCCTCCGCCTGCTACAAGTCATGTTACGAATAACGTGTGAGTGCAGTGTGACTCTGTAGCGCTTAGCATCTTTTCATGTGACTTTGTCCCTTCAAATGCATCTTAATCTCACAGAGTTGTGCATAGGAAGTCCAAGCAGCTTCTGCTGATTAAAATTATATGCAACATGCCTATGTTCTGTGTGTGGCTGCGGGTGTATCTGCATGCTAAACACTACGTTACAGTGTTACAGCCGCTGACACTGTAATGTAGCACTTCTAGACACCAGGCCATCCTCCAAAAGTCTTCGTCTCACTGTGTGTGGAAATGCACTCACACCTGCCTGCTGCCATTCCTGAGCAAGCTCTGCACTGGTGGTGCCCCGATCCCGCAGCTGAATCAACTTTAGGAGACAGTCCTGGTGCTTGCTGGACATTCTTGGGCGCCCTGAAGCCTTCTTTACAACTATTGAACCTCTCTCCTTGAATTTCTTTGTGATCTGATAAATGGTTGATTTAGGTGCAATCTTACCAGCAGCAATATCCTTGCCTGTGAAGCCCTTTTTGTGCAAAGCAATGATGACTGCACTTGTGTCCTTGCAGGTAACCATGGTTAACAGAGGAAGAACAATGATTTCACACTCCACCCTCCTTTTAAAACTTCCAGTCTGTTATCCTAACTAAATCAATATGACAGAGTGATCTCTAGCCTTGTCCTCATCAACACTCTCACCTGTGTTAACGAGAGAATCACTAACATGATGTCAGCTGGTTCTTTTGTGGCAGGACTGAAATGCAGTGCAAATTTTGTTTTTGGGATTAAGTTAATTGTCAAAAGGCAAAAGTGATAACTAAGTGGCTCGGGGAACAAAATATTGAAATTTTGAGTCCATGGCCAGGAAACTCCCCAAACCTTAATCCCATTGAGAACTTGTGGTCAATGTTCAAGAGGCAGATGGACAAACAAAAACCCACAAATTCTGACACACTCCAAGCATTGATTAGGCAAGAATGGGCAGCCATCAGTCAGTATGTGGCCCTGAAATTGATTGACAGCATGCCAGGGCGAATTGCAGAGGTCTTGAAAAAGAAGGGTCAACACTGCAAATATTGACTCTTTGCATAAACCTAATGTAATGTCAATAAAAGCCTTTGATACTTATGAAATGCTTCTAATTTTACTTCAGTATACCATAGTAACATCTGACAAAAAGGTCAGCAAAGCAGCAAACTTTGTGAAAACCAATACTTGTGTCATTCTCAAAACTTTTGGCCATGGCTTTATATGTTCTCGGGAAAGGTTTATAGTAAAGGGTGTATGAGCCAAAAAAAAAGTACTAAACGAGTGAAAAAAGGGCGAATGTTTACATGAAGAGGAGCGAGATGCCACCTCCTTCCTGACCTGGTTTATTAATATGCGCCCACAGAGACAGCCCTGCTTTGGTGTTCAATCGTAAGAACGTTCCAAGGTGCTATCAAACGAACAGCTCGAAATCAAAAGCATGGCCAGACGATTAATAGGTGTGTATCCAGCATTAGTCTGACTGGTTGACCAACCCTGGTCTAACATGGTTACTGCCAACATTATGTAACAAAATATATGGTGTATTTAAACTAGGGATGTGCAGGCTCGGATAGGTTCGAGTTTGCACGCCGAGTTCGGATTTTTCCCTCCAAAAAAACGGAACTCAGAAAGAGGCAAAACGTCATCTTGCATGGACAAACATCATCATTCTGCAAAAGTGTTCACGAACTGCCGAGCGACAGTGGAGAAAAATCAAACTCTACGGCAGATTTCCTCCATTACAATGTATGCGCTCATCCTACAGTGCTGCCCTTTCCCTCTCTAAATCATCATATTTCAAGAACCTCAACTCTCAGTCCACAAACCCCCAGCGTCTCTTCGCCACTTTTAACTCCCTCTCTGCCCACCCCCTTCTTTCCTCCCCTCCTCGCTCTCTGCCCTTGACTTTGCGACCTACTTTACATCTAAAATGTGCCTCCATGGGCCAAATGTAATAGGGTGCGAGTGTACAGTCAAAAACCAACTCGCACCTTCTTGCGTTTTTTGAAGGTGCAAGTTGATGCCAGGACTCGCAAATGTAATAGCCTGCAAACTTTTGAGCTAGAGGCTACTACACTATGTGAATCTGTGTATTTCCCTATGTAAACTCACGAGTTATATAGAAACCTTCACAGATCAGTGAGTCCGTGAAGGCTTCTGTGTGTAAAAAAAGAAGTGTCATTAAATTATTTGCATACCGTCCCCAGAAACATATCCAGCCCCAGGCTCTGTACAGCCTGTCCTGGTTCTAAATATACAGGGGACAAAATGTGTAGGGGTCCCCTGTTTTTTAAGTCCCAGCACAGGGATTTTCTGATCCGGTCTCGTGGAAATACAGGGGACAAGATGGGGGTCCCACGTAATTTCCATAACCAGCACCAAACTGTTTCTAGGGAGAAGGTGGGGGAATGCCACAGCCAGGGAAGCCCTTTCTCCAGGAGCCCTGACCAAAGCATTACCCCTGACTGCTAGTCAGCACAGGCCCCAATAAAGGGGTCCACCTCTCCAGGGCACCCCAGGCCTTAGCTGATAGCCCGGGGCTGTCCCCGCCACCCCTGGACGGTGGGTCCCGAGTTGATAGTGTAAATGTGTGGTGTAAATGATAGAAATGTACATATTGTATTTTGCAATAGAACTACAGGTCCCAACAAGCCTCCCCACATGCTTGTACTTGGAGAACCACAAGTACCAGCATGCTGGCATTACGGGCCTGCTGGTACCTGTAGTTCTATTGCAGAAGACATATTTACACTTTTATCTTTTAGAATGTTGTCTACAACCATCTTACTCCCTGCTAGTTTCCGTTCTCTCCACTCTATGGAAACAGCCCTTACAAATGTCAGCAATGACCTCCGTGCTGCCAAATCTAAGGGACACTACTCTCTGCTCATTCTCCTTGACCTCTCTGCTGATTTTGACACTGTAGACCACCCTCTCTACATGCAGATCCTTCACTCCCTTGGTCTACGTGATACTGCCCTCTCCTGGCTGTCCTCCTACCTCTCATGTCTTCTCTTCCTCCCCCGTTTCCACTAATGGAAGGTGTTCCTCAAGGTTCTGTTCTTGGACCTCTCCTATTCTCCCTCTGCATATCTTCTTTTAGGTGAACTCAGCTCTTCTGGCCTACAATATCATCTCTAAGCAGAAAACAAAACAAATGCAGGTGCACACTCTAACCATGCTGAACCTAATAATAATACTGCTAAATTGCATCAAAGAGGTTCTTAGCATAATAATGGCCATAATTATGGGCCTGCCCACCGCATCCAGATGACCTCTATCAGGCAGATCCCTAACACTCCTATGGAACAAATACAAGGAACGGGAACCCCCAAGCCAACCCAGCAGAACCACCCCATGGCATCACACTAGTGTGAGATTTAAAGTGAGGGGTAAAGAATAATAAAGAAAGCCTATGTGTTAAGTCCTACATAAGTAGGAGGTTATAATAAAAAGTGTATAAAGTGCTACATATATAAAAAACAAACTAAAGAAGTGAAAAAGTGTACATTATGATGCTGATGATACTCAAATCTACCTTTCCTCCCCTGACCTCTTCCCCCAGCTCCTCACGCGTATCTCCAACTGCCTCTCTGCTATCTCTTCCTGGATCTCCCAACACTTTCTTAAACTTAACATGTCTAAGACTGAGCTGACTATTTTCCCACCCTCCCGCATAACCTCACTGCCCACAATTTCATTATCTATTAATGGCACAACTATCTCCTCTAGCCCTCAAGTGTGCTGTCTTGGAGTTATCCTTGACTCCTCCCTTTCCTTCAAATTACACAGTATCTCTCACAGTGCTGCCGCTTCCATCTCAAAAATATTTCCAGGATCAGACCCTTTCTCACCCTGGAAGCAACTTAGACCCTCATCCACTCACTGGTCATCTCCAGATTGAACTATTACAACCTCCTCTTATCTGGCCTCCCTAACTCCCACCACTCTCCACTCCAATCTGTCCTCAATGCTGCTGCTCGGCTCATCTTCCTCTCCAAACGTTCTACATCTGCCTCCCCTCTTCTACTAGCCCTACACTGGTTCCCCTTCTGAACCCAATTCAAGGTTCTTACTCACTTACAAAGCCCTCACCCAATCCTCTCCCATTTACATCTCTCATCTCATTTTACTTCACACTCCTGCCTGCCCACTTCGCTCAACAAATGCATGCCGCCTCTTGCCAACTGATTACTTCCTCCCGCCTCCAAGATTTTGCCCGTGCTGCTCCCTACCTCTGGAACTCTCTCCCTATCAGACTCTCCACCTCTCTACAAATCTTCAAATGAGCTCTTAAGACCCACTACTTTATCAAAGCCTTTCAGATCTCATCCTAACCTACTGCTGCATGCTTCCTGCTCACTGTCTACCCCATCTGTGTCACCCCTGTCTGTCTGCCCTTCCTCTTTAGAATGTAACCTCTAACAAGCAGGGCCCTCTTACCTCATGTGCTTCTTCTTCCCTTACTCATATGATCATCTACTCCAAACGGGTTCCGAACTACAGACAGACAGTAATTACTAAGTGTTGATTTCACTGCATAACTTCCCTTGTAATGCAAATATTTGACCTCTGCTTATTGTTTTGAATTCAGCATTAAATTTCCTTTCATTTGATATATGAATCATTGCACTGCATGAAGTGTAACAGTTTTTATAAGCATTCGAAGTTGAAAAACATTCGAATTTCAAAAAGTGTCCACAATTTTGGCCACCACTGTGTATGTATATATATATATATATATATATATATATATATATATATATATTAGGGGTGTGCACCGGCCATTTTTTGTGTTTTGGTTTTGGATCTGGATCTTTCTTCGTGTTTTGGATCTGGATTGGTTTTGCCAAAACCACCCTTCCGTGTTTTGGGTTCTGGGTTTTGTGTTTTGGATCTGTATTTTTTTTTTTAAAAAAGCATAAAAACAGCTAAAATAACAGAATGTGTTGGTTTTTCTGCTCCTATGCAATTATTAATCTCAATAACCTTAATTTCCACTCATTTCCAGTCTATTCTGAACACCTCACACCCCACAATAGTGTTTTTATGTCCAAAAGGTTGCACCGAGGTAGCTGGATGACTATGCTAAGCGACACGAGTGGGCGGCACAAACACATGGCCCATCTAGGAGTGACACTGCAGTGGCAGACAAGATGGCAGTTTGAAAAACTAGGCTCCAAACAGTACATAATGCAAAGAAAAAAAAGAGGTGCAAGATGGAATTGTCCTTGGGCCCTCCCACCCACCCTTATGTTGTGTAAACAGGACATGCACACTTTAACAAACCAATCATTTCAGCGCCAGGGTCTGCCACACGACTGTGGCTGAAATGATTGGTTCGTTTAGGCCCCCTCAAAACAAGCTGGCAATTAATCTGTCCCTGCACAAACTGGCTCTACGGAGGCAAGATGTCGTCCTCATCCACCGATTCCTCACCCTCTTCAGTGTTGTGTACATCCTCATCCTCACAGAGTATTAATTCGTCCCCACTGGAATCCACCACCACAGGTCCCTCTGTACATTCTGGAGGCTGGTCTCCCTGGAAGAGTTGATAATTCATTTTTATGAACATCATCTTCTCCACATTTTGTGGAAGCAACCTCCTACGCCTTTTGCTGACAAGGTTCCCAGATGCACTAAACACTCGTTCGGAGTACACACTGGAGGGGGGACAACTCAGGTAAAATAGAGCCAGTTTGTACAGGGGCCTCCAAATTGCCTCTTTTTCCTGTAGTACAGGTACGGACTGTCTGACAGGCCCACTTGGATGCTGTCATCGATGTAATCCTCCACCAGTCTGTCAATGGTGACAGTATCATATGCAGTGACAGTAGACAGAAATTGTTGCCAGGTCCTTCAGTCCGGACCAGATGTCCAAACATGGTCCTGCCTGCCCTGCATCACCACCAGCGGGTTGCTTAGGATACCTAAGTTTTTTCCTGGCAGCCCCAGTTGCGGGAGAAAATGAAGAAGGAGCTGTTGACGTGTCATGTTCCGCTTCAACTGACAGTGTTTTCACCAGCAGGTCTTTGCACCTCTGCAGGCTTGTGTCGGCCAGAAAGAGAGACACCACATAGGCTTTAAACCTAGGATCGAGCACGGTGGCCAAAATGTAGTGGTCTGATTTCAACAGATTGACCACCCTGGAATCCTGGCAAAGCGAATGAAGGGCTTCAACCACAAGTCCCACATGCCGAGCGGAATCGCTCCGTCTTAGCTCCTCCTTCACTTTCTCCAGCTGCTTCTGCAAAAGCCTGATGAGGGGAATGACCTGACTCAAGCTGGCAGTGTCTGAATTGACTTCACGTGTGGCAAGTTCAAAGGGCTGAAGAACCTTGCACAACACGGAAATCATTCTCCACTGCGCTTGAGTCAGGTGCATACCCCCTCCTTTGCCTATGTCATAGGTGGATGTATAGGCTTGAATGCCCTTTTGCTGCTCCTCCATCCTCTGAAGCTTATAGAGGGTTGAATTCCACCGCATCACAACCTCTTGCTTCAGGTGATGGCGGGGCAGGTTCAAGAGTGTTTGCTGGCGCTCCAGTCTTCGGCACGCAGTCGCTGAATGGCGAAAGTGGCCAGAAATTTGTCAGGCCACCCAAACCGTCTCCTGCACGCCCCTGTCGCTTTTCAGAAAATTCTGCACCACCAAGTTTATTGTGTGAGCAAAACATGGGACGTGCTGGAATTTACCCAGATGTAATGCCCGCACAATATTGGTGGCGTTGTCAGATACCACAAATCCCCAGGAGAGTCTAAGTGGGGTAAGCCACTGGGCGATGATTTCCCTCAGTTTCTCTAAGAGGTTGTCGGCGGTGTGCCTCTTACTGAAACCGGTGATACATAGCATAGCCTGCCTTGGAACGAGCTGGCGACGCTGCTGTTGATGCTGCTGTTGACGCTGCTGTTGTTGCTGCGTAAGGTGATACATCTACCCAGTGGGCTGTCACAGTCATATAGTCCTTAGTTTGCCCTGTTCCACTTGTCCACATGTCCGTGGTTAAGTGGACATTGGGTACAACCGCATTTTTCAGGACACTGAGGACACTTTTTCTGATGTTTCTGTACAGTCTCGGTATCGCCTGCCTAGTGAAGTGGAATCTAGATGGGATTTGGAACCGGGGACACACTACCTCCATCAATTGTCTAAATCCCACTGCACTAATGGCGGATCCCGAACGCACGTCTAACACCAACATAGCAGTCAAGGCCTCAGTTATACGTTTTGCTTCAGGATGACTGCTGTCGTACTTCATCCTCCTCGCTAAGGACTGTTGGAGGGTCAATTGTTTAGTAAAAGTAGTGGTGTTCCTACTTCCTCTCTGGGTTGATGAACGACTCCCAGCAGCAACAGCAGCAGTGGCAGCAGTAGGCGTAGCAATGCAGGATCCTTCGGATGAATCCCGGATAGGAGAGTCTGCCATGCCAGTGACATGGCCTGCAGGACTACTTCCGATCCTGACTAAGGAGGAAATTGACGAGGAGGGAGTTGACGGTGTGGTTTGCAGGCGCTTGGATACAACAGGACAACGGGATTTAGGTGTCCCTGGACTGCTTACGGTCTTAGCCAAAGTTTCTGAACTTGACAGTAACTTTTTATGAACGCGCTGCAGGTGCCGTATAAGGGAGGATGTTCCTAGGTGGTTAACGTCCCTACCCCTACTTATTTCACCTTTACATATGGTACATATGGCAAGACAGTTGTTGTCCGGATTTGGATAGAAATATTGCCAGACCAAAGAGGTGGAATGTTTGGTCTTCTGCCCAGGCATGACCGTGATGGGCTTTTTCATCCCACGGACAACAACTGTCTCCCCCGGAGCCTGATTTAAACAAACCACATCACCATCAGAATCCTCCTCGCCAACTTCCTCCTCAGCGCCAGCTACACCAGTATCCTCATCCTGTTGTACTTCAACAGTGACATCTTCAATTTGCATATCAGCAAGTGGACTGTGGGTGCTCCTTTCAGCACTTGCAGGGGGCGTGCAAATGGTGGAAAGAGCCACCTCTTCCCGTCCAGTGCTGGGAAGGTCAGGCATCGCAACCGCCACCACACTTGGACTCTCCTTGGGGATTTGTGATATCTTCTTAGAACGCACAGTTCTTCGCTGTGCTTTTGCCAGCTTAACTCGTTTGATTTTTTTAGCGGGAGGAGGGCTTCCATCGTCATGTGAAGCTGAACCACTAGTCATGAACATAGGGAAAGACCTTAGCTGTTCCTTGCCACTCCGTGTCGTAAATGGCATATTGGCAAGTTTACGTTTCTCCTCAGATGATTTAAATGTTTTTTTTAAAGTCATTTTCCTGAACTTTAACATTTGGGATTGTATGTGCCCTCTACTATGACATTGGGCATCGGTCTTGGCAGACAACGTTGATGGCATGTTATCGTCTATGTCATGACTAGTGGCAGCAGCTTCAGCACTAGGAGGAAGTGGTTCTTGATCTTTCCCTATTTTAATTTTATCAGAGAAAGTTTGGTCCTCCATTTATGTTATATTGATATATACGTGCGGCTAAGGCGCCCACAAACACAGAAAATAATTTTTTATTTTTGTTGGAGACTAGTGCACTTTGTAGGTTACACCACCCTTTAAGAAATGAGCCAGCCGGCTTTTTACTTATGGGACACAGGCACACGCTTGGCGCTGCTCCTTTGTTGATGCACGTGCAGCTACAGTGCACACAATTCACAAAGAAAGAAAAAAAATAATTTTTTATTGTTTGAGGAGCGCATTTTGAGGGTTACACCACCCTTTAACAGACAGACGCACTCTTGGCGCTGCTGCTTTGAGGATGCACGTACAGTGCAGACGATTCTCAAACACAGAAGAAAATGTTTTATTTTTGTTGGCGTGCACTTTGAGGGTTACACCACCCTTTAACAGACAGATGCACGCTTGGCGCTGCTGCTTTGAGGATGCACGTACAGTGCAGACAATTCACAAACACAGAAGAAAATATTTTATTTTTGTTGGAGTGCACTTTGGGGGTTACACCACCCTTTAACAGACAGACGCACGCTTGGCGCTGCTGCTTTGAGGATGGAGGTGCAGCTACAGCCCACACAAATCACAAAGACAGAAATAAAAGGAGAATTTTTAATTTTTTGTGGAGTGCACTTTGAGGGTTACACCACCCTTTAATGGACAAGCCAGCCGGCCCTTTACTTATGGGACACAGGTGCACGCTTGGCGCTGCTCCTTTGTTGATGCACGTTCAGCCACAGTGCACACAATTCACAAACACAGAAAATATTTTTTTTATTTGGTTTGGAGTGCACTTTGGGGGTTACAGCACCCTTTAACAGTCAAGCCAGCCGGCCCTTTACTTATGACACAGGTGCACGCTTGGCGCTGCTCCTTTGTTGATGCACGTGCAGCCACAGTGCACACAATTCACAAACACAGAAAATATTTTTTTATTTGGTTTGGAGTGCACTTTGGGGGTTACAACACCCTTTAATGGTCAAACCAGATGGCCCTTTACCTATGACACAGGCGCACGTTTGGTGCTACTTTGTTGCTGCACGTGCGGCTACTACGCACACAATTCACAAACACAAAAATATATATATTTTTATTTTTTTTGGAGTACACTTTGGTGGTTACAGCACCCTTTAACGGACAAGCCAGCCAGCCCTTTACTTATGGGACACAGGTGCACGCTTGGCGCTGCTCCTTTGTTGATGCACGTGCATCCACAGTGCACACAATTCACAAACACAGAAAATATTTTTTTATTTGGTTTGGAGTGCACTTTGGGAGTTACAGCACCCTTTAACGGTCAAGCCAGCTGGCCCTTTACTTATGACACAGGCACACGCTTGGCGCTGCTCCTTTGTTGATGCACGTGCAGCCACAGTGCACACAATTCACAAACACAGAAAATATTTTTTATTTGGTTTGGAGTGCACTTTGGGGGTTACAGCACCCTTTAATGGCCAAACCAGCCGGCCCTTTACCTATGACACAGGCGCACGTTTGGCGCTACTTTGTTGATGCACGTGCGGCTACTGCGCACACAATTCACAAACACAGAAAATATTTTTTAATTTGGTTTGGAGTGCACTTTGGGGGTTACAGCACCCTTTAACGGTCAAGCCAGCCGACCCTTTACCTATGACACAGGTGCACGCTTGGCGCTACTTTGTTGATGCATGTGCGGCTATTGCGCACACAATTCACAAACACAAAAAAATATATATTTTTATATTTTTTGGAGTGCACTTTGGGGGTTACAGCACCCTTTAACGGACAAGCCAGCCGGCCCTTTACTTATGGGACACAGGCGCACGCTTGGTGCTGCTCCTTTGTTGATGCACGTGCAGCCACAGTGCACACAATTCACAAACACAGAAAAAATATTATTTTTTTTGCACTTGGGGGGAGCACCTCTGATGGACAGAGCACCCCCTGGACAATACTACAGCACCCCTTTAGGACTGGGACACTGCACAGGACTTTGGAGTGGACACAGCCCCTATGGACAACTGACTGTACAACACAGTCCAGCCAGCCCCTATGGACTTTGGAGGAGTGGACACAGCCCCTATGGACAGCAGCAGCGCAGCAGAGCACAGCACAACACTACACTGCACTACACTACACTACACAGCCAGCCCTAACTCCCACCCTCCCTCTTCACTGTCCACAGCCGAGTGAGAAAATGGCGCCGACGCGGGTACCTTATATAGAATCCAAAACCTGCGAGACCCGGACACACATGGTGGATAAACTGATGATATATATATATATATATATATATATATATATATATTTATATATATTATGCTAACTTACTTCCCCTTAGTGTATAAATAGCTCTTCTTCCAGAACTCAAGACAATTGTCACTTAATTTTAAACATATTGCAGAGTGACATATTTTCTTTCCAAGTTGCTTAGTTACAGGTAGCATAATATATTAATATAGTAACAAAGTCTTGTAGTGCGGGACCATATGTCCATCAGCTTTTACTGCAGTTAAAATATATATTCTTATTCAACTGATACCATATAGTGTACATACAACAGAAGGAATGAAGACTGTTACATTTGATCAGTACTATATATAACATTTTAGTGAAAGGAAAACTGAATTTATATCGGCCTCAATAATAACACGTGTTTCATCGGAATGGGATTATAATGCCGGCGACTGTTTAGCCGCCGGTTCAAATCCCGACAGCGGATGCCTGACAGGATCAAGATCCTAACAGAGGCAGGTAAGTACCCTGACCTCCCCCCCTAGTGCCTAACCCTAACCTACCCCCAGGGGTGCCTAACCTCCTTACCACTCCCTAAACCTAACCCTCCCAGGGGGGTGCCTAACCCTAACCTCACCCTGGTGGTGTCAAACCCTCCCCCCTAGGGGTGCCTAACCATAATCTCCACCCCCAAAACAAAACCCAGCTAGACTCCCTAACCCTCCCCCCCTCCCCCCGCGGCTAACAAAAGGTGCCCCGGACTTACCTTCATTCGGGGTGTCGTCCTCAGCATTCCGGCGTTGGGATTATGATAGGCGTTGGTATTTTGACGCCTACTATAAATCCCTAGCCAGCATTCCGCTGTCAGGATTGTGACTTGCGGCCGCCGGTCACATGACTACATCCTGTTCCATCATTACTATATTTTAACTGCTTATTCCACTGAATACAAGGATGACCTAATGCTAGAAAATCGGAAAATGGAGAAAGTAACGTGAGGTTTACTGACCGGAACAAGAGCTAAGGTGCAACGTAATGCCGGAAGTTATTTTCTTAACCCTTTCTCTTCCATTGCTGTAGATTTTCCCATAGTGCCTATCTCTCATGCTTGGTAGGCGATCACTGTAAATCCTATATGGTGACCTCCTAGGCCATCACTATATCAGAAAAGTGATCTCTTGCAGGTTGCTGCATCACGATGCATGAAAAAAATGTTCTGCATTTAGTGAGACGCAGATGCTGTCATATATTTAGAAAGATAGTCTGCAGTTATATATATATATATATATATATATATATATATATATATATATTTACTGTATATATAATCTCCACTGCACTCGCCACTCCTAGATCTGAGGTGCATGTGGTATGTGACCAATTTGTTTAAATAAAAATCACAAAGACTTAGGGATGCACATCGAATGGTGGGACGGGCTTTCGTCATCGAATGTTAAGATGAGATGGTAGCCATTGCACCAAGTGTTCAATGGTAAATCCATCTCAATATTTTGCTCATGCACAATTATCCTTGTTCGCACATGTACAATACCCCTGCAGTGTGGTGGGACTGGGGCAGGGCCAGGAACAGTGACTGTGCCAGCTACTCACATAAGCCTCCCAGGCATGTCTCCTTTGTTCAGTCATGGCTGCTGCCCGCAGGTCCTGTTAAGACTCCTGCAGCATGTAGTCTGTGGGGCGTTGTGTGTGTACCCACGGAGCTCTGGATGTTGTAGTTATTATGGCCGGAAGTAACCACTTCCCAGAACCGTGGTCGGAGTATGGAAATACTACAACTCCCAGCATGCCTCGCGACCGTGTCCTAGCAGATACAGCAGCCCAGTCACTGTCCCCACTATGCTCTGTCACTGCCCTCTTCATGCTCTCTTTCACTGCTCCCTTGGTAACTATTTTTAGGGGGCAGTCACTGGGTGCCATCGCAACATCTTCAAATCCTTAGCGTTCGATGGCGACAAACATCAGAACACTTTGAATGGTAAAAACTACCATCGTAAGAAAAACATTGATGGTTAGCAACAAACAGTCATCGATGTCTATCACAACATAGGGTCTGCACTCACCATAATAAAGCATGGGGATTTAGGGCCTGACTCATCACGGATCGCAACTGCAACAGCATACGCAGATCAGTCGATGGAATGTACTGCACATACGCGAGTTAGCAATGCGATCGGTCTACAATTACTCACGCAGAAAGAAAGCCATTGCAGAGTTAGTGATGGGAGGTCAATGTTTGGGGGTGGTGACGTGGAAGTGGTTGAAGAAGCGTAGGCATGCCTCTCAGTTTGAACGCCGTTGCATGGGCATGCATAAATTAGCCACTGCGACGGCATACACAGATTTAGTACTCACTGTGTGCGACGAGATTTACAAGTTTTGAGTAAGGTCAGACCTGCTGTAAATGTGCGTGAGGGGCCGATATTACTCAATGGTACCGATGTATACGCAGGACTGCAAGATATTACGGTTGTGAAATAGCTGTAGTAGTGGGCGGCTCTATGCTGGCTGTGTGACAGCTTTATGATTGCATGCATTAGCATAATTTCGCAGCAGACCTCCGTGCGTAACATGAAATTCAGGGAGTGTATTCCTTCCATGTTGTAAGCACCCACTAAGCAGGGAAATTCGACCCCTTAAGAGGGTGAAAACAAAATTGGTAAAATGTTTCCTCTTTGACCGTAGTGATTGGGTAACAAAGCAACATGTTCCAAGTGCTGTGGGCCTGTAAGCTCATTGGCCCTCATTCAGAGGTGGTCGCTCGCTCTGAATGAGGGCGGCCGCTTTACTTTTCTAGTGCGGCCTCCTGGTCGTTAGTTAAGCTGTGGGCTACCACCCACAGCTTTAGCGACTGACCAGGTTGATGGTCCCGATGGTCAAGACCATCGCGACCATCAGGGTTTGCGACAAGACCCTAAGGTTGGGTCTATGCAATCGCAAGCCCCAGGGAGCTTCCTGCTCTGATCGAGCAGGAAGTTCCCCACTGACATCACTGCCATCCACAAAACGGCAGGCGTTCCTTAAGGAACACCTCCGCTTGTGAAACCACCCCCCTGCCACGCCTACAAAACGGGGCGAACTGTCAATCAACATCGACAGCCGCCCCTTTTGTAGAGAGCTCTGGAGCGAGAGAATTTCTCTTTTGCTCCGGGGCTTGCGCATGCGCAGTGTGGCCGCTGCACGTGCGCAGGGCCTAAACATTGACCTGGTTGCGAGCACTCTGCGCTTGCGACCGGGTCTGAATGAGGTCCTTTGTCTGAGTCGAGTGCAGCTTCAGAGGTGTGGCTGCATCACAGTCCAATATACAAATAAGGGAGCCACACCAACTGCTAGTGATGTTTGGCAGCATTTGAGGTAGCTCCCTTATTTGAATATTGGACTGTGCTGCAGCCCCACTTCTGGAGTCACCACTAAGGCCTTAACACTTTGACTAGGTTTTTTCCATTTTGATACTTCTTGTGCTTTGTATTTTGAATTTTCTTTTTCTAGAACATGGCAATTGAGTTTTTGAATGTTAAAGGGGATATTGGACCTCATTCAGAGTTGGTCGTAAGCGGCAGCTCAATCGTACGGATCTGATGATTCCAACCCACGCATGCGCACGGTTAGTTGTGCGCATGTGCGTACGAGGCTTTGCAATCCAAAATGCTGTAGATCGTACGGCTTACGAGCAGGAAGTGGCTTCCGACAGTTGATTGACATGAAAGGCCGTTTGTGGGTGTTGACGGGGTGGCGGTCTGAAAACACAGGCGTGCCTCAGCATTTTGAGGGCGTTTTAGGGTCGTAAATAAATTACCTTCTATGTCTGACATAGAAGACCGGAAGTAGTAAAACGTCACTCTGCAAGCAGGTTCGAGGCCTGGCTGATTGTACAGCCTGAGGTTGGGTACGTGCTCTGTTATTGATGTTAGGATTGATGTTTCTATTTTGAGCCACACAATGCAAGCAGCTAATAATCGTTTGTTGAAGCTAATAACACTGCTAATTGGCTTGTAATTGATTCATGGGGATGGCTTTTTCTATGCGGTTTTTTTTTAAATTTTTGGTGTCATTTGCATTATTTAGCCTGCACCAGTCTTTTCATATCCTCTGCTTTTTCAATACCTTGATTAACCATGTATATTTTTCATTATTAAATCAGACACGATTTCAGTAGTTTGTTCAATATTTTTATTTTTTTTCAAGAATATATATATTACATTTTTATGTAACAAGCTGATCGATAGAGCATGGAAACATGACATGTAGGCATCAACACAACACAAGCGGCCTCAACCATCAGAAGAAAATTAACATACACTGACAACGATTGACTTGATCGCTAGCTGCTATCAGTCGCTAGCTAGAGGAGGTGCATTGTTCATGTATGGGCGTCACTTTGGTTGCGACCGACCGTCCGTGTGATTGCTTCCTTTTTCAGTTTCTCGGTCGTTAGGCGTACGACTGAGCGGCCGCTTACGACCGACTCTGAATGAGGTCCATTGTGCCTGTGGCAGGGTCAGGAGCGCGCTGGGGGCTGCTGGATCCTCCAGCCCCTTCCAGAGAAACAAACTGCCCTGGCATGCAGCCTCATGCCTGAAAGTGGTATGAAGAGGTGCATGGGAAGCTGGGTAATGCAGCCTGCTAATTATTTTCATGGCACTCCAAAGAGCTTTCCCTCGGTGGCCAAGAGACTGCTGGCTGGGGATCTTGTCTGCCTTATACTGGAGCCCAGATTCGGGTAGGGAAGATAGCCAAATCCCCCTCAGCAGAACCCTGGATGTATGTTTGGACGTACTGTACGCTGGCACCTGGGCGGTCACTATCACTGTGGGTGGGCTTAGACACAAAGGAATGACCACTCACCACTATCCATATCAGACAATGTTAAAGGTGAGTATGTCTTGTACATGCTAGGCACATGCACTTAACTTGATTGGGTAAAAAGTAGGGGTGAGCGGGTTCGGATTTCTGAAATCCGAACCCCCCCGAGCCCCCCCGATCCGAGTCCGATCCGAGTCAGGCTCGACTTTTCCCGCCTGACTCGGATCTGAAATCGAGGCAAAACGTCATCATCCCGCCTTCCGAGTCTCGCGGGTTTTGGATCCTATATAAGGTACCCGCGTCGGCGCCATTTTCTCACTCGGCTGTGGACAGTGAAGAGGGAGGGTGGGAGTTAGGGCTGTGTAGTGTAGTGTAGTGTAGTGCTGCTGTTGTCCACTACTTCAAAGTCCATAGGGGCTGGCTGTGTTGTGCTGTGCTGCTGTTGTTAATAGGGGCTGTGTCCACTACTTCAAAGTCCATAGGGGCTGGCTGGACTGTGTTGTGCAGTGTCCACTCCAAAGTCCTGTGCAGTGTCCCAGTCCTAAAGGAGTGCTGTAGTGTTGTCCAGGGGGTGCTCTGTCCATCAGGGGTGCTCCCCCCAAGTGCTAAAAAAATAATATATTTTCTGTGTTTGTGAATTGTGTGCGCAGTAGCCGCACGTGCATCAACAAAGTAGTGCCAAGCGTGCGCCTGTGTCATAAGTAAAGGGCCGGCTGGCTTGACCGTTAAAGGGTGCTGTAACCCCCGAAAGTACACTCCAGTCCAAACCAAAAAAAAATTATTTTCTGTGTTTGTGAATTGTGTGCGCAGTAGCCGCACGTGCATCAACAAAGTAGTGCCAAGCGTGCGCCTGTGTCATAAGTAAAGGGCCGGCTGGCTTGACCGTTAAGGGTGCTGTAACCCCCGAAAGTACACTCCAGTCCAAACCAAAAAAAAAATTATTTTCTGTGTTTGTGAATTGTGTGCGCAGTAGCCGCACGTGCATCAACAAAGTAGTGCCAAGCGTGCGCCTGTGTCATAAGTAAAGGGCCGGCTGGCTTGACCGTTAAGGGTGCTGTAACCCCCGAAAGTACACTCCAGTCCAAACCAAAAAAAAAAATATTTTCTGTGTTTGTGAATTGTGTGCGCAGTAGCCGCACGTGCATCAACAAAGTAGTGCCAAGCGTGCACCTGTGTCATAAGTAAAGGGCCGGCTGGCTTGACCGTTAAGTGTGCTGTAACCCCCGAAAGTACACTCCAGTCCAAACCAAAAAAAAAATTATTTTCTGTGTTTGTGAATTGTGTGCGCAGTAGCCGCACGTGCATCAACAAAGTAGTGCCAAGCGTGCGCCTGTGTCATAAGTAAAGGGCTGGCTGGCTTGACCATTAAAGGGTGCTGTAACCCCCAAAGTACACTCCAGTCCAAACCAAAAAAAAAATTATTTTCTGTGTTTGTGAATTGTGTGCGCAGTAGCCGCACGTGCATCAACAAAGTAGTGCCAAGCGTGCGCCTGTGTCATAAGTAAAGGGCCGGCTGGCTTGACCGTTAAAGGGTGCTGTAACCCCCGAAAGTACACTCCAGTCCAAACCAAAAAAAAATTATTTTCTGTGTTTGTGAATTGTGTGCGCAGTAGCCGCACGTGCATCAACAAAGTAGTGCCAAGCGTGCGCCTGTGTCATAAGTAAAGGGCCGGCTGGCTTGACCATTAAAGGGTGCTGTAACCCCCAAAGTACACTCCAGTCCAAACCAAAAAAAAAATTATTTTCTGTGTTTGTGAATTGTGTGCGCAGTAGCCGCACGTGCATCAACAAAGTAGTGCCAAGCGTGCGCCTGTGTCATAAGTAAAGGGCCGGCTGGCTTGACCGTTAAAGGGTGCTGTAACCCCCGAAAGTACACTCCAGTCCAAACCAAAAAAAAATGATTTTCTGTGTTTGTGAATTGTGTGCGCAGTAGCCGCACGTGCATCAACAAAGTAGTGCCAAGCGTGCGCCTGTGTCATAAGTAAAGGGCCGGCTGGCTTGACCGTTAAAGGGTGCTGTAACCCCCGAAAGTACACTCCAGTCCAAACCAAAAAAAAATTATTTTCTGTGTTTGTGAATTGTGTGCGCATTAGCCGCACGTGCATCAACAAAGTAGTGCCAAGCGTGCGCCTGTGTCATAAGTAAAGGGCCGGCTGGCTTGACCATTAAAGGGTGCTGTAACCCCCAAAGTACACTCCAGTCCAAACCAAAAAAAAAATTATTTTCTGTGTTTGTGAATTGTGTGCGCAGTAGCCGCACGTGCATCAACAAAGTAGTGCCAAGCGTGCGCCTGTGTCATAAGTAAAGGGCCGGCTGGCTTGACCGTTAAAGGGTGCTGTAACCCCCGAAAGTACACTCCAGTCCAAACCAAAAAAAAATTATTTTCTGTGTTTGTGAATTGTGTGCGCAGTAGCCGCACGTGCATCAACAAAGTAGTGCCAAGCGTGCGCCTGTGTCATAAGTAAAGGGCCGGCTGGCTTGACCGTTAAGGGTGCTGTAACCCCCGAAAGTACACTCCAGTCCAAACCAAAAAAAAAATATTTTCTGTGTTTGTGAATTGTGTGCGCAGTAGCCGCACGTGCATCAACAAAGTAGTGCCAAGAGTGCGCCTGTGTCATAAGTAAAGGGCCGGCTGGCTTGACCGTTAAAGGGTGCTGTAACCCACAAAGTACACTCCAGTCCAAACCAAAAAAAAAATTATTTTCTGTGTTTAGCCGCACGTATATATCAAATCGATATAACATAAATGGAGGACCAAACTTTCTCCGATAAAAATAAAATAGAGAAAGATCAAGAACCACTTCCTCCTAGTGCTAAAGCTGCTGCCACTAGTCATGACATAGACGATAACATGCCATCAACGTCGTCTGCCAAGGCCGATGCCCAATGTCATAGTAGAGGGCACATACAATCCCAAATGGCAAAGTTCAGGAAAATGACCTTGAAAAAGACATTTAAATCAGCTGAAGAGAAACGTAAACTTGCCAATATGCCATTTACGACACGGAGTGGCAAGGAACGGCTAAGGTCGATCCCTAGTATGTTCATGACTAGTGGTTCAGCTTCACATGACGATGGAAGCCCTCCTCCCACTAAAAAAATCAAAAGAGTTAAGCTGGCAAAAGCACAGCGAAGAACTGTGCTTTCTAAGAAGATATCACAAATCCCCAAGGAGAGTCCAAGTGTGGTGGTGGTTGCGATGCCTGACCTTCCCAGCACTGGACGGGAAGAGGTGGCTCTTTCCACCATTTGCACGCCCCCTGCAAGTGCTGAAAGGAGCACCCACAGTCCACTTGCTGATATGCAAATTGAAGATGTCACTGTTGAAGTACAACAGGATGAGGATACTGGTGTAGCTGGCGCTGAGGAGAAAGTTGGCGAGGAGGATTCTGATGGTGATGTGGTTTGTTTAAATCAGGCTCCGGGGGAGACAGTTGTTGTCCGTGGGATGAAAAAGCCCATCACGGTCATGCCTGGGCAGAAGACCAAACATTCCACCTCTTTGGTCTGGCAATATTTCTATCCAAATCCGGACAACAACTGTCTTGCCATATGTACCATATGTAAAGGTGAAATAAGTAGGGGTAGGGACGTCAACCACCTAGGAACATCCTCCCTTATACGGCACCTGCAGCGCGTTCATAAAAAGTTACTGTCAAGTTCAGAAACTTTGGCTAAGACCGTAAGCAGTCCAGGGACACCTAAATCCCGTTGTCCTGTTGTATCCAAGCGCCTGCAAACCACACCGTCAACTCCCTCCTCGTCAATTTCCTCCTTAGTCAGGATCGGAAGTAGTCCTGCAGGCCATGTCACTGGCATGACTGACTCTCCTATCCGGGATTCCTCTGGAGGATCCTGCATTGCTACGCCTACTGCTGCCGCTGCTGCTGTTGCTGCTGCTGGGAGTCGTTCATCATCCCAGAGAGGAAGTAGGAACACCACTACTTTTACTAAACAATTGACCCTCCAACAGTCCTTAGCGAGGAGGATGAAGTACGACAGCAGTCATCCTGAAGCAAAACGTATAACTGAGGCCTTGACTGCTATGTTGGTGTTAGACGTGCGTCCGGTATCCGCCATTAGTGCAGTGGGATTTAGACAATTGATGGAGGTAGTGTGTCCCCGGTTCCAAATCCCGTCTAGATTCCACTTCACTAGGCAGGCGATACCGAGACTGTACAGAAACGTCAGAAAAAGTGTCCTCAGTGTCCTGAAAAATGCCGTTGTACACAATGTCCACTTAACCACGGACATGTGGACAAGTGGAACAGGGCAGACTAAGGACTATATGACTGTGACAGCCCACTGGGTAGATGTATCACCTTACGCAGCAACAGCAGCAGCGTCACCAGTAGCAGCATCTCAGAAACGCCAGCTCGTTACAAGGCAGGCTACGCTGTGTATCACCGGTTTCAGTAAGAGGCACACCGCCGACAACCTCTTAGAGAAACTGAGGGAAATCATCGCCCAGTGGCTTACCCCACTTAGACTCTCCTGGGGATTTGTGATATCTGACAACGCCACCAATATTGTGCGGGCATTACATCTGGGCAAATTCCAGCACGTCCCATGTTTTGCTCACACAATAAACTTGGTGGTGCAGAATTTTCTGAAAAGCGACAGGGGCGTGCAGGAGACGCTTTGGGTGGCCCGAAAAATTTCTGGCCACTTTCGCCATTCAGCGACTGCGTGCCGAAGACTGGAGCGCCAGCAAACACTCTTGAACCTGCCCCGCCATCACCTGAAGCAAGAGGTTGTGACGCGGTGGAACTCAACCCTCTATATGCTTCAGAGGATGGAGGAGCAGCAAAAGGCCATACAAGCCTATACATCCACCTATGACATAGGCAAAGGAGGGGGTATGCACCTGACTCAAGCGCAGTGGAGAATGATTTCCGTGTTGTGCAAGGTTCTCCAGCCCTTCGAACTTGCCACACGTGAAGTCAGTTCAGACACAGCCAGCTTGAGTCAGGTCATTCCCCTCATCAGGCTTTTGCAGAAGCAGCTGGAGAAAGTGAAGGAGGAGCTAAGATGGAGCGATTCCGCTCGGCATGTGGGACTTGTGGATGAAGCCCTTCATTCGCTTTGCCAGGATTCCAGGGTGGTCAATCTGTTGAAATCAGACCACTACATTTTGGCCACCGTGCTTGATCCTAGGTTTAAAGCCTATGTGGTGTCTCTCTTTCCGGCCGACACAAGCCTGCAGAGGTGCAAAGACCTGCTGGTGAACACACTGTCAGCTGAAGCGGAACGTGACACGTCAACGGCTCCTTCTTCATTTTCTCCCGCAACTGGGGCTGCCAGGAAAAAACTTAGGTATCCTAAGCAACCCGCTGGCGGTGATGCAGGGCAGGCAGGACCAAGTTTGGACATCTGGTCCGGACTGAAGGACCTGGCAACAATTTCTGACATGTCTACTGTCACTGCATATGATACTGTCACCATTGACAGAATGGTGGAGGATTACATCGGTGACAGCATCCAAGTAGGCATGTCAGACAGTCCATACCTGTACTGGCAGGAAAAAGAGGCAATTTGGAGGCCCCTGTACAAGCTGGCTCTATTTTACCTGAGTTGCCCCCCCTCCAGTGTGTACTCCGAAAGAGTGTTTAGTGCAGCCGGGAACCTTGTCAGCGAAAGGCGTAGGAGGTTGCTTCCACAGAATGTGGAGAAGATGATGTTCATCAAAATGAATTATCAGCTCTTCCAGGGAGACCAGCCTCCAGAAGGTACAGAGGGACCTGTGGTGGTGGATTCAAGTGGGGACGAGTTAATACTTTGTGAGGATGAGGATGTACACACTGAAGAGGGTGAGGAATCGGTGGATGAGGAGGATGAGGATGACATCTTGCCTCCGTAGAGCCAGTTTGTGCAGGGACACATTAATTGCCAGCTTGTTTTGTGGGGGCCCAAACGAACCAATCATTTCAGCCACAGTTGTGTGGCAGACCCTGGCGCTGAAATGATTGATTTGTTAAAGTGTGCATGTCCTGTTTATACAACATAAGGGTGGGTGGGAGGGCCCAAGGACAATTCCATCTTGCACTTCTTTTTTTTCTTTGCATTATGTACAGTTTGGGGCCTAGTTTTTCTAACTGCCATCCTGTCTGCCACTGCAGTGTCACTCCTAGATGGGTCACGTGTTTGTGCCGCCCACTCGTGTCGCTTAGCATAGTCATCCAGCTACCTCGGTGCAACCTTTTGGACATGAAAACACTATTGTGAGGTGTGAGGTGTTCAGAATAGACTGGAAATGAGTGGAAATTAAGGTTATTGAGGTTAATAATAGCATAGGAGCAGAGAAACCAACAAATTCTGTGATTTTAGCTGTTTTTATGCTTTTTAAAAAAAAAATACAGATCCAAAACACAAAACCCAGAACCCAAAACACGGAAGGGTGGTTTTGGCAAAACCAATCCAGATCCAAAACACGAAGAAAGATCCAGATCCAAAACCAAAACACAAAACACGAAAAGTGGCCGGTGCACACCCCTAGTAAAAAGCCATAGGGTGGACTTACCCCCTCTGGTAATGTGTATTTGATTTGGATAAAAGAAGGCCTGCGAGCCTGGTTTGTGTGTATCTTTTTGAACATCAAGAAGGATTGTACTGCTGTGAACTTCTGTATGCTGTACCCCCTAAGCCAAGGGTAAGAGTCTTTTTGAAGACTATTTGAGCAGTAAACTACTTGCCTTTACAACGACTGCATCTGTATCCTGTGACAACAGAATAGCACTAAACGCTATTCCATTCTCCGGCTGTTCTCAATTAAGCCCAGTGTCTCCAAGCTCAAGCCCTCTGCCAGCCACCGAGCAGGGTCTGGGCCATTTCGAGAGATTGGACACCAATCAGGAGGTGCAGCCACAGCTTTTCTACGCATACGCAGCAGAAGCGGTTTCAAGTAGCCTGGGTGGAAATAAGCGATTCTAAGTGCCAGCGTAGGAGCTTGGTGGAGGCAGAGATGTAAGATGCCCACGGCACAGTTGGCGGAGTGGCGGTTGGTGACAGTAAGGGGCAATCCCTAATACCCCAAGATGCAGTGGGATAAAACTAATCTGTGTCCTCTTGGCAGTAGCAAGGTTATCTGGGCACAGTGTCTCACACCGTTGTTTCCATCACAGGAGACATATAGGGGAAAATTCAATTGGCATCGTTAATTCAGTTTTTCCCAAGACTTGAGGAATTGTGGTGGGGTGCAAAGTTTTCCCTATGCAATTTGCCATGAGAATTTTAGCCGCAGTAATTTCAATAAGAATTAATGCAACTTTTTTTCTCACAGCCCATCTGCTGGTGTAAAATCAGGTAAAGTCATTAAATAAAAGTAAAAATGCCCGGACTTGGTTCCAAACTGCGGCAACATCCCCCTTAATGACTAATAAGGCAATTTGAAATTATTTAATTAGCATATTTGGGCTGATAATTACATGTCATTATTGGGGTATTCTGCAAAGTGCATAATAATGGGCAGGGGCGGATTGGCCGTTGATCTCAGCGGGAGTTTTCCCCAGGGACCAGCCACCAATGGCTGTGCTTCAATGATCAGCCCAGCCCGCCCCTTCCTGATCACCGCCTATCCTGATGGATGCCGCGCTGTTTATCACCAGTCTCCCTGGTACAGCAGCCCGACCACATGTCCCTTCTGCAGCGCTCACAGCCTGTCCACTCGCTCCACGTTCAGCGCAGCCTGCAGCACCCAGCAGTATTGTAAGATCCACACGTCTGGAGCTCCCCTTGCCACATGGCCAGCACAGCCTGCAGCACTTAGCGGTCGTGCTAATTATATGGCTGACAAGGAGCCACAGGTCCAGAGCTCCCCTTGCAGCTGCAGCTGCCACGTCTTCATCCCCTCCAGCGCCGTGGACTCAGTGCCTGATTCAGACCTGTTCGTTAGCGCTGTGCACTCGCAAGCGGAGTGATACAAGGAGAAATCATATAGGTAAGAAAATACTCATTTACATGCTCTCTGTGTTTATTCACTGGAGAGAGGGACTGGGGGCAAATCCATCAGCTCCCGAAGCGGTGGGCATGCCCCAGTATGATGGAGTGGCTTGCGGGCATGGCATTTCACACAAAGCCACAGCCCTTGACGCAAGGTCACTCCTTTTTTGGGCGCGCGCCTTCACCGCGCACACTTAGGGCCTCTTTCAGGATTTTTTCCAGGGTAACTTGGTATGGGTATATGGGAGTGTTGTATGCATGGGACAGGTGTCATTGACATTGCAGGTGGGAGTTACAGGTGTTTTTTTTTTTAAAGATGTTTAAAGTGGCTTTAAATGACTCACAAATCAACATGTTTCCATTTTTATACACAAGAGCATTTATTTTAACAATAAAAAATATTTCTATCAATTTTTCAATGCCATAAAAAATGCAAAAATCAGCCATTTCAAACTATTTTTTGGGGGGCAGTAATAAACATCTATATTGTTATCCAATACTTATAGAGTACAGGCTGATTACCCCATTTTTTATTATTAAATATTCCCTGGGTTATTCTCTCGGTTTTTGCAGAAAAAATCATGGCACACAATAGCGCAAGAATCAGAGGCGCACATAGTCACGCTAATCAAAAATTGGTCATGATAGTCGCGTTAAGTTCTGCGGCAAAAATCTTGCAACCATTTGAATATGCCCCATACACTTTCGTGTTGCTTACTTGGCGCTACCCATAAATGTATATTTAAATATTCCCCATTTGTCTCTGTCAATAACTCAATGTGTAGCTATAACATTTTACAGTACCAAAAATGTATATACAGAGCCGGACTGGACTCGTCCCGCCCGAAAGCCTGGACAAGCAGCTCTGCCAGGCAGGTATGCAGAGAGACGGGGCTTGGCGCGCAGGGCCATAGAGAGATTTGCGGGGCAATGGTATTTTCGGGCAGTGAGGCCTAATGTAAGGAGGAATGTAATGAAAAAAAGTATTTGCATTAGTATTTGATTAGTCGCAGCAGCATCCCTGGTCCATCCAATACTAGGAAAAGAGGGCACGCACCAAAATTGATTGTAGTTCACAGGGATTTCTTTTTTAAAACTTATGCCATAAAGCCATAGTCAACATTTCAATTCCCTAAGACAGCAGAAAGGTAACATCACACCATTAACAACACAGGGAGAGATGCATGCAAGCTGTAGACCACTGTTTTACAAATCACATCCTTATTCCCCTTTTACACTTGCAGCAATAACCCGGGATACTATGCAGTGTGAAAGGGCCAGGTTGCTATAAGCTAGGTTGATCGACCTGGCATTTCAACCCTAATCATGAGAAGAATTGAACGCGTGCTCCACCCTGCTCTTGATGCAATGTGAACTGGCAACCCGGGTCGATGCGACCCGAGTCCCTTCACTGCATAGGAAGAGCCGGTACTTCATCTCCAACCGCCGGCTAATCACGTGATGCAGATTACGCCACCAGTATGAAAGGGGGCTGCACTCGGGATGGCCGCGTGAACATAATCCCAGGTGCGACCCGGCATTCAGAGGTAAAAGAGGTATTAGTCACCCCCAAGAAGCCCCAAGAAGCTGGTGATAGGCATGCTCATGCGCGGCGCCACCGCCATGCATGCGCTGGTCCCAACGCCTGCCAGATTAATTTACCAGGCGCCGGGACCCAAGACAGCAGTAGCGGCAGCCCCTCTCAGGTAAGAGGGCAGGAGCTGCTGCTGATCACCAGCAAGCTCCACATATTACTCTGCTAAGAATTCTTACCATCAGTAACCTTCTATTATTGATCTCTCACACAAACTATGCTGAAATACAGGTAGTCACTATGTCTAATGTAACATGGAATAGACCAGGCGTAGCCAACCTTGGTCCTCGAGAGCTACTAACAGCTAACGTTTTCCAGACCATCTAGCTGGTGCACAGGTGTATTCATGACTCACTAACACATTTGAAAAGATCCACAGGTGGAGCTAATTATTTTAATTGTGATTCTGTGAGGAGACCTGGAAAACATGCACCGTTGGTTGCTCTTGAGGACCAGGGTTGGCTACTCCTGGAATAGACGGTACTTAAATACATTTTCTGCATGTATTATTATAACATACACAAAGTGTATTGTGCTGTCATTAGTAATACATTTATGCCTTCTCATGTTTGTGTGAAGGAAGGACGATCCAGACCAGCCAGTATCTCATGTTTGCTGGCCCTTTTGCAGATTGACAGCAGTTTGCTGGTGAGTCATCTTCCTGCAGTTTGCAGTATTTCTATCTATCTTAAGGCGCACATCCACTAGGCAATATTAATGAGCGATTGAACGATAACGATATCTTTATCATTGAATCGCTCATTAATCGTGCACTATAATGTCAGAAACGACCAGCGATGTGCGCTCCCGCTGGTCGTTTCCGATATCAATCATCGCCTGAACATGACGACAGATTGATCATGTTCAGGGATGAAGTAGGGCGTCTACGACATATCGTTCAGTGTAGGCACTGCAGGGGAAGAGGAACGACTGTATGATTACAATGTTGTAATCATACTGTCGGTATCTACTAGTGGATGTGCCCCTTTAGTACTTTTCTCTATAACAAGCCCAGGATAGCACCTGATACTTTGTATTCATTGTTAATGACAAAATATCTACTTTATAAGGAAAACAAATGTTTAAAGACATGAAAAGTACTAAAAGTTAATGTTTAGCAAGCAAATCTCTGCAATATCAGTTATTAGTCTAGAACACACAGGACCCCCATAAATTGAATGTTAAAAATGTTAATTTGACCCATTTCACTCTGTTTTTTTTTCAGTTTCTGTACTAGTAGTAACGTACTTTAGCTACACTAACCTGCTTTCAGTGTATTGTCTTATAATAATTATTTCCTCTAGACTTAGGAGCACACTTGTCAGATATAACCTATGGTTAAACAGTAATAAACGCTGTTGAACTTTTAATAAAGTTGACTTATCCCAACCAAACTTTGGGGCTCATGTAGAGTTTAATGTAACCAGATTTTCTGCTTGTTTATTTGCACAAATACATTATTCTGCTGCGCTTTTATTTGGCACTTACAAGATGCGGAATGAAGGGAGTGGGCAGAGTACAGTACAGAGGTGTTCACGCAAATGCGATCGCTGCTGACTACCAGGGCAGGATTATAGGCGGGGTGGTCGACCAGTGGTCCTCATACATTGGGGGCCCCAACACTACAGCAAACATTAACCAAACCGTGCCACTCTGGACCATCCCTGGCTGGCTCCTGGTAGAATCTCAGTCACTGATGGTTGACTTTTGACTTGAGATGGAGAAAGCTTTGTCTCCACCTCTAAAGTGGGTGACCCGGCCGTGGCTGATGATCGAAACCTTGGTAAGGGACGAGGACTAATACCGTGACCTACCTGAGGTAGTTTGTGTGTGCTCTCTCTGTCTCTCTCTTTCTCTATTCCTCCTATCCCTCTTTCACTCCTCTCCACTCTCCCTCTCTCTTTCCCTCTCTCACCCCCATTTAAAATCCTGTGTTGTGCCTGGCAGTTTACTAGATCATGTCCACGATGCCACTGGGAGTCGGTTCCAAGCAGTTTCACACACATGATGTACTCGTAGTATGCTGCGACCTTGCCGGTCAGTGAAGAGTCCGAAGATAAGGTAAGGGGCATAGTAGTGACTGTGGAGGGGCGTGGCAATTTTATTGGTAGGGGCCTCCACATCTCAGTTGTTCCAGGGCCCCAAAAAGCCTTAATCCGCCTCTGCTGACCACAACAAAAACACATATGCCTGTCAGGAGCTGTATCACTAACAGGTGCTGGACTCCCATTGCAAATTATAAATTGATGATGACAGTCGACAGCCATCTCTGATTGGCTGCATGTATCTTAATTGCTCCTGTTACTAAGTGTGACTACTGTGATCTGTTTGCATTATTACATCATATCTGCAAGCAGTCCACAGCATGGTTAAAACTAGAGATGTGCAGGCTCAGATTAGTTCGGATTTTCCCGACACAAACTGGGTCTCAGAAAGAGGCAATACATCATCTTTCCTGGACAAAAGTCCATGAAAGATGATGCTTGTCCATGAAAGATGACGTTTTGTTGCTTTCTGAGACCTGATTTTTGGCGGGAAAAAAAATCTGAATTTGGTGGGAGTCTCTATTTATTTAAATTTAAGTGTTACTTAAATTTTTTTATTTTCATTTTTTTAATTGCATTTAATATGGTAAATGCACCTTTATAAATAACACTGCCCCAGGGTCAGATTAGGGGCCATATAGGCCTGGGGTTCAAAACAATCAAGGGCCTTCTGTGAGAAGCGGAGGAGCTGTGACCAGTGCTGTCTGGCCGTATACACCCCCTACACAATCAGCCCCAATGACACGATTGCATCATCACGCCCCCACACAGAGACCACTTGACTGCACCACACCCCCTGCATCTAAAGGTGGGTACACACTGGAGCGATGTTGTTAGCATTTGGTCAAACATAACGACATATCATGTGTATATGCACGGTCCTGAGGTCACATGCAATGTCGTCATGTTTGATGTGCTGCACATAAAACCTGACTATCGCATGCGGCCCCATTCATGTTAATGAAGGACAGAATGAGTGATTGTTCCGTTCTTCATAAGTCGCTGCAGTGTGTAACTGCAATCATGTGATGTCGAGAGAGTCCCAGGAAATCGTCATGATTGTCGGTTGCACCAGTGTGTACCAGGCTTTAGATCTGGCTGTCCTCTCCCGGAAGGGGCAGTACTACTTGCAACTTTGGACGCAGTGTGCGCACACCATATTTTGTGGTTCAGACTCAGAAAACAGTCAGCTCAAAATTGGGAGATGTGTCCGTTTATCATCCATAGAGTGTTTTTCAGTGTGTATTCTTTTTGTCCCATAATAGTTTATAAAACACAACAAGTGTCTAATAAATAAGCATTAGAACATTGTTTTGTTATCACAATCTGCTGGTGACACGAGTTGCAGTAAGCAGAACTTTCATTTATTTTATTTTGTTTACACTCTTCGTTTCCCCATCATTATTAATCAACTGTAAGTATTATAAATTTAATATGAAATTAAGTTTTAATTCTATTTAATTCCAATCCAATAGGAATGAGTAGTTTTAAGATAGGGCAAGGTGTCAATATTCTCAGTTATGCCGTTTGCCATTTTTATTTAGTTCCTACTGACCGGAACATTCTGATCTTGGATCCACGCAACCTATAATATAGCAAAGTTCTATAATAAGCAAAGTAATCTGTTCACATGTGAAGCACCCGGCTACATTCCCTGTAGTGCCCTTTGGAAAATTGATCAGTTTCACTTAATGGTCAGGTGAAATATGAAGCATTGAAATGTGAATTGTCTGAATGTGGTCTCTTCCTTTTACAGCACTCTTGTCAGAGGCAGCGCACTTATTTTATCATGTGTTCTTTTCCACTGTTCTTCTTTAATCCTTCGTTGTTTATGACACTGTGAAAGGAAACTGTTTTTGTTGCTCTGTAGTCTATAATCCCTTTAGCTCTGCTTTTTATAGTACAATTACTTCTACACAGGTGCAATCAATTTCCTTCGAGGTGCTTTTCATCTCAATTATATCTCTTGTTGTTCGGTGAACGTTCTCTACAGGTTAGCAGAAAACCTTAATCCCTCCATGAGCTGCTTGTGCCATAATGACTGCTTGGAGGTAACGTACAATTGATTGAATATTGAATGAAATATATATTGATTTTATGGGCAGTAGATACAAAAAAAATGGCATAATTACAAAAAAAACAACAGAATGTTAGTACATAGTTCTAGTACTATTTGCAAGGGTTAGGTTTCTCAAAATTGAAGGCAAGGCTTTGTTTTACTAGAGCTTTCTGTTGCCTAACATGACATCAAAATGCCCCCCCTTCCTCCGATTGCTGCTTCCATGTATCTGTTATGTTCTGTATGAATTGTATGTCGCCCAAAGTGTATCACATTTCTGCCAATTGTTTCCCCAACCATGTTTAAAGTTAGGGTGAAAACACGTGGAAGTGATGATTCTGTAGATTTCTTGCGTCTTGTATGCTTATTTTTATTTATTATTTTCTCGTTATTAATCACATTTTCACATATTGATTATCTAAGCAGAGCCTACCTCGTACACTTGTGGGGGGAGAACAATCCATGGATCTGATGATTGTATCAGTATCAGAAATTAAATATCTCACTTTCTTACTGAGCAGCTCCTGTTCAGTGCAGTCCCTGAAGAACCAGCGAGTTCAGTTGTTAGCATTGGGCCTGATTCAGACTCGTACGCTAATGCTGCCACTAAATTTTCGCAGCTGTGGATATGCGAGGACATGAATGTGTCGACCATTCAAATGGCAACCTTTTAACCATGTCGATCCTTTGCATATGTCGGTCTTCATCCATGTTGACCTTATGTTTGTCAGCCTTTTGTACCTGTCAGCCATTTTGTGTCTACCTAAACACTCAACCTTTTCATTGTCGATCTATTGATTGCAGGGGCGTCAGAATGATTTTATGTTTATAAAATCATTCTGGCGCTCGCCTCCTCCCCCACCTCTGGGAGAGGACAGCCAGATCTAAAGCCTGGTATACACTGGTGCGACTGGCAATCGTGACGATTTCCTGGGACTCCCTGGACATCGGATGATTGCCATTACACACTGTAGCGACTTATGAAGGACAGAACGATCACTTGTTCCATCCTTCATTAACATGAATGGAGCCGCATTAGATATTAACTTAAAGACTGCACAATACACCTCCTCCTCCATACGGGGCAGTGGCCGTGCAGACTATTGCTATAAAACACAGCCCCTGACCATCTGCGGCCATCGCTCCTATCAAATGTTTTTTGGGGGGAACCGCCCCCTTGTCCCCCCCCCGTTCTGACGCCCATTATTGACTGCTATCTATGTTAGCTGACACTTCCCGTTGCCTCCCCAAACACTCCGTGACTGTCAGTCACACTGTGAATAAAGACTGTATGGTAACGTACCTTGATGGATGCGCAGTGGTAAAAAATCTCTTTGTTTGCAAAAAAATCAGTATCGCTTACGACTCTGAAATCAGGCGTAATATATCGTGAGCAGTTTCCTCAGCTTATAAAGATCAGTGGACGCACAGGGAGGGTGCAAAAATAGCTGTATTTGTTTCCTGGCAAAGCAGACTTACCTACAAAGAGCTTTGTGCAGTGATTCTCTGAGTTAACAAACAACTGTCATTTCAATCACTAAATTTGAAAACTGAATCTAATGTCTATTTTATATTGAGACTATTTAAATATTTGAATCAGATTAACTATTAATTAAATAGAAAACTTCTAACAACTTCAAAGTGACTGGTTGTCAGAGATTCCATCTGGTACAACAATTTATTAATTGCAGGCTCTGTTTGCTTGGAGAAGTAAGATGGTAGATAGCTCATAGCACTTCACAGCCTACCGTATTAACTGAAACCTGTAGATTGTGAGTGACAGTGTAATTATCAGTTAGCAACACAGAACAGTGCAAAGCAAATTTAATCTCCCTCCTTCACTTCTGTGGACAAAATGTTCTAAATAGGTTATTATAACAATAAAAACAAAGCAGGAGGGCTATAGTTATTAGCATTGTTATTAATTTGGTGTAAATATATATATATATTAGGGGTGTGCACCGGCCACTTTTCGTGTTTTGGTTTTGGATCTGGATCTTTCTTCGTGTTTTGGATCTGGATTGGTTTTGCCAAAACCACCCTTCCGTGTTTTGGGTTCTGGGTTTTGTGTTTTGGATATGTATTTTTTTTTTAAAAAAGCATAAAAACAGCTAAAATCACAGAATTTGTGGTTTTTTCTGCTCCTATGCAATTATTAACCTCAATAACCTTAATTTCCACTCATTTCCAGTCTATTCTGAACACCTCACAATAGTGTTTTTATATCCAAAAGGTTGCACCGAGGTAGCTGGATGACTATGCTAAGAGATACGAGTGGGCGGCACAAACACGTGGTCCATCTAGGAGTGACACTGCAGTGGCAGACAGGATGGCAGTTTGAAAAACTAGGCCCCAAACAGTACATAATTCAAAGAAAAAAAAGAGGTGCAAGATGGAATTGTCCTTGGGCCCTCCCACCCACCCTTATGTTGTATAAACAGGACATGCACACTTTAACAAACCAAACATTTCAGCGCCAGGGTCTGCCACACGACTGTGGCTGAAATGATTGGTTCGTTTGGGCCCCCTCAAAACAAGCTGGCAATTAATCTGTCCCTGCACAAACTGGCTCTACGGAGGCAAGATGTCCTCCTCATCCTCCTCATCCACCGATTCCTCACCCTCTTCAATGTTGTGTACATCCTCATCCTCACAGAGTATTAATTTGTCCCCGCTGGAATCCACAACCACAGGTCCCTCTGTACGGTCTGGAGGCTGGTCTCACTGGAAGAGTTGATAATTCATTTTATGAACATCATCTTCTCCACATTTTGTGGAAGCAACCTCCTACGCCTTTCGCTGACAAGGTTCCCGGCTGCATTAAACACTCTTTCGGAGTACACACTGGAGGGGGGGCAACTCAGGTAAAATAGAGCCAGTTTGTACAGGGACCTCCAAATTGCTTCTTTTTCCTGCCAGTACAGGTACGGACTGTCTGACATGCCTACTTGGATGCTGTCACTGATGTAATCCTTTAACAAACAGACGCACGCTTGTCGCTGCTGCTTTGAGGATGCAAGTGCGGCTACAGCCCACACAATTCACAAAGACAGAAAAAAAAAGAAGAATATTTTTATTGTTTGTGGAGCACACTTTGAGGGTGTCACCACCCTTTAACAGACAGACGCATGCTTGTCACTGCTGCTTTGAGGATGCAAGTGCGGCTACAGCCCACACAATTCACAAAGACAGGAAAAAAAAGAAGAATATTTTTATTTTTTGTGGAGCACACTTTGAGGGTGTCACCACCCTTTAACAGACAGATGCACGCTTGTCGCTGCTGCTTTAAGGATGCAGGTGCAGCTACAGCCCACACATTTCACAAAGACAGAAAAAAAAAGAAGAATATTTTTATTGTTTGTGGAGCGCACTTTGAGGGTTACACCACCCTTTAACAGACAGACACACGCTTGTCACTGCTGCTTTGAGGACAGTATCATATGCAGTGACAGTAGACTTGTCAGAAATTGTTGGCACGTCCTTCAGTCCGGACCAGATGTCCAAACCGGCCCTTGACTTATGACACAGGCGCACGCTTGGCGCTGCTACTGTATTGATGCACGTGCGGCTACATCGCACACAAGTCACAAACACATAAAAAAAATAGTTTTTTATTTTTTGAAGCACTTTGAGGGTTACACCACCCTTTAACAGACAGATGCACGCTTGTCGCTGCTGCTTTGAGGATGCAAGTGCGGCTACAGCCCACACAATTCACAAAGACAGAAGAAAAAGAAGAATATTTTTATTGTTTGTGGAGCACACTTTGAGGGTGTCACCACCCTTTAACAGACAGACGCACGCTTGTCGCTGCTGCTTTAAGGATGCAGGTGCGGCTACAGCCCACACATTTCACAAAGACAGAAAAAAAAAGAATATTTTTATTGTTTGTGGAGCGCACTTTGAGGGTTACACCACCCTTTAACAGACAGACGCACGCTTGTCGCTGCTGCTTTGAGGATGCAAGTGTGGCTACAGCCCACACAATTCACAAAGACAGGAAAAAAAAGAATTTTTTTATTGTTTGTGGAGCGCACTTTGAGGGTTGCACCACCCTTTAACAGACAGACGCACGCTTGTCGCTGCTGCTTTAAGGATGCAGGTGCGGCTACAGCCCACACATTTCACAAAGAGAAAAAAAAAGAAGAATTTTTTTATTGTTTGTGGAGCACACTTTGAGGGTTACACCACCCTTTAACAGACAGACGCACGCTTGTCGCTGCTGCTTTGAGGATGCAGGTGGAATCTAGATGGGATTTGGAACCGGGGACACACTACCTCCATCAATTGTCTAAATCCCACTGCACTAATGGTGGATACCGGACGCACGTCTAACACCAACATAGCAGTCAAGGCCTCAGTTATACGTTTTGCTTCAGGATGACTGCTGTCGTACTTCATCCTCATCGCTAGGGACTGTTGGAGGGTCAATTGTTTAGTAAAAGTAGTGGTGTTCCTACTTCCTCTCTGGGATGATGAACAACTCCCAGCAGCAGCAACAGCACTAGGAGGAAGTGGTTCTTGATCTTTCGCTATTTTATTTTTATCGGAGAAAGTTTGGTCCTCCATTTATGTGATATTGATATATACGTGCGGCTAAGGCGCACACAAACACAGAGAATATTTTTTTATTTTTGCTGGAGAGAAGTGCACTTTGCGGGTTACACCACCCTTTAAGAAATGAGCCAGCCGGCTCTTTACTTATGGGACACAGGCGCACGCTTGGCGCTGCTCCTTTGTTGATACACGTGCAGCCACAGTGCACACAATTCCACAAACACAGAAAATATTTTTTTATTTGGTTTGGAGTGTACTTTTGGGGTTACAGCACGCTTTAACGGTCAAGCCAGCCGGCCCTTTACTTATGACACAGGCGAAAGCTTGGCACTGCTTTGTTGATGCACGTGCGGCTACTACGCACACAATTCACAAACACAGAAAATATTTTTTTATTTGGTTTGGAGTGTACTTTTGGGGTTACAGCACCCTTTAACGGTCAAGCCAGCCGGCCCTTTACTTATGACACAGGCGCACGCTTGGCACTACTTTGTTGATGCACGTGCGGCTACTGCGCACACAATTCACAAACACAGAAAATATTTTTTTATTTGGTTTGGAGTGTACTTTGGGGGTTACAGCACGCTTTAACGGTCAAGCCAGCTGGCCCTTTACTTATGACACAGGCGAAAGCTTGGCACTGCTTTGTTGATGCACGTGCAGCTACTACGCACACAATTCACAAACACAGAAAATATTTTTTTATTTGGTTTGGAGTGTACTTTTGGGGTTACAGCACCCTTTAACGGTCAAGCCAGCCGGCCCTTTACTTATGACACAGGCGCACGCTTGGCACTACTTTGTTGATGCATGTGCGGCTACTGCGCACACAATTCACAAACACAGAAAATATTTTTTTATTTGGTTTGGAGTGTACTTTGGGGGTTAGAGCACCCTTTAACGGTCAAGCCAGCCGGCCCTTTACTTATGACACAGGCGCACGCTTGGCACTACTTTGTTGATGCACGTGCGGCTACTGCGCACACAATTCACAAACACAGAAAATATTTTTTTATTTGGTTTGGAATGTACTTTGGGGGTTAGAGCACCCTTTAACGGTCAAGCCAGCCGGCCCTTTACTTATGACACAGGCGCACGCTTGGCACTACTTTGTTGATGCACGTGCGGCTACTGCGCACACAATTCACAAACACAGAAAATATTTTTTTATTTGGTTTGGAGTGTACTTTGGGGGTTATAGCACCCTTTAACGGTCAAGCCAGCCGGCCCTTTACTTATGACACAGGCGCACGCTTGGCACTACTTTGTTGATGCACGTGCGGCTACTGCGCACACAATTCACAAACACAGAAAAAACAAATTTTTTTTAGCACTTGGGGGGAGCACCCCTGACGGACAGAGCACCCCCTGGACAACACTACAGCACCCCTTTAGGACTGGGACACTGCACAGGACTTTGGAGTGGACACAGCCCCTATGGACAACTGACTGCACAACACAGTCCAGCCAGCCCCTATGGACTTTGAAGTAGTGGACACAGCCCCTATTAACAACAGCAGCACAGCACAACACAGCCAGCCCCTATGGACTTTGAAGTAGTGGACACAGCCCCTATGGACAACAGCAGCACAGTGCAGCACAGCACAGCACAACACTACTCTGCACTACACTACACTACACAGCCCAGCCAGCCCTAACTCCCACCCTCCCTCTTCACTGTCCACAGCCGAGTGAGAAAATGGTGCCGACGCGGGTACCTTATATAGGATCCAAAACCCGCGAGTCCCGGAAGGCGGGATGATGACGTTTTGCCTCGATTTCAGATCCGAGTCAGGCGGGAAAAGTCGAGCCTGAATCGGATCAGCCTCGGATCGGGGGGGCTCGGGGGGGGTTCGTATTTTAGAAATCCGAACCCGCTCACCCCTAATATATATATATATATATATATATATATACACACAGTGACAGGGACAGCATAATTCCACATGAAGAAGAGTTGTGGAATATCCAGATCTCCCAGGTTTGGCAGAGCAAAGGCATTAGGATTGTGTCAATGTCCAGTTCAAGTGTTGCCTCAATCAGTGGCCGGAAAGGCAGCTGATTACAGACACCTGTGAGAAGCTGGTTTAAGAACTGCAGAGACACTGGGGAAACTGAGCCTGACGGTGAAATGGGATGTAGTCTGGAACCCGACAGTCTAAATGCCGAACGCCGGCTTCCAGACTAGGGACAAATGACAGGCGTCTAAATGTAGACACAGTGGGTTCCCATTGGCAAGGACTTGTCCTTGCAGGACTTTGGCCAGGATCAACAGAATGATGGGAACTTGATAAATGCATTTGAAAATGATAAGATAAATGGTAGAATAATCACCAGCAGGCGGTGTTCCGTACTTTGCATTGAAAAATGATTTGTTATATCGTGTAACCTATTTGCAGGGTAAGAGAGTAGACCAATTATTGGTTCCCCGGAAACACGAGCAGTTGGTGTTAAGGGCAGCTCATACACACCTGTGGGGTGGCCATTTGGGGGAGGAGAAAACTCTCCAGCGTATTCAGGTAAGATTCTTCTGGTCTGGCATTCATGCAGCAGTAAAAAGGTATTGTCAGGAATGTCCAGTGTGTCAGAAGACAGCACCCCGGCCAGGGTTTAGGGCACCCTTGGTTCCCCTCCCTGTCATTTCTGTACCTTTTGAAAGAATTGGTATGGATCTGATAGGGCCGGTGGAAAAATCTTCTCGTGGGCATCAATACGTATTAGTGGTGGTAGATTATGTCACAAGGTACCCGGAGGCCATCCCGCTACGTAACATGAAATCTAGCACTATTGCCCGGGAATTGTTGATGCTATATACCCACTTGGGAATACCAAAGGAGGTCTTATTTGACCAAGGTACCCCTTTTGTCTCTAAACTAATGAAAGATATGTGCCGACTGTTAAAGGTGGATAGGATTACTACCTCAGTTTACCAGCCATAAACAGATGGGCTTGTTGAATGCTTTAACCATACCCTTAAACAAATGATAAAAAGGGCGGTGTCCGAGGAAAAGCGAGATTGGGACTTACTCCTACCCTATTTAATGTTTGCAATGCAAGAGGTGCCCCAATCCTCTACAGGTTTTAGTCCCTTTGAACTCCTCTATGGGGGGCAACCTAGAGCGATTTTAGATCTGTTGAAAGAAGGGTGAGAACAACAGTCATGCCAAGAGCCTAACATCGTTCAGTTTGTGACCCAATTGTATGGCCTTTTAAGGCAAATTGCGCCACTCGTGAACAAGCACATGGATAGGGCACAACAGCATTAAAAACGTTGATATGACGTGACTGTGGTTAATCGTTTTTTTAAACCAGATAAGGTACTGGTTCTGGTGCCCACCACTGTAAGAAAGATGTATGCCCAGTGGTGAGGCCCTTATGGAGTTATAGAGGCAGTGAGGCCTGTTAATTATAAGGTTCAACAGGAGGGTAGAAGGAAAGAAGTGCAAATCTACCATGTAACTGTTAAAACCCTGGAAAGAGAGCGCTGGTCAGCCCTCTTTGGTTGCCAAGAATGTCAGGTACCCACTGAAGTTACCCTTAATACCCGCCAGAAACAGGAGGCGGTGAGTTTAGTTGCACGGCACCAAGATGTGTTCTCTGCCATTCTGGAAAAAAAACAAATGATCAAACATGATATAGTTACTCCTCCCGGGGTGGTAATAAAACAGAGGCCATACCGTATACCCGAGGCAAATTTTGTAGTGGTTAAACAGGAAGTAGAGGAGATGCTGCACATAGGGGTCATAGAGGAATCAAATAGTGAATGGAATAATCCCATAGTTTTAGTGCCTAAGCCTTCAGGTGCTTTAAGATTCTGCAATGATTTTCGCAAATTAAATAAAGTGTCACAGTTTGATTCCTATCCGATGCCCCGGGTGGACGAGCTGGTGGAAAATTTAGCAAACAGTCAGTATTTCACCACCCTAGATTTGACAAAAGGGTATTGGCAGATTCCTTTAACTGAGGCTGCTAAGGCCAAAACAGCCTTCTCTACTCCAGAAGATTTGTTTCAGTATAAAATGCTGCTGTTTGGTCTGCATGGGGCTCTGGCAACCTTCCAGAGAGCTAAGAACAGGTTGCTGCGACCTCACAAGGAATATGCAGCTGCATATCTAGATTAAATAGTCATTGTTAGCCCCGACTGGGAGTCACAGCTACCAAGAGTAGAAGCAGTGTTGCAATCTTTACGGGCACACGGGTTTACTGCTGATCCTGAGAAGTGTGCCATTGGAATGGTGGAGGCAAACTATTTGGGATATATTGTAGGCAGAGGGCAGGTAAAACCTCAGCCCAGTAAGGTGGAGGTGGTCCTGACATGGCCTAAACCCAAATGTAAATCCCAGCTCAGAACATTCCTTGGCCTATTGGGTTACTACTGCAGATTCACCACTAGGGCAGCACCATTAACTGAGTGTCTTAAAAAATAGTCCCCAGACAAGATACTGTGGTCTAGAGCAGCAGAAGCTGCATGGTTGGATTTAAGGCGCGCCTTGTGTGCAGAACCTGTGTCTCAGGCTCCTAACTTTAAAAAGCAGTTTATATTGCAGACAGATGCCTCATGTACAGGATTGGGAGCAGTCCATTCCCAAGTGGTAGAAGGGGAAGAGAAACCCATCCTCTACCTCAGCCAGAAATTGCTGCCCAGGGAGCGCAAGTACACCACTATGGAGCAAGAGTGCTGGGCAATCAAGTGAGCAGTAGACTCGTTAAAATATTATTTGTCGGGGCGGGAGTTTGTGTTGGTTACAGATCATGCTCCTTTACAATGGGTGCACACGAACAAAGAAGTGAATGCTCGTGTAACCCGCTGGTTTTTGTCTTTACAGCCATTTAAGTTTGAAGTACAGAATTGTCCGGGGAAACAGCACCTCAATGCTGATGCCCTTTCCAGGAAGTTTGTTGGGCTTGATCCTCCAAGCAACCCTATGGTGAAGCTAGAGGAGGAGGAGGAAGAGGGTGAGGATGGCGAACTGTGGAAAATTTCAGAGAGCTGTTAACTCGGACGGATGGCACAAATAGATGTGGGCGAGGCAGATAGCTCGCCTGAAAGTGTTTTAGCTTCACCAGGGTGATGGGAAATCTAATCCTGATGGTGAAATAGTCACCCAGTTTATAGGCCTCGGGGTGACTAGTGTTAGGGTTCCTGGACCTGCGAGTCCACTGAAGAAATATTGCTGTATTGGAAGACTTTGTATGACATCTTGCCTGTGAAACTGCCATATCCTGTGTATCTGCCTGTGGTGAGCAATAAAAGCTGCTGATGGATTTTACCCGGGCTATGTAATTCTTGTCACATTATATATATATATATATATATATATATATATATATATATATATATCACAGGGGCTCTGCACTCACCATAATAACTAACAACAATAATAATAAACATAATAAACAGTAGGGTTTTGGTTCATGAATTGATCAATGCATTTAAGCTCGCAGCCCGCGTCACGGGACCCCACTTTACTGCAAGTCCCTTCTCTATTGCTAAGAATTATAACATGGACATAGCAATCACATTAGTGTTAAACTCAGGGTATGCTATCAAGGTTTAAAGCTCACAACAACTTTGCTTTTAAACGTGAGACAGTTACCAAGCACACCTGTTGCAAAGCACCTAGGAAAACAGCTGACGCAAGTTACATTAAACTAGTTAAAAGAGGTGCATGAGAAAATGTGATCACAAAAATGAGTAATTATAAAAATTAATCACAATAAACAAAAAGCACTAATCCATGGCACTCACCATTCCTACATTTGGGGTGCAACATACTATGTGACCACATTGTTTAAATAGAAATCACAGGGGCTCTGCACTCACCATAATAACTAACAACAATAATAATAAACATAATAAACAGTGGGGTTTTGGTTCATGAATTGATCAATGCATTTAAGCTTGCAGCCCGCGTCACATTTTATATATATATATATATATATCATGAGAGATGGCACTCAAAAAACACTATTTGGCAGGGGGGTGCTAGGTCCAAAACAAGTTGTAATATAAACACCGTAACTAAGCAAGCTAATCACCTGCAGAGTAAACAAAAAACCAGCACTCACGTTTAGATGAATCCACAGGTTTATTCACAAGGCATGTAAACAGACATACTACATAGCTAAAAGTGGCCCTACTATCATTTCAACTGTACTTCAGGAGGAAAACTTATAGATTGTAAGCTTGCGAGCAGAGCCTTCCTACCTATATATCTGTCTGTTATTACCCAGTTTATTTCTATTAATGTTCCAATTGTAAAGCGCAACGGAATATGCTGTGCTATATAAGAAACTGTTAATAAATAAATAATAAAATAAATAATGTAAGTCTTTAGTGATGCAAGACAGCATACGTCCCATCTGTTACAATCTTAGCAGGAAAAGCCCCAATCCTGGGCACTGCCCCATTGCCCGGCAATATTTTGGGGATTTTCGTCCTGAATGCCCCCAAAATTCTAGAGATATGCGCAGACCCCCGTTTTTTGGGTTTGGTTCTAAATCATCATCGTGTTTTGGTTTTGGCATAACTACCCTCAAGTGTTTTGGATTTCTTTAAAAATTTATAAAAACAGCTAAAATAATGTAACTTGGACTTGTATTGTTCTGGAATCAGTATGATTTACCACCGGCCGTTGTGTTTTCAATTATTAAAGAAATCCAAAACTGAAACCGAACCAAATCACAACAATGATTTAGAACCAAAACACGAGGGTATGCACTAGAGATGTGCGCCGACCCCTGTGTTTTGTTTTCTGGTTTTGGATCTGGAATTTTTCATAAAAACAGCTAAAATCACATGAAATGGGCCTGTTTTTGTTCCTACAGTATTATTAACCTAAACATTTATTTCCACTTGTTTCCAGTCAATTTTGACCACCTCACAGCTCACTATATTGTTTTCATCCAGTTTAAGCTCAAAATTTGCACCAAGCTAGCTGGCTGACTAAGCTAAGCGGCAGCAGTGGGCGGCACAAATATGTGGCAGTTCAACTTCCAACATGGCACATCAGGAAACAAATATTTGTATTATTCAAGAGAGGCCTAAGGGAATTGGAGTATGTATGTAGTTGAAGGCAGGGACAGAAAGAGTTGATTGGTAGTAAATTTAATTTCATATTTTTGATTCTGAAGTAAATTTATGAGGGAGAAGGGGAGGGGAGGAGGCATTTACAAAAAAAATGACACATTCACATCAGTCCCATAAGAATCCTTGAGCACCATGTCTGCTGCTGGGAGTGGATTTTTTTTCATCCCAGAAGGGGACCAGGAAGACTTCTAGTAGTGCTTTCCAAAACAATTGACTGTTAAATAATCCTTTGCAAAGCTTCCACATGAAAAAGCATTTCCCAACCTGTAAAGGGACATTAAAAAAAAACAGTTAGTGGCCTCCAAACTGCCAATTACAGATATGTGAACAAGTGCAAGATTTAAGATTATGGAGTAAATTTAATTTACTAAAGTGAGCGTTTTTACAAGTGAGTTTTAGAAGTGATGTTGCCCATGGCAACAAATGAGATTCTACTTAACATTTACCTAGCACTTTCTAGAAGATAATAGCTAGAATCTGATTGGTTGCTATGGGCACGCAACATCACTTCTAAAAACTCTCACTTTAGTAAATTAAATTTACCCCTTAAGGTCTTACGTGTCTTTCTTGAGAACTCTGTGCCAACTTCTGCTGCTAGGAGTGTATTTACATCCCAGAAGGGGACCAGGAAGACTGCTTTGTTCTCCAGCCACTCGCAAAGCTGTGGGAGACCACCCACAGCATGTGCGAGCTGCCAGGAGGCCATCGCAATAGTCACGACCATTGGCCTTGTGACGAGATCCTACGGTAGGGTCTAGGCTGCCGCAAGGCCGAGTGGACTTCCTGCTCTAACAGAGCAGGAAGTCCACTACTGACATCAGTAGTGATGGCAGTAAGACCTCCCAACAAACGCCAGGCGTTCCTACGGGAACGCCTGTGTTTGTCCAGCCACCCCCCCTACCCGCCCAGAAAACGAGGCGAGCTGTCACTCACCATCGACAGCCGCCCCATCTTGTTGTGAGCCCCATAGCGACTGAACTTTAGTCACTCAGCGGGGCTCACGCACGCCGGACGTGGCACATGTGCAGTGCATAAACATCGGGCCGCTTGCGAGCGGCTCTGAATCAGGGCCATTGTTAGTTAGTTAGTGACCTTCAAACTGCCATTGCTCCCACTGTCTACTTAACCAGAGCAGATATGTGGACAAGGGGAATAGAGCAGCAAATGCAACATTTCAGATTTAAGGTTTAAGTCTTGCGTTGTGTCTTTCTTGATAAGTCTTGATAATTCCAGAAAAGATGAAGACATTGTTTCGTCTTCCCAACGGACACAGATCTGAAGAGATGTAAATAACTACTGGCAGGAAAAAGAGGCAATTTGGAGGCCCTTACACAAAACTGCCTTTGCTTCACTTGAACTGCCCACCTTCCAGTGTGCACCAAGAGTTTTCAGCACAGCCGGGAACCTTGTCAGTGATCGGCCTGAGACTACTTCCCCAAAATGTGGAAAAGATGATGTCCATCAAAATGAACTCCAAATTCTATGAGAAAGACCTTTACCGTCAATTACGTGCAAAAATTACAGAGGCACCTGTAATGGTGGATTCCAGCAGGGACATATTAATATTGTGTGATATAAGATGATGTACACATCACCGCAGATTATGCCATCGCCCAAATTTATTTCATCATCACATCCTGTGTTGTGTATAAATTACCGCTGTGCTCCCTGTTAGAATGGGGATTCATTGTCCACTTTAGTGGATGTGAGCTCCATTTTAGTCCATATCATCACCACACCCCCTACACATCTTCTGACCTGGGCTACAGGAGGAGCAGCTGCACTCTAGAATACGGTTGCATGGAGTTGCCCCTCTGACTTGCTGAAATTCAGGTAGAGGGGCCATGGGTAAGGACTGGGAGTAGGGACACTATAATCAGAGAATGCAGTTTTAGCTGCTTTATTCTATTTTTTGAAACCATATCCTCTATTTTCACCTTTTGAAAATGTTTATGCAAATCTCAGCAGAGGCGTTTGTGATGTCATGGCTAATGCGCGCACATACACACAGAAAAAAAAACACATTGATTGATTGGATTAATTTTTTTTGGGCACTTGGGGGGTAGAGCACACCTGAACGAGGCAGCAGCCCCTTGATAAATGACACAGGCAGCACCCCTGCGCAGCTACGTTGCTGGTGATAAGTGGGGCTAATGCGCGCATACACACAGAAAAAAAAACACACTGATTGGATTAATTTTTGGGGGGCACTTGGGGGAGAGCACCCCTGAACGAGGCAGCAGCCTCTTGATAAACGACACAGGCAGCACCCCTGCGCAGCTACGTTGCTGGTGATAAGTGGGGCTAATGTGCACACACACAGAAAAAAAAACAGATTGATTGATTGATTGGATTAATTTTTTTTGGCACTTGGGGGGGAGAGCACCCCTCAATGAGGCAGCAGCCCCTTAATAAATGACACAGACAGCACCCCTGCACAGCTACGTTGCTGGTGATAAGTGGGGCTAATGCACACACACACAGAAAAATAAAACACATTGATTGGATTCATTTTTTTTTGGCACTTGGGGGGAGAGCACCCCTGAATGAGGCAGCAGCCCCTTAATAAATGACACAGGCAGCACCCCTGCACAGCTACCTTGCTAATAAGTGTGGCTAACGTACACACACACACACAAAAAAAACTTTTATTTTTTTCACAGGGGGGGTGAAGAACAGCCCTCATGGACAGAGCACCCACTGGACAAGACAGCAGCACAGCTAGCCAGCCCATATGGACAACAGCCAGTCAAACTCAATGGACAAGACAACAGCTAGCCAGCCCCTATGGATAACAGCCAACCCCTATGGACAGGACAACAGCTAGCCAGACACTATGGACAACAGCCATCCCCAAGAGACATTAAGCAGCCAGCCCCTGACAAGTGACAAAAGTAGCCAACCCCTATACACAGCAACCACAGCCCCCTCCTTCCTCTTCACTCTCCACAGCAGGAATGAAAATGGCGGCGATCACGGGACCTTTTATACAATCCAAAACCCGTGAGAATCCAACAGCGGGATGATGACGTTTTGCCTCGTTTTGAGATCCGAGTCAGGAGGGAAAACCCGAGCCAATTCGGATCTCTGCTCGGATCGCTAAGTTCGGGTGGGTTCGGATCTCTGAGATCTGAACCCGCTCATCTCTAGTCTGCACACATCTCTAGAATTAATATGCAACATTTTTTGCAATGCCATTTGTAATTGAATTTTTATGTAATCATGAAAATATCACGTGATATGCATGGAAAATTAAAGAAGGACCTCAGAGTATGAAACTCATAGTTAGTTGAATATACCCCTAATATGAATATTCTTTGCTTTTAAATGAATTGTATTCTAGCTATACTACTGACATGTAGAAAAGCTAGTAAGAGATAACTTTATAACTTTCAGTTATACAAGTCTATTTATTTTTTAGCACCAATAGTAAAGATTTCTTGCATCAATAGAAAATAATTTGTGGTTACTATTTACTAAGAAAATGTCACCAGGGCATCTTAATGATACTTTGCTAACTTACATATGGTATGTGCAGTGGAACTGAAAGACCAAGTTGGGATTTCAGCTCCATTTTTAAAAATACAAAAATGCATTTTTGCAGTTGCCTGTCCCAGTAATTGCCATCTTGAGATGGCGAAAGATATTAGAGACCGGTAGTGGTACATGTACTACCGTAATCCTTTGTTAATAGGCTTAACCATGCTTGAGCATTTTTTATTTGCTGGAGAAAAGCAGCAAATAATTTTTCCCAATGGAGTCTATAGCATTGCTGATGCTAACACTTTTGTAGAGAATAAGATAGGACTTATCTCCCTCTAATAATTAGACTCGCTAATGTGTTAGTGCAGAGGTTAGGTACCCTAACAGTTCAGGTTTTAGAGATATCCATGGTTGAGCACAGGTAGTTATATCAAATTGACTGAGGTACTAATTGAGTCACCTGTGGTCAAGCATGGATATCCTTAAAACCTGGACTGTTAGAGTGCCTCAAGGACCGAGTTTGGGAACCTCTGAGATAGTTTATAGTTTGGTTTGAGGCAAAATGCTAAATATAACTAACAGGTAAATAAAACAGCCGCCATTAGTCATTATGCTGTGCCGTCTATGCTGCACATAAGGAAAGCAAGGATAATCTCTTCTCTGTATGTTTTACTTCTGTCCAAGTGGTGAGAATAGATGTCACATAATAGAGATGAAGTCATCTGTATAATAATTTTCTTTCCAAGACTCATATTTTAGTACTGTCTGGTAAAACAGCATAAACTAGTCTAATGCATCATAGAGGTCATAGATATCTATGAAGCATTATTTTCAGAGTAGTTATGTGGACTATTACAAAAGAAATAAGAATTTGTGCTGCTCCTCTGCATGTTTAACATCTATAACTGGTTACTGTTGCTCATTTTGGAAGGCATGTATCAATCCCCTTTTCAATTAAATTAAGTGCAAACTGCAGTTTCCTCATGATATTAAGAAATAGCTATAAAATAATGCAGCAGTGATTATAGATATCTGCTGCAAAAGGCTAATCAGCGCTGCACACTGCAATATCCATTTTCTCACTAAGGAATGTGGTCTGTTCCCCCAAGTGCCAAACTCTAAAAAGCTTTTTTCGTACTTGGCTCTATTGACTAACGCAGTGGTTCCCAAACTTTTTTGAGTAACAACGTATATAGAGTAACAGATTTTTTTTCATGTCTCGCCTAGGCCAAAAGTTTTTTTCTTATTGGGAAATTCCACCAAAATAATTAAATTAAGTAAATTGTGCTTATTTGCCATCCTTAAGTTATGTGGTGGTGGACAGGGTCCACTTCTGTTTGTCCACACCAGCTCTGGCTTTGCCTATCATATTGGCCATAACTAATTTGATTTGCTCCTAAACCACCAACCCGTGGCACCCATGCAGGTGCCCCGTGAGGTGCCACGGAACCTAGTTTGAGAACCAGTTGACTAACACCATTTTAAGATGACAATAGACACTTTGTATCTAATGAGGTATTTTTGCAGGAGAGGGATCTCGCAATCCATCAGCCTCCATCCAGGCCTGATTAAGGGTTCTGGTACTCCTAGGCTAATACACTTGTAGAACCCCTGCAATGCTGCTAAACAGAGCACAGTGCGTATGCATGCACAGGAAGTCGCCATTCCTACCGCGCATGTGTAAGTAATGAAGGTTATATAACAGACATGTTTGATTTTGGCTTCTACTAATCTTATAATGTTTGTGGAGTGTAAAGGTGACTTTGGCTTCTGGGAAATATAATGAAGACTTTAAAGAACATCACATACAGGTCAGGGCCAGATTATAGGCAGGGCGGACGAGGCAGTCGTCCAGGGGCCCCTACACATTGGGGTCCCCCACATTCAGCAAACATGGTCCTGAACCGGGCCCCTCTGGTTCCTCCCTAACCGGCTCCTGGCAGTCTGTCACTTATTGATGGACTTTTGAGGATTTAAGACGTAGACAGTAGCAGCGTTTCTGCGTCTCTACAGTAGGGGTGTGCACCGGCCACTTTTCGTGTTTTGTGTTTTGGTTTTGGATCTGGATCTTTCTTCGTGTTTTGGATCTGGATTGGTTTTGCCAAAACCACCCTTCCGTGTTTTGGGTTCTGGGTTTTGTGTTTTGGATCTGTATTTTTTTTTTAAAAAGAATAAAAACAGCTAAAATCACAGAATGTGTTGGTTTTTCTGCTCCTATGCTATTATTAACCTCAATAACCTTCATTTCCACTCATTTCCAGTCTATTCTGAACACCTCACACCTCACAATAGTGTTTTTATGTCCAAAAGGCTATGCTAAGCGACACGAGTGGACGGCACAAACACGTGGCCCATCTAGGAGTGGCACTGCAGTGGCAGACAGGATGGCAGTTTGAAAAACTAGGCCCCAAACAGTACATAATGCAAAGAAAAAAAAGAGGTGCAAGATGGATTTTTCCTTGGGCCCTCCCACCCACCCTTATGTTGTATAAACAGGACATGCACACTTTAACAAACCAATCATTTCAGCGCCAGGGTCTGCCACACGACTGTGGCTGAAATGATTGGTTCGTTTGGGCCCCCACAAAACAAGCTGGCAATTAATCTGTCCCTGCACAAACTGGCTCTATGGAGGCTAGATGTCGTCCTCATCCTCCTCATGCACCGATTCCTCACCCTCTTCAGTGTTATGTACATCCTCATCCTCACAGACTATTAACTCGTCCCCGCTGGAATCCACCACCACAGGTCCCTCTGTACGTTCTGGAGGCTGGTCTCCCTGGAAGAGTTGGTAATTCATTTTTATGAACAACATCTTCTCCACATTTTGTGGAAGCAGCCTCCTACGCCTTTCGCTGACAAGGTTCCCGGCTGCACTAAACACTCTTTCGGAGTATACACTGGAGGGGGGGCAACTCACGTAAAATAGAGCCAGTTTGTACAGGGGCCTCCAATTTGCCTCTTTTTCCTGCCAGTACAGGTACGGACTGTCTGACATGCCTACTTGGATGCTGTCACCGATATAATCCTCCACCATTCTGTCAATGGTGACAGTATCATATGCAGTGACAGTAGACATGTCAGAAATTGTTGCCAGGTCCTTCAGTCCGGACCAGGTGTCCAAAATTGGTCCTGCCTGCCCTGCATCACCGCCAGCGGGTTGCTTAGGATACCTAAGTTTTTTCCTGGCAGCCCCAGTTGCGGGAGAAAATGAAAAAGGAGCTGTTGACGTGTCACGTTCCGCTTCAGCTGACAGTGTTTTCACCAGCAGGTCTTTGCACCTCTGCAGGCTTGTGTTGGCCGGAAAGAGAGACACCACATAGGCTTTAAACCTAGGATCGAGCACGGTGGACAAAATGTAGTGGTCTGATTTCAACAGATTGACCACCCTGGAATCCTGGCAAAGCGAATTAAGGGCTTCATCCACAAGTCCCACATGCCGAGCGGAATCGCTCCGTCTTAGTTCCTCCTTCAGTTTCTCCAGCTGCTTCTGCAAAAGCCTGATGAGGGGAATGACCTGACTCAAGCTGGCAGTGTCTGAACTGACTTCACGTGTGGCAAGTTCGAAGGGTTGGAGAACCTTGCACAACATGGAAATCATTCTCCACTGCGCTTGGGTCAGGTGCATACCCCCTCCTTTGCCTATATCATAGGTGGATGTATAGGATTGAATGGCCTTTTGCTGCTCCTCCATCCTCTGAAGCATATAAAGGGTTGAGTTCCACCACGTCACAACCTCTTGCTTCAGGTGATGGTGGGGCAGGTTCAAGAAGGTTTGCTGGCACTCCAGTCTTCGGCACGCAGTCACTGAATGGCGAAAGTGGCCAGAAATTTTTTGGCCCACCCAAAGCGTCTCCTGCACGCCCCTGTCGCTTTTCAGAAAATTCTGCACCACCAAGTTTATTGTGTGAGCAAAACATGGGACGTGCTAGAATTTGCCCAGATGTAATGCCCGCACAATATTGGTGGCATTGTCAGATATCACAAATCCCCAGGAGAGTCTAAGTGGGGTAAGCCACTGGGCAATGATTTCCCTCAGTTTCTCTAAGAGGTTGTCGGCGATGTGCCTCTTACTGAAACCAGTGATACACAACGTAGCCTGCCTTGGAACGAGCTGGCGTTTCTGAGATTCTGCTACTGGTGACGCTGCTGTTGTTGCTGCATAAGGTGATACATCTACCCAGTGGGCTGTCACAGTCATATAGTCCTTAGTCTGCCCTGTTCCACTTGTCCACATGTCCATGGTTAAGTGGACATTGGGTACAACCGCATTTTTCAGGACACTGAGGACACTTTTTCTGACGTTTCTGTACAGTCTCGGTATCGCCTGCCTAGTGAAGTGGAATCTAGACGGGATTTGGAACCGGGGACACACTACCTCCATCAATTGTCTAAATCCCACTGCACTAATGGCGAATACCGGACGCACGTCTAACACCAACATAGCAGTCAAGGCCTCAGTTATACGTTTTGCTTCAGGATGACTGCTGTCGTACTTCATCCTCCTCACTAAGGACTGTTGGAGAGTCAATTGTTTAATAAAAGTAGTGGTGTTCCTACTTCCTCTCTGGGATGATGAACGACTCCCAGCAGCAGCAACAGCAGCAGCGGCAGCAGTAGGCGTAGCAATGCAGGATCCTCCGGAGGAATCCCGGATAGGAGAGTCAGTCATGCCAGAGACATGGCCTGCAGGACTACTTCCGATCCCGACTAAGGAGGAAATTGATGAGGAGGGAGTTGATGGTGTGGTTTGCAGGCGCTTGGATACAACAGGACAACGGGATTTAGGTGTCCCTGGACTGCTTATGGTCTTAGCCAAAGTTTCTGAACTTGACAGTAACTTTTTATGAATGCGCTGCAGGTGCCGTATAAGGGAGGATGTTCCTAGGTGGTTAATGTCCCTACCCCTACTTATTTCACCTTTACATATGGTACATATGGCAAGACAGTTGTTGTCCGGATTTGGATAGAAATATTGCCAGACCAAAGAGGTGGAATGTTTGGTCTTCTGCCCATGCATGACCGTGATGGGCTTTTTCATCCCACGGACAACAACTGCCTCCCCTGGAGCCTGATTTAAACAAACCAGATCACCATCAGAATCCTCCTCGCCAACTTCCTCCTCAGCGCCAGCTACACCAGTATCCTCATCCTGTTGTACTTCAACAGTGACATCTTCAATTTGCATATCAGCAAGTGGACTGTGGGTGCTCCTTTCAGCACTTGCAGGGGGCATGCAAATGGTGGAAAGAGCCACCTCTTCCCGTCCAGTGCCGGGAAGGTCAGGCATCGCAACCACCACCACACTTGGAATCTCCTTGGGGATTTGTGATATCTTCTTAGAACGCACAGTTCTTCGCTGTGCTTTTGCCAGCTTAACTCGTTTGATTTTTTTAGTGGGAGGAGTGCTTCCATCGTCATGTGAAGCTGAACCACTAGTCATGAACATAGGGAAAGACCTTAGCCATTCCTTGCCACTCCGTGTCATAAATGGCATAGTGGCAAGTTTACGTTTCTCTTCAGATGATTTAAAAGTTTTTTTAAGGTCATTTTCCTGAACTTTGTCATTTGGGATTGTATGTGCCCTCTACTATGACATTGGGCATCGGCCTTGGCAGACGACGTTGATGGCATGTTATCGTCTATGTCATGACTAGTGGCAGCAGCTTCAGCACTAGGAGGAAGTGGTTCTTGATCTTTCCCTATTTTATTTTTATCGGAGAAAGTTTGGTCCTCCATTTATGTTATATTGATTTGATATACGTGCGGCTAAGGCGCACACAAACACAGAAAATATTTTTTTATTTTTGCTGGAGAGTAGTGCACTTTGTGGGTTACACCACCCTTTAAGAAATGAGCCAGCCGGCTCTTTACTTATGGGACACAGGCGCACGCTTGGCGCTGCTCCTTTGTTGATGCACGTGCAGCCACAGTGCACACAATTCACAAACACAGAAAATATTTTTTTATTTTGTTTGGAGTGTACTTTGGGGGTTACAGCACCCTTTAACGGACAAGCCAGCCGGCCCTTTACTTATGACACAGGGACTGTCCACAGCCGAGTGAGAAAATGGCACCAACGCGGGTACCTTATATAGGATCCAAAACCCACGAGACCCGGAAGGCGGGATGATGACGTTTTGCCTCGATTTCAGATCCGAGTCAGGCGGGAAAAGTCGAGCCTGACTCGGATCGGCCTCGGATCGGGGGGGCTCGGGGGGGTTCAGATTTCATAAATCCAAACCCGCTCACCCCTACTCTACAGTATGTGGCAATGACTGCTGCTCTCTAAGCCCTGCCCCCTCGCATTGATGATGCCGCGATTCGCGGGTTTATGGGTAGCTAATGCCGTCACATGTCCTCCCCTGTCAGGAACATGAAGTAGAAACAGGTACTATGCAGTCTTCCTCTCTGTCTCCCTCCTTCTTTCCCTCTGTCACCACCTCTCTCCCTCCCTCTGTCTCTCTCTCCTCTCTTTGTATCCCTCCCAAACTGTCTTCCTCCTTCTCTCTCCCTTCCCCTCTCTCTTCCTCTCACCCTCTTTCTCCCTACCTATCTTTCTCCCTCTGTCTCTCTCTTCCTCTCTTTGTCTCCCTCATCTCCCCCACTTTCCATCTCTCTCCCCCTCTCTCTTTTACTCTTTCACCCCTCTCTCTCTCTCTCTCTCTCTCTCTCTCTCTCTCTCTCTCTCCCTCTCTCTAGGTAAGGGGCATAGTAATAGTGGCTGTGGGGGACCATGAAAATTTTACTGGTAGGGGCCCCCACAACTTAGTTGCCCCGGGGCCTCCTCAAGCCTTAATCCGGCCCTGCTTCATGTTACCCTGATGGAGCTGTAGCACCAAAGGCTTAGGGAGGGCGGAGCACCAGGAGGTGCCCCGGTGGTGGAGGCTGCCGTCTTGCAGGCTGTATTATCTACAAGGCGGATGTTAGACTCCACTGGCCGACAGGCAGAGGGGGTGCAGTCACATGCAGCGAGAACTATTCTAGAAGAGGGGTAGTGTTAGGGTGTGGGCGGAGTGTATGCCTGCTGTTATGTAGGAAAATGTTAGCTTACATCTTTTGAGTGTTGATGTTAATAGTACGGTAAGTAAAAACATATTGTATGCTGTTTCCATTCTCAATATGCTTATCCTTCCACTATTGCCAACTTATTGCCATCAGTGAATCACTGATTTAAGCCATCCAAAATAGTTTGATTGCTGTGAGAATTATACAGTAATGAAACAGCTGTATGATGTTAGCTCAGTGGTCCTGATACAGAGTTGTACGGTGTTGCAATCACAGCTGCGATTTTGTATGCTGCTGAGGAGCGAGTGTTTGTAAAATAGCACCCCTACCCTAACAGTGTTGACACCCCCATTGGAGCCATTGCAAATAGCACCACAATGGCATACACATTTGCAGCCCATTCACAGGTTCTCCAATAATTGACTATGCGCCTGATCAGCAAGGAACGCAGTTGCTAATAGGCACGCAATCGGGCAATTAATTTGCACTGCACATGCATATATGCATCGCAGTGTGCGTACATGAGCCAGACGATGCGGTCAGAACTGCGTACGCAGAGGCTATGCAGACTTATGACAGAGCGATTGACAGGAAGTGCCGTTTGTGGGAGGTGACGGGGGGGGTGGCCGTGCGAACACAGGTGTGCCAGTGCGTTTCAATGCCATTGCATGGGCATGTGTAATTTAGCCACTGCGATTCCAGACACCTCCTGAGGTCTCATAGCGCGCACAGAAGTTAGCAATTTCTGAGTGAGGTATGGGCTTCCTTAACTGTACGTATGGGTCCGATGTTACTCGATGTTACCGATTGTTTTGCTATGTTGCCCTAGTATACGGATGTGAGTAAGGGGATGCAAATGTCAGGATGCGATCGCAATGTGAATGCAGACATTTAAATAGCACCACTGATATTATCAACTGCGGTGCGTGCGTATAAGCAGAATAGCGATCCGTAGTGAATCAGGCCCTATGTGACTAACCCTATGGTCACGCAGCATGGGAGCCTGGACTGAGATGCTGGAGCCATCTTGTGTACATAGGGAATCGCAGATGCCTGCTGTGACCTGCCTACAATTTTGCCGACCACTCCCCCGTTTCTTCCCCAAAACTGTGCCATCCTGTTATTCACCAGCATGTCGTTTGCAAACAGGGAGATCTTACAGTATATTGCATTCCTATACCTCTAATGTCAGTATTATAGTGAATCCTAGTCGCAAGTGATTCCAGACGTAAAAACGGGTGAGGGGATACCATTCGTGGATATGAAGTCATCGGATTGGAATGTATGGCACCTATCGCTGACAGGAAAGTACCACAATTAGTTTTTAAGGTCTGAAACATAAAGGGCCAGGAAAGTCGGTCAAAGGCCTTCTCTGCATCCCAGGTACTTGGCCCTTTTTGACATAACCTTCAGGATCCTTTTTTGGGGATATTCTGGATATTTTAGAAGGCATACATCAGTGTGGATTCCAAATCTTTTAGATCCTTACATCACCTTGACAAAGACTTATTTTGGTTGAAACGCATTGGTGGGATGGTGCAGCTTTGATGTCCATATGATCCAAGAGGTAATTACTCCACAGAAAGGCATAAAAGATGCAGAACTTTATCATTTATACCCCTTTTACACTGGAGCTAAAACCCGGGTTATTGAAGGGTTAACCCGGGCAGCTCACTGTTGTAAAAGGGGAGAGGGTTGGATCGCTGGGTCGAGTGACCCGGCAATCCAACCCAGGTAAATAGCAGGGTTTAACACGGGCGCAGCTGGATGACCTGGAGTGCGCTGCCAGCCGGCCGATTGGTCCAGCTTCAGTGGCGCTTGGAGATGACGTCATCTCCAAGCGACCACTTACACGCCAGAAAAGCTGGGTCTATGCAGACCCGACTCCGGTGTGTGCAGCGCCGACTCGGGAATATCCCGAGTCGGCACTGGCAAAATTCCGGGTCTGATCCGGGTAGGAACCCTGGGCCTGTTTTAGAGCTCGTTCGCTATGAGCGATGTTCGCACAACTGCGCATGCCTATGGGTCGTAATGCGCATGCGCAAACCAGTCATTGCGGTCGGAAATCGTGCTCTCGCAAAACAGCGAGGGGCTGCTAATTTGACTGACAGAATGTACCGTTTGTGGGTGGTAACAGGGGAAGGTGCTTGAAAACGGGGGAGTGGAGATCCGAACGCAGGCGTGCCTAACGGTCAAAAGGGCGTTTAATGGGAGTGCATAATTAGTAAAGGAGCGTCATCGACCACGTCACTTGGTTGTCTTTTAGCCTGAACTGCTCGCAGTGATTGTGGTAGGATAAACCTACCACAAGCACTGCGAGCAGTTCAGATGCCTTTCGATGTACCCGATTAATCTAATAAATACCGGAGATGACGTGTGATGCGAACGGCAAAGGGGCGTCTTTACAAAATAGCGAGCGCATTTTTCGTTCGCTTGCTCAGACATAGAGGCGTCAACAAACTGCAAAGAGCGAGCACTCAATTTAAATAGCCGGCCCCTTTTTAGGAACGACCGTCCGCAAATAGTGCGGGACTGTATCTAAAAGACTTATGTAAGCTATTTCTTGTGAGACATTGTTTTCTTGGATATTTTCAAGAATTTTATGTGATGACCGTATCATTAAGTTTCACTACTTGGTACGAAACCTTGGATTATTGTTTATGAAAGATACCTTTATAGGATTGTAAACAACTACAAACAAGTAAGCATACATGTGAGCATATGTGAATCAGTATTTTATGTACAGGGTATGAATAATACTCTACCTGGAAAGTTGAGAAAATATTCCCAAAATATACCTTTATGTGCTCTTTTCCTATGGTGCTAAAGCAAGCATACATGTAAGATTCCTAACCTATTTGAGTCCCTCTTATTTTAAGGAGTTGGGTGGAAAATTAAATAATTTGTTTCCTGATGTATTGATTTATATATTTGCTTGTTTTTTTCTATGTGCCAATATAAGAGGACATGTGGAAGGATCTAAAAGATTTGGAATCCACACTGATATATACCTTCTAAAATATCCAGAGCAGTGGCGGGCTGGGCCGGGGGGCAGGGTGCCATATGCCCCCCCGGGCCGGTAGATGTTTGCCTCAGTGAGTGCCGGTATCACTAGTGCACATGTATAACTGCCGGGCGGGTGACAGGCAGAAAGTGCTCTCAGTCGCTCCGACTGCAGCATCAGAGCGGCTGGGCAGCATTCTCTGCCTGTTACCGGGCTGTCTGTCACTCACATCTATGCAACTGCTGCTCTGTGTCCTCTGTCCCTTCCTCTCCCCGCCCCCTCACCAGAGGCCCCGCCCCCTCTCCTGCCCTGTCTGACTATATTAATCTATCTCCTTCTGTCCCTGCTGAAGACCCCGCCCTCTCACCCCGAGTCTCTGCCCTTTCTCCACCTGTCTCTGTCATCTCTGCCTGTACCCTGGACCTGGAGCTCCGCAGGGAGCAGAGACAGAACATCCTTCCAGACAGGTAAGTGCCAGTGGAGGTGTACATGTTTAATGATATTTGAGGTTGAGGGGGTGTTGGAATACTTATACAATGGGGGGCTGTAGTTTATTTTTATCTGGGGGGAGTGGGTGTTTTAATACTGTTGGTGCTGGGGGTGATGTAATAATGTGTGTGAATGTGGGGGGGGGTATTATTATTGTGTGTGAGGGCTACTGTATATTCATAATACCTGTGTTATATGTGGGTCACTGATGATTTGTGCATAATCTGGTGATTACTGCGTTATCTGGCAGCCATTACAACGCTCCCTGATCAGGTGGTCACTGTGAACCTCTCTGCATTATATGGCAGTCACTGCGACACTCCCTGATCTGATGGTCCCTGCGAACCTCTCTGCATTATATGGCAGTCACTGCGACGCTCCTTCATCTGATGGTTACTGCAAACCTCTCTGCATTATATGGCACATCACTGCGACTCTCCCTGAACTGACGCTCACTGCGACCTCTCTGCATTATAATGTCACTGCGACACTCCCTGATCTGATGGTCACTGCGAACCTCTCTGCATTATATGGCAGTCACTGCGATGCTCCCTAATCTGGCTGTCACTGCAAACCTCTCTACATTATTTAAAGCACACCCACATTAGGCACACCTTACTTATAGAGGCTATTATCATGTGTCTTTTCTCCATTGCAGTGCGCTGCTGGAGAAATCGGGCCACTTACTTGTGTCTGCCCCCCAGGCCAAAAGTTGCCAGCCAGCCCCTGATCCAGAGTACCCCAAAAAAGGAGCACAGAAAATATGTTTGTATATATTTGATGGTATTGTAGTTTCGGGTAAGATAACACCCAGGGTTTTTTTCCTTGGCTGCTTCAGGTTCCAGTGCAATTGTTTGTTTCTATAACCTTCAGGATGTGTCATATACAATTCTTCTATATTACCATATTACTAGTAAGAAAAGCAGTTTAGATGCCATGAATACTTGCATCTTTCCTAAGGCAGCCATGGCTATCAAGGTTCTTAAAGTACCAGAGTCGCATTAATAGAGGAGGGGGCTCGTGTGCAGTGTCCGTCCGGTGCCCCCTCCTCTCTACACCGTGGCCGTCACAGAGCCAAGCAGTGGTCTCTGAGCACTTGCTGACTCTAGCGTTGTGCTAGAGTCTATTTTGCATGCCCACGTCACCGCGGCAGCCATTTTCCTGGTGATTTCCTTACTGCACATGCGCAAAAACCCAGAGAAAATGGCCACTGAGGCATTTTGCCGGTGATTTGTACAGCGCTGCTACCACCGATGAGGGACTCCGGAGAGGTAAGTACTGAATAAATGGGTGCAGCATTTGCGGTGTAGGCCCCCTGGACCCAGAAGCCCGTGTGCACCCCACACTCTGCATCCATTATAGATACACCCCTGGAAAGTGACCTGTTTAGCAACTGTTGCAAAAGTGGCCTAAAAATCTGCACCATATTTTTGAGAATAGCCCTTTTCTACTAATCTTATTTAAAATCTGTAAATTTTACCGTCAGAGTCACATTTGTTCTTAAAAACCCATTTACATCCAGTTGGATGTTTTCCTGGAGGTAGCCCTGTAAGATCCCATGGGGTCTATTCACTAAGCCTTGGAGAGAGATAAAGTGTAGAGAGATAAATCTCAACCAATCAGCTCCTGTCAGTTTACAGGCTAAGTTTGAAAAATGACAGTTAGGAGCTGATTGGCTGGGAGTTATCTCCACTTAATCTATCTCTCAGTGAATAGACCCCCATGTCTGGAGCTGTTTGAGAGATTCAATCTCTTCATCAGCAGCTTTATTCCACGTTTCCTTTTCATGGGTAGGCAGTTCCTGCATCCAGTGCCAGATTAAGGTTTACATAGGCCTGGAGCTGAAATTTATGAAGGGCCTATAGTGTGTCACTGCAAATATTAAGCATCCCAAGGATTTTTGAAGGAGTACATTAGACAATGTGTGTACTCAGCGATACCCCGATATAAATCGTGCAGTTCATAACACACTGTACGATCTGGTATATGACCAACAGATATATTGTTCCCCTGCCGTATTCAGAACCATGGTGTCGGCCACCAGATATCCAGATTGTCCTGCACTGCAGGCAGATCTGAACATGCGACGAAAGATGCGCAGGAGCACACAATAGTGCATACACACTGGATGATGTGGACAATTTGTCATTCCGATTCATCCCAAAATGACAAATCATCCAAAATATCATCTTGTGTGTACTTAGCTTAGGGCTTTGGTGGCAGATGGCGTATGAAGGGGGTAGCGCCAAAGGAAAATCTCAGCCTGGACTCCACTTGGAATAGAGACGCGGTGGGACAGAGGGGGATAGGAAAAATATGTGTGTATGTATATATATATATATATATATATATATATATTATATATATATATATATATATATATACACACACAGGCTGGGTATGATATCCCAGCTGTCGGGATGCTGCTGGTCGCAATACCGACAGCGGCATCCCGACAGCCTGAATACCAACACCCATAGGTCACTGTGGTGAGTACTTTTCTAACCCCTACACTAACCCTCCCCGGTGCCTAACCTCCTCCCCTAGTTCCTAAAACTAACCTCCCCCTAAACCTAACACCCCCTCCCCGCACCCTAATCCTAACCCTCTCTGGTGCCTAACCCTCCCCCTAGTGCCCAACCCCGCTAGCTAACGCTACCCTCCCCCTGCACCCCAATACTTACCTTTGGGATGACGACGGTCGGGATACTGGTGCCGGGATTTTGGCACCGGTATTACATGCCATATATACACACTGCAGCATGTCCCTTAAAAAAGTATACCGTCTGACGGTACACCCAAAATTAATCCGTACATACATCAAAGTTGCAGCACTCAAGAATAATATATGAGCATAGATAGATAGATAGATAGATAGATAGATAGATAGATAGATAGATAGATAGATAGATAGATAGACAGCCCCAGGGAAAGGTCATAACAGACAAAGAAGAGCAGCACCAGACATTACACTGTGACTGACTTGCTAGATTAATGTAGACTTTACCTCACAGATGGTTATAGCTGCCAAGTGCCCATGTGTTTCTCAGCCAGCTAGCATCCATCAGTACTTCTCGAGGCAGCTCTGTGTGGCTCCACTTTTCATATATTTTTAGTGCCTGGAACCAGGTGCCCACCAACTGAGTTGCTGAGGAGGGAGAGATTGTGGGAAGTGAATGTGCGGGGCTCTTAAGGTGACATGGGGGTGGGGCTTAAGTGCCGTGGGTGGGCGGGGCTTCGACAGATGTAAACAAATGGGCGGGGCTTCATAGAGCTGGTTGAATGGGCAGTGCTTTGGAAACCTGGGTGGTGCTTCTGATATCCAAGCATTGCAGAGCTTCTGGACGGCCGAGGTTGGATGGGCAAAGCCTAGCAAAGCTGGAGGTAAATGGGCTTTGCAGTGCGGCTGTTAGTGGTGACAATGTCAAAACTACAGAGGATTCTGTGGGCCTATTTTTGTGGGTGGGCCTGGAGCTGTAGCTCCACCCGCCCCATTGTTAATCTGGCCCTGCCTGCATCTCTTTCTAGGATTCTGGCTCAGGTTGCGGTGCTGTCCAAGCTAGACAAGACTATGTAAAAAAGGGCCCTAGCCTGCACACCCTGAATATATATATATATAATATAATGGGAGGTGCTACCTGTGGAGACTATTGTTGCAAACACAAAAAGAATTACAAGTGCACAACTCCATGATCACTAATTATATATAATATAATACATTTTGCAATAGAATTTTGCAATAAATAGAGGTTTTGGCATAATCATGGCCATGGTTATGGACCTACCCACCGCACCCAAGTAACCTCTGAGGGTAGGTCCCTAACATACTGGGGTTGAAATCCAGAGCGCAGGACACCCCCAAACCAGCCCAGCTGAGCCACCCTAGGGCATCACTTTAATGAGGTGAGGTGAAGTGTAAAAAGGTATTAGATAGATAAGAGCAGCTGCTGCGAGCTACACAAGAGGCCTGATTCAGAGGTGAACGCAATGCTGATGTTTTCTCAGTTGAGCCATAATCAGTGGTCTGTGAGTGATTATGACTTACATTGCATGTGTCAGGTTCCATTACCATCGGCGGGCGCAGCAAGGATTTGGATGCAGTGTGAATGACGGTCAGGGAGCATTTGTGGGATGTAATGGGGCAATGGAGTGATGGTCATGTCACGGCTGTTTCAGGGGCATGTCGCAGACTGCGATTGTGAGCCCAAATGCAGTGAAAATGGCTCTGGCGTCTCAGTTCCCACAACCACTCTGCGTGACCATAGAGTTGCTCATATTGACGTTTATCATCCGATGTGCATTCAATGGTTGCGTCCCCGTACGGCAGACTTGAAAAGCAGTCAGTGGGCTCTCAATATAAAGCTAAATGGCTGCGACATTTGCATATTTTCGCAAGCGTGTTGCGTACGGGATCACAACTGAGAGGCCACTTGTGTCCTCCTTTGAATCAGGCCCAAGGTAACTGCTTTGGTGGTACACTCTTGTTCCAACTAGTAGTTCTCCTGGCTGAAGACAAAGGTGATTTCTTCAACAATAACTGGATCATCCATAGTAACTTCAATTTAATTTTTCTCCTCCTTTGGTGGTGGTAACCGAAATTCTTCCTCAAGCTTGTGTAGATGCATGAAATGATTGATACAGTATCATACACTATAAGTTTTCATCAATAACAACACTTCTACTTATTGTCAGCTGATTGGTTACTTTATGCAGAATCACGTAACCCTTTTGAGATTCATTGTAGCCTACAAGCACTCCTTCCTTTACAGAGACACAGCTAGAGAGACACAGGAGGGTGGTCCTGGAGAGATGCAGGAGGAATGACATTGGAGAAATACAGGGGAGTTGGCCCTGGAGAGATGCAGGAGGATGGCGCTGGAGAGATGCAGGATGATGGTGTTGGAGAAATGCAAAGGGATGGCCCTGGAGAGATGCAGAAGAATGGTGATGGATAGAAGCATGAGAGATACTGTTGGATAGATGCAGGGGACTGAGCTGGAGAGATGCAGGGGGTGAGTTGGAGAGACGCGGAGGATGAGCTACACAGACAAAAGAGCATGGTGCTTGAGATATGCAGGAGCGTGGTGCTGGAGACACACAGAGGGGATGGTTTTGGAAAAATGCAGGGAGGATGGTGTTGGACAAACGCAGGTGGATGACACTGTAAGGAATGGCGTCTCCCCAGGATGTTTGATCGGAGAATTTCACATTTTGCCTTACCTCAAAACTTCTATTACTATGTATTATCTGGTTGAACCTCTGTTGTATGTAGATGAGATATTATGAAACTGATGACATAGAACACATTTTTTTTTATAATTTCTTCATAATTGACCCAAACTGGTGGCAGTGGTGTTAAAAAAGAAAAAAAAAGCATCTAAAATGTATTTTAAACTGTCTGAAAGCTTCTAAGCAGCCCCCGGCCATTCACTTTAAATGTTCTTATATACAACAGTGTGTGTGTATGTGTGTGTACATGGTATGCACCCCAGTCATATTGAGGTTTTAACTTGCTCTTGCACATCACTTATTGTATTTCTAAATGTGTGTTTCAATACTAATATAAGTATATACAGGAGCGTAATTAGGTATTGTAAAGGCCCCTATGTACAACACAATGGTGAAAAAAAGTATATAACACATGTAACTCAGCTCTCGGCCACATAGCAGCTGCACCCCTAGCACCTATGGTACTGTAGTTACGCCCATGAGTATATAGCCAAACTTTTAAAGGACAGTTATAAAAGGCACAACATTTTCTTTATTAGCTGGAGCCATCAACTCTATTTGCACCGCTGGCAGTGGCAAGACACCATCTCAGAGATGCTCCGGCTAACGTGAAGGTGGTGGTGGTGAATATATATGGGCATAGTTATAGTGGGGTGGAGTGACAGTTCATAGGAGACTAAAGTGACAAGGAGCAGGAGGTTGAAGTGACAGGGGATAGGAGTGTCAAGGAGCAAAAGACTGGAGTTCAGCCAGATTTATGCCCACTGTGTCACCTCCTGCCACCTGTGGAATGACTGAAGGCTGGATTGATATGGGACAGGAGGCTGGAAAGACAGGAGGCTGGAGGGACATAGGGGACAGAAGGCTGGAGTGACACAGGAGACTGGAGATGCACAGGGGGTTGTAGGTGACACATTGGGCACAAATCTGGTTGAACCTCTGTTGTATGATGATGACATTGGTTATATTCTTACAGAAAAATGTGATCTCCTATGTAAAAAGCGAATACCAACTGAAGGATGAATTTCTTCAGAGGTTCCCTGTTGCAGAGAAACTATATAGGTAAGGTGTATTTTTATTTAGTACACACAAAAGATCAGTATAGATTTATTTTTATGTTTAAGGGGGGTGACAAAGGGACTTTTCGCCCTGGGCTCTACTTGATCTAGACTCGGCTCTGACTGTAATATGTCATAATATGGAATGACTATATAGATTTAAAAAAACCCTGGTGAACTGCACAAGTGTCAAAGTACTAAATGGTAATATGTTTGATTGACACAAAGGCATCCTTTAGTAAAAAATGTATATATTTATTAACAGTACTCTGATTAGTACATAAAATTAGTTGAAATATTCCCTACAATGCTTAATAATCCAAAACCTGTGTTACCTAGATAATCTAGAATAGCTCAACATGTAAACATTTTCCAATCTGAATTATAAAAAGTAGAAACAAAGTTTATACTTGTATGCTCACCATCTGGTTGTTACAATCTAATTTGTATACAATGTCTCTCTCAGTGGAGGCAATCCTCCAATGGTAATTAAATAGTTAAGATCTTAACATTTGTATGCTCACCAGCTAGATCTTTTCAATATAATGGAGTTTCCCAATAGCGAAATGTAATCTTAAAATGCTGGCAAGTGTGCTAATTTCCTTGGGTGCCGCTGTTAGGGGGCCTGCAGTGCCTCTCACCTCTCCGCTTCCGATCAACAGTAGCACTACATAGGGCACACTATGTCAGCATGAATGTTCAGTGCTCACAGCGCAAGTCTCCCTTCTAACTCGGATCACCACGAGTCGGGAGGGTGCACTAAGTCTGTGTTGGCTGGAGTCTCCGACCATCGCTCTGGCTGGTTATGCATCTGGCCTGTCTCCTCACTTCTAGTCACTGAAAGTGAGGAGGTGTGTGCAGCATGTATTGTGTGTCGGTTAGGATCCTAGGTAATCACTCTGGCTGTTGGCCTACACGCTAGATCCGTCTCCTGACAAGTTGCAAAGGAGCACAATGAAGCTGGGAGAATCCGTCTCTGCATACATCAGAAGAATGATATGCAATATCCCTGATTGACGCGTTTCGCTCTTGTCCAAGAGCTTTTTCATGATAAAGGATATCTCTTCCTAATCTTCTTTTAAAGCCATGCCATCATTGTTTAATTGATTAATTAATGTCCCACAGTTGTTTATAGACATTTAATCATTCCTATAAATTTCAGAGAGCTGATTGTATCAAGTATATACAACATCATAGATTCTCTAAGATCAGTATACATAATTAATACATAATAACAATAACTAAAATAATAATAATGATAGTAAAAGAATGTTTTTATGAATAAAAGAACGGTGTCCAACAATCATAAAAAACACTAAATAATATAATACAATACAAATATACAATAATACAATTATAGATATCTCAATAGAAAAAGTAAAGATCATAACGCCATTGCTTAGTATATATCTTGATTTTAGTATGTATACCTTAGTTTATACCTTAGTTGCCATATTCCATATACACATATATACATTGCTTGCATTATTAACCCAGTCTATATTGGTTCCACATATCATTCTAGTTTACCAGCTATGTTATTTCTTATTTTTTGTTTTTTGTTTGTTTTTTGTTGTTTATCAATACTTTATTTAGCCCTTAATAATTATTTATTTATTATTTGATTTTCTTTTGTTTTCTTATTAACCTACAGTATTCTATAATGTTGCGCAGAGAGATTCACAATAGGAATACCCAATTCCCCTATACTACCTAGTTATCATTAACAGAGAGAGACTATTATCCCAAACTTTTGTATGCATATAATCTCTTATCCCTAATTTGTTAATATAAACAGGTCTCATCCAGTTATAGGCCATATACCAACGAGTCTTTATAGCATGCATTATAACAAATACCATTATTATAATATTCCACTTTCTCAGTTAATCTATATTCCCCATTCCCATATTCACAGATTCCCTATAAGGATATACGAAAGGGAATTAGGGCATCATTACTAAACCTGAAACAGTTTCAAATATAAAAACAGAAAGAGGGAGATTCCAAAGAGGGTATAGAACAATTAGGGAACCTAAAATGTTATAATGATTCCTTAGTAAAGATAAATATTGTTGTTTCTTACACAAAGTGACTAATTTAGGTATTAGTAGCGACGGACATCAGCTTACTCAACCTACTCCACCTATTACTTTGCCAGTCCCTAAGGAATCCTCTGCATGTTTGTATAAATTCCCTTGTTTCTATGTTCTCTGTTCCCTATTTAACTGCATGACAGATAGCAGATGTTAGTATCTAATATTACCCCAACTTTCTTAATCCATACATTTGTAATCCAATGCTACTGTATATTTAAACCTTTTGAGTGCAACGTATCCGATTTAAAGATCCATGATGACTCCCCCATACATAATCTTCAAAACCTGTCACCTCCTCTTTTTGTTCCCTCGAATTGTTCTACTATTGTTAAAGATAATCCTTTAGGGTCCCCATCATGGACTAAAGAAAAATACCTTGACACACTGTGGCTATGTAGCTTCTTCAGAATGTTTGTTCTATGCTCTCTGAATCTCATCTTCACTGATCTGGTTGTTCTTCCCACATATTGTAGTGAGCATGGACATTCCAATATGTAAACACAATAATTGGAGTCACAATTCACAAATTGTTTAATGGGGAATATAAGACCAGTGGAGGATGAGATAACATTCAACCGCCTATTATGGATATATCCACATGTAAGACACATTTTTGTATTACACTTATAGCACCCTGGAGGTCTTGATATCAGCCACATATTTGGATTTTCATTTTTGTTTTTTTTTATATTGTTTTAATTCAGTTGGGGCTAGTATGTTCTTAATGTTCACATTTTTCTTAAAGACAATGTTAGGGTTATCCTGAAGACACCTGGAAAGGATAGGATCCTTTTTTAATATATTATAATTGGACTTCATTATTTTTGATTTGTCCTGCCTTTGTGTTAAAATTTATATAAAGGGAATAAATTCCCTTTTATCTTGAATAGGTCTCTATCTTTCATTTAGGGTAACACTGTCTCTTAAGTCGGGACCTTGTACCTTTAGTAGTTTTGGTCTAGACAATGATAGAGCATATGTTTTTGCTTCTTCTAATACAATTTCAGGGTATTCTGAAGTCTTTCATCATCACTTCATTTGCCTATAGAATTCATCATCCAACTCACAATTTCGTCTTAGACAAAGGAGTTGATTTTTGGGTATGTTAGTTACCCAAGGGCGGTAGTGTCCACTTTGATAATGAAAGTAGTTTCCTAGTCCCAAAGGTTTCACAAAGTTAGCCGCCCTCACTAGGGGCCTGATTCAGAGCCGGTCGCTATTTGCGCTCGCTCGTCCAGAAAATAGGGGTGGCTATTCAAATGAACCGTTCGCTGTTTGCGGTCTGTTCACGCCTCTAGGTCTGAACGAGCGAACAAAACTTGCGGTCGTTTTTTGGGAAACTACGCCCCCTGTCCGCTCGCATCCTACGTCATGTCCGCTATTTATTAGATTAATCGAGTACATCGAACAGGGTATGAGCTGCTCGCTATTCTTGTGGTTGGTTTTTGCTACCACAATTTTGCGAGCAGTTCTGAGTTAAAAAAAGTGGTGCGAGCGACCAGGGGGCGTTTTTATCAAATAAACGAGCATATGTTTCGCTCGCTCGTTCAGACTTAGAGGTGTGAACAGACTGCAATGTGCGAACGGATCATTTGAATAGCCACCCCTTGTTTTTGAACGAACGACCGCAAATAGCGAACGGCTCTGAATGAGGGCCTAAGTGCGGATGAATTTTAAATTATATGTGTTTTTATTAAAAACTCCACAAACTATAGTGCTAAATCAGGGCTCCCATTCCAAATGATAAATAAATCATCAATAAAACGGCCATAGAGTACCAGGTTGTCTCCAGATTGGCCACCCCAAATATATTCACCTTCGAAGCGGCCCATATAGAGATTAGCATAACTAGGTGCAAACCTGGTCCCCATGATCACCCCTAGGCTTCTGCAAATAATATGTGGATTTAAAAAGAATATAATTGTGCGTTAAAATAAATAATATAGCATTCAATACAACATCATGTCGTTTTTCTGGTATATCGTCATCTTGATTTAAATATAAATCTATTGCCTCCACACCTCCAGAGTGTGGAATATTAGTGTATATGCCTGGACATCCAGGGAGAGGGACCCCCACCCTGGAGTCCATTGTATCCCCAACATTCTTTGTAAAATATGCAAGGATCTCTGATATGTGATTTCAAATTCATAACATGATCCTGCGTGATAAATCATAACGTGATAAATTAGATGTAAGTGACCTTATACCCAAAATAATAGGTCTCCCCGGGCGTGCAATTAGTGCCTTGTGAATTTTAGGGAGGTAATAAAAGATAGCTGTAACTGGGTGTGGTGAAAACAAAAATAAAGCCTCCTCTTTAGTGATGCCTCCATCCTCTACTGCTTCATCAAATCTTTTAAATTGTAGTTGGTATGCAGGGGTGGGATTGCCATTCAGAACAAAATAAAAACAACCACAGTCCTCAAGGCACACTAAGGGCCATATTCAATTTCGCTGCGAAAAGTCAGAATCAGTGATAAATTATCGCCAATTACGTCATTTTCGCATGTTTGAATTATCCCCATATTCAATTTCAAAAACTTTTCGCCGGTGGAACGGGGATACGTTTTCACCATGTTTTAAATGGTGAAAAAAAGTGCAGCATTGGGGGTTAGGGGTGCAGGCTTAAAAAAAATAGCCTGCACCCCTGGGAATAGCCCCCCAAAAAAGTTTTTAAAAAAATAGGGACACCCCCAAAAAAATAATTTTAATTTTGGGGTTAAAAAAAAAAAAATATGGGGAACACGTTTTTAAATTACAAAATTAATTCAGGGGGTTCCGAAGTATGCAACATGTGTTTAACCACTTGCCTGGCATGGTCGTATCAGATACGACCATACCAGACTGGGCTTTCTTTGACATGGTCATATCTGATACGACCAGTCAGGAAAGCACTGTGGGCGGCTGTTGGAAAATCACTTTCTAGCAGCCGCCAATCACAGAGGGACCTCCTGGTCCCTCTGCACACTTTGTCCCTCCCCGTGGGCCGATCATTGCAGTGGTCGGCCAGCCCAGCGCCGGCGCACCCACCACCCGGCGGCTGCCGAGAGGACAGGGCAGAGAAGGCAGCGCTGACAGCGCTGTCATCCTCTCCCTCCTCCGGCGGCTAGCACAGCCCAGTGGCTGCTGACAGGGCAGAGAAGGCAACGCTGATAGCGCTGTCCTTATCTCCCTCCAAGTCCAGCTAGCAACAGCCGCCGGGCAGAGAAGGCAGAGCTTTCAGCGCTGTCCTTCCCTCACTCCACCTATATATATGTTTGTGTGTATGTATGTGTATATATATATATATATATAATGTGTGCATATGTATATATGTGTGTATGTGTATGTATATATTTATATATATATATATATATATACACACGTGTGTGTGTGTATATATATATATATATATATAATGTATATAGATGGTAGCTCCCAGCCAATGTCAAGGAAATATAGGCAGTTGTGGTCACAATCGATGTTTCTATCGATGGCCATCACTACTATATACCATAAAAATTACCAATTTTATGGTATCCAGTGTTTAAAAAAAATATTATTTTTTTTTACAAAATCGTGTTGGATAAGTTTTAAAAAGCTGTTCCTGACCTAATTCAATCATAAAAAAACCTACAATTTCGGAGCGGTTTTTGGAAAAAGAATTTGTCAGTTAAGTGGTTAAAAGAATGCGGGTGGTAGCGGCAGGTGCATTTTTGAAGAATTTTCAAAATGCACTTTAGGGACGTAAAAATAGGCTTATCCCCATTTTCATGTACCCCAAATTTGATAGTTGTTTTTTTTGGAAAAATAACTATTCCTAAGTGCTATTCTTCACCACTTCTTCATAGCCGTAAATATGCACCTGTTGCGGCTATTACAAACCCCGACTTCCTTCAGCAGGCAAAATTGGGGGTACACATAGTCATGCCCTATGTCTGGACATCTTTAGGGGGGTCCCAGACACATTTCCCAAAAATTCCCGTTTTTTTTCGTAGATTCAAATTCGCCGGGTCCCGTTTTCGCTCCTTTTAAATTGAATATGGGGATAAAGCGGGCACACGCCCGATACTTTATCCCCAGAAAAGCTCCAATGTGGAGCGAAAAGTCCAGCACAGACTTTTCGCTCCCTAATTGAATATGGCCCTAACAGTCCAGGTTTTAAGGATAGCCATACTTGAGCACAGGCAACTTAATTAGCACCTCAGTTATTTTGATTAAACCATTTGTGCTTTAGATATCACCAAAACCAGGAGTGTTAGTGTGCCTTGAGGACCGAGGTTGGGAATCACTGCTCTAGAAGCATTGTAGTTGTGGCCCCTTGAAAATGTTGCAATGGGGCCCAAAAAGACCCCTTTAAGCCCTATTCATAATTATTTTTCTGGTAAATGTTGGAGAGCCTGGATAGTAAATATAACCTCATATTTCTTCTGACCATATAATGACCATTAGCTGTGGTTATTCTTTCTGAATGCATTTTTTTTTTCTCTCAAAATTTTTTACCTTTTCTTTCACCAAAAACACATAGAAGCACTGCGCAGATCACACTGATCTGTGCAGTGCTTCTGCAAACACTCTGCTGATTATTTGATTCTAATATTTTGGCCCGAGCTTGTGTTCTATTTGTTTTTAAATACGATTCTTAGTAAATCCATGAGTTTGTTTGTCTATGGAAAGCATAGACATAAATACACACAAGCATAGACATATTTGCGTGTTTGGAAATCTATTTCTATTTGGATAGTGGCCCTGATTCAGAGCCGGATGCTCTGACAGAGTGCACGCTCTGAATCAGGGCGTGTTTTTTTTTGTATGGAGTGGCCTCCTGGTTGCCACCCACAGTTAATGTGAGCGGCCAGGATGATGGGTGCGATGGTCAAGACCATCGCGACCATCGGGCTTGCGACGAGACCATTGTGGTAGGGTCTTGTGGCCGCAAGCCCCAGAGAGTTTTCGGCTCAAACAGAGCTGAAAGCTCTCCCACTGACATCACCGGCCCCAGACGGTAGGCTTTCCCATGGGAACGCCTCCGTCTGGGCAGCCAACCCCCGACCCGCCCACCAAAGGGGGCGTGCTGTCAACCAACATCGACAGCACGCCCCCTTTGGTGCGAGACCCGGAGCGACGGCTTGTGAGGGGGTTTTCCTTGCATGCGTGTATTGTGTGTCCGTGTGTGTGTTTATTTTATATAGTATTGCATATTCATATATTACATAGGACACATACACACATTACATAGGACACATATACGCACATATATTACATGCGCACATACACACACACACATATATGCATACATACATACATACTCACAGACACACTTTCACTTACTTTGTGATCCTATTCTAAGATGCTGCAGCAGGTTGTTGATGGGGGAGATGCCGGCCAGTTCCATCATTAGGCTCCGCCCCCCGTGGCATAATCCCGCGATTCGCAAGTCTAGGGGAGTGGGTGATACTAAAATTATGCAGTTCTTATAAATGCTAATCATGTTGGCTCCGCCCCCTCCCCATAGACCCGCGAATAGCGGCATAATGCTGCAAGTGGCTGGGCTATGAATGTGGGTAAAATTTTATTATTATTTTTCAGGGGGGGGGGGGTGTTAAGTACTGCCGACACCTGATACAAAGGACAGGCAGGGCGGGGGAAGGAGCCGCTGCTCCTCTGAAATTGTTGTGTCCTAGTCAGGAGGACTGGAGTGCTGTGCATATCTGTATGCATTGCCCCGACACAGGAGCAGGAGGGGGAGGAGCTGAGAGAGTCAAAAACACTAGGGGAGGCAATCACTCCAATCGCCAACCCCCCTAGATCCGTCACTGATCCAAGGTGTCAATAAGTGCTTAAGGCATGCCCCCCATACTCAGAGTCATGCCTTTATTGGCTCTCTTTCTGTGCAGCTTACTGCCCATGGTGTAGCCCCGCCCCAGCTCTGCAAGCAGTGTCTGACTATACAGAAGCGAGGCTGAGCTGTTGCTGCCTCATCTCTCGTCTCCCTGCAGTCACAGGGAGCTCCACAAAGCTGGTGAGTGTTAACTTTAAAAATGATTACAATAAACAAACTACATGTTTAAAGGTTATAAATATATTCTTTGTATTATTATAATAATTTTTATATCTCTGCCTCCCCTCCAAACCCTGACTGCACGTCCCTGCCAGTATACTGTACATCGCTCTTTCCAGTGGCGTAAGTTCATCCCAGACACCCGGAGGCAAGATATACACTCTGGGTACATAGTTACAGCCCTAAGTGGGGTGAATGTGTTGTGGGCAAAATGTTGTGGGCTCCTTCAGAGCTGGAGCCCGTCGGCAGGCGCCTCCATTGTCTCCCATAGTTCTGCCCCTTGCTCTTTCCTCTCATATCTCTAATCTAGAGCATCAATGTAAAGTATGTAGTATAAATTACTACTCTTCTATTCCAGCCTGGAAATCTGCAAATTACAAGTGAATGATAGCTGACATTGTATAGCACAGACAGGAATCCTGGGGCATAATTCTACCCATTCTTATTATACAACCAATATGGTAGCAGAAATAGATTTTTTTTAATGCACGGAATTGTTTAAAACAGAGCTTAAATGTTTACTTTAAATCTTGATGGGATTCATTAAACAATTCTAAAAAAGCAAAAGTGAACCTTTGGAATGAACCTTTAGAATGAAAATAAAAGGTTCCTCAGTATAATTGAAACCTGACTATCTCAGGGTAAGAAGAACGAGAACAATTTTAGAGCATCATAGAGAAGGCAATATTTATTATTATTATTATTATTATAGTTTATTTATATGGTGCCACAAGTGTTCCGCAGCGCCTTACAAAGTACATAAACAAATAGGTTGATTTACAGTGACTTACAGTACAGTACAATACAATACAATACAGGACATGGATAATATACATTGCTACATTCGCGACCATAACACCCAGATAAGCAACAATGCAAAGCAACCAAGTGTTAGGTGCCCTGGTAGAGAGAAAAGAAGTAGATGAAGGTAGAGTAAGGAGAAGCAAAAGAGGTTAGAGGGCCCTGCTCATAGGAGCTTACGTTCTAAAGTGCCTGGTTCCAGTTTATCACTTATATTTATATTACTTTCATAACTTATTTTGTTTAACTAACTTATGCTGGATTTATCACTATACCATCCAGGGCCATATCTAGGGGTTTGCAAGCGGTGTCGCCAAACAGAGCATAGGACTCTGGGCGGCACCGTTGCTGCCCCACAGTCCCAGCTTGGGGAGGATGCTCCCGCGGTGTTACTATGTTCATCCTGTCACTGGCGCCTCCGCCCCATTGGCAATATCAGCTATCTCGCCAGCCAGAGGGAACTCTTTTATTCTATGAGATTTCCTCGGCGAGTTTGCAGGTCGCAGCCTATTGCATCTGACAACTTGTATGTTTAACATGAATAAATTAGGGATGTCAACTGTTGTCACATCAGGATTGCTTCTGGAAACTTTGCGTATATTCGTATTATATTACACAAGGTGACTTGACACGCACCATTATCAAACAAGTTTTTTTTTTAAATCGGAGGATATTGCATTCCCACTGTAGAATTACTATTATTTTTATGTGTTTGCATCTTTGTAGTATTGTTAAAAACGCAAGTTAGACTCAGCGTTTGAATGGGGTTCCAGTCAATTGCCCTAAATTAAAAAGATCAACAATGTCTAGATAGACACCACATGCTAAACAGTCAATAGGTAGACAGGGACAAAAAGTCAGCAGACAAATGGTCAACACGGATAAAGACAGACAGAAAAGGTCGACAATGAAATGAAATTGACACAAAAGAGGTCAACACATTATGTAATTTTTTTTAGGGTTAACACTTACTAGAGGGTTAAGGTTAGTCACTAGGAGGGATGGTTAGGGTTTGGCCCCAGGAGGGAGGGTTAGGGTTATGCACCAAAGGGAGGGTTAGGATAAGGTGTAGGGTTAAAAATAAACATCAAAACACACGTGTCGACCATTTTTTGTCACCTGTTTTTGTGCCAACCGTTTGATCCTGTTGCCCTTTTGTACCAGTCTATCTTCATCCATTGTTCCTGTCTACCATATGGGATCTATCTAGGCATTGTCGATCTTTTTAATGTAGATCTTTTATACCAAACATTTAAACGCTAGTGGGTAAGGGTCTTTAGATAGTACATTTTCATAAGCAGCTACCCTTTTATCTTTTGTTTCAGTACTTATATATTTCTATTATATTAATTCACAACATTACACAGTGCAGAATAATATGTTGGCACTATGCGAAGTACTGGATTATAATAATAATGCATAAATCTCGCCAGCTCATATGACACACCATTTGACCAAATAACAGAAATACTGTGTGTAATGAAAATCCAGGTGAGATGAAGGCTCACATATAGAGCTGCCAGTCACAGATGTGAACTGGTGAAATTTTTATTCAATCTAGCTAGGAACAGATTATGAAAGAGATGAGTCACAGATAGCATTTCCATCCTTCTGCTAAATTGCTTCACTGCCTCTCTGTCAGCAAGACTTAACTATGTGCATTGTGTTTCAATGGCTATAGATTATTAACTTTAGCAATACTGTGAAAACCAGCAGTTAAAGGAATATCAAAATACCAGAATGAGTAATAGTGCTTAGCTCAATCAAATGACAGTTTCAAATAGTATCATAAAAGAAAAATTGGTACTGTGCTTATAAAAAGATTCTACTGTGGCAGAAATTGCCGACACCAAGATACAGGTATGTATATAAATAAGGGAACAATTCTATTCCGTAAAAAAATATATTATATAAATCTAATGCATATATAAAAAAGATTGCACATTAATTTTTCTAATAATCAATTTCTAAGTTTCTAAATTCAAAAAAGACAGTACAATACACATTTTACTATTTCATGAAAATTAATTAATGAAAAAGACTATTAATTATCCAGAAAAAAGATGTATAATAAGGAGAATCCTTTATGTATCAATGTTCCATAAGCTGTGATAAATGGATTTCAACATATAAATTCTCTTTGATAAAGCTCCCATAATAGGAGCGAAACATGTCAGAGGAATAGGACTTCATTGCTTCTATTGTGTGGACTGATCTAAAGGACCCCGGCTATATATTTTCTACTGACACGCTAAAGATTTTACTACTTACATACTACAGCACCGACATCACTCTGATAAGCCCTTAAACAACAGATGGCTGGAGACCTCAGATGAACACTGCCTTTAGCTCCGGAGAGCCGGGTAACAGTGTGTGCCGATCCATGGCCAGCCTGTTAGTGAATGCCATTGCTAGAGTAAAAAGTCATAAACTGTCAGTTTGTGATAAAGCAGATATAGGTTTTATTAAAGTAATACCTCCACTATTGTGTGCAGAGTAACGTGGGGCATAGCATAAGGAGGATCAGGCAGATCTCTCTGGCAATGTACCAGAGAGTAAGGGATCTTATACACAATAGTTACATAAATTACAAAATCATTAACAAGAAGGTGCTTACATATATATTACAATCAAGATATTTGATTGGTTGATGCATAGGAAAGGGTTGTGACAATATACAATAATGCATGTAACGGGGTTGGATTTACTTACTAACGGCTGAGCCCTCTATGTACTGGGACAGTTCCTATTTATGTTCACATCATTGGGCTCCATTGATCATTTATGGAACGTTGATACATAAATGATGCTCCTTATTATACATCTTTTTTCTGGATAATTCATTTTTATGGAACTCTTTCTTCATTAATTTCTCAGTGGAATATTTAAATGTGTATTGTACTGTCTTTTTTGAATATAGAAATAGATTATTAGAAAAATTCATGTGCAATCTTTTTTATATATGCATTAGATTTATATAATATATTTTTAGATGGAATAAAATTGTTCCCTTATTTATATACATACCTGTGTCTTAGTGTCGGTAATTTCTGCCATAGTAGAATCTTTTTATAAGCTCAGTACCAATTTTTCTTTTTTGAATAGTTTGTTCTCCACTAGTAAGTCTCCACAGACTTCACAGGTGACTGCTGCTAATATAAATTGGTTTCTTTACATGAGTGCCTGAAAATAAGGAACTTTGGGCCTGATCCAGACGCGCTCGCAAGCGGGTCGATGGTGGGGTACTGCGCACATGCGACGCGCGCATGTGCAAGCCCCAGAGCAAGAGAGAATTTCTCTTGCTCCGGGGCTCACTACAAAAGGGACGGCTGTCGATGTTGATCGACAGCTTACCCCGTTTTGTAGGCGGGGAGGGGGGGTGATACACAAACGGAGGCGTTCCCGTAGGAATGCCTGCCGTTTGTGGGAGGCACCACTGACATCACCAGTAATGTCAGTGGAAAGCTTCCTGCTCTGTTAGAGCAGGAAGCTCTCTGGGGCTTGCGACGGATGAGACCCTACCAGAAGGGTCTCGTCGCAAGCCCCGATGGTCGCGACCATCACCTGGCCGCTCTCAAAAGCTGTGGGTAGTCACCCACAGCTTAGCGAGCGGCCAGGAGGCCACAACAACAAAAAAATAAAACGCCCTGATTCAGAGCGAGCGTTCTTCAAGAGTGTCCGGCTCTGAATCAGGCCCTTTGTTCCTAAGATTGTGTGTATCAAATAGTATCATGGCACAAATACATGTTAAGTCAAAAATTTATTTAAAGGGGTATTATTCTTAAATGGTACTTATTTTGCAAATAATGTGGGCATTTAAAAAGCAATTGTGGCACGGTGGCTGTAGTCCAGTTGCAAAAATAACTGAAAGTTTAATGATTTGCATATATCTGACCTCTCATAGGGACAAAAATAAAGTTTCATTTGAATAAAATATTAACGCTTTTATAAAATGTTGCTCATTAATCCCTGCTCTAATACAGCGAAGTGCAGGAGAGAAAGAGACCGAGGGCCTAATTCAGACCCACTCGCGAGCGCTGAGCGCTCGCAAGCGGGTCGATGTTAGCCCAGTGCGCATGCGCACGACGGATGCGGCTCCGTCGTGCGCATGCGCGAGACCCGGATAGCGACGGGCAAGCCGTTGCTATGGGTCTCGCTACAAAGGGGGCGTGCTGTCGATGGTGAGTGACAGCACGCCCCCTTTGGTGGGCGTGCTGGGGGCGTGGCTGGCCAGACAGAGGCGTTCCCATGATGTCAGTGGGAGTGCTCTCAGCTCTGATAGAGCCGAAAGCACTCCAGGGCTTGCGGCAACGAGACCCTACCACAAGGGTCTCGTCGCAAGCACGATAGTCGCGATGGTCTTGACCATCGCGACCATCTTCCTGGCCACTCGCTATAGCTGTAGGTGGTCACCCACAGCTATACGAGCGGCCAGGAGGCCGCTCTAAAATTCAGAAGGACGGCCCTGATTCAGAGCGAGCGCTCTGTCAGAGCGTCTGGCTCTGAAGCAGGGCCTGAGTGGGCAAATGGGACAGGGCAGCCACTGGGAAAGGAAGAATAAATAAAAAAAAACACAGGCAAAGCCGGGGACAACTGCTGTATCTCATACGAAAGGCTTTAATGTCCCATTATATTATCTTGCAGGACTGTCCTACAACAAATTGAGCCTGCAGGTTATGCTGCAGGGTTAGACTGGGACTGTAAAATATCCCCAGCAACCTCCTAAGCAAGGGGTGTATCTAATGACTAATGCCCAGATCACTTACAAGGGTTCAGTGACCCGGACCTAATTAATAGTCAATGACAGGTTGCACGCCAGCCCAGAGTGCAGCTGCTGAGGGGACAATGTAACGCCTGTCCTGCCAGTGCCCCCCTGTGCCAGGATTAGCTTCCCGTTCCTGAGACCTCCCACCACTCTCAGTCTCACATCAGGCAGGTTGTCCTCATCACTGATCACCAAGCTGTCCATCCCCAGTGGGGTCACAAGGGGGGTGCGGCCCGCACCGGGTGTCATCCTTCAAGGGGGTGATACCAAAGAGAACAGCACACACACACGCGGGCCGCACCCCATCCACACCCCCTTCCCTGGCACCACCGCACCCCCGCCGGCCCCAAGCAGGCTGGCCCTGCATACTGCCGCCGGGGGGTCTCTTTATACTTCCTCTCACCGCAGCCAGCGTCCAGCGCCACACACAGACCTAGAACACAGAGAATATCTGTGTAGCTCTGGACACCGGCCACGGTGATGTCAACACGCCGGAGGGAGAAGAAGGTGTGCGCACGGACATCGTGAAGAGAGGTAAGTAGTATTGCACAGAGGAGGGGGCACAGCATAAGGGTCGTTACTGGGGTTGTTCTGGGGCCTCTGTATAGGGGCCCTACTGGGGGTACTGTATGGGGGCACAGTATAAGGGCACTACTGTCTGGGGGCACTGAATAAGGGGAGCTCCTGGGGGCATTGCATAAGAGCACTACAGGTAGCACTGCATAAGGGAAGCTCCTGGGGGTATTGTAAAAGGGGCACTGCATAAGAGCTCTACTGGGGCTACAGTATAAGGGCACTACTGTCTGGAGGCACTACTGGAGGCAATGCATAAAAGGAGCTCCTGGGGGTATTGTATAAGGAGCACTACTGGGGGTACTGCATAAGGGGCACAGCGTAAGGGGCTTTAATACAGGAGGCATTGCATAAAGGGCTATAATACAGGGGGCATTGCATAAAGGGGCACTACTAAAGGGGGAACTGCATAATGGACACAGCTACAGGGGGCATTGCATAAGGCGCACTACTACTGTGGGCATTGTGTATAAGGGTCAATAATGTGTTCATTGTGTAAAATGGGCACTACTGTGTATAAGAACATAAATAAGGGACACAACTTTATGGTGTAATGTGATTCAGGGGCACTATGTGCGGTGTAATGTGGATAAGATTGTGCTACTGTGTGGCGTAATTTGAATTTGGGATAGTATTGTATGACCATGCACCTTTCTTTCGAGATCACTCACCCTTTTTTGCGCTAAACGCCTTAGGCGCATGCTGTCCATTTATTGATAAATCGTCGAAGAAAGGGGGGGGGTCATTCCACCACGTCTCTAGGACCACTTTAAGCACTGCTACCCATAATATCGGGCGTGGCATCATCACGCCTGCTGGGTGCGCCTGCCATTCTGGGAGGAGCACAGTGTGACTGCTGGACTGGTAAGGGGGAAGAGTTCGTGGAGCTGCGCACTTTGCTCCCAAATTTTTTTTGGTGGGGGGGGTCACTGTGCATTACAGCACCAGGTGACACCAACCCTAGTGATGCCTCTGTCCATCTCGGAGCCCGGACCTGACAACGGCATGAACTGTCCCTCCAGCAGCCAGAGGAGGGCACTACAATGGGCTTCACCACAATCATGAAGGCACAAGGGCAGAGCCTATTCTCTGGCACCATCACCTGCATTTCCAGCTGCAGAGTCAGCTCCAGGCCAGGACTTGGTGGCTGGCGGCTGGTAAGCAATCCTCAGCTCCATCACGTCTCGCTGAGAGAAAGATGCGATGGGCACGTTCTGGTCGTCAGTGCCTAGCAGGTACCGTGACTGTCAGCTGAAGGTTCTCCCACCAGCTGGATGTGCTGCCGCTGCCCCCGGACAGGGGAGGTAGTTCCTGTTAAGGGAAGACTGCCGGGCTGTGTGTTGGCAGCGGAGCCCCCTGAGCTAAAGAAACTGATTGCATCAGCAAGGGCGTAACTGCCACCTGGCCACGGGGGGCACTGTCATAAGCCCCTGCCATAAGCACAATTGTATGGGAAGGGGAATGTCCATGCCTAACAGGGTGTGCCCTCGTGGCCCTCCTCTGTCTCTCTGCATGCCAGCCGAACACAGTGCGAGGAGGCAGAGCTGCTCGGCCAGGCTTTCGGGCCAGATAGGTCTATCAGACAATAAGCCCTTCTGGCATTTGCCAGAAGTGTCAGATGGCCAGACTGGCCCTGTTATGCTGTGTATTGTAGTTACACAGCAGGTGGGGAGCCACAGGTTGCTGCCGACCAGTGAATCCTATGTAGAGATGGAAGTAAATTAGGTGTATGTTGCTCCAAAGAAGTGCCCCTACTACATCTCAAGATGTGGCCATTCCTATGTCTATGCTAGGCTTGTGCTAGTCATCTTCTTGTGCGCACTGGTACCTTCCTATATTATATGTGTGACCAATAGATGTTATGTATATTAGCTATCCTAACAAGTAATGTAAACATATATATATATATGTATTTAGTATATCTGTGAGAGGTTAATGATCATAAAGAGACTATGTAGGGCACACTGTTTTTTACCCTATATCCCAGGAAATGTATTTGAGATGTGGTTTCATGTATTTCTGATGGTGTGGGCCAGAGTCTGCCTGAGAGTTCTGGCTGCCTGGAACCAGTTGGGGGCGGGGCTGAAGACTGCGCACACGGACATTAGAGAATAGTGACAGTTGGGGGGAGGAGTTAGTGGGTCAGATGTATGACGCTCTGGGAAGTGATAAAGTGCAGAGTGATAAACGACCAACCACTCAGCTCCCAACTGTCATGCTACAGGCTGTGTTTGAAAAATGTCAGTTAGGAGCTGATTGGTTCGTCATTTATCACTCTCCACATTATCACTTTCCAGAGCTTAATACATTTGCCCCAGTGAGAGCTGGGGGGTGGCCCTGAGGTAACGGTTGAAAGAGGAGGGAGTTGAGTAATGTCAGGTACCTGATAGAGAGACGGAGCCAGTGCTCTCTAGAGTGGAGGGGTCTGGTGGCAGACAGCGGGGAGCTGTTACAAATGAGAAGAAGAGGATGAGCCAACAGTGAGAGGAGGAAAGCTAAAGTTGCATCCCTTTAGAGCCAATAAAGGGACAGAGAGCTGGAGTTAAGCCCCATACAGCACAAACAATATAGACAGAGTGAGATTACCTGAAGGAGAGAGAAGGTGCACTGAGGAGAGACAGTGAGGAGAAACAGAGAGAAGAGACATTGAGGATAGAGAGTGCTTTAGCCTATCAGTGAGGAAGGTGCAGGGTCAGTCTGGCAGAAGCAGCAGCTGCTATACAGCACAGTGAGATAGAATCAGGGGAGTCACGGAGCCTGAGACATCCCACCAGCACCCCATCGGGCAGAGTAAAGTCTGATTACAGCCAGAGGACAGACCTGTGAGGGGCCTGGGGTACAGGAGCTGATCAGGAACAAGGTACTGACCAGAGCCAGATTCCTGACTGAGACCTAAACCAAGGTGTGTACGTTCTTATGACAATTATCACCTCAGCACACCTCAGGACCCAGACTACCTTTACCTAAACAGCTGTATACATATACTTCAAGCCCATTAAGTGACATTCAACCATATAACTAAGCATACTGCTATTCATTAATGCAAGCTCTTTTGCCAAATAAAGGAAGACCCTTCATACAAGTGCCTGGTATAACCCCTTTCCTGCTGGAAACAATTTAATAAGGAGTAGTCAAGAGGTGGCCACATTTAGCAATGTCCAAAACTTTCTAGCATTTCACAATATTAACTCTGGCAATTTGAGGGAGAATCAGCTCTAATATAGAGTTATACAGAAAAATCCTTATCGGCACTCTGTCTCCCTGGGATTACCGCAATACTACAGCAGTGAAAGTGGAAGACATATTCTTGCATATGGCTACTTTATGAAAAGCAAAGTGTTACACAAACACTGTAGTTATAGGAACTACTTCATATTACCATCAGTTACATGGTACAGATGCTAGTACTATTATATTGGAAATCCGACAAATTTTATAAGGAACATTCCTTTAATAAACAACTGTCAAAGCCGGATGATTGTCTGAGACCAAATCCTTTAAATTAATATCTGGCGATGCCATTTTGCGTTGTCAGCACGATACCATTGTGTACGACGCTCTACTTGGTTGTTAGCGTCGTGCGTCTGTTTTACTACTGTATATTGTTGAAAGTCCAATCAAAACCAATATGCACATTAGATAATACATATAAAATATACAAGACGCACAACACACATTTGCGCTGTACATCAAAGCCTACAGATGAGCACAAAACACATAGACGCACAACGCATACTAGCGAAATTACACAATATTCTCACACTCACACATGCACGCACTTATAAAAAGGTTCCCTCACATTAAGCTTAATATTAGAGGTTTTATTAGCAAACGCTTATGTTGTGAAATGTAATGTATATGATATTTAAGGTACAGAAACTAGTAGACAAGTCATGTTTGGTACCATTCTAAATCCCTGTTTATTCGCAGATCTCTGGTTCTATCGGCAAGGAGATTTCATCATGCGTCTGCAAGTTATGAATTATAGGGAATTAGTGATTAGAATGTATACCTCTGTATGTAGTGTCTTTGGCTAGTTTAAACCAGTTCTTTGGTGGGAAAACCACACAAAGCAACTTCTGAGGAACTGGGACATACCCCTAGTGACACTGTATGAACTGACCTATGACCTGCATCGTACCAGAATGTCTAGGAGCAAGAACCAATGGAAATCTGTCAACTAGTTTCTTTGTTAGAGCTGAACTCTGTAAGGTATATAACCTGAGTACTAATTATAGTATACAGCCATTCTCCTTGGATGACCGCAGGCTTCTGGATTGATGACTGTATACTGGGACCAGTGTGCACGCGTATGCATCGGCTTGTACCTTTGTATTTACTTGATTTTTGCGCTAATTGTCTAGATCACAGCGCTTCATACTTTTCCTTGAATAATATAACTTTTTGTGCTTTGGAACCACAATTGGATTGGAAAGCATTTATTTCTTATGCGACTTGCAGCACTAAATAGCGACATTTAGGTATAGCGATTAAGGGGTAGCATTACAACCTAACAGAACCAACACAAACATCAGTTTGTAACTATCAAATGTGTACACCAACAAGTAAACTGGCCAAATATGGTTATTAGTGTGGGGTATCAGTATATTATCTGAAATGTGTTTCATGTAGGTGAAATGTAATGGTATTGTCAATGATAGAGCTCTAAATTAACCTAAAGGAGTCAAGTTAGCACAGTTTGATATAACATGTTGTTTCTCAAACTGTTAGAAATTTCCAAGTAGCCATTTATGCATGTGGTAGAAAATACCATAACATATTTCGTTCTAATCTATAAGGGCACTTACATTGGCTGAAATGTAATATATAAATGTACGGTATGCCTTTAGGAATAAGCTAACTTACTTTGTGACAGCGAAGTTTAATTCTCATTGCTGCTTTATCCTGCATAATAAAACTTGTGTTCCTGTGACCACAGTTAATCAGATCTCAGGTATTTTATTTAAGAAATAGAAAACATAGGACACTGAGGGTAAATAGTTTCCCACAAATAAGACCTATGTCCTAGGCTTAGTGGTTTTCCCAAGCAAGCCCCTTGGTGGAAAGTATACAAGAGAGGGAGCTTGGGTGGAGGCATTCGCTACCGGAGAACCATAGAAATCATCTACTATAAGGTAACCCACTTCTAAGATAGAACAGAGTAAACAGGGTTACACATGCAAAGGATACAGACATTTTTGTTTACATCCAGCTCTGCATAGCCCGCAGTTGTGCCGATATATCCTCACCGGGGCCTTCTTACAGAGCCGTAACTAGACTTTTTTGGTGCCCTGTGCCAGAAAGAGCATTGGCACCCCCCTCATTTTTCGAAGGGACATAATGCACCCAAAAAAGGGCCATGGCTTCATGAGGAAGGGCCAGGTAAGAGATAGGAGAGGCCAGGAGATGCTGGGGATTAAATAAGAGGAAGTTACAAGTGAGAATGAAAATAAACAGAAATTTGACAGGCCCGAACAGCGCCCCCTGACCTGTGGTGCCCTGTGCGATGGCACCGGCTGCACTACCCTAGTTACGGACCTGCCTTCTTAACATATGAACATATGGGCACTCTGGGCAGCTGCCAGGGCCCCACTATTCAAGGGGCTTTCAGGAAGGTGCGGCTGGGACAGGAGGCATTTACATGGACTGTGCAGTCGCTCGCTCCGTGCATAGGTCAGCCGATTCAGAGGCTGGCAGAAAAAGATGCTGTCTGGTCCCTCTGATTGTAAATTACACACAATCAGAGCAGCCAGGCAGCATGCTCTACCCAGCCTGCAGCCACAGAGCCAGATTAAGAAAGGACACAGGGGCTACATCCCCCCAAGGCACCCTTTCAGGGGACCCCATACTTTAATCACAGCTGCAGTGCAGAGTACGAACTGAGAAGAGGGAGGTGGAGTCCATAATCCTCACTTTACATCATGTTTTTTTTATGTTTAAACATTGATTTTGTTGAAAGTACCAATCTAAAGGTTTAATTTTATTGTCCCGTTCCATTTGTACTCCTGTGACACTTTGGTGGGGCAGGGCCGGCTCCAGGTGTTCCAGCACTCTGTGCGAGAAATGTTGGAGCCCCCCTCTGAGTTTCTAAACTTAACCACATCCCGAGATGCTGACTACACCCCCTTCAGCCACCCCCACTCAGTTCAGCAAATGACTACTGAAGTGTGAAGTCACTTATACAGTGCTCCTCCTCAGTCCCCCTCACCCCCTACAGCTCAGCAAATGCACACACGCACTTAAGTCAATATCTCTGTCAGAGGCACACACGGCTCCTTAGCTAGCCTCCTACCCACCTCAGACTCAGCATAGTTATTATTACAGCTTAGTTATTATTACCATCTCTTTCACACTGTTCATTCATCCCCAATTCCCCCACCCATGATCTCTCAACAGCAGCACCACCACCTGCATGGTCACTGTCTGCATGCTGCTGAGCTGAGTGACTAGCTCGCTCCTCTTCTACGTTCTAACATACCAGACCAGTACGGTACAGCAGAGCTGTAACTACACATTTCGGTGCCAGGTGTACATAAAGAGCATTGGTGCTCCATCCATATTAGAAGCATGGGGAGCGCACCGAAAAAAACAGTTGTGGTCTCCCTGGGAAGGTGCCTGACCACACAATAGTACTTCAATTTGAATTATGCCACACTGTAGTGCCCCTTTGTCACATTACACTGCACAGTAGTGTCCCTTAGTCACATTACACCACCCAGTAGTGCCGATTCACCTTAATCCACAGAGACCATTCACATTATGAAACACAGAGCCCCTTAACATTATGCCACAGAGTAATACTCCTTATACACATTATGCCACACAGTAGTAGAGCCTAAGTAAACATTACAAAAAAAACATTAATGGCCAGTCAATATTCCAATCATAAATCTTGCATTTATATTTGTAATTTCTAAAAAATTCAAAGTAATTAGGCTCAGGACTGCCTGCCCTGTCACACAACCTGTGTGTAGCAATCAGGCTGAGGATGGTCTGCTCCAGTACATAACCTGTGTGTAGTGATCATGCTGAGGGCCGCCAGCCCTGTCTCACAACCTGTGTGTAGTGATCATGCTGAGCGCTGCCAGCCTATCCACACATCCGGTGTATAGTGACCATGCTGAGGCCGCCAGCCCATTCACACAACCGGTGTGTAGTGACCATGCTGAGGGCCGTCAGTCCATTCACACAACTGGTGTGTAGTGACCATGCTGTGGGCCACCAGCCCATTCACACAACCTGTGTGTAGTGATCATGCTGAGGGCCACCAGCCCTGTCTCACAACCTGTGTGTAGTGATCATACTGAGGGCCGCCAGCCCATTCACACAACCTGTGTGTAGTGATCATGCTGAGGGCCGCCAGCCCATTCACACAACCTGTGTGTAGTGATCATGCTGAGGGCTGCCAGCCCATTCACACAACCGGTGTGTAGTGGTCATGCTGAGGGACGCCATCCCTGTCACACAACCTGTGTGTAGTAATTGTGCACAGTAATCATGCTGAGGGCTGCCATACTATGTGTAGTATATACATGGTTTTCCCTGACACGTGTAGTCTTTCCATAGATAATAGGATGTGCTCATGGGTGACTGCAGGCAGCTCTGGTATGTCACACAAACAGTACAGTAATAGTGTGTACTGACTCATAAGAGCATCCTACTTCCTACCAGTGTGTCACAGTGTAAGGACCATCCCTTGAGAAGAGGCAGAATGACTCATCCCTCCCATACATGATGTTATATAACATGGTACTAACTCCACATCACCTAAATGAGCCATCACATATCACACCATACAGTGCGGCCCGGAATGTTATGTCTACAGCAGTGGTCGAAGTGGAAATTTTGAAGTGTGGGTATGGAAATATCAGTGGGGCTTTACTTAGGCAGGCCGAAATCCTGAGCCCCCTGATATTTCCATACCCACACTTCAAAATTTCCACTTTGACCACTGCTATAGACATAACATTAGGACAGTGACTTGGGCCTAATGCCTAGGATCACTTACACAGGCTCTTTGCCCGCTTACCAATCACCACAAGCCTGACAAACAGACTGGGCCCACGGACCTAGTATCCAATAATACTGGTGCTCTAGGGAGGGTTAAATAAGTAAAGGTGGCTGAAGTCGCCTACCATGGTGCTTGGAGAGGCTCTCTGGTTCTTAGCTTCTTGCATCATGGCCAGCGGTGCCTACGCTTCTTCCGTGGCTGGCTCTTCCTTCTTCTTTTCTTCAGGAGGTCTTCTTTCCTCCTTCTCTGCTCCTCTCCCTTCACAGCAGCACATATTTCCTCATTTCAGCACTCACCTCTCCTCGAACCTCACCTCCCTGCAGAACTCACCTCTTCCCACATCTAACTGCAGCACTCACTTCTCCTTACAGCGGGACTCCTCTCCTCACACCTATCTTACCTCACTGCAGCACTCACCTGTCCTCACACCTACCTCCCCTCACTGCAGCACTCACCTCTCCTCCCATCTGCCTCCCCTCACTGCAGCACTCACCTCTCCTCACAGCTACCTCCCCTCACTGCAGCACTCACCTCTCCTCACACCTACCTCCCCTCACTGCAGCACTCATCTCTCTTCACACCTACCTCCCCTCAGTGCAGCACTCACCTCTTCTCACACGACCACGCACCTCTCCTCACCCCACTCACGTCACTGTAGCACTCACCTCTCCTCACACCACTCACATCACTGTAGCACTCACCTCTCCTCACACCACTCACGTCACTGTAGCACTCACCTCTCCTTATCCTCCCTCACTGTAGCACTAGCCCCCCTTCACCACCTGTACACACACAGCTCCTTCACCACCTGTATACATACACAGCCCCTTCACCTGTGCACACACAAAGCCCCTTCACCACCTGTACACACATAGCTCCTTCACCACCTGTACACACATAGCTCCTTCACCACCTGTACACACACAGCTCCTTCACCACCTGTACACACATAGCTCCTCCACCACCTGTACACACATAGCTCCTTCACCACCTGTACACACACAGCTCCTTCACCACCTGTACACACACAGCCCCTTCACAACCTGTATACATACACAGCCCCTTCACCACCTGTACACACACAGCCCCTTCACCACCTGTATACATACACAGCCCCTTCACCACCTGTACAGACACATCCCCTTCACCACCTGTACACACACACAGGACCTCATTCAGAGTCGGTCGTAGCGGCCGCACGGTCGTACAGGCTATGGCCGCAAAATCATAAACGGAAGCGATCGTACAGCTGGTCGATCGTAAACAAAGTGACGCCCATTCGTTAGCACTGCACCTCCTCTAGCTACCGACTGATCTGATCGAACGAACGAGACAGTCGTAGTCAGGCGTTGTATGCTAATTATGTTGTGATGGTTGCGGCCGTATGTGTTGTATTGATGGTCACATGTCATGTTTACATGGACTATCAAACAGCTTGTTATTAGCTTGTTGTCAATTATCTAATTAAGAGTGTTTAACTCTTGCTGTTCTTTTTATTCAGTTTTTTTTTAATGTCTCAATAAACTTTATTGTTTTTTTTGTGTGGGTTTTCCCCGTTCTCGTTTTTTAAAAAAAATTCCAAAACAAAGTAATGTTTATTATCTGTGAATGTACTGTTGCTAATTGTGTTAACCTTAAAAATGCATGTGAAGTTTGCGTTAGGATCATTTGCACTCTTATGTTTGCAATTGCACACTGCGTGTTTTATCCAATCAAATCTGACCTTATTTTTCGGGTCACATGATTAAAGGATTGTCCAATAGGGTTTTTTTTTAGGAAACTGAGTAAATATTTTAGCCAATCATCTTTATTTTACCCCATGTATATTTCATGTTTTCTGTAAAATCTGCTATTGCCATCATGAGAGCCACGGCCTTTACCCGTCGGGAATTATCGATCCTTGTAAATATTTTGGACAGGCGGCTTACAAACGCCCAGCCTCCCATTTCCAACCGCTTAAAGCGTGCGGCCTATGCGGAGGTGAGGAGAGCCCTTCGCCGTGCGGGATTTTGGCGCAATATAGCGCAACTAGAGAGGCGGTGGTTCGAATTGCGACACCGGTCGCCAGTCCTTTTGGCTAATTTGCGGGCGTGATTACGCAGACGTAAGTATGCGTTTGCATAAATGTTTAAATTAGTGGACTGTTAAAAATGTCTGTTCCTTTTCCAATTCTTTTATTAAATGTAAACAAACCCTCCTGTATGTTGTCCCTATTGTCCTGAATGTGTAAAGTGTACTTGTATTGTGTAGCCGAAAGTGAAAACTAAACTTAGATTTTTTTAATATCTTTACATTTTAGAAACACAGTGGAGACAGAGAAGGGCCCGCAGATTTGGCCGCAATGCAGGTCCCAACCTGCAGCCCACCCCCTCACCTTCCCTATCCGCTCAACCCAGCCCTCCCTCCCCACCACCATACTCCCCCAGTAACCCTCCCTCCCTCTTCCAAAACTCCCCTAGTATTCCTCCCTCCCCTGCCCACTCATCCCAAATCACCACTCCCGTGCCCGAGTCCTCAACCCAAATATCCCCTCCTTTGTATTTTTTCCAGTCCATTTCCCCTCCCACCATTCCATCAACTCCAACTCTCTTGCCATCTCCAGCACCATCTCCATCAGGTGCTTCCTTGCCAGGCTCTGATGGTATGTGTTTTTTAATATTATGTTTTTTGCCTTTTTTATTTTTTTTGAGTGTTGTTGTTATCCATGTTTTTTTTTTAAATATTTTGGCTGTGTGTTTGTTTTCATTTTTACAGTATGGGGGTCATAATCATTGCGCAGTAATCCTGTTACTCAATATTTTGTGGTTATGTTTTGTGCCTGGGCCCTTTTTTTTGGGGTGCCCAAAAATGTATGCCTTTTGTGGTTTACAAGATGCTTTTTTTTGGTGTAAAAATTGATTACATTTTGATTTGTATTTTAGATTTAATTAAAACATGTCACAGAACTTGGGAAGGTGATAGAAACCAGACTAACCTTGTTAATGTTGTGTACACTGTGTTTAAAATGTACTAAGATGTAACTTCATTAGGAAAAGTGATGTTAGCCATAGCAAACAAACACATTGTAGTTTTGGATTATCAAGAACATTCTAGAAGTGAATACGTGCAGTGTGTTTTAAGGATATGGTCATCATGACTTAAGAATACACCTCCCAGTTCTTTATAAATCATCCTAGGGTATTTTTGATTATGCCACATAGTTAGGGTTTCAAAGTGTTTTTACACCATAAAAGTTTAGACATAATAATAATGTTGTGTGGAGTAAACTTTAGAACACACCCTAACATCATTGTGTCTACCCACTGTTTGGGACATTGAATAATGTTTAATGTTAAAATGTGGGTCATTTTTTAGATGTTTTTAACCTACAAATAAATTTTTCTGTCCACAGATCTAACTAACATACTTGTTGGAATACGAGAGGAGCTCACTCGAACAAGTGGCCATCTATTGGAGGCCTACTGCTGCCTACAGTGGATTGTGGGGAGTCTGGAGCGGTTTTAGTTTTTTTTTTCCCTTTGTACATTTCAAAATGTTTACATTTCATGAAAAGTTTTTGTTCTAAAAACATTTGTCCTCTTTTTTCATAAAAATTAAAAGATTTAATTCTGCATTTCAAATACTTTTAACAAAGCTGGGTGCATTTCCATAGTGTAACTAATACAAAAAAATTTATTTTTGCAGTAATGTTTTTTTTGTTTTTTGTTTGGGGTTGCCCTACATTATCCACCTCAAAATGGGTTTCAAAATACATTTACACCAAACCATTTTTTTTGGTAAAACATTTATTAAATAACAAACATGTTGTCAACATGCTTTTAATTGTAAAAAGCATTTCATCAGAGAATCACACAAAAAAAATGGCCTCAGGTTTTTCTAAAATAAAATATCTTGCTTAGTCAGACATAAACAACAAAAGGTAAACTCAAACATAATATTTTTTTTTAACAGACAAAATAAAAAAATTGAATCAAAAATTAACTAAACATGTGGCGGTTTATCCGGAAAAATTATGTTATTTGTCCAAAAACAGTACAGGGTATTGCCAATGGGTTCCATGAGTTTTTCAGTTTCGGAAAGTGTTTTGATTTTTGAGAAAAAAAAATTAGGTTCACCTTAAAATACATTAACTCTAAGTGTAAAATTAAAAATAAAGTAAAAAATTATTACCTAAAAAATCTTGAAACCACAGAATTGCGTCTGGCCCACCCGACAGCATCACAACACCTTCCTCCGGGGGGCCATCCTCTAGCAAGGCATCCTCTGGCTGCATGGGTATGCGACTCCTTATTGCAATGTTGTGTAAAATCCCACACAGGACCACAATGCGAGAAACCATATCCGGTGAGTACATGAGTGCACCACCAGAGTGATGGAGACACCAGAACCGGCCCTTTAAAAGGCCGATACAGTGCTCCACCTGGTGGCAGTAAATGTGGCATTATATTGAGTTTGTGGCCCTGGTGTGGGATTCAAATAAGGAGTCAGCAGCCAGGGTGTGCAAGGATATCCACTGTCACCTGATGGAAATGGGACACCAAAAGATCCATAAATTGTCAATGAAAACATGTTTACACTATTACTATAGCTACATACTGGATTTATACTTACCAAGAAGCCTAAGCTTAATTTTGGGCAAATCCCTGAATGCTGGATCACGTACGCATCATGGCTGCAGCCTGGAAATTTGGCATTCAGGGAGAGGATCTGGAGGGAGGCATCACATAGCACCATTACATTTAGCGAATGGAAATGTTTACGGTTCCTATAGATTTGTTCCCTGCATGCAGGGGGCTGGAGGGCTATGTGAGTGCCATCCACTACCCCTATGACGTGTGGAAAGCCTGTAATCTCAAAAAACTTCTGCTTTACCACATCAAGGGCTTCCGTATCCAAAGGCATACTAATAAAATGTGCTATATGATTGAAGAATGCATCTAGCACACGCCTCAGGATCCGTGAAAATAAGGGCTGGGAGAGGCCACCCACCAGCACCACAGTGGTTTGGAAGGACCCTGAGGCACAGAAATGTAACACCGCCAACAACTGTGTAAGTGGTGTGATTGCTGTAGGAATGTTAATCTGACTTTCTAGATCATTCTTTATTATTGAAAGAGTGTCTAGGATAATATTTGGAGGCAGGCAGTAAGTGGTTACAACCACATCATCAGGCATTCCAAAAAGGGTGACACGTGTTCTATATATCTTGGCCCTTGCACACCTCCTTTGCCTACGCCCAGGAGGAGGCTGAGGAAGGTTGGTGGGGGGCAACATGGCCACTATTAGCTGGCCCACATCGCTCTGTAAAGTTAGAATTAAAAAAAATAAGTGGTGTTGAGAAAGAATTTTCAATATTTTTCAAAAAATACTTAGCTTAGTTATAATGGTGCATATTCTTCGGGAACCCCTACAGGTGTTGTTTGTGTACAGGTTTTTATTTTATGGAAGAAAAAGAAAATAATATTTAGAAAAAAAACACGTCTATTACTACTATTATTGTTAAAACAATCCTTAACTTTGAAATTGGGCAATATAAAAATTTTAAAACATAATTATTGTTTTATCAATAAAAACCACAAATGCATTATTAAATGTAAAAAAGACAGCATAAAACAATTTATTATTAAATATGACAATCTTTTAGGTTTTTAAAAATAGACACCTGAATCCAGTACAAACTGGACTGTTAAACACCTAAAACAAAACAATAGAACATGACAATAATTGTTTGAATAATGTCCTTTTTTTGGTTTTAAACTCCTAAAAATAAAAAAACAGCTTGCAATAGGCTGGCACACTTACTGGAGTCTGCAAAGAAAGTTGTTATTGTGTTCCTCCAAAAACACATCCACCCAAACACACAAAGTAACCGGGTTTGTAAAATTTATGGACAAACAGAAAAAAAAATAACCCACCCCCCAAAAAAAATAAAAATGGAACCCCCCAAAAAAACAAATAAAAAACCCACCCCCAAAAAACAGAAAACAAAAAATTAAAAAAAATGGAACACCAAAAAAAAAAACAAATAAAAAACCCACCCCAAAAAAAAAAAATAATGGAACCCCCCAAAAAACAAATAAACCCCCCCCAAAAAAAGGGAGCCCCAAAATAAAAAATAAAAAAACCCACCACCAAAAAAATAAAATAAAAAAATAATAAAAAAAACACTCAAACAACACACACAAGCACCACTCAAAAAACACACACAAGCACCACTCAAACAACACACACAAGCACCACTCAAACAAAACACACAAGCACCACTCAGACAACTCCAAACACTGTAAACACTAGCAATCCCTTCCTGCACCACAAATCACTCCAATGACAACCCACAAGGGAACATTTGGCTTTGCCTTAAATAATGCCAAAAAAAACACAATGATTGAATAATGCAGGCAAGGTGTGCATTGTACGTAGGCAGATAGGGATGCACGGATAAGCAATCCAAGGATGCGCTCACATCTCGGACAGCCCATGCAGTGATTATGGAATGCAGGCAAGGTGTGCATTGTACGTAGGCAAATAGGGATGCATGGGTAACCAATCCAGGGATGCGCTCACATCTCGGACAACCCACGCAGTGATTACGGAATGCAGGCAAGGTGTGCATTGTACGTAGGCAAATAGGGATGCACGGGTAACCAATTTAGGGATGCGCTCAACCCACGCAGTGATTACGGAATGCAGGCAAGGTGTGCATTGTACGTAGGCAAATAGGGATGCACGGGTAACCAATTTAGGGATGCGCTCACATCTCGGACAACCCACGCAGTGATTACGGAATGCAGGCAAGGTGTGCATTGTACGTAGGCAAATAGGGATGCACGGTTAACCAATCCAGGGATGCGCTCACATCTATAAAATAGTCATCAAAAGCACTATTCTTCATGCACTCTCACAAGTTTTGAAAATGGCAAGCGAGGAGCATGGTGGGCAGAGGACAAATGAGGCAGGTAAGTGTTAAACACATTTTTTAAACAACACAATAACAGTTCATAGCTTCCAAAAATGCATTTTTTAATTTATAAAAATTAAAAAATATTGTAGGTGCTGGGAATCCACTACCACCACCAGAGGAGGAGGAGGCGGGCCAAGCAGGCCAAGGCCCAGAAATCCACCATTTTCAAGGCTAGAGCTTGAGACATTGGTGACCATGACAATGGATAACCTTGTCCATGCCCCAAGAAATATGGGGGCTGGAGCCAAAGACAGGATTTGGGAGGAGATATCCAGGGCTGTTAACGCTGTGGGGACAACCCACAGAACCATGAAAGTCGTCAAAAAAGGTACAAAAATGATATTGTGAGTGTACTGAAGGCAAAAGTGAGACCTTAATTACATAAACTAACCCTTAAAAAATGCCAAATCACATTGTCAGATGGACTGATTTCAAATACCAGATGAAGAGGAAGCTACGGAGTAGGATGGACCATGCTGCGGGGACAGGTGGTGGTCCTATCCCTGAGGAGCTGACCTTGACAAGGTTGGAGACGTTGGCTCAGGGATGTGTGACGGAAGAGGAGATAGTCGGCGTGTCCACTATGGACACTGACATGGCCGACTTCAACGCTCCACATGTGCAAGAATGAAAATATTTTTTGGACTCCAAAAAGTATCAAGCTAAAAGGTGTATGCGTTTTTTTTAATAAAAAATACAAATGTTTTTTTTTTTTCCCCAGATTCAGAGGAGGTAGTGCCTGCTCCTGAGGTCAGGTCTGGGTCCAGCACAGATGGAGACTCTGCAGGGGAGGATCCAAGTATTCCATCTGGGGACCCTGTGGAGTCTACTCCAGGGCAACCATCGGTATGAGCAGTGCCTCTCCTCACCAGGTTGGTCTCCCAAACTCAGGAGAACAGATGTGTTCTTCTGAGGATGGAGACCACTCTGGTGAGGGTGGCGGTAGCCCTGGAGACCATTGCTGGGGCCATAGATCGTTGGGCCAATACCCAGGAGCAGGCAAACCCACCTGCCATGATGGAGCGAGACTCCCTCCCCGGACCACCACCTCTGGAAGCCCAACAGCCACCCCTGCAAGTATGGAGAGCCCTATGCCTAGGCCTGAGGAAATACCACCTACCTCTGGCCAGGCCAGTCGGCGGGTTACACGCCAGTCGGCTGTCCGTAGCTTACCTCTTCCTCCGAGCTGGCCCAAACGATGCAAGTAGCCCTGGATATCTCCTCCCTCACCTCTTGTCCAGTCCCCATATTTCTTGTCACCAATGTCTCAAGCTCTTTTTTTTTTTTTTTTTTAATTTTAGAATTGTGTTTTTAATTTTTTATTTTTGTTTATAGGCAAATGTTGCCCTAACAATTGTAACTAAAATTGTGATTAAAGGCTAATTTCCTAAAAAAAACAAAATTTTATTAACAAAATGTCTATATTTAACTATATCAATGTATACATGGTTTAAAAAGTATGGTATCTGAAAAGGCTGCTACGCAAAACACAATGCTATATGTTTTAAAAAATGCCCGAAAAAAATAAGTTAAAAAAGCACAAATAAACAGTTGTGTTACGAATTCCCTAATACACACGCAAGTGAAATCATTTACAAGGTAATTAGCAGTGTTAATAATTACAATGCACCAATCTTAGCTGCTTGGTTTGTGTGGTTCCAATTAGAAACATCACAAGTAACATCGGATTAACGATTGTACTGTTGTGGCTTACGGACGCTTCTTGCCTACCTTAGCCTGGACGATCATCCTGTTCGTAGAGTGACGTTGTCATGCATGCGCAATTCATGGTCGTACGAAGCAGATAATTTATGCACTCCCCTAAAACGCCTGGAAACGCTGAAGCACGCCTCCGTTTGCAGACCACCACCCCCGTATACACCCACAAACGGACTTTGCTGTCAATCAACTTTCGCAAGCCACTTCCGTTTCGGAAGCCCTACGACCGACAGTATTTTGCATCGGTAGAGCTCGTACGCACATGCGCACAGCTAGCCGTGCGCAGGCGCAGAAAGAAAAACATCGGATGCGTACGACCGTGCGGCCGCTACGACCAACTCTGAATGAGGTCCACAGTCCCTTCACCACCTGTACACACACACAGCCCCTTCACCACCTGTACACACACACAGCCCCTCCACCACCTGTACACACACACAGCCCCTTCACCACCTGTACACACACACAGCCCCTTCACCACCTGTACACTTACACAGCCCCTTCACCACCTATACACACACACAGCCCCTTCACCACCTGTACACACACACAGCACCTCCACCACCTGTACACACACAGCCCTTCACCACCTGTACACACACACAGCCCCTCCACCACCTGTACACACACACAGCCCCTTCACCACCTGTACACACCCACAACCCCTTCACCACCTGTACACATACACAGCCCCTTCACCACCTGTACACACACACAGCCCTTCACCACCTGTACACACACACAGCCCCTTCACCACCTATACACAGCCCCTTCACCATCTCTACACACATACACAGCCCCTTCACCACCTGTACACATACACAGCCCCTTCGCCACCTGTACACATACACAGCCCCTTCGCCACCTGTACACATACACAGCCCCTTCACCACCTCAAGCGACCAGTGACAGCGGACACATTTTTTTAAAAAAGCTCTGGGAGACTGGGACAGTAATAGATAGTTGCAGTGCTAGCTGCAAAAGTGCCCACACGCAGAGATCACTCACCCCCTGTCACCCGGCTGGCCTGGCTGCTGTCCCTGCTGCTCCGCCTGCCACTGCTGAGGGACACGCGACTCGACTGAGCCTCACGAGCCATGCAGGTCACGTGGCCGGCCGGCAGCACTGCAGGAGCCACTACGCTGCATTTCCAGTGCCTGGCTTCCACTTAGTCCATGGCCGCCGCCGCCCACCGGAATCAGAGACTGCGCATGCAGGGATGGCGTGTGACGTTACACTCATACAGCCCAGCACTGCCCAATCTTGGAGCACCGTGGTGGGAGTGTTCAAAAGCGCAGAGCGGCTGCTGGGTGTGTGGGCATCCTGGCACACAGTGACAGGCAGCACAGCCACACAGTGACAGGGCCAGCCAGGGTAAAATGGCAGCAGAAAATCAGCGCCCCCCCTGTAGTTGGCGCCCTTGTGCGGCCGCTCAGGTGGAACATGCCTAGAGCTGGCCCTGGGTGAGGGCCCCAGTACTTTGCTTTGCTCAGAGTCTACTATGGCAGTTAAGACAGCCCTGGTCCTCACTGAACTTTGCCTACATTAAAACACCCTAGTACACCCCAGTTCCGCACCTTAGGTTGTAAATGTAGATGCGACCGAAATGTGTATAGGTGTTTGCAGCACCCGTACTTGTGTATGCTGAGGTTTTGAGCATGCAATAGTAGGAAAACACACAAGATACAGTGTACATTGTAGTCTGCATCTGCCCCACAGTGTGCTTTAATATTGTCATAATAACTTACTTTAACCTGAGGAGGAGCTTGGCTTGGGGATGAGATTGAAATGTACAGGCAAAATCAATATCTAGAGAGAGCCCATCATGTAAGCTGCAATATTATGACATTTATCCTAGTAAATTGTTATCATGGCAGTTAGTGTCTGCAATACAAATTGATAGTGATAATCGAGGCTGAGTCAGACAGGCTGCAGCTGAGTTCACTGAAACAGAAGACACTTGTGGATTATACATTAAAGAAAATTGCCCCAAATCATTTTGCATGGCATCAAAACAACTGCACTGAAAATAATGTAATTTACACCGCATTTAAAGTCATTTAGCTTGAAGCCAGACCATTCAACATGGGAGTTAAGTGCTCTGAGTTTTAAGTCATTTTGAAATTATGATACCAATAGTAGTGGAAATGAACCTGTTCAACACGTAACAAATAAGACATTCTGCAACATATTCAGGAGCTGCTGATATTGTTCTCTGCTGACCCCAATGAGATTTCTTGGCTGGAATTGCTGTGGTTGTATATGGTTTAATAGCAGGCAGTTTTATTAGGGCCTGGGCTATTTTACACATTACCATAATAAACACAACATAAAGATCAGCAGCTACAAGATGCTGGAAATACAACTGCTCTGTTTGAAGCAATAAAATCTAAATATAAGAAAATTATCATAAATCCCACAAGATAACCTTTGTGTATAAGATAATTCCTTTGTAATAAGTAGTAAAAGAATAAAACATGCATATTCATTTTTTTTATTTCATTATTGAAATTCCTGGATGTGTTGTTTGTATTTAAAGTAATGGCTGTAGCTGTTCATATAACAGTCATATATGCTTAAGTAGGTGTCTCTGTGAGGAACAATCATATACAGGAGAGCATACTGTGACGTTATATATGCACAATATACTGAACATGAGTTATTGACTAAACCGGAGGTTCCCAAACGAGGTCCTCAAGGCACCTTAACGGTCCAGAATTTAAGGATATCCATGGTTGAACACAGACGGTTAAATTAATAGACTGAGGTACTAATTAAGTCACCTGTGCCCAAGCATGGATAACCTTAATACCCAGACTGTAATGCTGGCCATACACTAGCGTGATTTCAGGCTGATTGCCCGATTTTCGATGCGGTGTACGATGAATCGTGTTGAAATCATGTAGCATTTAGGTAGGATACAATACGACGCATGCTCCCGCCGCTCTGAAAACATATCATGTGTAGCCTATCATATTTATCTTAATCGTATGCAGATCGTGTGTGTTAAAAGGCCCCAAATCGTGCCGTCGGGACTGCCGGGGAGTTCAAGGGAAAACGTATGATGAATCGCTTCGTACTAGTGTATGGCCAGCATAAGGGTGCCTTGATGACTGCATTTGGGAACCTCTGGACTAAACACTAACATCAAGTATGCAGTAGTTAAAAATCCTGTCTGTGAGTAGAGTACAAGTTATATACGCTAATAAACTGTGACTGCATATCATTATTTTTTTTTAGTTTGAACAAAAAATCTTTATTTAAAAACATAAAGGCTAAAAGCCCTTAAAAGCAAACTTTCCCCCTCATTTGGTATTGTAACCCCTAAACAAACACAATCTGATCAAGTCTAAGTTAATTTATTTCACTTATGTTTTAATCTATATTGCATTTGAATTAAATTATGGGTGCCATACTATAGATAGACCGTAAAAAGGTCGACAATGTCTAATTAGACACCAGGGGCCAAATGTAATAGGGTGTGAGTTTAATCGCACATATGGAATCGCACCACCTCGTGCCTTTAAAAGTTGTGAGTATGACTGTAAATTCACGTATGTAATAGGTAACGATATTCTAGCTACCTACACAGTTCGCAAGCTACGTCTCGCGATGAAACTCACTGAAAAAGGTGCAAGTTTTAGACCAACCGGAATACGATTTCCATTACTCCAAGCATACTGACACAAACAGATTCACCCATTGGCAGGGCAAAGTCCCATGACTGAACCATCACACACTATATAAGCCCCTGACGCACCATTTTGTGCTTTGATAGGGAGTAAGGAGCTGGATGCATGACAGGAGACAGGAGGAATTGTGATACATTCTATGCAGCATGGCAGGCAGGAGAGCTGGGGGAGCTCAGCAGAGGCTGGAGGAGGAGGAGGATCATGAGGTGATTGTCAGACAGAGTCACAGTCAGGAGGAGGCAGCTTTGTCTGATCAGGAAGCGCAGGAGGATGATGACACAGAAGTGGAGGTGGAAAATGAAGATGAGGGGGAGGATGAAGAGGAGGAGGTGAAGGAGGCTGAGTCTGCTGGTCCTTTGCCTGGGAAGATGCGCTGTGGGCGCAATATGTGCTTCACCTATGAAGAAAATTCAGTGCTGGTACATGCTATGGTACCAGTGTTCATTCATTATGTTTGTGAGCAGGGCCATAACTAGGGTAGTCCAACCTGTGCCATGGCACAGGGCACCGCAGGGCAGGGGGCGCTGTTTGGGTCTGTCAGTTTTCCTGTTTATTATCATTCTCATTTGTAGCTTCCTCTTCTTTTATCCCCAGCATCTCCTGACCTCCCCTATCTCTTCCCCAGGCCTTCTCCATGAGACCATGGCCCTTTTTCAGGTGCACTATATTATGGGGGGGGTGCCAATGATCTCTCTGGCACAGGGCACCAAAAAGTCTAGTTACGGCCCTGTTTGTGACATTAGTTAGCTCAGAAGGGCCATTGCACTGTTTCTTTGAAAACCTGAATTTTTTTAGTTTTTTTTAAAAATGTCCTTTCCTTCTTTTGGGTTCACTGGTGTCCAAATTTAAGATGTGCATGTAATTGTCCAAACAATAATGTCTTGATTTGTTCTGCAGCTGCTCCAGGGAGGAAGCTTTCTTCTTCAAAAAGGCCTTGTGCATGTGTGAAAGACCATGCTGCAGGTATGTGCTGAGATACAAATGCAGGAAACACAGCACATTAGTACATACTTGCCTACTTTTGAAAAAGCATTTCAGGGAGATTGTGAAAGCAGCACCTATGAGCGTGGCGGTAAAGTGGGCGTGTACTGCTACATCTGAGAGGCGTGTCATAACATTGATTTACATCCACATGTAAACGAGCCCCAAAGCAGTCAGTAAGATCTACTTGTTAATGAAAACACACTGATACTTTTCAGAAAATGCATGTAGCCATAGGGATCATTGTGCCTTATAACCAATGCATAGAAATGATACTAATGATCCCATGTGATTGTTTATATCTCTGTTTTTTTATATATAACAGCTACATAATGTGGATAAGATGAATCAGGGAGATTGTTAGACTCTTCAGGGGGGTCAGGGAGATTGCTACTATTTCAGGGAGTCTACCTGACAATCAGGGAGAGTTGGCAAGTATGCATTAGCACATACCTTAGCTTGTAATGAGGAATTAGCCCTAAAGCAAACACACTTTCAATAGATGACTAGAATAAGATGTAAATCATCTAAACTTTACACATGTATCTCATGTCGCCAAAATTAGAACTTAATTCTGGAGCGAAAAAGCTGTGTAGCCCCTCCCCCCAATATTTCAAACACTAAAATAATAATCCTTACTTTTTTTAAGGTCCATCACGTCCACATCCACCAACTACTCAACAACATCGTCTGGAAGAAGATGATGATCATGAAATTATATTAGTCACAGTAGAGCCTGTCATTGTTGTGGATGAAAATACGGAAGTGGTTCATGACAACAACCACAAATTACCTGTACTACAACAGAGCTTACACCTCCACCTCCAAAACCCCCTTCTGTTGATGAGATAGCTTTGTCCCTTGACAGTTTTAGAACAAAGCAGGGTTTTTGTTATGGAGAGACAAACAGAACAAATGGAAACCATTAAATATGTGCTTAAAATTTTTTTCAAATGCTAACAGAGTGGCAGAGGGCACACGCATATTGGGGCACAATATTGATTTAAGGCTGCTTCACCTTACTCAGGCTATTCGGTCACAGACTGAGGCACTTATAAACCTACATACAGAATTAGTAGCACAGAGACCCCTAATAAAGCCTACATCATGTTCCACTATATGTAGTGTGTATACGACTTCACTAAGTCCAACACCTACCACTCCACCCAGGTGCAGTCTATGCACACATGATGCTGTAGTTAAATGCAAAGTTAGAGGTGCAGTTGGTTCAGTGGACAAAAAGTAATTTGTACTTATGTCACAGTATGTTTACAAACCAGGTTTTGCACTTTTGACTGTAATTGACAATTTGTTTCTATGATATATATATATATATATATATATATATATATATATATATATTCAGTCAGGTCCATAAATATTGGGACATTGACAGAATTTTCAGATTTTGGCCTCTATTCACCACCACAATGGTTTAAAAATGAAACAAACAAGATGTGCTTTAACTGCAGACTTTCAGATTTAATTTGAGGGTAATTACATCCAAATCGGGTGAACGGTGTAGGAATTACAACAGTTTCAATATGTGCATCCCACTTTTTAAGGTGCCAAAAGTAATGGGACTATCAACTCAAAAGCTATTTCATGGACAGGTGTGGGCTATTCCCTCATTATATCATTATCAATTAAGCAGGTATAAGGTCTGGAGTTGATTCTAGGTGTGACATTTGCATTTGGAATCAGTTGCTGTCAACTCTCAATATGAGATCCAAAGAATTGTCACTATCAGTGAAGCAAGCCATCATTAGGCTGAAAAATCAAAACAAACCCATCAGAGAGATAGCAAAAACATTAGGTGTGGCCAAATCAACTGTTTGGAACATTCTTAAAAAGAAAGAACGCACCATAGAGCTCAGCAACTCCAAAAGACCCTGAAGACCACGGAAAACAACTGTGGTGGATGACAAAAGAATTATTTCCCTGGTGAAGAAAAGCCCCTTCACAACAGTTGGCCAAATCAAGAACACTCTCGAGGAGGTAGATGTATATGTGTCAAAGTCAACAATCAAGAGAAGACTTCACAAGAGTGAATATAGAGGGTTCACCACAAGATGCAAACCATTGGTGAGCCACAAAAACAGGAAGACCAGATTAGAGTTTGCCAAACAACATCTAAAAAAGCTATTACAGTTCTGGAACAACATCCTATTGACAGATGAGACAAAGATCAACTTGTACCAGAGTGATGGGAAGAGAAGAGAAGGAAAGGAACTGCTCATGATCCAAAACATACCACCTCATCAGTGAAGCATGGTGGTGGTAGTGTCATGGCGTGGGCATGTATGGCTGCCAATGGAACTGGTTCCCTTGTATTTATTGATGATGTGACTGCTGACAAAAGCAGCAGAATGAATTCTGAAGTGTTTCGGGCATTATTATATGCTCATATTCAGTCAAATGCTTCAGAACTCATTGGACAGTGCTTCACAGTGCAGATGGACAATGACCCGAAGCATACTGCAAAAGCAACCAAAGAGTTTTGTAAGGCTAAAAAGTGGAATGTTATGCAATGGCCAAGTCAATCCCCTGACCTGAATCTGATTGAGCATGCATTTCACTTGATGAAGACAAAACTGAAGGGAAAATGCCCCAAGAACAAGCAGGATCTGAAGACATTTGCAGCAGAGGCCTGGCAGAGCATCACCAGGGATGAAACCCAGCGTCTGGTGATGTCTATGCGTTCCAGACTTCAGGCTGTAATTGTCTGCAAAGGATTTGCAACAAAGTATTAAAAAGTGAAAGTTAGATTTAGGATTGTTTAGTTTGTCCCATTACTTTTGGCCCCTTAAAAAGTGGGAGGCACATATAGAAACCGTTGTAATTCCTACACCGTTCACCTGATTTGGATGTAATTACCCTCAAATTAAATCTGAAAGTCTGCAGTTAAAGCACATCTTGTTTGTTTCATTTCAAAGCCATTGTGGTGGTGAATAGAGGACAAAATATGAAAATTCTGTCAATGTCCCAATATTTATGGACCTGACTGTATATATATTTGAATATTTATTTGAAAATGTCAATGTTCACAGTGAACGGAGTTTACCCATATTATTACAAATTTACAATATTGTTGTTTTTGCAAATACAAATATGTCACAGCGCAGTAACTGTGACAAAGGCTACATTTTTCAAATCCCTAATCATTTATTCCTAAACAATTAAATACAATATTAATTGTAATTGTGTAAGTAAATTAACCAAAAAAACACTTGCTATACACGCATGGGCAAAAAAGGTATGTCATATAGTTTTCCAACCGGTTCTAGCTAAGACCCCTGTGTTATGTACATACATTTAAATTAATGTGTTTGTAGGCATACAACTTTTACACAACTATACACATACACATTCTCTTCCATTGTGTCCTGAAAAACTTACGTGAAATATACTGCTGTATGATCCTCTGTCAAACCTCATTCCTGCTCTTTGTATTGACAACGCCCTCTGATGGGAAAGGGTCCAGCTCCTCCACAACTGCTGCAATGTCCCCAAGGTCATCATAGCCTTGCCCAAGGGCCATGTTATGGAGCATGCAGGATGACTGGATGATGTCACTCACTTTATGCACATCGTAAAGAGTATGCCAGCCCACTGGTCCAAGCAACGAATCCTGCTTTTCAACACTCCAAAGGTACACTCTATTACTGACCTTGTAGCAATGTGTGCGTTGTTGTACTGGTCCTGTGAAGGGCTTCATGGTCGCAACAGAGGTGTCATGAGCCAAGTCTTACACCCATATCCGGAGTCACCTAAATAAAGAAAGAGGAATTCAAATGACTTAATTTCAACATTAAAAAATAGCATTGTAACAAGGCAAACACTTTGAATACATGTAAAGGTAAACACAGTACTAATTGCATTACTGGCCTGTTTGGAATCTAAAACTTATGCTAACACTTACACATACTATGAGTACAGCAAAAGAGAGAAACACAGCAAATCCAAATTTAGTGTAAAGTAATGGTAACTTGACAAATAACATACCAAGTAGCCAGCCCTCCGGCATGTTTCCTCATCAAAACCTCTCCCACAGGGCTGACTGGGGCAGGATATAGGCATCATGGCAAGACCCAGGGTAACCTGCAACCACACTGATAATCTTGAGGTTAGCATCACAGACCACCTGCATATTGAGGGAGTGGTAACCATGTCTATTGACATAGATATACCCCCTCAAGTGCGGTGATTTGATCCCAATGTGGGTGCAGTCTATGGCTCCCAGCACATTAAGCAATGGTGAGAGCTGATAGAAAGCTACCTTAAGCTCCAGCCACACAGACTCACAACGTGGAAATGAGATATATGACTTCTTCAAGTCAGATAACACTGGAGATAGATGCCTAGAGAAATTGGCTTGTGTAATCCTAAGCACTCTAGAGCTCACTGATTGAAATGAGCCAGTGCCAAAAAAATGCAGGGCACACATTCATTTATGCAGCCCAGGCACTGCATAGTTGCTACCAGCCAAAGGGTCCACATCATCTCTCACCTGCTCATATAGGGTCATGAGGTTTGTGCGGTTCAATCTAAATAACTAAACCACCTCATGATCTGAGTCCAGGTCCATCCTTAGTCGATATCCTCACCTGCCACGAAGCACAATAGGGACCTGGATCTGGTGATGCTACTGCACCCTCCTCCTGTGCAGCTCCTCCATAGAAAGCAGGCCACACACATGCAGCTCCAATGAAGACTGTACAAAGTCCATTTCTCCAACCCTCAGAGGTGCAATGGCTCTAGATGTGGTTTATCTAAGCATGTGCTGATGATTTATTGACTTCACATGGGTTAATTAGGCATTTTTGGGGGGCAGGCCCCCTTTGATGAAAATCTCCTTTTTGACCAAAATGAAGCCCTATTTAAAGCTTAATGTACTTTTCTCCAGATTCCTCTAAGATGGCCCACCAAGCTGGAAGTCACCCGTAGTTTCTGTACTGATCAAAGCATTGGCTTTTGGGTGGTATCCAAAATTGCAAAAGAATGGTGAAATCTTTGATTCGGAATGACAGGAATTAATGTACGAGAATTCGGCCAAAGGCAGATACTTGGACCAATCATTATGGCATTTGGACACAAAGCAACAAAGATACTGTTCCAGGGATTGGGTCGCCCACTCCGTCTGTCCATTAGATTGAGGATGATAGCCGAAAGAAAGACGAATACCCAAGTTGGAGCAGGACATCCGCCAGAATTTAGCGAAGAACTGGGTCCCTCTGTCGGAGACAATATCTTTAGGCAACCCATGTGATTTAAAGGTATGTTGAATAAACAACACTGTTAGCTCCTTGGCACTTGGGAGTTTGTGTAATGGAACAAAATGGGCCATTTTACTGAACCAATCAACTGTTACCCAGATGGTGTTAAACTGAGATGATGGTGGCAGATCCACTATAAAATCCATAGCCATGGTCTACAGGGAACAGAGAGTGGAAGCAGTTGTCCCACTGGTGGTTTCCGAGGTGTCTTATTTTGGCACAGACTACAAGCTAGAACAAACTCTTGGGCGTATTGTCATCGTTGGCCACCAGACTGCATGTGACAATAGCTCTAGAGGATTCCCAGGTGTCCAATAGCTTTAGCTGAATGGAATTCCACCACAACTGTCTAGCACAAATTTTGGGGAATAAACAAATGTCCAGGAGGAGTTACTGGAGGTGCTTGTGACTGGGCAGGCAAAACTCGAATGTCAGATCCTGGGTTAAACCAGGATGAATCACAAAAGCAGGAACAATAGAAGAGTCTGGACGCTTTGAATCCTGTACAGCCTGAAAACTGCGGGATAAGGCATCTGCCTTAACATTTTTTAGCCCAGGTCTGAGTGTGATGACAAAAACATCTGGTGAAAAACAATGCCCATCGAGCTTGTCTTGGATTCAGTCTCTTGGCAGCTTCTATATAATACAAATTTTTGTGATCAGTATAGACAGTAACCACATGTTTAGCCTCTTCCAGCCAATGATGCCAGTCCTCGAAAGCCCATTTATGGCAAGAAGTTCTCAGTTTCCCACATAATAATTCCTCTTAACAGAGGAAAATTTCCGGGAGAGGAAAGCACAAGGATGGACTTTTGAATCCATATGATCCCCCTGTGACAGGACTGCCCCTGCTCCTACTTCTGAAGCATTAGCTTTGACAAGAAAAGGAATATCTGGGGGGGGGCATGGCTTAGCTGTTAATGGAGATGGACGCATGTAGCTGGAGCTCCTGCTGAGGATTGTTAAAATCGGCATACCTAGCCTTCCTGGCGACCCTTCCTTCCTCCCCCTGCCTAACTAAGACCTGCAACCATCGGGTGGTGCGGTTCATGGAGCCGGGTGGTGTTTTTAACATTGCTGCAGGTTGCAGCCCACTGACCTGTCTGGAGCCAGGATTTCCAGCCACGCACTGGTGGCATTAGCGGTCCCGTTGTACCCTCCGGAGCATGTCACCTTCCTTCATTATCACACTCTGCTGGCTCCTGTGGATGGATTCACTTACCACCGATGGCTGAGCCCCTCTGTATATTGCCGCCTGTCGGGGCCGCCTGCTGCGGCTTCCATGTGATTCAGCCTGGTGCCAGGGACGCGCTATCCAGGTGGGTAGACGAGCCTTGACGTGTGGAGCTGAGGTTGAGGACTCGTGAGTATAGTGGAGAGGTTGCTGACTGACTCTCGTGCTGTATTCCATTAGTCCTTTGACCCTGGTACCCTCACTGTCTTGGTTTCTATTACTGTTGCCTGTTCTCTGTGTCTGAGAGTTGGGGTGAGAGAAATGTTGGCTGGAACGGGGACTCTATTTCCACACCGGCCTCTTTAATACAGGGGTGAAGATTTCTGTAGCAGTCTGAGCCACTATATTTATAATTATTTTTCCCTTTTTATGCAAGGAGCTACCTAACAAGCATTCTTACCTTGCCTATATGGATAAGTCATAAAATAAAAGGAACATCTGGATTAGGATGTCAGAGAACTGGTGCAGACAGAAATGCTTTTTAAGATTTTCAAAAGCCTGAAGTGCTTGAGGTGACCAATGTTGTGTATCTGCTCCTTTCTTGGTTAATTCCACAATAGGAGCCACAATTTTGGAGAATGAACAAATGAATCTCCGGTAATAGTTATCAAATCCTAGAAAACATTGGATTGCTTTTAGATTAGAAGGATGTGCCCAATCAAGTACTGCCTGGAGTTTTGCAGGAGCCATGGAGAAGCCTCTAGGGGAGATAAAGTAACCCAAGAAAGACACCTTTTCCACCTCAAATTCGCCCTTCTCTAACTTGGCAAAAAGATCATGTTCCCATAATTTCTGGAGGACCATCTTCACGTGACAACGATGTTCCAACAAAGATCGAGAGTAGATTAAGATGTCATCCAGGTTGACTGCAATTAATTTGCCAAGGTATTCTTGAAGGATGTAGTTTATGAACTATTGAAAGACTGCAGGGGCATTAGACAGACTTAACGGCATCACCAAATATTCATAATGCCCCGAATGAGTATTAAAAGCAGCCTTCCATTTATCCTCTTTCCTGATCTGGATGAGATTGTAGGCTCCTCTTAAATCAATTTTAGAGAAAATTACTGCTTCACAAAGCTGGTCAAAAAGCACAGAAATGAGAGGGAGATGGTATGAATTTTTTTATGGTGCTCCAGTAATCAATACAAGGATGCCATGAGCCGTTTTTCTTGGATACAAAAAAGAATCTGGCCCATACAGGTGACCATGAAGGACGAATAAAACCTTTGGGCATATTTTCTTGGATATACTGATCCATTGCTTGCATCTCAGGAATGGAGAGGGCATACAATCGTCCTTTAGGGAGTTTAGCATTGGGTACAAGGTCAATGGGAAGTCATACGGTCGATGTGGGGGAAGTACGTCTGTCTCTTTTTTAGGAGAAGACACCTTGGAAGGCCTGGAATGGCTCTGGCAGAGTTTCGAAAACAGGCTGCAGTATCCAAACAGGCAAGGTGAGGAAGTGAGAACCACAATCTGACACCCAGCACACAATCTCTCCAGATCTCCAGTCCACCATGGGGTTATGTTTTCTGAGCCACGGTAAGCCAAGAACTATTGGAGCTGAATTCCAACAGTTAACTGGAGCGGCTGGGTCTGCAACGTAACTTGCCCGTTAGTCAAAGAGTTACCATCGAGCCCACAGATGGAGATAACAGATTCTAATGGCTCAATGGGAATGTTAAGAGAAGAGGCAAATGTGGAGTCCATGAAATTCCTGGCAGCACCACTATCCAAGAAGGCTGAAATAGTTGCTCTTCTCCCAAGGATTAAAACTTCGGATGGAATCAAGATGGAACTGGAGGGTGAGATGGTTGATAAACCTAAGTGAATACCCCCGACTTCACTTACGCTTTGTCTTTTACTGTCTTCTGAGGGCTTGTAGTAACACAATGTCTTTGTTCCCCGCAATTTAAACAAAGACCCCGAGTACATATTCTGTTGTGCTCCTCTGTGGACAAGTGGAAGGCACCAAGCTGCATAGGTTCACCCAAGTCCTCAGAAAAGTCAGAGCCAGAGGAACAAGCAGGTGACAACCCGACCTCTTTCTCTTCCGTTCATGGAAACGTCTATCTACCCGGATGGCCAATTGCATAAGGCTGTCCAAGGTCTCTGGAAAGGGGTATTGAACTAGACAATCTTTGATTGGCTTGTAGAGACCTAGCCTAATTTGACTTTTAAGAGCTAGGTCATTCCACCGGGAATACACCGCCCATCTTCTAAATTCGGTACAATAAGTTTTGGCATGGTTCCACCCTGGCCTGGGTGTAAAGGAGTCCCATTGCGTCGAAGAAAGCATTTATGGATTGAAGTGTTTCACAACCTGGTTGTAGACTGAAAGTTCAGGTTTGTGGCTCTCCTTGTAGTAGAGAGATGATAATTCCTACTCGCTGATCTTCGGTACCTGATGATTGCGGTCGGAGCTTGAAGTATAATCGGCAGCTCTCTCGAAAATTAAAAGTACCATTCTGGGAGATTAACTTTAGGCTCTTTAACTCCATGAGCAGGAGAAACCGCCCTAATTTGATTTTCCTGAGAGGCCACTTGAATAGAGAGTACTTGAAGTTTCTGAGTCAGTCCTTGAATCTGACCAGCGAGGATTTGGGCAGGATTCTGTACAGACGGATCCATTTTATTACTCGACTCTCACATGCTTCACAGCATTTTTGGCCAGTTATAATGTTATGAATTCCCAGAGGAGTCTTCAACCCCTTAGGGTACAAGGCCAGGTTAATACGTTGGGTGTCCCCAACGTGTAGAAGGCTGTGAGTTCATAAGCTAACGCTGAGTGTTGGCAAAGACCCAAACCAGGGGTGCTGAGTCTAACCCACCGCCGGTCTTTGTCAGGGACCCCAGCAAGGAAATTTGGACTTTCACGTGTCCGGGCAGGTCACGGCCCCCTGGCTGGGTCACTCAGTACTAGCACAGAGACAGGGAATGAGGTTGTCCCGATGTAGTAATGCAGGACACTAGCTGAATGATGGCAGTATCAGCAATACAGAAATGAAACTGGATTGTAGCAGGCCGGCTACTCAGGATTCTAGCTGGTGGATGGCAGGACCAGAAACACAGGAGCAATCTGGATCATAGCAGGCCAGCTACTCAGGATTCTAGCTGGAGGATGGCAGGACCAGCAATTCAGGAAAAATACTGGATCATAGCAGACCAGCTACTCCGGATTCTAGCTGGAAGATGGCAGGACCAGCAATGCAGGACTGAGGGCCTGATTCAGACCCGCTCATGAGTGCACAGCACTCGCAAGCGGGTCGATGTTCCCCCACTGCACATGCGCCGCCTCCGGTGTGCGCATGTGCGAGCCCCAGCGAGCGACGGCAGCTCTGTCGCTCAGGGGCTCACTACAAGACGGGGTGGCTATTGATGTTGATTGACAGCTCACCCAGTTTTGTAGGCGAGGAGAGGGGGGTGGCTGCACAAACACAGGCGTTCTCTTAGGAACGCCTGCCTTTTGTGGGCGGCCCTACTGACATCACTCCTGATGTCAGTAGTGGACTTCCTGCTCTATCAGAGCAGGAAGTCCACTCGGGCTTGCGGGAGCCGAGACCCTCCCGCAGGGTTTTGATGCAAGTCCGATGGTCACGATAATCGCGACCATCGCCAGGCCACTTGCAGTAGCTGTGGGTGGTCACCCACAGCTTTGCGAGCGGCCTGGAGGCCGAAACAAAAAAGTAAAAGCCGCCCTGATTCAGAGTGAGCGCTCGCAAACAGCGAGCGCCTCTGAATCAGGCCCTGAATCTGGACTGTAGCAGCGTCTGACAAGGCTGACTGCCAGATAAAAGGAAGACAAGGATATCCGAGGCCAGCTATTCAGGCAAGCCCCCTTTGATGAAAATCTCTTGCAGCTGGAGAGCTGCATGTACCTGCCAATCCATAATCCACGGCGGCCCCCATTACCTAGCGACCGGTGGAATGACGTCCCAGTCACCTAGCAATGATCAGGACTCCAGGATGGATCGAGCCGCAGCAGCTCATAACAGTAACCAGCTTATCACAGAGACTGCTGCACTGTACATAACAAAAAAAAAATCATACTCTAGATTGTATAACAGAATGCATAAAAATAAAGTTGCTTAAAGAGCAAGTTAAACCACAATTTGGTATTAAAAGATAGTTCCACCTAAAATATAGGTTCTCAAACTCTGTCCTCAGGACCCCAAACAATTCTTGTTATCCAGGTCTCCTCCAGAATCACATGTGAAATAATGAGTTCCACCTTTAAATCTTTTAAAATGTGTTAGCTGGGTGACCTGTGAAATGTGAACTGTGTGGGGTCCTGTTTAGGACAGTTTGAGAACCACTGTCCTAAAACAACGCCTGCGAGTCTGAACAACGCCTGCATGGCCTGGGTTCCTGGGCATGCGTCCCTGAGATGGTAGTGTCTGTAGTTAGTACCCTGTGGAACCAGGTGGAAGTGATGCTGAATCCGGGCTTCACAACTGGGCGGAAGTGATGCTGGGACCCGGAAGGGACGGTCCCAGGGAACACATGAAAATAACGGGGAATCTATTATAAACATGCTCTTTATATAGCATTTGACTCTACATACATCTACCTGATCCACCACAATATATGAATTCACAGATTTTTAACCAGATAACGAGGACTATGTAACATGAGGCGGGCACTAGAAGTGATGCCCACCAACTCCTAAATTGATTCCAATCAGTTCCTATCAATGGGGTATAAATATTGAGACACCCCACTGGAGCAGTATCCCTTTGATAAAGTCCTGACTGGATGAAACGCGTTGGAAATAAAAGTATAGTGGTCGCTCACATCATCTTAATGATATTGCACAGGTGCTTGTAAAGGTCGGGGTTTACTCTGAACCACAGAAAAAAAGGATATTCCCTCCAGCACACTGCAATAATATCAGCAAGAATACTTGAATACGACATGATAATAGAAATTCAGAGGTATTAGTTGCATACATTTGCAAATAAATGATTAAGCTCCGGGCCAGTGTCAAGGCTCCTCTATATGGGCATCCCTAACATTCATGGGTTCACATCTGAGGCCCAGGGCACCCCAAAAGAATCCAGCCAAGGACCATCCACAGGGCATCACACGAAAAGGGAAAAAAAGGTGATAGTTAAGTGTAAAGTATAGGTGTGTAAAGATAATCAATAAGTGTTAATATAATAAGAAACAATTAAAATGACATAAATAATAAACAAACAAGTAATGAAACACATTGGGGGCTCCTATCTCTTGCCTCATGAACTATTTATTCATTCTTGAATTCAGATAAGCATATAACCTTTTTTAAACTTATATTTATTCTTTTGTATTTTCCTTTTTTGCTGAAACTTTGTCTAAGTGATTGCATGTGACTCTTTTTTGAGAGGACACCTATATCTCTCTCTCTCTCTCTCTCTCTATATATATATATATATATACAGTATATATATATATATATATATTCTTTCATTTAATGAATTGCTGTTTAATAAGTTGCTAAAATTTTATTTATAAACTCATTGTGGTTGATACTTATGTTCTGCATTTTATTTGCACTTTCTATATGTCATATTTATATATATATATATTTTAAACAAGCCGGTCACTATCAAAAATATATATAATTAATTTTTTATTTTTATTTTTACTGAGGCACTGTAGACAAAATGTAATGAGACATATTGCATTTCACATGGTGGTACATAAAGAAGTTTGTAATAGACAAATATAACAATTCCATTTACAATATAACAAAAAATCTAAATAAAAGGTGCATATATATATATATATTTTTTTTTTAATAAAATCGTGTTGGACAAGTTTTAAATAGATGTCCTTGAACTAATTAATTATAAAACAAAAACAGACAATTTCTAAGCAGTTTTTGGAAAAAATATCAGCCAGTGGTTAAGCTTTTTTTCACTTAGAGTGAGCTGGAAAATCAATTGAAGGTGAATGTGACTTAGCAGATATGGACAGAAGCGCTTTAAGATAGGAGGGGGCCCGTGTGCAGGTTCCAATCGTTTATTGTGCCAGAGCCTACTGCCTTGCGCAGGTTACCAGGAACATGGTGCCCGTGCCGCGCTTCTGGGGCATGTCTACTGCGCATAAGCAGGTCTCCAGGAACATGGCGCCCATGTCTACTGGGCATGCACGAATGACCGGGGAAAGGGCCGTGGTGGCGCCTGGCTGACGGAGAGGTAAGTATAGTTAATTGGGGCTCCAACCTCCTCCAGCCCTCCCTGCCTGCATATTATATTGACACAGCTCCTATCTGGCTCTTTGTGGGACTGAGTGCTGCTAATATATTATATAACTTCACAGTCTCTGAGTGGCTCCATCCTCCTCCAACCCTCCCTGCCTGCATATTATATTAACACAGCTCCTGCCTGGCTCTTTGTGGGACTGAGTGCTGCTAATATATTATATAATAACACAGTTCATGACGGCCTCCTTCTCTACTCCTCCCTATCTGCATATTATATCTTCTCACAGTGCTGCTATTATGGGAAAGTCTGGGCAGGCTGCTGCCGCAGCAGCTAAGCTGGAGAAGTTTGCTCGCCAACCTTCCTCTCAGGCTCCGCATCCTCCGGTACAAAACGAATCTTCTAACCCAGAAGCTGCAGGTGACTCGCAGGGATCAAGTACACAGGGGCCCCACCTCAGGTTACTCTGCAGCAAGTACTGGAGGCCATTGCAGGTAGTGAGAAACGTATTTCGGATAAAATTGAAAAGGTGCAATGTGCTCTCTCTCTCCTGCGCGAGGATGTGCAACAAGTCAGAGAACGGGTGGGTGAGGTGGAAACTCGCATATCTACCCTAGAGGATTTGCATGGCCCCCTGAAAGATAAGGTGTCTTCTATGAGTCAACAAATGGCCACTATTCAAAACAAATTGCTGGATATGGAGGGTCAATTGGCTCCAACCTAAACTTCGACGTGTTTATTGCTGTTATAAAATAGTTCTGTTTTTTCTTGATGATGCAGGTTCTATATAAGTCATTTACCAGCATTCTAGATTTTGTTTTTCTAACTTTGATGTGTGAGGTATAGATTTAATTATATGTTTCTATTGTGCTGTTTTTTTTTATATTATTTTTTATTGCCAGGGGGCTCCCTTGCAATGGTAGCTGCTACACACTATTGCTCCTTTGTGGGTTTGATATCAGTTTAATTTTATAATTTGTGTGTGTTTGGGATATAGGTATGCCGATGTTGGGGGTGGTATACGGGGTGGGGGGTAGCGGAGGATTGGGGGTTTTGGGAGTTTTTGTTTGTTTCTCTTTTTTTAATTATTTTTATATTTGGTGCTATATTAGGTGTTATTTTTTCAGTGTTTCTATATGCTGGGTTTGAGGTGGAAATGTGAAATTTGCAGTTATGGGCACTCCATTGTGCTATGGCTAAGGTAAATTTTCTTACATGGAATGTCCGTGGGATCAATGATAAAGTTAAACGCTCTCTGGTACAGAAGATGCTTAAACAATATAACGGTGATATTTATTTAACAGAGACCCATTTAGTTGGTAGTAGACTCCTCTCTCTTAGACGGCCGTGGGTGGGCTGGGCATACCACTCCCCCCACACGTCATCGTCCAGGGGGGTCTCGATTTTAATTAAAAAATCTGTCTCCTTTGTGTTAAATTTAGTTAAGTCAGATCCCTATGGCAGATATGTGTTTCTTGACTGTAAGATACATTCCATGCCTTTATATATATTAGCTGTATATAGACCCACCTCCTTTTTCATATGAGGTGCTTAAGCGTGCAGCTGAGTTTGTGGCTCTATCTCCAAGTACTCCGATAATTTGTTTAGGGGACTTTAACAATCTCCTAGACCCCTGTATGGACAAATGTTGCGTTACCTCTCATGTACAGTTGGTTAGAGGGAAATTGGGTTTTGCTAGCTTTATAGAGAGCCTGGGGTGGGTAGATGCCTGGAGGGTTAAACATCCGGGTTTACAGCAGTTCTTAGGTTTCTCCACGATTTATCTTTCTTTTTCTAGAATTGTTTTGGCTTTGGTTTCCCCCAGTCTGATCCCCAAAATATGTCACGTTACTTATAAAGCCAGAGGGGTGTCTGGTCCCCTCTTGATGTCCTTGGAGGTAGATAGTCCTAGAGGTCAAGTATTTTGGAAGTTACATCCCTTCTGGCTTATTTAAATGAAAGCTGGTTCTGAGTTAGAGGCTTTGTGGTATGGGTATTTTGCAGATAATATTGGCTCTGCCTCAGCGGCAGTTGTGTGGGACTCCTTTAAGGCATATATACGAGGTACTCTGCTTAAGCGTGTTGCTGAACTGAAGCTGTTTTATAGAAGGAGAGAAGCTGAACTTGAATCAGAGTCCCATCGATTGGGACTGGTCTATTTGCGGGAGAAATTGGATACATCTAGGATCGATTGGTTGGCAGCTCAGTCTGCGTGGACAGCTTATATCTCTGATAGGAATATGTGTAGTCTATTATTTAAATCGCATACATACTATGTGAATGCAGATAGGAGAGGGAGTTCTCTAGCACACCTAGTACACGCTGATCGTCCATCTCCAAATGTTGCTGAGCTTGTGAGTCCTGATGGTACGGTTGTTACAACTACTCCAGATATAGCTGATCTTTTCGTCACTTTCTATAAGGATATATATAGTATTAGGTTGTCCTGTTCCATGGCCGAACTGCAATCTTATGTGGCTAATATTAGGTTACCTTCATTGTCGTCGGAGGCACAAGCCTTTCTTGATGCCCCATTCATCCTGGAGGAGATAGAGGTTGCTAACAAGTCCTTCCCTGGTGGCAAAGCCCCGGGTAATGACGGCATACCGATTGGATTATATAAAAAACATGCAGGAATATTTAATCATAGATTGTTTCAGTTGTTTAATGATTTGTATGAGCAAGATGTATTTCCGTTCTCTATGTCTGAGGCTGTCAATATTGCCTTGCCAAAGCCTGGGAAGGATCCTAGATTCCCTGATGCCTATAGACCAATATCACCGATCCCCACCGATGCCAAAATACTTGCAAAAATATTGTCCCTGAGACTTAACCAGGTTATTGCCTTTATAGTGCATCCGGATCAGACCGGTTTCATGCCGGGTAAATCTACCTCAATAAACATTAGACGTCTTTACACTCATTTGCAGGCATCTCATGAGCAGGCAACGGCTTCAGTCGTTGACTCATTAGATGTGGCAAAGCTTTTGACTCGGTCGAATGACCCTATTTGTGGGAGGTTACGCGGTGTATGGGGGTGGGGCCTGTCTTCCTCAAATGGGTACAACTTATATATGATAGACCCAGTGCTAGAATATCTGTTAACGGTTTTATTTCCCCTCCATTTTCATTATTTCGCAGTGCGAGACAGGGTCATGACGTCTCTGCTATAGTGCTCTGCGTGAGCCGGAAGCTGGAGCTCATGTGAGCTCAAGCCTCCAACTCCGGCTGCCGCTGTGGGGAGGGAGCCGGGCGCCCGCTGTTTGCAGCGGGCGCCTGGTAAAAGGAGCCTCCCTGCGGCGCCGGGGTTAGGTTGGCCAGAGGAGGAGGAACTGGTTCCGCCTCCTCCGGTCCACTTTAACCCCGATGGGTGTGGGGGCGCTTAACGTGTGGGGGCCCAGGGACGATTGCCCCTGTTGCCCCCCCCGTTAATCCGGCCCTGGGTAGAGTGAACCTGATAAAAATGGTGTTGCAACCCAATATATTGCAACAGTCCCCTGTACATATTCCTGCATCTATATTTTGGAGATTAAATAGTACGCTTTCTTCTGTTATTTGGGCAGGTAAGAGGCCTCGATTGAAAATTGATGTTCCCACTAGATCCAGGGTGAATGGTGGTATGGCCCTTCCGCATTTCCGATTCTACTACTATGCTGCACAGTTGGCTCATGTTCGGTCTTGGTTGCAGGACAGTCATGCTGACTCCTTACTTACTCTCTTTGTGTCGACGGTAACGCCGGGGACACACCCCACTGCAGGCCCTGCTAAGTGGTAATATTTCCAGGAGTAGTCCTCCCCTACTTGTTCAAGCAATTAAAATATGGCGAGAGGTACATACAAAATGGGATTGATCTGGACACCCCCTTGTGGTGTTCGTGTCAATTCTCTGACTTGGATACTCTTTCTGTTAGACAGGTTTGGGATAAAAGAGGTATAGGTACAGTGGGGCAGTTATATTTAAATGGGGTTTCGAAATCTTTTAATCAACTGAAGGAAGAATTTATTCTTCCGGCTACATATTTCTATAGGTTTTTGCAACTCAGCCATGCCCTAACTGCCCAATTTCAGGATGTTCCTCCTTCTATTTCCAAATTTCCAGTGAAAGAATTTGTGTTATCTTTAGGTCCTCGGAAGTCAGTGTCAATTGTATATTCTTATAATATGTCATCGCATCATGGGGATGGTTTAGCCAACTGCGCAGAGGTTAGAAATCTGTAGTCGCTGTTCTCAGTGTTGAGGAGTGGGAGTCAGCTTTAGGGTTTCCATGCAAGGCTACAGCGTCTGTACGTTTTCAGCAGATACAACTATTTATTTTACATAGAGCATATTTAACCCCTGTGAGATTGGTACGTTTTGGAGGTAGGCAGTCTGATCTCTGTCCTAAATGTGGCATTATTCAGGGCACATTTTGGCATTTATTGTGGGGATGTTCGGTGGTTCAGGTTTTCTGGACTAAGGTAAGGGCTGCTATGTCTCACACCAGTATTCCTATTTCAGTACTTACTCCGAAATTCTGCAGTTTGGGGGCTAGGGAAGATGATGAGTTGGACCATTATAGCACTCAATTTGCGATTAATTTATGTGCTCTGGCAAAAGTCTGCTTAGCTCGATCATGGATGGCTCCCAGTGTGCCTGAATTTCAGGAGTGGGTTTCTTTGGTTAATGCTACTGTGGAACATGAGAGATATTTATACCTTGCCCTTAAAGCAGAGTCTAAATTTGACCGTATTTGGACAAGATGGATAGAGTCGAGAAATGCATCCCCTCAGACTTAGCTATAGCTATAATTTATGTGATTGATTTAATTTTGGTTTATAACATGATTTCCTTATGTTATTTTAAACTACTTGTATGTTTTTTTTGTTTATTGTGTGTATGTTTTATTTTGTATATGTTTAAAATTGGAAAAATGTTAATAAAAAAAAGTATAGTTAATTGGGTCCAGAGGCCCGTGTGCACCACACACCTTGCACCCATTATAAATACGCCCCTGGATATGAGCCTGATTGCACGTATTCTGTTTTTGTTTCATCGCTGATGTCCTCATCTGTACCTTGTATGCTTGCTCTAGCTTCTGTGGATTCATTAGGAAGGAATAACAGAGGCTGGAAAAATAATAGAGGAGTGAGTCAGTTGTGAAGTTCTCATCAGTAGGCTTATTCTATTATTAATGTTGTGTTTGCTACAATAAAATAAATACATTGCATTGCTCTCTAAAGTTTATGTAATTAAAACTAAAAGTTGAAAAACTTAATATTGACGACTGATACTATATTCTCCTAAGCAATGTTTCTTCTAAGAACAGATTAGATAAGAGTCCCCTTTGTGGTAGAGTTCTTATTTTCCCTTTAATGGCCCAGTGTGCTCCTAAAATCCATTTAGCCACCCCCACCCAAATAAAGGTAAAACTGCTAAAATCAAATTTACACATTTAGTAATAGATTTAGGCCCTCATTCAGAGCCGTTCGCTATTTGCGTTCGTTCGTTCAAAAACAAGGGGTGGCTATACAAATGATCCGTTCGCACATTGCAGTCTGTTCACACCTCTAAGTCTGAACGAGCGAGCAAAACATACGCTCGTTTATTTGATAAAAACGCCCCCTGGCCGCTCGCACCATACGTCATGTCCGCTATTTATTAGATTAATCGAGTACATCGAACAGGATAAGAACTGCTCGCTATTCTTGTGGTTGGTTTTTTCAACCGCTATTTTGCGAGCAGTTCTGAGTTAAAAAAAACCAAGTGACGTGGTCATTGACGCTGCTGTATTAATTATGCACACCCATAAAACGCCCGTTTTTACCTTTAAGCACGCCTGCGTTCGGATCTCCACTCCCCGTTTTCAAGCACCTTCCCCTGTTACCACCCACATACGCCTCATTCTGTCACTCAAAATAGCAGGCACTCGCTATATTGCGTACAAATGATTTTTGGCCGCACTGACCGGTTCGCGCATGCGTACTAAAAACCGTACGCATGCGCAGATGTGCGAACATCGCTCGGAACGAGCGTACTGCCGCTAGCGAGTGGCTCTGAATGAGGGCCTTTATGCTTTATCAATAGAACCAGTGTCAGATCAATGTTTCTCCAGGCCCCATAGCCAAGGGTGCTTAGAGGGGAGTGGGGTAGGTTCTAATTACCCGGGCCCAAGCTAGCCACTGAGGCAAAGCAGCACTCCACTCAGCATGCACAGAACTGCAAGAGCAGTGTTTACATTTACAGGCAATGTTTTTATCGGACAGGAATATGTCTTGGTGACCCTTCACATAGTATTTCAATAGAGCAGTGTCCGGGCACTAGAATTGGTAAACTCAGTACGGGGACTGTAGGTTGGCTGGAGTGAAGTGAAGGAAGTTTGCAGATTTTATGAAGCTACTCCTCATGAGAGAGAGAACAGAGCAGCTACTGGTACAGATTTACTGAGGAGGAGGGCCACGAGTGGGAGTGGTCCTACAGGGAAGGCAGCAGATTGAATACTGTTTACACTGCACTTTAGCAAAGATACCTACAAGAAAGGCTGGATATAGCATTCAGTGTTGGAGGCTGTAGCAGTGATGAGAACTAGGTGTTGAAGACAGAGCTGGAGTCTTTAACTGTAACAGCAGAGAGTACTGGAGTCTGCGTTGGTAGTTGGAGACAGTGCTGATTATCTGTTACAGCAGAGAGTACTGGAGTCTGCGCTGGTAGTTAGAGACAGGGCTGTTTAGCTGTAACAGCAGAGAGTACTGGAGTCTGCCTGGTGGTTGGAGATGGCGTTAATGACTACTGCTGCGGTGACTTACAAATCAGAGCTGTGGCTGTCCGCTCAGGTGAGTTGAGCAGAACAGGACTGCAAGGCTGTAGGATCAACAGGAAAAGAACTGTAGATACAGGTTGAGTAGGGTGACTATCCCAACAGTCACAAGACCAGCAACGGAATCCCGACGGCCAAAAAGCAGACGAATTTTAGCGAGTATTCTAACCCTAACCCACCCCTCCCACAGCCTAACCCTAACGGCCCCTTTGGCAGCCTAACCATTACGGTCCCCTTCGGCATTCTAACCCTAACCGTCCCCTTCGGCATCCTAACCCTAACCGTCCCCTTCGGCATCCTAACCCTAACTATCCCCTTACCGCAACCTAATCCTAACCCTCCCGCTAATACTCACCATCGGAATTCTGCTGCCGGTATACCAAATACCTTCACTCATATGCGTTATATTTGGAAAGGTGTTGCCCGGGGCCACCACAACATTTTTAGGTTGAAGGGAAGAGCCAATATACCATTTAATTTTGGTGCCCCTAAATTGCTGATTGTCGCTTCCTTAGGGGCAGCTGTAGTAACCAGCAGATAGAACAATGCGGTGCAGCTGCAGAAGTCACATCTTAGTCACACCATACAGGCAGCAGCATGGGGGAGAGCTGAGCTGCTGGGCTCCAGGTGTGAGTTCATTATCAGACTGCCACACATGTACTGTCACACTGAGCCTGGCACTGACAGCGCTCGCTCTGAATCAGGGCAGCATTTTTTTTTTTGCCAGCCTTCTGGCCGCTCGCTAAGCTGTGGGCGACCTTCGCGACCATCGGGGTTTGTGACAAGACCCTTGTGGTAGGGTCTCGTCTGCTGCAAGCCCCAGTGAGCTCCCGGCTCACCACTGACATCACTCAGAGGTGTTCCTTTGGCCACCAGCCACCCCCCCCGACCCACCTACCAAACAGGGCGGGCTGTCGATCAACATCGACAGGCGGATGTGAGCACCGGAGCGAGTGATTTCTCGCTCGCTCTGGGGCTCGCGCATGTGCAGTGCGCACGCCACGCGTGCACAATGCCCGGCCAATGACCCGCATGCGAGTGCATATCGCTTGCGACTGGGTCTGAATTAGGCCCATAGTGTGCTGTAACACCTCTTTCCCCCAGTCAGTGTCAGATCACTGTGCAGCACATGGTGTCGGCCAAGCCTGTCCCTTTTTGCTCAGAGATGAATAATGGGGCATGTAGTAGAAGAATTAGACTGCAGCAGTGTGTATGTAACACCTGACCTTCAGAGCCGTAACTAGACTTTTTGGTGCCCTGTGCCAGAAAGAGCATTGGCGTCCCCCCTCATTTTTCAAAGAGACATAATGCACCCAAAAAAGGGCCATGGCTTCATGGGGAAGGGCCAGGGAGGAGATAGGAGAGGCCAGGAGATGCTGGGGATGAAATAAGAGGAAGCTACAAGCAAGAATGATAATAAAAAGAAATGTAACAGGCCCAAACAGCGCCCCCTGACCTGTGGTGCCCTGTGCGATGGCACCGGCCGCACTACCCTAGCTACGGCCCTGCTGACCTTGGACCCTGCTGATGCTGAGAGGCTGAATGATGGGGCGTGTAGTAGAAGGAGGCTGAATGATGGACCGTGCAGTAAAAGGAGGCTGAATGATGAGGCATGTAGTAGAAGGAGGCTGAATGATGGGGCGTGTAGTAGAAGGAGGCTGAATGATGGGGCGTGTGGTAGAAGGAGGCTGAATGATGGACCGTGCAGTAAAAGGAGGCTGAATGATGGGGCATGTAGTAGAAGGAGGCTGAATGATGGGGCGTGTAGTAGAAGGAGGCTGAATGATGGGGCGTGTGGTAGAAGGAAGGTGAATGATGGGGCATGTAGTAGAAGGAGGCTGAATGATGGGGCGTGTAGCAGAAGGAGGCTGAATGATGGGGCATGTGGTAGAAGGAGGGTGAATGATGGGGCGTGTAGTAGAAGGAGGCTGAATGATGGGGCGTGTAGTAGAAGGAGGCTGAATGATGGGGTGTGTAGTAGAAGGAGGCTGAATGATGGGGAGTGTGGTAGAAGGAGGGTGAATGATGGGGCATGTAGTTGAAGGAAGCTGAATGATGGGGCATGTAGTAGAAGGAGGCTGAATGATGGGGCGTGTGGTAGAAGGAGGCTGAATGATGGGGCGTGTGGTAGAAGGAGGGTGAATGATGGGGCTTGTAGTAGAAGGAGGCTGAATGATGGGGCGGCTAGTAGAAGGAGGCTGAATGATGGGGTGTGTAGTAGAAGGAAGATGAATGATGGGGCATGAAGTAGAAGGAGCCTGAATGATGGGGTGTGTAGTAGAAATAAAGCTGAATGATGGGGCGTGTAGTAGAAGGAGGCTGAATGATGGGGCGTGTAGTAGAAGGAGGCTGAATGATGGGGCGTGAAGTAGAAGGAGCCTGAATGATGGGGCGTGTAGTAGAAATAAGGCTGAATGATGGGGCGTGTAGTAGAAGGAGGCTGAATGATGGGGCGTGTAGTAGAAGAAGGCTGAATGATGGGGCATGTAGTAGAAGGAGGCTGAATGATGGGGTGTGTAGTAGAAGGAGGCTGAATGATTGGGCGTGTAGTAGAAGGAGCCTGAATGATGGGGCGTGTAGTAGAAATAAGGCTGAATGATGGGGCGTGTAGTAGAAGGAGGCTGAATGATGGGGCGTGTAGTAGAAGAAGGCTGAATGATGGGGCGTGTAGTAGAAGGAGGATGAATGATGGGGCGTGAAGTAGAAGGAGGCTGAATGATGGAGCGTGTAGTAGAAGGAGGCTGAATGATGAGGCTTGTAGTAGAAGGAGGCTGAATGATGAGGCGTGTAATAGAAGGAGGCTGAATGATGGGGTGTGTAGTAGAAGGAGGCTGAATGATGGGGCGTGAAGTAGAAGGAGGCTGAATGTTGGGGCGTGTAGTAGAAGGAAACTGTAGCAGCAGAGTGTAATGTATGTGACACCATTATTTTCATCCTTGATTCAGAACTGATAAAACTATATTTCCTTGCTTAAACATGTTTATGAAGTGTGATAGGACAACCAAATATGTACTAATGGTAACATGTAAATGTAACCCCTACACCTATCATAAGTGCAAAAGATCTGCAAATTATTCATTATCTAGTCATAAGTATTCATATAATGCGCATCAGGGTAACATACTGGTTAGTATTGCTGCGTTACATACAGGGCCGGTTCTAGACATTGTGGAGCTCAGGGCGAAAATCCCCAGTTTTTTAGATGGCGTTCCTCTGCGCGCACGCTTCCAGAAAGGGGGCGTGTCCTTGCGGAACACCCCCAATTCATCACACTGTGGGGCATGCCCAGCACTAACAAAGTGCTGGGCTTTCCCCTAGCTCTCCCGTCATGGCAAATAATTGCCATGTGCAGTAATGCGCTTTACACAGTATGTCTTACACAGTAATGCCCTTTATAACACATTATGCCACATGTAGTAATGCCCTGTATACCACATTATGCCACACGCAGTAATGCCATTTATAACACATTATGCCACACGCAGTAATGCCCTGTATAACACATTATGCCACACGCAGTAATGCCCTTTATAACACATTATGCCATATGCAGTAATGCCCTTTAGAACACATTATGCCACTTGCAGTAATGCCCTTTAGAACAAATTATGCCACATGCAGTAATGCCCTTTATAACACATTATGCCACACGCAGTAATGCCCTGTATAACACATTATGCCACACGCAGTAACGCCCTGTATAACACATTATGCCACACGCAGTAACGCCCTGTATAATATCATTATGACACACGCAGTAATGCCCTGTATAACACATTATGCCACATGCAGTAATGCCCTTTATAACACATTATGCCACACGCAGTTATACCCTCTATAACACATTATGCCACACACAGTAATGGCCTTTATAACACATTATGCACATGCAGTAATGCCCTTTATAACATATTACGCCACATGCAGTAATGCCCTGTATAAGACATTATGTCAACCGCAGTAATGCCCTGTATAACACATTATGCCACACGCAGTAATGCCCTTATAACACATTACGCCACATGCAGTAATTGCCTTTATAACACATTATGCCACATGCAGTAATGCCCGCTATAACACATTATGCCACACACAGTAATGGCCTTTATAACACATTATGCCACATGCAGTAATGCCCTGTATAACACATTATGCCACGCGCAGTAATTTCCTTTATAATACATTGTGCCACACACAGTAATTCCCTTTATAATACATTATCCCCAATTCAAATTACGCCACACGGTAGTCCCTTATTCATGTTATGACACACAGTGGTGCCCCTTTTAAACAATGCCCAAATTAGTGCCCCTTATACACAAGGCCCACAGTAGTAGTGCCCCTAATACAATGTCCACAGTAGTAGTGCCCCTTACACAATGGCCCCCTAAGTGGTGCCCTTATTAGTAGTGCCCACAGTGGTAATGCCCCCATTGGTAATGCCCACAGTGTTAATGCCCCCATTGATAATGCCCACAGTGTTAATGACCCCAGTAGTAGTGTCCCCATTGGTAATGTCCCCTATAGTAGTGCACCCATTGGTAATGCCCCAAATAGTAGTGCCCACAGTAGTAATACCCCCTATAATAGTGCCCACAGTTGTAATAGCCACATTAGTAGTGCCCCCAGTAGTAATGCCCCATTAGTAGTGCCCCCAGTAGTAATGCCTCCATTAGTAGTGCCTCCAGTGGTAAAGCCCCCATTAGTAATGCCCCTTATAGTAAATGCCTTCAGTAGTAATGCCCCTATATTTATGCCCCCATTAGTAGTGTCCACTGTAGTAATGCCCCCTATAGTAGTGTCTCCAGTAGTAAGGCCCCCTATATTAATGCCCCCATTAGTAGTTTTCACTGTAGTAATGCCCCCTATAGTAGTGCCTCCAGTAGTAATGCCCCCTATATTAATGCCCCCATTAGTAGTGTCCACTGTAGTAATGACTCCTATAGTAGTGCCTCCAGTAGTAATGCACCCATTAGTAATGTCCCCATTAGTAGTGTCCACTGTAGTAATGCCACCTATGGTAGTGCCTCCAGTAGTAATGCTCCCTATATTATGTTGAAGCCAGATAATTGGCTGAGACTGAATCTGTTAAAACAAAAATCTGCACAACGCCATTTTGCGAATGGCCGTAAGACGCCATTTTGCGACTGGCCGCCCAGCACCATTTTAGCGAATCTCACACATTATAAGTACATACGGCGATGCTATTATTTAGCGTTGTGCGATTCCCACTCAATTGAACAATGTTAAAAGTCCCCAGTATATAAATGCATACATTGATATAAACATGAAAATAAACAACAGGTATAATCTTGCACCAATAGTCAATATATCAATATATAAGTTACGACAAAATAGTACCTTATAATCTTTCAAAACCCATCAACTTCACCTGTTTCATATAAGAAATATTCTATATATATGAAGGTGCTACCAGAAATCTTATAGTAACATTTATTGGTAAAGACAAGAGAAAAGATAAGATTTTATCTGGTGCACTGATGGGATACCCAATATCCTAATATTCTATCGTAGCTCAAGGTTCATATAAAATATAACTTTTATTTAGATTTATTAAAATAAAAGCTATGTCCAAAAATAAAGGCGAAATATGATTAAAATAAAAGAATATAAAGAAAGTGTGTATACATATGTAAGAAAAAATGATTAAGTGATATAAAATCCCACCTGTCGTCGGTCATTCACACGTATTCAATATGATACCCAATATTTATAATGTGTAGTTTGCCAAAAATACTCGCAGTTTCAGTATAATTTGGGTAATGTGTATGGGAGATAGTATTAACCTGACACCAGCATATTTTAATTTGGTTCTTGTTTAATGGGGAATATACAAGAAAAGTAGTTCATATATTACTGTTGGTAAGTTTTCTCAGGTTCTGCAGTGTGATAGAGGACATTAAAGATAGCACCCATTACAGGGAAATGGTCATCACGGTACTTATGGATGGTCTTAAAGACAATCTAAAGACCCGAGTCCAGACCTCTCTACCTGGCTGGAGGGGAGTTACTGTAGACACACTCAGGGAGTCTGCTATTGAACATGATAAAAACATCCTCAAAAAGAGAGAGACCCAGAGCGAGAAGCTAATGGCTGTTAGTATTCATGCTCTAGAAGGAATGAATGTAACATCACAGCCCCCAGACACATATACACCTGCACAGCTAAACACCCTCACAAATCCTGTTCAGCCACAAACACAACCCTACCCTACTTATAACATACAGCCACAAAACCCATACTATCCACAGCCACCATATTACCCTCAAAATCCCTATCCACACCCACAATCTTTCTCTACTGCTCAACCCACACAGCAACCTTTTCACCCACCCCACTTACGAAGGTGCTTTAACTGTAACCAAGTGGGACATGTAAGTAGGAACTGTAAGGTGAAGAAGGTAGGACCCCCTAACCAGGGAGTACCTGGATATCCACATAAGGGATATACACAGAATGCAGGAAATTTCCCACAGTTACCAGCTCCAATTGTGGCCTTAAATGCTGTATTGGAGAGTGAGAGTCAATGCTAGGGGTCAGGTCATACCTGTAGTCTACAGATAGTCAGGTTAACTGGAAGTACTAGGGAAGAACCGGTGATGATGGTTGATGTGGCTGGTACTAAACATCCTTTTCTTGTAGACACAGGGGCGACCCAGATCAGTGATAAAATCTCCAGCTAATTTACAGGTGACCAGCGAGATAGTACCAGCAATGGGTGTAATGGGTAAAGTGCAACATTATCCTTTAACCAAATCCACAGAGGTTACTATCGGGCCATTGCATACCAGGCATTCTTTTCTCCTGGAAGCAGTGGCTCCTACTAACTTACTGGGAAGGGATTTGTTATGTAAGATGGGATGTGTCATATATTGTACCCCTGATGGTATATTCTTAGATATCCCAGAGAGAGTGACACATGAGGTGAGGGATATATTGGACACTCCCCAAAAGTTAATGTATCACTCTACTGGTTCAGGTAAAAATCCATCTCAGGTAGATCAAATGTTATCCCAAATTCCAGATTCACTTTGGACCAAGGATGGACAGGACACTGGATTAATGGCAAATGTAGCTCCCGTAATGGTAAATCTAAAAACTGGTAGGCAAGCTCCAAAAATACCCCAGTACCCATTAAAACAGGAAGTAGAGATAGGGGTTTATCCCATAATTGAATGGTTATTACAACAGGGAATTTTAGTCCATACAGCGAGCGTAGCCAACAGTCCCATCTTTCCAGTGAAGAAAAGTGGTGGGAGGGGTTATAGGCTGGTACAAGACCTTAGAGGAGTTAATAAGGTAGTAGAGAGCCAATTTCCCGTAGTGCCAAATCCAGCTGTCATTCTTATGCAGATCCCACCAAATGCAACCCATTTTACTGTCACTGACCTCTGTTCTGCTTTCTCCTCTGTACCTCTTCATCCTGACTGTCAGTACCTATTCGCTTTTACATACAAGGGTGTACAATACACATGGACACGATTGCCTCAGGGCTACATAGACAGCCCCAGTATCTTCTCCCAGGCCTTACACGACTGTTTATAATCTTTTCAACCTGCCAATGAATCTGTTCTAATACAATATGTGGACAATTTATTGTTATGTTCTGATTTGTTTATGTCATGTTTAAATGATACTAAACTTTTATTGCTTCACCTCTCGCAAACAGAACACAAGGTTGCTAAGGACAAACTACAGCCATGCCAGTCCAGGGTTAAATACTTGGGACATTGCCTAACCCAGGGGTTATGACACCTGACAAATGACAGAATCCAGGCCATACAGATCATGACACTGCCGCAGAACCAACAGCAAATCCGTACCTTCTTGGGAATGTGTGGATACTGCAGAATGTGGATCCCAGGTTTTTCTATTTTGGCCTTGTCATTATAGGACTTAGGGCCTGATTCAGAGCCGGACGCTATTTGCGCTCGCTCGTTCAGAAAAAGGGGCCAGCTATTTAAATTGAGTGCTCGCTCTTTGCGGTCTGTTGATGCCTCTATGTCTGAGCGAGCGAACGAAACATGCGCTCGCTATTTTGCAAAGACTCCCCCTGGCCGCTCGCATCCTACGTCATCTCCGCTATTTATTTGATTAATCGAGTACATCAAAAGGCATCTGAACTGCTCGCAGTGCTTGTGGTAGGATTTTCTTACTGCAATCATGCGAACAGTTCAGGCTAAAAGACAACCAAGTGACGTGGTCGATGATGCTGCTTTGTTAATTATGCACACCCTTAAAACGCCGTTTTGACCGTTTGGCACGCCTGCGTTCCGATCACCACTCCCCATTTTCAAGCACCTTCCCCTGTTACCACCCACAGACGCCTCATTCTGTCACTCAAATTAGCAGGCATTCGCTATTTTGCGAGCACACGAATTCCGACCGCACTGACTGGTTGGCGCATGTGCATTATGACCCATATGCATGCGCAGATGTGCAAACATCGCTCGGAGCGAATGAGTGGCCACTTACGAGCGGCTCTGAATCAGGCCTTTAGTCTCTTCCTCAAAGCCCGATTGTGTCATACACACAGAGGAAACAGAGCAGGCTTTCCTTAACCTTAAGGATAGTCTGATAAGAGCACCTGCATTGGGAATACCTGATTATGAAAAGCCATCTGATTTGTACTGTACGGAAGCTGAGGGTTGTGCAGCAGGTGTCCTCACAAAAAAACATGGTGATGCCAGTAGGCCCGTAGCATACTACAGTGCACAATTGGACACTGTGGCAAGATCACTCCAAATGTATTTAAGAAGTATAGCAGCAACTGCTCTATTGGTCAGTAAGGGTGAGGTTGTAGTATTAGGCCATGATATGATTGTCTATACTCCCCATGCTGTATCTGCTTTGCTGAATTCTGCCCAAACCAGACATGTCTCCTCAGCTAGGTTCACAAAATTGGAACTAGCCCTAATAGCATCTGAAAACATCACCATCAAACGGTGCAGTACGTTTAATCCAGCAAGGTATTTACCATAGGATGCACAAAGGGTGGAGAGAGGTGAGTCGCTAGCGGAAGGTGAGTTCTGCAGGTATATTGATGCAAATGATTGTATGGAATATTTGAATCAGACCTTTACTGCAAGACCTGACATACGGGATACACCTTTAGAAAATGTAGATGTTACATTTTACACAGATGGGAGTTGTCATAGACAAATTGACACTGGAGAGTTATGTACAGGTTATGCTGTGGTAAATGACGAAGACATCATAGAGGCCGAACCTTTAGGTCCACCTCACTCGGCCCAAGTGGCAGAACTGGTGGCATTAAGGAGTGCGTGTGAATTGGCAGAAGGTAAATCTGCTAATGTCTACACTGAGTACATGATTTCGGTGCTCTATGGCATCTGAGAAATTTTATGACAGCAGCAGGCACACCAATTGCACATTCCAGACATATAAAAGGACTACTGACAGCAATCCAATTGCCTAAGACAGTGGCGGTAATTAAGTGTAAAGCCCATACATGTGAGGATGATCCGGTGTCAATGGGCAACAACAGGGCAGATGAAGCTGCCAAATGGGCAGCAGGGTTAAAAGTAAATGTGCCAATTAACCAAATGATGTTTCAAATGATTGATATGCAGAAATTAATTGAGATGCAAAATGTGTGTTCCATTCAGGAAAAGGCAGTCTGGAAGTCCAAGGGATGTGGGCAAGAGTCTTCTGGACTCTGGAGAGATGGACAAGGTAAGTCAGTGGCCCCAAGGTGTACTACCCAAGCCTGGCTGAGGCAGCGCACCGTGCGCTGACTCACTTGGGAAAGCAAATTGGTGAGAGCATACTGATTTGCACCGGGTTTTTCTTCTCAAGCGGAAAAGAGAGCAATGTCCTGTCTGACCTGCTTGAGGAAAACATTGGAAAAACGATCCCTACCGAACCATCCCACATTCCTCTGACCGATTGACCTTTTCAGGTAAAACAAATTGATTTCATCCAATTACCACCCTGCAGGAATCTCAAGTATGTATTAGTGTGCACTGATGTGTTTTTTAATTAGGTTGAGGCATACCCAGCTGCCACTAATACTGCTGCGTTTACTGCTAAGAAAATAGTTCAGGAGTTTGTATGCAGATACGGTATCCCGAGAATTATTGAAAGTGATAGGGGCACTCATTTCACAGGTGATGTCTTCCAAAACATGTGTAAGTTGATGGGTATTAATAGTAGACTTTATACCCCCTACTGACCGCAGGCCAGTGCCAAGGTGGAGAGGATGAACAGGACTATTAAAAACAAATTAAGTAAAATCATGGCAGAAACTGGACTGGGTTGGCCAGAAGCACTACCACTTGGCCTTCACAGTATCAGGATAACTCCTAGACCCCCTCTCAATCTGTCCCCCTTTGAAATACTGTTTGGTAGACAACCTCATTTGATTATAAGCCCACAGGATGATTTGAAAAGTAACAACGAGGTAACTGTAAGGTATGAGTAAACAGTTAAAACAGCAACAGCAGAAACTGAAATTGTTGTCACATGATATGCCTGAAACAAACTGTCATGATGTTGAACCTGGAGAATTTGTTATGATCAAAAATTTCTTGCGTTCAGGTTGTTTGACAGATTGGTGGGAAGGTCCATATCAGGTGTTGTTGATGAGTACAACTTCATTCAAAGTGGCGGAGAGAGATACCTGAGTCCATTCCACTCACTGTAAGAAGGTCAATCACCCGAAGGAGATACAAGGCGGAATCGAGGCAGATAACGTGGACCTGTTGATTGCGAGCCTGTTCCGGGAGAGTTGGTGACTGCAGTGGAACACCTGAGCTAGAGAAATATACAGACCACTATTCCAGCAATGGAGTGGCGGGCTGTGATTATGGGGGGTCTTTCTTCCTGGGTTTTTCTCATTTTAGTTTGTCTTGGGATATCTCATTTCTGTGATGGAGGTGTGTTCCTACTGTGTTTAAATGTAGAAAATGTAAAGATAAGGTAAATCGAAGGAATGAGATTATGATGGTGGCTAGAAGTAACAATATGAATACTGAGGTAAATGTAGGACTACATTACAACCCTGAACTAGAAGGTACCATCAGATGATGTATAAGATTTAGACATGCATGAAATGTTTTATGAAATGTTAGTTTTAAACATCTTAAATAATGTAAGTCCCTATTCCCCTTCAAGATTTCCTTTATAGGATTGGTGCATCCTCACATCTGTCCCATGATCTCCCAAGATCCACGGTGTGCGTATAAGGGTAGACACATTACTGATGGTTTAAGAACCACCTTGTGCCATCCCATAATATAACATTAAGTAATATGTCATAATGTAAGCCTAAATTAAAAAAAAAAAATCAGAGTGTGATAGCATGTTGTTTGCTATCAAAGGGTGGACTGTTGAAGCCGGATAATTGGCTGAGACTGAATCTGTTAAAACTAAAATCTGCACGACGCCATTTTGCGAATGGCTGCAAGATGCCATTTTGCGATTGGCCGCCCAGCACCATTTTAGCGAATCTCACACATTATAAGTACATACGGCGATGCCATTATTTAGTGTCGTGCGATTCCCATGCAATAGAACAATGTTAAAAGTCCCCAGTATATAAATGCATACATTGATATAAACATATAATATGATCAACCCTGCAAAACACGTACCACGGTGTACTTCACAAACACATAGATGTACAACGCTAATTAGCGTCTTTGCTTAATATCCCAATACTTACACTCTGCACACTTACATGAAAAGGTTCCCTAGCATTAAGGTTAATATGTAAGGTTTTATTCATTATCAGTAATGTTGTGAAATACATGTTATTTGATATCTAAGGTTTAGTGCATGATAAGCAGACCGTGTTTGGTGTCATTCTAAACCACTGTGTCTTTGCAGATTTCCGGTTCCATTGGTGAAGAAATCGCAACATGTGTCTGCAAATTATGCATCATAGAGAGTTAGGCATTAAAATGTACTCCGTAAGGCAGCCAGTTTAGATTTGTTATGCAGCGGGAAAATGGACACAAAGAGCTGTTGGAGGCTGGATTGTGACCATACGAACTGACCTATGAACTGTACTGTAACAGAAGAACTAGGAAGAAGAACCAATGGAATCATGCCAACCTGTTCTATTGTATTGCCTATCTCTGTAAGGGTATATATGCAGGCTCTCTGAAACTAGATGCCTGTCATCCTTTCTTTGCTGTTGACGGAGGTTTCATCTTTGATGCTGGGATCTGGATCCAGAGCGCATGCGTATGTAACGACTGTACCTTGTGACTGTATAATTTGTTTGCGCTAATTGTATTTAGATCACAGCGTATAACCATCTGCTTTTTGGTGAATAATATCTTTTTGTCATTTGGAACCACAATCAAAGTCTGAAAGCAATTATTTCTTGTGCAACTCATAACGCTAAATAGCAACATTTTTAGAGTGTATAGATAGGTAGGAATCATTAATTAAAACCCTCATTGGTAGTGTCCACTGTTGTAATGCCCCAGTAGTAATGCCCCCCTATAGCTATAGTCGTGCCCCCAGTAGTAATGCCCCCTATAGCCATGCCCCCCATTAGTAATACCCCCAGTAGTAATGCCCCCTATAGCCATGCCCCCAGTGCTGGTGCTTCTGAAAAAAATATATAATTAAAAAACAAACACAATACTTACCTTAAGCTCCGCTCCTGCGTCCGCTGCTGTCCGGTCCGACCTTGGCTCCACCATGGATCTATGGGAGAGACATCATGACGTCCCTCCCATAGTGCTCTCTGTGGGAGCCGGAGCTCAGGTGTGAGCTCCGGCTCCTTGGGTCTATGGGAGAGACAACATCATGATGTCCCTCCCATAGTGCTTTCTGTGGGAGCCGGAATCCGGAGCTTAGGAGTGAGCTTCGGCTTTCGACTGCTGCTGCAGGGAGGGAGCCGGGTGCCCGCTGATAACAAATATCAGGGGGCGCCCGGCAAATGGAGCCTCTCTACGGTGGCTAAAGGGGGGGACCGGCGCTGTTTTGTTTTTTTTTCCTGAGATTTTTTTTTCTCCTGGGGACTCAGTGGCACCCTCTAGGGGCCGGCGCCCGGGCGATGGCCCTGTTAGCCTGCCCCTAGAACCGTCAGCATTCAGTGCACTGCTGGGAAGAGAGGAGGGGGCCCCAGATGGAGACTGCACACAGGCCCCCTCCTCTCTTAATATGCCTCTGGATAGGTGGGGTGTTTCCTAGCTAGGGTCTGGTTGGCAAATTTTAGCCGGGAGCAAACGCACACCACTAGCCGATGTGGAGTGGCCCATCCTTAGAAGAGGCCTTAGGTAAATAACAGAAAGTCTGATACAAGAAAGGGCAAAAAGTCCTTTTGTTCAAGAAAATGTTTTGCAAGCCAAAGGTCATGTTTTTTCTTTGCCTTTATATAGGGTTACTACAAGCGATAACACCTGTTGTTAAGTACACAGACACTGTAACATGCACTACTGCATACTTATTTGTCGATTGGCAGCACCCCCACCTGGAATTTTGATAAGAAGTATACTTAATTTAAGGCTAAACAAAATATTGTCATAATAAGTGTGCACGTGTATATATTCCCTTGTCTTTTTATACTACTGCATACTTGCCTGCCGCTCCCCTTCCCCCCCCCGCAATACCCTGAGAAACCCCCACAGCGGGGTGGTGACACGATTCACGCTGAATCGCGTCATTTTCTCCCCGCCCCCTGCTTCACAATGTCTGTAATATCGGACTTGTGTAGCAGGGGCAGGCCATAATGACGCCCCCTGCTCCGCCCATAAATGGCAGTAAGCTGTCTGGCCCTGCCCCTTGCATCGGCCACACCCCCCTGCCATGCTGATCTGGCTGCTCCCTCCAGGAAGGGGCAGCCAGAATGTCGGCAACCATGCACTACTGTCTTTACCAGCAGAGGAGTGTGAAGAAGGACATACCTCCCAACTATCTCTGCAATGGGACAATGGCCCTCATTCAGAGTCGATCGCTAGATACAAGCGGTCGCTCTGAATGAGGGTGGCCGCTTGTGGTGTGAAGTGCGGCCTCCTGGTTGCTAGCTAAGCTGTGGGTTACCACACAGCTCTAGCGAGCGACCAGGTTGATGGTCGCGATGATCAAGACCATCGCGACCATCGGGGCTTGCGACGAGACCCTAAGGTTGGGTCTTGGCAAGAACAAGCCCCAGGAAGCTTCCTGCTCTGATCGAGCAGGAAGCTCCCCACTGACATAATTGCTGATGTCAGTGGGGCCGCACCCAAATGGCAATCATTCCGTCAGGAACGCCTCCGTTTGGCCGGCCACCCCCCTGCCCGCCTCCCAAATGGGGCGAGCTGTCAATCACCATCGACAGCTCGCCCCCTTTGGTGCGAGACCCGTAGCGAGCGCCCATCTCTAGCCGGGTCTCGCGCATGCACACGTCGGAGCCAGCTCCGATGTGCGCATGCCCAGTGGGCAAACATCGACCCGGTTGCGAGCGCTCGACCCATTTGCTAGCCTTACCTGTTCTTGCAGTTTTTACTAACTCATTGGTTCTCAAACTCAAACAATTTATGTTTTCCAGGTCTACTCACAGACTCACAAGTTAAGGAATTAACTTTAAAATGTGTCAATGAGTAATGAATACACCTGTGTACCAATTAGGTGACCTGGAAAACGTGAACTGTTTGAAGTACTGAGGACCGAGTTTGACAACCACTACACTAACTCATGCTGCTTGTTATTATTATTATTATCCTTTATTTATATGGCGCCACAAGTGTTCCGCAGCGCCTTACAAAGTACATAAACAAATAATTTGACAACTGACTTACAGTACAAAATAGGACAAGGACATGGATAATAGACATTGATACATAAGTGATCATAACACCTAGATATGCAACAGAGCGTAAGCAACAAAGTGTTAGGTGCCATGGTGGGGGTAAGAAGTAGGTGAAAGTAAAGTAAGGAGAAGCACAAGAGGGTAGAGGCCCTGCTCGTAAGAGCTTACATTCTAAAGGGGAGGGGCAGACAAACAGGTGTGACACAGATGGGGTAAACGTAGGAAGGAGCATGTTGCAGCAAGTTAGGATGGGAGCTGGAAGGCTTTGATGTAGTGGGTCTTGAGAGCCCGTTTGAAGATTTGTAGAGAGGTGGAGAGTCTGATAGGGAGTGGGAGAGAGTTCCAAAGGTTGGAAGCATCACAGGCAAAATCTTGGAGGCGGGAGTGGGAGGAAGTAATCAGTTGGCATGAGAGGCGGCGTGCATTGGTTGAGTGAAGGGGGCGGCCAGGAGAGTAGTGGGAGATGAGGTCAGAGATGTAAATGGGAGAGGAATGAGTGAGGGCTTTGAAAGCAAGTGTGAGAACCTTGAATTGGGTTCTAAAAGGGAAGGGGCCCTATTCATCATCAGGGGCCCTATGGCACCTCGCTGCGGAGGATACTTAACAGCGGAGCAATTCACCATTGCTCCAGTGCTGGGACCGCTGCTCCGAATAGCAGCAGTCCCCGTGATTAGTAGCGCAGCTACAGAAATAGCTGCGTTACTTACCTTTCCCCCACCGCCGCTTCTACACATCCGTGACCTGAAGTCACTCATGAGCAAAGCCGCTGGGGAGTCAGTGAGGAGATCCCTTTTCGCATTCCACGGAACTCCTTCCCATAGGAAGGAGCAGGGCTATGAGAACAAGCGCCATCTGAAAACCACATGTTCGACCCGGCTTGCAATGCAGTGTGAACCAGTAACCCGAGTTGATGCGACACAGGTCCCATTCACAGCATAGGAAGAGCCAGCGCTTAGAGATGATCTCATCTCCATGGGCCGGCTCAGCACGTGATGGCAGTGACATCATCGACCCGGCAATAAGCTTCCAGTCTGAAAGGGGTCTCAGCCAGGTCACACCTGGGATGGACCTGTGTACAAAATCCCGGGTGCGAACCGGCATTGCGATTTGAAAGGGGTATAGGTCTACATTACGCCCACGGTGTTCAGAATGGAATGAGATGTGAGCAAATTGGTTTAATTGTTGCTCGTTTGAAAAGCAGAGGAGTGTGGGCAGTGGGATCAATGATACCAATGCCTATTCAATTTTCAAAGCAATTTACTCCTGTCTCGGTCAGTTTGTAATGCAGCCTAAGCAGAGTCTTGTAATACCCATCTGAATGAGCCCCTTCGGCTGTGTCTTTTTGCTTAATGTACAATGACATTTAATTAATGAATTAAACCTTAACAAGCCTGGCCTGACGACCTGCCTTTGCAGGATTCCCTGTAAGATTAACGTTTATCCCACAGACACAAACACACCCAGAGATCTTTAGCGTTATCCATTTAGGTAAATGGAGTGTTCTTATTAGCACTATTTTGATGTAAACATAAATATAATATAGTAGCCAAGAGATATTTTACTGGGATTCTAATAAAAAATAAAGTCAATATTTTTGGAATGCAGTCCATTGACCCAATAGTGTCATTACTAACATAATAGCTGTAAGTGTCAAGATTACCAGGGTGAGAGTATCTAATGACATAATCATCTGGATGCTTTAAAATAGAGGTATCCTGTTCTAGAATTGCATATTAAATAGATATTCTTTGTAAATAATTGACATTTTGAGTGGCTGCTATCACTATGTCAAACTCTAGCTGGGTGGGCATGCTGCAACCTGTAGTTCCACAATCACCATTAAGCTCATGCTTTTGTACCTGTTATGTGGATTTGTTAAAAAAAAAATCCAGATCTTATTTTACAGCCCTGCTTGTGATACCGATTAAAGGTCAGTCATTGATTACTGAAAACTAATTGCTGGAATCTATCTCACTCTCCAGACGTGTTCAGTTTAACCAAGTAGATCTGGCTAGAGAATACAATGATATAGCAGTTAGCCTGGTGCTTCAGAGTTGCAATGTATTAACAAAGGGACAGAGGGGCATATTTACCCCTTAGGGCGCCAATAAACTGTCAGATCTACAAGCTTGGCCCAGGCACCTAATGCCCACAGGGGTGCACTATTGCAGATAATGCGGTCACACCTCCGAAAATGGCCCTTCCGGAGGTTTGGCCGCTCACCACATATACACGAAGCACTGTGATACATTCCAGGGCATGGATGTGGTGGAATGAATATAAGCCTATGGGCTCCTACTCACTACTCCCCCTGGGAGGGATTCAGTAAGATCCCTCCGAGCATCCCCCCTCGTGGCGTGTGCGTCACTCGATGCATGTGAAGAGTGACGCACACGCTACGCTCATAGACCCGGAAGTCTTTCTATCGCAAAGGAAAGCTCTTACTGGGAGACCTGTCCTTTGTGATTTTATTCATACATACCGGAGTTATTAACGGCGTATGCATGCGATGAGCAATGGGATACATCACATGTAAATTGCGATGCTTCATGCATCCCATGTCCACAGTAGCCTATGATTGCATTGTTTTTCAGAAAAGGACACTACGGATCCCTCTATGTCAGTTATTACTGACGCATGCGCAGGCGGATGGCCACTCATGCACAGTACGCTCGCTGGGTCCGAACTCAGGAGAAAATTGATAGCAGGTAGTTAGTATCAATTTACTATTAACCCTTCGTCTGGGCAGAGCTTTTTCGAAAAATATATTAAATTGAAAAATTTTAAAATATTAGTTTTCGCTTTATGAGTTAGGGCTTAATTGATCACCTCACGACTGGATGGTAACAAATATATTCCCCTAAAGTGCAAACGTATTACAGTTTTGTTCCAATTGTACAGCGCAACGGAATAGGCTGGTGTCATATATGTTAATGTTAATATATAAATGATATTGGTAACTACACATTCTGTAGCACAGATCACTAGCATTAGATGCCTCCCAAGTAAATTGTTCCTGGACTACACTGCTGAGATCCTTACTAGCCAGGACTATGAGGGCTCCTACTGTAGCACTTTTATAGTTGCAGGCTATATACTGTACAATTATCCTCAGCTACTGTAATCCATATCTGCAGCTGCCCCAGGAATGGGGGCGAGAGTCTACAGTAAGTCACCCTCCTCTGCCTGCTGCTTCTGACCGCCTCTGTCTGGCTGTGCCGCCCCCAGATCCCTGTTGCATCCCCAGGAGAAGAAGGGGGAGGAAGGAGAGATTTCCCTGGCTGTGCTACTTGTGAGACGCTGCTGCAGCAGGTTTCCATGCACAGTAGGCTTGCAGAGGCGGAGGTGAGAGCGGAGGCGGAGAGAGAGAGAGGCTAGTCACCACTGCAATGTACAGAGTGGTGCCCTAGTCACTACACCAGCACACAGCCTACTGCTGCTACTGCTACCAAACTCCATCTATCCATCCTGTCTGTCTGCAAACTCCTGCACTACTACTCTACAGGAGAAAGCCAAATGTAAGAGCACTTCTGCCTCATGTCTTGTGCTGCACTGACCCCACTCCTGTGACTGACCTGACATCTATACACAGGTATGACTGTACGACTTGCATATTTATAAACTTTGCACCTGTAATGGGAATAGTTACAGCCACTCAGGACTTTTGTAATACTATTAGCGCAGGTGGGATGGTATTATGCTTTTTTTAAACTTTAGACCTGTATTTGGCTATATGTGTCATACTGTAGGCTGTGTATGCCCTTCTCCAAACTACATGAAAAGTGTACAGCATTGGACAGAGATACTATGTTAGCACCCAAATGTGCAAGGCCGGCTGCAATAGCCATCTCCCTATGCAAACAGCACCCAGATTGTCATCCTCTTTATCAGTGCAGGTTCATATGAACAACATTTTAGTAGTTATTATTATGCAACTGTGCTCTTCTTGCTACTAACTATTATTCTGGACTAAATTAGACAATATTATTATTATTATTATTATTATTAATAATAATATCAGTTATTATTAGCAGTTATTATTATTAGCTGTTATTGGATTTTATGTGGCTATAGTATGCTATTGTATAGTCCCCATATATTACCTATATAGTTACAAGTGCAGGTTAATAGGTAACGTGTTTAATTACTACAGGCTCTATAAATATAAGCACTGGCTTCAATGAAAAGTCTTCAAGTTCATTGTTTGTCTGTATTCTAATTGAACATATTAAATGCTTCTGTCTTGTTGTTCTATGCATGCAAATTGTGAGGTATATATGATCTGTTTCCTCTAATGCTGGGGAGTTTGTGACATTTATTAATACCTTGTACAGTGGTTGAGAAACAGCAACAATAAAAACATTAAAGATTAAAAATACAATTACAGTAGAGCTGAAGGGACTAATATTACGAATACTTGGCAGAGAGGAAGGTTCAGTTTGTTTACAAGGTTAATTCATGTGTTCACTGCTGTTTCACTACATTCATGCAGTAGTCTGTTTACAGCAAATCAATGCATGAGTTTACTTTGCAAATGTGCAATGAGCAATGTCTATTGCAATCATAAATGTTGCTAAATTTTAGTCCATATCTCAAATAATTACAGTATTTTCGCAGTTAGCCTAGATAGTTAAGTCGCACAGGGGAGGGGTTTACAGGTGCCCAGACACCACCTCTGCACAACTTCTGTTACAAAAATAAAGAAAAATATAGAATTGTCATTTTCATTTCTTGCAAACCAGTGTGATCTGTAGACTTTTTTTCAAAGCAAGGCATAGCCATATAATATTTGGTAGGTATACTGTATAGAATTTTTCAGAATGTGTAGAAACAGAATATAAATATATCGGGGGAAAAATTGGTATCTTTCAAAATAAAACAAACAAACAAAAACACCCTTTTCTTGCATCTGAATCCCTTGGGATAATTTTTAATATTGTGCACTTCTAAAGTGTCAGCATATTCAGCAGAGGTGCATAACAGGTAGCACTTTACAATGAACTAGATCACACAGAACTAAGTATTCCTTTAAACAATGTACAAAGGGTTAATGGGGGCTGTTCCAAAATTGTGTATTATATATTTATTTTAAAGACAAAAGTATGAATATGTGGAGCGATCTCTGCCTGTACTCCCTGGTTCTCTCTGTTGGAGAGTCACAGCATATGAAGGAAGAGATGTCCGAAGCTACACTACATGTATATTCTTCTGCAAATCAAAATAGGGCAATTGTGGACGTTATGGAATTACTCACATACAAACACATACAAACACATACAAACACACATATATGTGTTTATATTCTAAGCTAGGGGTATTTAGCAGAGCTTGGAGAGAGATAAAGTACCAACCAATCAGCTCCTGTCATTTTTGAAACACATAGTGTAAAGTGGAAGTTAGAAGCTGATTAGTTGGTACTTTATCTCTCAGAATTTTATCTCTCTGCAAGCTTTGATACACACATTGGACAAGTCACTTTGCATGCATATGTATACTGTCCCAGACACAAGCATTGTTGTAAGGTGAGAAATGTGCCTGAACATTTTATAATGCTCAATGTAAAATAGTAAATACATATTAATAATACATTTGGGGCCATGAAATAGGGTTGTGCAGAAATCTTTCCGGACATATAGTTTATATGCATTTTGAATTTACATTTAAGACACTTTTTGTGTGTTGAGTAGGTATTATTGATTGAACTAACAGAAGTCCTCTTCAGCGCACAAACCTAATAAAATGACAAAGAATGCTGACATCCCACTATATGATACCTAAAAAACAAATATTTTGCTTATTTTTTTCGGCCGTGTTGGTATAAACAAACATTGAAACTACCCACTTTGTACATGATCTGTCACATATTTTAACTGGAGTAGTGAAAAACGAACCACTATGGACAGAACCACAGACACGAGGGGGTATATTTACTAAAGTGTGTGTTTTTAGAAGTGTAGATGCTGCCCATAACAACCAATCAGATTCTAATTAACATTTATCTAGCACCTTAAAGAAGATAATAGCTAGAATCTGATTGGTTGCTATGGGCAACATCACCACCTCTAAAAACACGCACTTTAGTAAATATTCTCCAAGTTACCTGTAAAACCTCCTATATAACAATCAGAGAATGGTCAGCATAGGGCAGAGGCTAACACAAGAGAAGTCGGGTATTAGGATGTATCAAACCTAGGGACCTATTTATCATTGATCACTTACTCAATGCGATCGGGACATGATATTCGCATCCACAATCACATTGCAGTATGCCATCATATGGGCCAAATGTATTAAAGAGCACCTGCAGGAGCAGGGGCTGCGAAAGGACCCCATTCTTGCAATGTGCTTGGAGTGTAGTGACCGCGTCTCCTGGTAATTTTTACGATGTGTATCCTATAGGCTACAGCAGCACAATGCCATCTTTAGATGGCATTAGCTGTGGGGGCTAAGCTCCGGAATGCACTTGGTAAATCCGACAGCATGGCACCCCCTATGGGGTGCTGTTGGAAATGGAGGGACTGCAGCAAATATCAGAGATAACTGCTATGGTCCCTTCTTAATACATCTGGGCGACACTAATTATTTGCAGTTATACCCCGAAAATGGTGTTTTGGGCGATATGCTGCAAATAGTTCATGATAAATGGGCACCATAAAGAGAAAAATGGAGAACTTACCCATAGCAACCAAGACTGTGCTAGATAAAGGATAGCTAGAAGCTGGTTGCTATGGGCACATCCCCATGTTTTCTCTTTAGAAGGTTTATACATGTCTCCCTAGTCTATATTACAGAATGATTCATATGCATGCCCGGTTGTCCGTCCATTACCCCCAGGAATTTCATTTTTACCCCATGTGGGGTAATTTACCCCCGTTCCCCGACCACTGCCCTAGGGGTTATATTTACTAAAGTGCAGTGGAGATGTTGCCCATAGCAACCAATCAGATTCTAGCTATTATCTTCTAGAAGGTGCTAGACAAATGTTAAGTAGATTGGTTGCTACGGGCAACATCTCCATTTCCAAAAGCCAGCACTTTAGTAAATATACCCCTAGGTGTTCGGAATCTTCCATAGACAGAAAGTTTGTCTATCATTGTTACCTAGCCCAGCAGATAGTCGTGTTCTGCTTCTTGCTGAAAGTGCTAACATTCCTAGGGTTTGTTAGCTGCTTTTATACATGTATGTAGAATTTGGAGAGTATGCATATGTAGGCAACATACCAAGACTAACAGATGATTAATATGCTCTTAAAGCAAATATTTATTTTCGAATTTTGGTTTAATTTCCCTATGGTTAGAGTACAGGGGTAAATGTAATAGCCAGCGAGTTGCAGGCATCGGTGAGTTCCCCGCGAGTCTGCCCAATGTTTTAAAGGAGCAATCTTTTAAGAGGCAAAACCAACCATTGTGTTCATCATTGAAGAAAGGACATTCAGGGTATGAAGTGCATCGCATGGGACTAGAAAATAATGTAAGCAATGGAATGTTTAAAGCAGCACAGACCATTTCAGCCTGGTCAAGTCAACTTCTTGTGTCCATGTGTAGGAAAGTTTGAAATGGGATTTATTGGCTCAACTACAGCTTTGAGGACCCCAGTGAAAATACAAAAAAAACTACGGGGTCCTCGCAGTTGAATTTATTATAACATATAACAGTAAAATAACTACAAAACATCCTAATTTCTGGTAACATTTAGCTAAAACTACTAATTGCATCATAAAGCAGTAAATACTGACTAAGTATGAGTGAGTACATATGCTTATAGGCTAACACATAACTACTCTGAGCATTAAAACATCAATACATGAACAAAGAAGTGTAATAATATGCATTTCCACACAAAGCAAAGATCATATGTATAACTTTATTAGTACTACGAAAAAAGCAAACAAGAGTTTGTATTGTGAAAAATCAATGCCTGGCTCACATACGGCAATGAACCTGCATTCAGTTGTGGAACTCTAGCATTAGAAATGACTAGACCATGCCGTCAGCTGCCGTCCACTGATATTATCATAGTATATAGATAGCGGTAACATGTTATTGTTGAGCATGATGCTATAAATCAGGCCTGGCCAACCAATGGCGCTCCAGCTTTTGTGAAACTAAAAGTTCCAGCATGCCTTGCCTCAGTTTTCCTATTAGAAAATGCTAAATCTGTGTCAGGGCATGCTGGGATGTGTAGTTTCACAACAGCTAGAGAGCCACAGGGAGGCCAGGCCTGATATAAATAAATACCTGATGGCATAATAAGGATATAAAGAGAATAAAATATGATGTCAGGAATCATTTTATTTCTTTGTTCTCCTACCTTTCTTGTCCTTTGGTAAAATTGCCTGTTTGTAGCCTTGGTATAAATGTTTTAAGTGATTTTACTGTTGTTTTCATTAATGTTAATTATGTGAAGTTGTGCACAGTTGCTACACCCCCACTTAACTGTGTTTCTTTACAGTCTTGGGCTGCTCGCAGCTTTAGTGTCAGGTGTTATTTCATATCATACTCTCAGTTTATCAGCAAGGGAAACGCGTGCTGTAAAATTCTCACTTTCTGAAAAGTAATCATTTGATTTTATGCTTTCCCCATACATACACATGTGTACAGTGTATTACAAGAAATCATGATGAAACCATGGTAACAGGATCTCGGGACTTTAAAAGCACTGTTCCCCAGAACAAAAAATGTTTGAGGCTGTGAAAATACATTTTACTTAATCCACTTATTCACCTTTTTGTTTTTGCTTTTAAGCAGTAGTCACTGATAATAGGAGACCTAACTGGCATTCCTACATCTTCAGAGGTTTTGTCTCACACTCATATTTAGTAGCAATGATCATGATGTAGCCTGTACTGAGATGACTTGGACACGAGATTCTTTTATATACACACACACTAACATATAACACACACTCACTAACATATATTATAACATGTTTTGTCAAACACCTGAAAACCTCTCTCCCAAATTTTTGCAACATCTGTGTGATGAGTGCGCCTACATTGTGCAAAAAGGTCATTTTACCAATGTTAAGTCCAGGGGTGGATTAAGGTTTGTGGGGGCCACAGGGCAACTAAGCTGTGGGGGCCTCTACCAATAAAATTGTACAGTTTGAGTCTCCCATATCCAAATATTCCGAAATACGGAATATTCCGAAATACGGAATAATTTTGTCATGACTGAGATAATGAAATCTTTGATTTTTGATGGTTCAATGTACACAAACTTTGTCTAAGGCACAAATTATTAAAAATATTGTATAAAATTACCTGCAGGCTATGTGTATAAGGTGTATATAACACATAAATGCATTCTGTGTGTATATTGGGGTTCCATTTCCAAGATATTTCATTATGATATGCAAATATTCCAAAGAACGGAATATTCCGTTATCCAAAATACCCCTGGTCCCAAGCATTTTGGATATGGGAGACTCAACCTGTATTAAGAAGATATGCTGGCGATATTTAAAAAAAGTATAAAGTGTAAAGTCTCCCAGCATCATGAATTTGTTAAGCACGCTGTAGTGCCCCCATTTCACATTACACCACACAGAAACCCCAGTTCACAATTGCCACAGTGCCCCCCCACACTGCGAATGTAGCTACGTGTGGGGGCTACCCATTGTGTGGGGGTTCCGTGGTGACCGCCCCGTCTGCCCTGTTATAACGTGTAAATACTGTGATTTGTGTGTGATTAACATTATGGCTTTACACACATGTGAAATTCTGGGTGTGCCCATCTGTTCTTGCTCTCAAGATGAATTGACGAACACGAACAATTAGACCATGTGATAAGACATGGAAAATAAGTAATCTTTAACACAGTCATGTTAGGGCTGACGCAGAGTTGAATGGGAGCTCATTTGCAGCACATATCTTGCATGAAATCGCACTCTGGGGCTGATTCACAGATGGACGGTATTGCAAAAGCCGCGCAGAAGCAGCTGTGCGATAGCATCCAACAAATTGCAAATACAGCAGGAGGTGTGTGTAAGAAATATACACCTCCTCGCTGCATTTGTGATCTGAGCTCAGTGTCCGTAGATACTGCCTCAGATCACCATCGCGACAGATGGTTGCTCCATTGGCCATGCTGTGTAAGTTGAAGCTTACCTCAGCCTGGCCGGTGCCTGGTTACTTGCAAGGCCAGCAAATCTGCATATACCGACACAGTCCCTGGCCTCGGCCCTCCTGGAAAATGGGATTGACACGCCCCCATTTCCGGGAACGGTGGCCAGCCACGCCCCGATCTGCCCCCCATATGCTGCAGCACATCAGTCATGCTGCGGCTTGAGGTACAGAGTGAGAACACAGAACCTGATCTGCACATGGGCAGAATTGGTCCTGCGAGGACCCCTAAACATCGGAGATGTACGCTAACCATCGGGTTAGCACACATCTCTGAATCAGGCCCTCTGTATGCTCCAAAAATGCACATATGGGCATTCTGCATTTCTCATCTATACTGACAACCGGCAGAACTGGGCTGGTACATAGATATAATTGTCTTTAAGTGTGATCTGTAATTGTTTTTGATGCCACGTTTAGATCCTTCAATATTCCTGTGTTTTGTTTTGTTTTTTTAATCTATCAGTGTATGGAAAGTAGATGATTGCCGCTTGATCTAGGAAACAGTTGCAACAGTGTTACTCTTATATTGTTTTATTGTTAATACATACTTTTTTGTTACTCTTGTAACCATCTGACTTTTTTTTTTAGTCCTTCTGTTTATTTATTTCAATATAAATGTTCTAAAGAGTGGGCTTACAAATGTGGAGGTGTTTCTCACAGCAACCAGTCAAATTCTAGCTGTCATTTTGTAGACTGTACCAGATAAATTATGGGCAGAATCTGACAGGTTGCTATGAGCAACGCCTACATTTTTGTATATCCACACTTTAATAATTTGTGCTCTCTTGTGCTTAACCTATGGGAAAGCTGTTACTTTATAAGTTGTGATTTGTGCAGATGTTTGACATACATGTAGCCGACATGAAACACACAAACTAACTGAGGGTTGGACCGATGGACCATACGAATTAGTGTATATGGCAAGGATTTACCTTCCTAGACTGGCAGGTTCCATCAGACACAATTCTGTGCATTGTAGTTGGGTAGTTGTAGAGCGTAATGTGCTACTCTTGAACAGACAGTGAGATCTGTTTTATGCTGCACATTTCTACATTACCTTAAAGGATAAACCCACTTAAAATAAAATAAAAATTCATATATAGATGGAGTTCAATAAGTTATACTGTATGCTATTTTTCTGGGGGTTTATGTTCTCCCATAATCAGCAGGGCCCCTAATGTCTGATTTGGTCCACTAATGTACTTTTCTTTCCTTTTCGAAACAGTTGTCAATGCCCCTCCCCCTGGGAATTCTACTGGCATAGGACATTTGCTGAGAAGGAGAACTAAAAATATCTGAAAGGGGTGCATCGCTGGATCCTTACAGATATCGTATCGTAGTGCACAGCAGATTCCAGGTAACATTCAGTATTCCAGTATAAAGAGTAAATGTTTTCTAAGCAATTACAAATATAATAGAGTGATATACTGAACCTACCTCCAAACCTGCCCCATTCATCCCTTGTGGTATTAGCAGGGGTGTATCTAAAGCTTAGGGGGCTAAATGTGAGATTTTGCTTATTAGGCTCAATACTGGACACTGCATGTTGGATGAAAGACCAGAGTAACGTGTTACACAGGGCCCCGCAGCTGATGGGCCCACACCTTATCTTTTGGGTCACATTGGCTGCCTCACAGTTGTTGCCACACTGTAGTTACACCCCAGGGTATACTGTACATATATGCTTGTATGCATTTTTCCTGATAAAAGCTAGGTACACGCTTACAGATCAGATTGGACAAATAAATCAGTTTTGGCTTAACTGCCTGCATATCGTTTAGTGAGCAGGAACTCCCATACATCAGGGGACCCCCACACATAACCAGTGTGGGGGCACTGTGGCATATGTGAACTGGGGGCACTACAGTGTGTGTAACACATTTGTGGTGCTGGGAATATTTACCCTTTTTTAACAGCATCACCAGGAAATCATATTGACAATTTTATTGGTAGGGGCCCCCACAAGTTAGTTGCTTTGGGACCCCCACAAACCTTAATCCATTCCTGTGAGCAAATGTGTTCAACCAAAGGTCGATAACAATATTTTATACTATTGGTAAAATGATTTATGAAGCTGCTCGTACAACCCTTCATGTTTCAGGGCAGTTTGTGAAATGGTTGAATTGAAGAGAGCTATAAATACATTTGCTGCCATTCGCCTTCTTTGAATCTTCATAGAAACAAAATATTGCTCTGCTCTTGTCATGTCATGTCTGCCAATCAAAGGGGTTAATACCAATGGATTTATCTATTTGTACTAATGGGCCATTATCATGTGATGTCTTTATGAAGACACTGCAGGCTTTTTTTAGACAGCTGTGGTAAAGCAGACTACTGCTAGGCATACACTATATAATTATCTTAGCAATCTGCCTGATATCACTGCATCACCCAGATAATTGTACTGTGTATCATCCAGCATGTCCATCCAATGCAATATTTTGAAGTTGCAAGTCGGCCGCATAGGGCAGAGTATGTGCTGCCATGGCCTACCGACGGATATTTCCCCTGTTCCTTCACAGGGGAGGAGAAGGAAGCCAGATATCATGGCCAATATACTATGACATATATCACAGTGCACGGCCATGATATCTGCTGGGTGTCAGGCTGTCAGTCTGGCACACATTTTATCTGTCAGTGTATGCCCTGTATGACATGCATAGAGGAGGCAGCCATTTTGTGGACTTAGACAATATATGCATGACAATGTGCCTCAAGAATGTCACTGGCTTCTAGTAAATATTAGGCACACTTCTAGTCAAAAAGTCAACAATGACAATATTGACAATCATAATGTCGACACCACAATGTCAACAGTTGTGTCGACATTGTTAAAATGTCATCCGGCAATGTGTCGACATTCTCAGAATGTTGACAGGTTAAATGTTTACATTGACAGAATATCGACATTAGGGTTAGTCTGTGGGCAGGAGAGATAGGCTGAAGGGGGAGTTTAGGGTTAGGCTGCGGGGGGAGGGGAGTTAAGGTTAGGCACTAGAGGGAGGGTTAGGGATTAGGGGAGAAATACTTACCAGAACGCCGGAGAATCACAGCTCTGACCCGAATATGACGGTCACATAACTGTCAGGATCTGGAATCTGTGCTGGAGCCACTGAAGCCATCAGGAGGAGTTACGTCACCACTGGGCTACCAGAGACGATATGTTGACTTTCTAACTTGTCCACATGTCATCACTGGCTACATGATGTCAACATGGTCAATGTCCACATTCTCATGTTGACATGATGAATGTCGACATATCATACCGCACCCCTTAATGTCCCCTCGGGGAGATCCTACAGGGCACATCTAGGTGGGTGGTGCATGGGGAGTGGTTGTGTGAATCGCATCATCACACTGTGTCTCAGTGTGCAGCGGGGTGCAATGCTACAATGAATTGCGTCATCAAGTGCTGGAACCACCCACTTCACTGGGGACATAGGCCAAATCTAGGAGGCTGGGATACAGTCCCGGGATTCCCGAAAAGCTCCCCAAAATTTGGGAATCTCATAGACAGAGTAGGCAAATATGATATTGGGGCAGCCCACAGACTGTTATCTCCATTGTGTATATATGTCTATAATAGTTTTAGTAGAGTGGGCATAGATATGTAGAGTGGGCATAGATATGTAGAGTGGGCATAGATATTTGTTGCTATGTCCTTTGAATTATTGTTTTATATTTTATTTCTCTCTATTGTGCTAGGATATTCGCATTGAGAATGTATGATAAGACACAGAGCACTTTGATTTGTGGCCTTATTTTCTTTTACCTAATTTATAAATACACTTGGGAGTCTAAGCTGGGGATTCATTTGCACCTGTGGAATACAGATGAGTAGTGGTTTGGGGAGAGCATGTGTAAGAATGTCGCTTAGATCAGTCCTAATAAAGAACAATGGATCATGAATGTACTTCTCTTCATTATGCTTCATCCGCCTTGATTTCAATCTTCAACCACAATATATTTTCCCATCACAACAGGGAATTTATTTTTGCTTCATTCAAATGCTGTTCGGAGGGTTTTAATGAGTTCAGAGAATTGTAAGAAGACTTCTGTGATCACTAGGAAGATAGTAGAGAAACGCAGAAGATAATAAAAACAATATTTGCAATCATCAAATGTCTTCTGATTTATTTATTTTTTATTATTATTTTTTAAATAAAATGAATCCAGTAATCTCAGATGGCGTGCATTTGCTGGATTTGTTTTTTTCTCTTTTTCAAAGTTAACTTAAGTTACTATCAAAGTTGACAACAGAAGTAGATCTTCATCTATTTTCATTCGTAATACCGCGCTACAGTCAGGGCTGTAGAGAACCTGGGGATGGTGGTGCTATGAGCCCCTCAGTCTGGCATAGATCCAGGAAGGGGTGCAATCAGTGTGATCGCTCCGCCCCCCACTGGCAGAGGAGACTGCAGCAGCAGCTACCAGTCTCCCACTACAGCCCAGCAAGCAGCGTGTGCTGGTCTGCTGACAGGTAGGAGGGAGGGGGGGGGGGTAGCATCAGCCCCAAGCCCCTCCAACAAGCGAGGGCTCGGGTAATTAATCCCCACTCGCCCCCTCTCAGCATCCCTGGCTACAGTATACTAATGTAAGGTAGAGTACTTTAAAAAAAAAAAAAAAAAAATAATGAAATAATGGACTCTATAAAGTTATTGTCAGATCATTATATGTGAGATTTACATTTAAATATTCATGAATAACTTCTTTCTCAAGTTAAATTAATAAATGTTCATATTAATATTAGAAAGTACCTAGGGACCTGGCGCCGCCCTGCTCTGCATAGTGCATGGTGCTGCGTCTCCTAACAGCACCTTACATAGGTCTTTAGTTCAGGGGACATTGATATGGGACAGAGGGCCTGATTCAGACCCACTCGCGAGCGCTAAGCGCTCACAAGCGGGTCAATGGTGGCCCAGTTCGCGTGCGCACGACGGAGCCGGCTCCATCGTGCGCATGCGCGAGACCCGGATAGCGACGGGCAAACCGTCGCCCCGGGTCTCGTACCAAAGGGGGCGTGCTGTCATTGTTGAGTGACAGCACGCCCCCTTTGGTGGGCGGGCCGGGGAGTGGCTGCCCAAACGGAGGCGTTCCCATGTGAACACCTCCGTTTGGGGGCGGCCCCACTTTGAGAGCCGAAATCTCTCTGGGGCTTGCGGCAACGAGACCCTACCACAATGGTCTCGTCGCAAACCCGATTCCTGGCCGCTCGCTATAGCTGTGGGTGGTCACCCACAGCTATGCGAGCGGCCAGGAGGTCGCTCTAAAAAACAAGAAGGCCGGTCCTGATTCAGAGCGAGCGCTCTGTCAGAGCGTCCGGCTCTGTATCAGGGCCAGAGCACAATGTGCAGAATGTATCCATCACTGGATGAAGAGAGTGATCTTCTGTGCAGCTCAGCTGGTGACTGCATGGCTTAGGGACAGTGAGTGCAGGAGAGGTTATAACATTGAAATAGGGGTGGGCTGTGCAGATGAACTTGGTACTAGATAATGCTCAGGGAAAGGACTTAGCTCTCAAGGTAGCACCTCTCCATCTAGCACAGTGACAGTGTTCTGCATACAACATTCATATACTATGTTCTACTGTATGTGGAATCACTGAAATATACTTAATGTCCTAGGACAAAGACTAAGAATTCTATCAATAAAGTGTTTTCACTGCTTACATCATGTAAACATAGATGTTTCTACATGTTTAACTTATGGGGCTAGTTAACAAAGGCCTAATACAGGAGATATTACAGCTATCTATTGAGTTATACTAACTAATGGCGAATACAACAGTCTACTTGTCATGAACGGGGACTGCCAATTGAAAAGATTTTCTAAAGCTCTGAAAAGCATGTCTTTTCAGAGCTTGTCCCCTATAGCTAAAACCAGCTGAGGATGTACTGCACTATGCCTTTCACTTGAATATAATATGCATATACAGTATTCTGTACAGACCCATTAGGACAGTTCCTGCAGAAAATGTATTGGTGTTGTCTAAAGTACTAAATAACATTGCTTGCTGTAACGGGAAGGGGTGTGAATTATTGCTTAGGGATGAACATCAGAAATACTTAACAAATTGCGGATTTTCGTTTGTTGACACCCATTGGATGCAGCTTTTAAATGGCCAAACGATGACTTACAGCCTTCTATGCAGCTGTGGACAACCGAACGTGGTGTGCACAGCTCAGCTTATGTGTGCATGCACAAACCTCCGACTGCTTCTGCGCACATAGTAACCATCGATGGTTATACCATTGAATGTTTTTTATGCGATAGGTAGTAGCCATTGCATGATTTGATTTGATGTCTGAAGCCCGGCAACCATTTGATGCAAGGCTTTTCACATCCATCCCTAGTATTGCTGTAATTTAGAGCTGCCCTGGTATTTCTGTAATTGGAAGGGGCTGAGTAGTATGTAAATTGGAGAGGTGGGGGTTTTGCTGTAATGTGGACGGGAGGATGTTATTGCTGCAATATGGAATGGCTCAATGGTATTGTTGTACCACGGAGAAGTTTTGCTTTAATTTGACATTTAATTTGGAGGTATTTGCTATATTGTATGTGTGTGTGGAAAGGGGGGGGGGCATTGCTGTATTATGAGGGGGGTTTGCTGAAAAATTTAGTTTTTGTACTTATTTTTGTAATGTTGGGGCATTGCTGATTGCTGTAATGTTGGGCAATTGCTCATTGCTGTAAAATTGGGGGAATTACTGATTCGTGAATGTGGGAAGTCCTGCCAGAGGTGGATTTATAACTCATGGGGCCCTAAGCAAGATCAGTGTTTGGCCCCACCCCCTCTACTGCATACAATTTTACACACACACACACTACCCACAGAGCCGCACACACATACCACCCCCATAGCAAAACACACACACGGCCCCCATAGCCGCACACACACACGGCCCCCATAGCAGCTCACACACACAGCCCCAATAGCCGCACACACACACGGACCCCATAGCCGCACACAGACACGGCCCACATAGCCGCAAACACACACGGCCCCCATAGCCGCACACACACACGGCCCCCATAGCCGCACACAGACACGACCCACATAGCCACACACACACTACCCCCATAGCCGCACACACACACTGCCCCAATAGCCTCACACACCCTGCCCCAATAGCCTCACACGCGGCCCTCATAGGCACACACACACTGCCCCTATAGCCTCACACACACACTGCCCCTATAGGCTCACACACACACACACTGCCCCTATAGCCTCACACACACTGCCTCTATAGCCTCACACACACACACTGCCCCTATAGCCTCACACACACACTGCCCCTATAGCCTCACGCACACACACTGCCCCTATGGCCTCACACACTGCCCCTATGGCCTCACACACACACGGCCCCTATAGCCTCACACACAAACTGCCCCTATAGCCCCACACACACACAATGACCCTATAGGCTCACACACACAAACACTGCCCATATAGCTTCACACACACACTGCCCCTATAGCCTCACACACACACTGCCCCTATAGCCTCACACACACTGCCTTTCTGGCCTCTCACACACACTGCTCCTATAGCCTCACACACAGACTGCCCCTATAGCCTCACACATACACTGCCCCTATAGCCTCACACATATACACTGCCCCTATAGCCTCACACACTGCCCCTACAGCCTCACACACACACTGCCCCTACAGCCTCACACACACACACACACTGCCCCTATAGCTTCACACACACACTGCCCCTATAGCCTCATACACACATTGCCCCTATAGCCTCACACACCCACGGCCCTCATAGGCTCACACACACGGCCGCCATAGCTGCACACAAACACTGCCCCCATACAGTAGCTCTGTGCACACACACTGCCTTACTGACATTAACACCCCTTACTGACTGATACCACTTTCTGACACAGACCCCTTACTGACAGTGATACAAACACACTTATTGACATACCTTACTGACAGTCACTCACTCATCTTACTGACACAAGCACTTAGTGACACACACACACTTGTTGACACATACACCACTTACTAACATACACATTTACCTAAAGAGACAGCTTACTGACACAAACACACTTACTGACAGACCCAGCTTTCTAACACAGATACTGCTTACTGACACAGACACACTTACCTACACAGACACCTCTTATTGACACACACACTTACTGACACAAATACCGCTTACTGACACAAACACCACCTAGTGACACAGACACTCCTTACTGACATGGACACTGTTTACTGACAGATTCAACTTACTAATAAAGACATTTACTGACACACACACTTACTGACAAAAATACCGCTTACTGACACAAAAAACACCTAGTGACACAGGCACACAGACACTCCTTACTGACATGGACACCCCTTACTGACAGATTCAACTTACTAATAAAGACAATTACGGACATTCACACCTATTGACACAGATACCAAATACTGAAGATCCCCCTTACTGACACTACTTGAATGGTACATTATTATACAGTACATACATACTGACAGATACCCCTTACTGACACAGATACCCCTTACAGACACACACGGACACACAACTTACTGACACAGATACCCCTTATTGACACACACAGTTACTAAAACTGACACACACAGTTACTGACACCACTTACTGACACACTCACACTTACTGTCAAAGACTTATTCATTATTTATGCCTACACACAGCACAAGAAGAGACACAACCTCCCCCCTCCCCCCCTGCGGCTCCTCCCCCCACCTCCCAGACTACACCTGGTCGTTGCTAACCTCTCCTCGTAGGCAGTAGCCTTGTCCTCTTTCCCTCTCTGATTGCCAAGGTGTTGGGGCTCCTAGAGCAGGTCCTTGCACACAGCACGGGCAGCATAATGTTGGTAACAGGTGGGTGCAGGGCCGTCTGGGGCAGACTGAAGCCAGGAAGCCACACTCCCCCTTCAATGCACTGCAGACTGCGGTGCAGAGTACAGACACTGTGGGAGTGCGCGGCGCGCTGTGTTCCTCTGGGAACGGCTTACAGAGGCTATCTCTGTAGAGGATTTCCGACTATATGCTATCTTGTTTTGGCCGGACCCCTTGGGACTCGCCGGGCCCTAGGCAACCGCTTATGTTGCCTTGCGGAAAATCCGCCCCTGGGTCCTGCTGATGGGATTTATTTGGCAGCCCAGCGGTGAGGATACCGGTGCACAGAATGCTCAGAAGGCGCAGGAATCCCGGCACCATTCAGAATCCCGGCACCAACATCCCGACCGCTGACATCCCGATGGTAAATATGAGGATTATGGATTAGGGTTAGGGATTAAAGTTAGGCACTAGGGAGAGGTTTAGGTTTAGGGACTGCGTGGGGGAGGTGAGGGTTGGGGTTAGGCTGCAGGGAGGAGGTTAGGTTTAGGCTACGAGAGGGGAGTGTTAGGTGTAGGCAGGGGGGCTAGAGGTTTAGGGGTAGGGTTAGTGTTAGGATACATACCTCCCAGTGTCTGCATTCTCACCTAGTCTGGATTCCAGTATCAGGATTTTGAGTGACGGGATGCTGAGCGCCGACAACCTGTACCCATTCCCTGCTGATTAATAGCATCAACTTTACAGAATCCAGCCATGAAGCTATGAGTTTAAGGGGTCTATTTACTAAGCAGTGTTAGGAGATAAAGTGAATGGTGATAAGGTACCAGCCAGTCAGCTCCTAACTGTCATTTTCTAAATGCAACCTGTGACCTGACAGTTAGGAGCTGATTGGCTGGTACCTTATCACATTTCACTTTATCTCCTAACACAGCTTAGTAAATAGACCCCTTAGACAGTAGCTGGTAGTGACAATTGCAGGAATAGGTTGGATACAGACTCCTAATTGTGGTGTCACTGTTTTGCGCTCTCTGGACTTTGCCATAACTGCAGGGACAGACAGTCAGGTAGTACATCACTCTTTACACTGCTTTCCTACAAGCTACATGCATGCTTGGTTGGGAATAAATATTTCCATTGCATCTACCTTAACTGAGCAAAAGCCAAGCCTTGGACATTCATTTTACTGATGTGTCTCATAGCCTGAGAAATGGTAGGTGGTCTTGACTTGAGTTCATATTGACTCATTTACCTGAACTAGGGAAACAAAAATATACTATACTTTTTTTTTATATAATTGATAGTTAATGATAACAATATTAGATTATTATTTAAGTTCCCATTAAATATACAAATTCATTAGAAAAATACTGTTAGGCAGTGAAATTTAAAAAAATGGGATAACAAATATATAGAATTAAAAATAAAATAGAATGCTTCTCTTCCACTCATTATAAGATCCTCTATCTACTTCCTCAGGCACCTTTGTTTCCCTATTTTGGGTTACAAAGTCAGTATTTACTTGAGTCAAGACCATGGGCCTGATTCATTCTAAATCGTTATTGCGATCGCAGCTGTGATTACACACAGCGAAAATAAACTAATTTTTGCAACTGCTCAGTCGGCATAGAAACACCCACATCCGTAAAACCTCACAATCCTGCGTATACATCAATAACATCGAGTAACATCGGACCTTCACACAGTGGGCCTGATTCAGACCCGCTCGCGAGCGCTGAGCAGCTGCCCAGATGGAGGCGTTCCCATGGGAATGCCTACCGTTTGGAGCCGGCCCCTCTGACATCACTTGTGATGTTAGTGGGAGTGCTTTCGGCTCTGTTTGAGCTGAAAGCACTCTAGGGCTTGCAGCAACGAGACCCTACCACAAGGGTCTCGTCGCAAGCCCAATGGTCGCGATGGTCTTGACCATCGCGACCATCTTCCTGGACGCTCGCTATAGCTGTGAGTGGTCTATATATAGCTGTGGGTGCTAATTTATGCACGCCCAGGAAAAGGCATTCAAACGGACAGACACGCCTGTGTTTCTCTAACCTCTCCCCTGTCACCACCCCCAAATGCTGACGTCCCATCACTCATTCTGCGATCGCTTTGTATCTGCATATGTGATTGCAGTGCGATCGCAATACTGGCCGCCACACACACTGCGGTGCATGCGCAGGATGCACCATCGGCCTATCTGCGTACGCTGTTGCAATCAGGTGCTGAATCAGGTCCCATATTGTTTCTTCTGTTTTTGTCTTTTAATCCTCTTAGGTTACCATTTGTAATGAATTGTTGTTTGTATATTTACTTATTTATGTATTTATTGATACCTTAAAGTTAATAAACAAATTATCTTAAAGGTATCAATGAATATACACTAAATACTTTTTTTACATATTGATATTCATGTAAGTTCAGACTGTTATACACCATACAAAATATATTTAATAGTCACCCTCATTTATTATGGCAGACATTTCTAAATGTTTTGCATCAACTTCTGTCTTATTAAATGCTGTCATAAATGATTTTCTAATGCAGGCAGTGACTGTTAAGTTATTTAAAATGGAAATTCTAATTATCCCCCAGAAGGAAGTTCAGATTTATCAATATTGTTTTTTTAAAGAAACTACAAATTTCACAAATGTAACAAATTTTTATCACCTATTAAACATTTTAGAAACACTGTAACAGTCATATTAATGAATGCTAATGAATGAGAGACACATACTTGCTTTTAGGCAAAACCCCCAAAAAGGCAGATGAAGCGATTTACTGTAGACTCACGGTCCAGATGGAAAATGTGTCTACTGATGCTAAATGCAACAATTACAAAGTATTTAATTGAAATTTGGAATTGTTTGATTTTCCGTTTACCAGCCATAAAAAATGTATTTAGTGCTTTTTTTTTTATTTTATTTTTTTATTAAACATCCTATTATGTTTCAATTAGTATTTTGGACCCGTTATCGGTCGGGCTGCCATATTGTGCCCCACATGGCAGTTTTATGTTTTTATTCTCTCTCTTTTCCCACCTTCCCATTTTCTCCCCCTCTTCACCATCTGCCCCTCTTGTTCCATCTCTCTACCCCCAACAAACCCGTTTTGCTCCTCCCTCTCTATCTGCCCCTTTTGTTGTCTCTTTACCCCTTTCCCTTTATCTGACCTGCTCACCTTTCTCCCAGTGGTGTCAGTTCTCTTTGATGTTCTGCCAGTGAGACATTCTCCATTTACAGCATTATGTAATAGATTTGCAATAATAATAGTTTTATCCACAATATTATATTCAAATAAAAATGTAGAGACATTGAGGAACAGACCTTGCGGCCATAAAGGCCAGTGTGCGCCCGAGGGCGGCTTTAGGCAGTGTCCCCCTCAAGTGCTACACTTTCTGCTTCTTACCTTCTTCAGATGGGAGGTGAGGATGGCATCCTTGGTTTTGGGAGTTGGGCACTTGGCTGTGACATCACATGTAAGAAGCTGCTGGCTATTTCTTCATGTCAGTGGCCTGCGTTTCATGTGTGTGCCCTGTGGCGGTATTCAAAACACTGGAGGAGTGAGGACATGTCACTCATTCAGTACATTAGGCAACTGTAACTATTTACACCCCTAGCAACTACCGGTGATACTAATACTAATACTAACCATGATTGCCATTCTCACAGGGCTCCATTAGACATGATAAAGATTGTAACTGCCACCTCCTCTAATTCGTCCCTGCAAACATGCATTTTCTAGAGACACGCACACGGTACTACTACATCCTGCTGCCTGCCTCAGCTCCAACCCAGCAATCTTTATCTGCACAGCTAGTTTTCTGATGCGTAGTCTTCCAGATCCGCAAAGGTTTGATGAATGGAGGGATTAGTGATAGTATAGGTACTTGTTCATTGTACTGGCGTGATTCAGCCACTCCGCTCCTCCTTGTATGGCTGTTTCAAGTTTCCCACTTAACTTAAACTGCTGTTTCTTTATTCTGGTGCAGGACAATGTCCCTCCCGTAACCAAACAAGGAGAGTCCCACCACTCTGCTGTCAACCAGTTCTTTAAGGACATTGTGAAAAACATGGGCAGGAACTTGGCAGTAATGTGGTTCTGGCATCAGCAGTCACCCCCAGGGCCAACTTCGGACTCCAACACTATTATTTACTAAAGATCCCACATTGATTGAATAGCCCCTACAATATATTATAAACCCACACACTTACGAACCTCACTGAATGGGAGATACACTAAGCCTTAGAGAGAGATAAAGTGGAAAGGGGTAAGGTACCAACCAATCAGCTTCTAACTGTCATGTTACAGGCTGTTTTTGAAAAATGACAGTTGGGAGCTGAATGGTTGGTACTTTATCACTCTCCACTTTATCAATCTCCAAGACTTATTGCATCTCCCCCAATGTAATAGTCCCAAAGCCAATACATTACATTCTTTTTAATACCATCAATTCCCCTACCAACTGCCCCAATACGCCAATGCCCCCTCAAACTTGATCACAATACCCCACCTCCTCCTCTCCCAGTGAGGATAGAATTGCAGATGGGAAAAGAGGGTAAGTTAAGGACAGGGAGGAATGGATCACTGGCCCACAGAACACCTCATTATTGACTGGTCCTGGGAAAGGGCCAACTACCAATGGACACAGCAGTAAATACCTGGTTGCCTAGAGCAGCGCCCTGGGTCTTCCACATGTGCCCACCTCCAGAGAGTGCTCTCGCAATCTAGGTGGGTGATCCTCCCTAGTTGAACTTCAATCATTTTACGTCACACACACTTTTACCTTACATGGAGAACCACAGCACAAGGATGGCAAAATCAGGAGACAAACACAGATATGTGATTAAAATATTGTAGAAATTAAAAGCAAGCCATAACTGTATGATTTCTCTGCTGTTATCTTGATGTGCAGGTTTCATAAATGTGTTTCATGGTGCTCTCATAAATGATATTATCATGGGTTATAAATGGAATGGATCGTTGTGCCATGATAATTTAAATGCTATAATTCCACTGTCTCATTATAGTGTGATCTTTATCTTACTTCCTTCACTTGCCTCCACATTTCTCCTTTTTTCCTTACATTGTTCTCATTTAAAAATCACTGAATCATCCAACCAAAACATCTGGCAAAATAGCAAATTCACCTACTGTACAGAACTGAGGTTCATGTAAGTCAGCTTCTAAATGAGTGACTGTGTGTTCATCATGGCAAAGCTCTTACAACTAGTCACTAGTCCAACATAAACAGTCAGGGTTTCTTACACAATAGAATACAAGTTACTTTCTTCTCATAAATTGTGGATGGACTGTCACAAATTAAGAAACAATATTACAATTATGGTTTGTGCTTTTTACTGCATTAATGAAAACTGTTTAAAGGGAAAGGAAAACTTCCCTTAAGGTGCATACACACTAGGCGATCAGGAAAGACAGTACGATTACGACATCGTAATCGTACCGTCGTTCCTGATCCCCCTGTAGTGTCTGCACTGAACGATCAGTCGTTCAGTGCAGGCACTGTCCATCATTCCTGAACATGCCAATCTGTCCTTATCGGCAGATTGTGCTGCATGTTCAGGCGATGGACAATGTCGCAAACGACCAGCGCGGAGTGCGCATCGCTGGTCGTTTCTGACATAAAAGTGCACGATATTGTGCACGATTACTGAGCGACTGCACGATTACAATGTCGTAACCGTGCAGTCGATCAGTAATATCGCCCAGTGTGTACGCACCTTTATAGGCCTTTTTGTAATAAATAGAAAGCAATATCTATAAAAAATATTTGGTGTGACCACCCTTTGCCTTCAATACAGCATCAGTTCTAGGTACACTTGCACACAGTTTTTGAAGGAACTCGGCAGGGAGGTTGTTCCAAACATCTTGGAGAACTAACCCATAGATCTTCTGTCTCTTCATATAATCCCAGACAGACTCGATGATGTTGAGATCAGGGCTCTGTGGGGGCCATATCATCACTTCCAGGACTCCTTGTTCTTCTTTAGGCTGAAGATAGTTCTTAATGACATTGGCTGTATGTTTGGGCTCGTTGTCCTGCTGCAGAATAAATTTGGAGCCAATCAGACGCCTCCCTGATGGTATTGCATGATGGATAAGTACCTGTCTGTATTTCTCAGCATTGAGGACACCATTAATCCTGACCAAGGGCCTGATTCAGAGTTGGGAATAAAGTGAGATATCTCTCTCAACTGGGAACCTGAACAAACCATATTGCAATGCAAGGGGTGTAAATACATATTATTATTTTTTTGCATGTAGTGTAAATACTGGCTGCTTTTGAATGTAGCCTACAAATACTGCACAGCTTTATTAGTACTCTACAATTTACATGTCAGTTTGGACACCTCCCTCCCAAATCTAAATCTCTCTGCACATTTTAAATCTGCTCAACCTGCAGTGCAGCATGGTTTCACCAAGATGATCAGTTGAGAGAGATATCTCACTCTATTCCCAAGTCTGAATCAGGCCCCAAATCCCCAACTCCATTTGCTGAAATGCAGCCCCAAACTTGCAAGGAACCACCACCATGCTTCACTGTTGCCTGCAGACACTCATTATTGTACCGTTCCTTCAAAAACTGTGTGCAAGTGTACCCAGAAGAACTGAAAATTTATGCTGTTTTGAAGGCAAAGGGTGGTCACACCAAATATTGATTTTATTTAGATTTATCTTCTGTTCATTCACTTAGAATTTTGTTAATTGATAAAAATAAACTGTTAGCACTTTTATTTTTGAAACCATTCTTACTTTGCAGCATTTTTTCCACATATATTATGAAAAAAAACATAACAGGAAGGCACTCAGGGCCTGATTCAGAGCCGCTCGTAAGCGGCCGCTCGTTCGCTCTGAACAATGTTCGCACAACTGCGCATGCGCAAACCAGTCATTGCAATCGGAAATCGTGCGCTTGCAAAACAGCGAGTGCCTGCTAATTTGGTTGACAGAATGTACCGTTTGTGGGTGGTAACAGGGGAAGGTGCTTGAAAACAGGGTAGTGGAGATCCGAACGCAGGCGTGCCAAACGGTCAAAAGGGCGTTTAATGGGAGTGCATAATTAGTAAAGGAGCATCATCGACCATGTCACTTGGTTGTCTTTTAGCCTAAACTGATCGCAGTGATAGCGGTAAGAAAAAGCTACCACAAGCACTGCGAGCAGTTCAGATGCCTTTCGATGTTCCCGATTAATCTAATAAATACCGGAGATGACGTGTGCTGCGAACGGCAAAGGGGCGTCTTTACAAAATAGCGACAGCATTTTTCATTCGCTCGCTCAGACATAGAGGCTTCAACAAACCGCAAAGAACGAGCGCTCAATTTAAATAGCCGACCCCTTTTTTGGAACGACCGTCCGCAAATAGCGTCCGGGTCTGAATCAGGCCCTCAGAGGGTAGGAGGTAAAATTCTAAATGAGAAATTCCAGCTGATATATAGGGGGATATCCAATTGTAGACGGGGTTTTTCCCGCAGCCGCTGGGTTTTGCTATTCAATTAAGGGACTGAAGATGGAATGCTGTGATTTCTATAGAAGTCAGATTTTTCCTGAAATCGTTACTTGTAGGAAAAATCAGTGGGTCTTGCTCTGGGACCCCGGCGGCACCCACCCTGAGGACTAATTAAGCAATTGGAAGTTTTCAATTAGCTTAATTAGTCCTTAATTATTCACCTTTCGAAGCATTGTCTTCTGCATCCAGTGTCGGGAGCCGGATCTTCTGCAGCAGCGTGAGTGTTTGTAAGTGTGTGTGAGACCCTCGGTGTGTGAGACCCCCCCACCCCGTGAGAGAGATAAATTGTAGTATTAACTAATCAGTTTCTAACTGTCACTTTACAGGCTGTACAACACAGCATTACACTAGGTGCTGGGAGGTAGTGATATCTCTGTACACCACCATAAGCAGCTGCAAATGGGTAGATTATAAGCAGCGCTATAGTGGTGAAAATGATTCACAAATACATATGGGTAAAGAACCTTATTTATTAAAAAAATATAATATACAGTCAGGTGCATAAATATTGGGACATTGACAGAATTTTCATTTTTTGGTCTCTATTTACCACCACAATGGCTTTGAAATGAAACAAACAAGATGTGCTTTAACTGCAGACTTTCAGATTTAATCTGAGGGTAATTACATCCAAATCAGGTGAACGGTGTAGGAATTACAATGGTTTCTATATGTGCCTCCCACTTTTTAAGGGGCCAAAAGTAATGGGACAAACGAAACAATCCTAAATTTGACTTTCACTTTTTAATACTTTGTTGCAAATCCTTTGCAGGCAATTACAGCCTGAAGTCTGGAACGCATAGACATCACCAGACGCTGGGTTTCATCCCTGGTGATGCTCTGCCAGGCCTCTAATGCAAATGTCTTCAGTTCCTGCTTTTTCTTGGGGCATTTTCCCTTCAGTTTTCTCTTCATCAAGTGAAATGCATGCTCAATCGGATTCAGGTCAGGGGATTGACTTGGCCATTGCATAACATTCCACTTTTTAGCCTTAAAAAACTCTTTGGTTGCTTTTGCAGTATGCTTCGGGTCATTGTCCATTTGCACTGTGAAGCGCCGTCCAATGAGTTCTGAAGCATTTGACTGAATATGAGCATATAATATTGCCCGAAACACTTCAGAATTCATTCTGCTGCTTTTGTCAGCAGTCACATCATCAATAAATACAAGGGAACCAGTTCCATTGGCAGCCATACATGCCCACGCCATGACACTACCACCACCATGCTTCACTGATGAGGTGGTATGTTTTGGATCATGAGCAGTTCCTTTCCTTCTCCATACTCTTCTCTTCCCATCACTCTGGTACAAGTTGATCTTTGTCTCATCTGTCCATAGGATGTTGTTCCAGAACTGTAATGGCTTTTTTAGATGTTGTTTGGCAAACTGTAATCTGGTCTTCCTGTTTTTGTGGCTCACCAATGGTTTACATCTTGTGCTGAACCCTCTATATTCACTCTTGTGAAGTCTTCTCTTGATTGTTGGCTTTGACACATATACACCTACCTCCTGGAGAGTGTTCTTGACTTGGCCAACTGTTGTGAAGGGGTTTTTCTTCACCAGGGAAATAATTCTTCTGTCATCCACCACAGTTGTTTTCCGTGGTCTTCCGGGTCTTTTCGTGTTGCTGAGCTCTCCAGTGCGTTCTTTCTTTTTAAGAATGTTCCAAACAGTTGATTTGGCCACGCTTAATGTTTTTGCTATCTCTCTGATGGGTTTGTTTTGATTTTTCAGCCTAATGATGGCTTGCTTCACTGATAGTGACAGCTCTTTGGATCTCATATTGAGAGTTGACAGCAACTGATTCCAAATGCAAATGTCACACCTAGAATCAACTCCAGACCTTTTACCTGCTTAATTGATAATGTAATAACAAGGGAATAGCCCACACCTGTCCATGAAATGGCTTTTGAGTTGATAGTCCCATTACTTTTGGCCCCTTAAAAAGTGGGAGGCACATATAGAAACCGTTATAATTCCTACACCCTTCACCTGATTTGGATGTAATTACCCTCAAATTAAATCTGAAAGTCTGCAGTTAAAGCACATCTTGTTTGTTTCATTTAAAAGCCATTGTGGTGGTGAATAGAAGCCAAAATATGAAAATTATGTCAATGTCCCAATATTTATGCACCTGACTGTATATGTAATGGTATTCCATCGTTTTATGGATTGATCATTGAGATGCAAATTTCTCAGGTGTAAATCTGTTCTTGAGAAATTGCAAGTAAAAGTATTTCATAACACAAGGGGACTGATTGAAATACTAGGTTGGATTTTCTCTTAATTACAGCTAGTGTAATTTGAGCTGAGACAGGGACATATACTATTTGCAGGTGGTGTCTGCACTAATGAATGATTAGGATTGGAAGGGATCCCCTTTAAAAGACGACACCTTCCTGCTGTTTGACATCATTCTGAAGAAATTCTCACAGAGGGGGAATTCAATTCAATGCGATGTTGAATAGCCGTGGGAGGGAGCTCCCACAGCTATTCAATACACCGCGCTGTTTGGGCGCGCTAAGGATTTCTTCTCGCACCCCCCCTGGGGATGCGAGGAGAAATCTGACCAATGTGCTGGACACCCAGAAGTTTTTCTTTTTCTGATTTGCACGGTGCTAACAGCCGCGCGCCCGGCACTTTGGTCAGAGAATGCCGGGTTAACGCACCTTAACACCCTTGTTAAGGCGCGATAACTGGCATTCTCTGACCACACAGCACACTGAATTGAATAGCTCCGGGAGCCCGCTCCCGGCGCTATTCAATTCGCGTTGAATTGAATCGCCCCCAGAGAAAGAAACACGTTAAGGGTGTCCCTGTCTCCAGCTTGCAACACTGATGTTATAAAAGGAAACTCCCTGGAAGTCTGTAACCTAAATCTGATACATTCTGTCAAACACCTGCTTCGGGACGAACTTCATTCCATCTGCCCACCCCGTACTCGCTTTCCTCCTTAGAGACTGTCCAGAGACCAGAGAGGAGAGGTGAATATCTGCACATCCGCTGTCGCAACACGAGGGGCGGCTCCGGTGGTATATGTCCAGCGTCCCAGCACGGGTAGCTGGTGTGCATTGGCATCAGTCAAGGAGACATTTTGACTGAGGGAGGCTATTACGGAGCATGCCTTTGGGTGTTACAATCTAATCAGGTGAGCAGAACACTTACACCATCGGCCCTTTGGCCACTCACACAATAAGCCGGCTATTGTGATAACATACAGATACCTTCACTGTGCAGACTAATGATTACTTATTGGAGGATTGCGGAGCGCTCCTCAAGCACAGTGAATTGCACTCTGATCGTATGTCCAGGGAAAAATACACCTTTATCTTTTCCACAGAGCCCGGAGTGCACCCCGATTGCAATTGCAGCTCAGTTTGATACGCAACATTTTATCCCATTTATTACCCCCTCGTTTTGCTACATACTCTCTGTTTGGACTTCCTTAGATCATCAGCAAATCCACCAAACCTATAGGGATGACGTGATTTAGTCACCATTTTCAGCTTCATACAGTAGAGATTATGGAGAACTAGATTTGATATTTACTATTCATATTCTTTTGTGCGCACATACATATGGGATGTAATCAGGAACCCAACGGTCTAAATCCCGACCGCCTGGTTCCCGACTTTCTAATCCCGGCGTGGAACTAATGGCAGGTGTCGAAATCCCGACGCCTGTCATTAGACCTACGCTGGGAGCCATAAACCCGGCTTACCGATCGAAGGTAACCTGGGCGTCGGGCGCGTACAGCCGCTGGGGGGTGGGAGGGCTAGGTTAGGGGGCTCCTGGGGGGAACTTAGGGTTAGGCACTCCCCCGGGAGGTTAGGGTTAGGTTAGGGGAAGGGGGGGTTAGGGTTAGGCACCCCCGGGAGGAGGTTAGGGTTAGGCACCCCCCAGGAGACTTAGGGTTAGGCTGCAGGGAAGGGGGGGGTTAGATTTAGGCCGTTAGAGGGGGGTTAGTGTTAGGCACTTGGGGGGAGGTTAGGGTTAGGCACTCCTAATGGAGGGTTAGGGGGTAGAATAGGGTTAGTTAATACTTACCTTTTGACATTTGGGATCTTCAACCCTGCCGGGCTTCTGCTGTCTGGATTTGAACCGCCGGCCATGCGGCCAGTGGTAATACCTACTACACCCATACATATGACAATTATATTGCTGTCCAGTTTATTGTTTTACTTTTATTGCATTTGTCTTAGTTTGTTTTAGTGAATTTTTGTGATATATTTTGTGGAACTCCATATACTAATTGGTCATTTTTATAATGTACATATGCACTTTATTTTTGTCATAAATTCAGGACCTGTATTGATACAAAATACAGTTTTGTCTTCTATTATACAAATAAATTGCAGTTTATCAATTTGCTTGTATCATTCTGGTCCAGGTTAGACTATTGGCGCTATCACTTTGTATTTGCTATTCCAAACGGTCAGATACGTCTGTGTTTCCCGTTACCTCCCGCAAACGCTGACTACAGTACCTGTTACTCTGCGAATAACTCCTCTATGTGAGCGTACTTGTAAAACAATCACTGTGAGTGCGCAGTGCAGCTTTCACACATGCGCAATGGCTAACAATCGCTCAATCTACGTAAATATCGGGTTTGCGTCCCCATCTGCATCAGGCCCAGAGAACCTTCATTTTTAGTGAGAATTTCAGTTATTATCAGAGTAGGTTAAATTTGAATCAACAGGCAAATCTCAGGTGCACAACTCCAAATTACTGATAATATATAAATACAATAAAATTTTGCAATCAATAGAGGTTTTTAGCATAAGCATGGCCAAGGTTATGGGCCTACCCACCATATCCAGGTATCCTCTTTAGGGTAGGTCCCTAACATACTAGGGTTCAAATCCAGAGCGCAGTACACCCCCAAACTAGCCAGCTAAGCCGCCCCAGGGCACCACCATAGTAAGAAAAGTGCAGTGTAAAAGAGATAGTTGAGAGCAGCCACAGCTGCATATAAAGAATGAATATAAAAAAGTGAAGTGCATGTATAATAAACAAACAGTGAAGGGTAAAAATGTGTTATCAAAGAAAAATGTGTTATATCCGGTGCCCTGAAACAGATCAACCAAAGCAATCCAGGGGGACCCACGCCCCAAAAACGAACCAAAGTTGCACTACAGTATATAACTTGTAGGACTTACCTAGAATTGTGCCTAATACTAGAGTGCATATACATTAACAGACTCCATGCTTTTAAACCAATAAGGAAAGGTGTTCTAATCCAGACTGAGAGCGTCTCCTTTCCCTCAGGTGTGCAATAAAGCATAAATCCTACTTGTAAAGTGAGCTTTGTTAGGGCATCAGTGGAAGATGAATTTGCAATGGAACTTAAGGCAAGAAGACCTTTACTTGGCTCTGTGCTTATATTAGTATCTCCTGCTGTTTGAACGTGTTTGATGTGAGATAGAAATAGCATTGGCAGCCTGTGTGGCTGATGTGCACTTTAATGCCTATGATATCTGTAGTAGAATTCGGTGAAATATATTGTTTAGTTTCAAAAGACACGAATGCCTTAGAAAAGTGTATAACAGCAGTCCTAAAGCATAGTGCATTAAATAAATGTCATTTCTTGGTTTTCACATTCATGTAATTTATTTCAGAACACCCACAGCTTTTGCGAGCGGCCAGGTGATGGTCGCGATGGTTGCGTCCATCGGGCTTGCGACAAGACCCTTGTGGTAGGGTCTCGTCTGCCACAAGCCCCAGTGAGCTTCCGGCTCTAATAGAGCCGGAAGCTCACTACTGACATCACTAGTGATGTCAGTAGGGCCGCCCTCAAATGGCAGGCATTCCTTTGGGAATGCCTCCGTTTGGCCAGCCACACCCCTCCCCTCCTACAAAACGGGGCGAGCTGTCGATCAACATAGACAGCCGCCGCGCTTGTAGTGAGCCCCGGAGCGAGTGAATTTCTCACTCGATCCGGGGCTTGCGCACGACACCCCGACTGTAAATATTGGGGTTAGGGCAGTGGTTCCCAAACTTTTTGAATTACGGGGCCCTAGAGTAGCAGCATTGTTTTCACGTCATCCCTAAGTTTAAGTTTGATTTGGTGTTGGACCACAAACCTGAGGGACCCCTGCAAGTGTCCCGAGGCACCCCAGGGTGCCACGGCGCACAGTTTGGGAACCATTGGGTTAGGGGAAGGGTTAGGACCTAGTGGAAAGGTTAGGCTTAGGCTGCGTGGGGGGCAGGGCTAGGTTTAGCAGCGTATCGTAAGTCAGGCTCTGTCAATGTTGTTGGAATTGACATTAGCACTGAAGATTTAGAAGTGAGTAGTCCACAGCTTGCTATCTAGGCTCTTTGTCTGATGCCATCATCACGTGATCGCTGAATTCCGGAGACACCGCTGGAGCCGCCGGATCTGCCAAGCAAAGTTAGTCACTGCTGGACCACCAGGACTGTTTTGTTGGCCATTCTAATTATGTCGACTTGTCATCAGCACCAAAATAATGAATGTGGACATGATCAAAGGAAGAAATAACAGTGAAAGATTCCTAAGGCATTATCTGCACAGCAACCTCTTGAATAATGACAGAGACGCTGCAAAACATTCTATAACAATTTAAACAAGACAAAAATATACAAGTAACTGTGCATATGTATTGTCCCAACATCAACTAATAACCAACTTAGGCCTGATAGACATTACAATGAATCAGCACGTCAATACCGGCTAATGTGTGTGCACAGTTGCGCACCCCCACGGACAGCATACAAGATCGTTGATTAACCGTACTGTGCTGGTCAATCAAACGATAACATGTGAGCGGCTGTGCATTTTAATGGAGGATGGAACAAGGTAATCGTTCCGTCGTTTATTATATCGTGTATTGTGTATGGCCATTCTGTGATGGCCCAGGGCGATGGGAAATCGTTCCGTCCATCTACATGATTGGCCATCGTTCTAATGTGTACCCGGTGTTACAGTGCTTCTAGCTGTGCTTCTGTTAATCTGTAATCATAAGCATCCTGTACAATAAAAATATTTGCAGACATGCAGTGTACGTATAAATTACATCAACCAATATACATAGCAATATATGTATATATAAGAATCTATTCATAGTTGGCTCAATAATGTTAAGTTCAGTCCAGAGCAACATGAATAAAAACTAGAGAGCAGTCTTTGCTAGTAAATATATAAGCAAATGATTAATGGAGCCGGCTTGCGACCTCCGTGTGCTCCAATACAGTCATTCACCACTGGTGTCCAACCATTGTTGTGTGTTAAAGGGGAAAACGGAGCTGGCATGCGACCTGCCAGATGACGCTCCCATGCTATTGTATCCCCTGATACCTCCAGTATACACTCTCACTGGTCTCCAGATATTGGGGGAGATGTAAAAAACCCTGAAGCACTTTATGTGCGCTGATACCGCTTCTTCCCGATGTATGATCGGGAGGTTGGGCGGTAAATGACAGAAGCGCTGTGCACATACTGCTATGTAGCCTATCCTATTCACCCACCACTTACACCAATGTCACTGTGTGCCCTGTGCACAGGCTGCTATGTAGCCTATCCTATTCACCCACCACTCACACCAATGTCACTGTGTGCCCTGTGCACAGACTGCTATGTAGCCTATCCTATTCACCCACCAGTCACACCAATGTCACTGTGGGCCCTTTGCACAGACTGCTATGTAGCCTCTCCTATTCACCCACCACTTACACCAATGTCACTGTGTGCCCTGTGCACAGGCTGCTATGTAACCTATCCTATTCACCCACCACTCACACCAATGTCACTGTGTGCCCTGTGCACAGACTGCTATGTAACCTATCCTATGCACCCACCACTCACACCAATATCTCTGTGTGCCCTGTGCACAGGCTGCTATGTAGCCTATCCTATTCACCCACCACTCACACCAATGTCACTGTGTGCCCTGTGCACAGACTATGTAACCTATCCTATTCACCCACCAGTCACACCCATGTCACTGTGTGCCCTGTGCACAGACTGCTATATAACCTATCCTATTCACCCACCACTCACACCAAAATCTCTCTGTGCCCTGTGCACAGACTGCTAGGTAGCCTATCCTATTCACCCACCACTCACACCAATATCACTGTGTGCCCTGTGCACAGACTGCTATGTAACCTATCCTATTCACACACCACTCACACCAAAATCTCTCTGTGCCCTGTGCACAGACTGCTAGGTAGCCTATCCTATTCACCCACCAGTCACACCAATGTCACTGTGTGCCCTGTGCACAGACTGCCATGTAACCTATCCTATTCACCCACCACTCACACCAATGTCACTGTGTGCCCTGTGCACAGACTATGTAACCTATCCTATTCACCCACCACTCACACCAATGTCACTGTGTGCCCTGTGCACAGACTGCTATGTAACCTATCCTATTCACCCACCACTCACACCAAAATCTCTCTGTGCCCTGTGCACAGACTGCTAGGTAGCCTATCCTATTCACCCACCACTCACACCAATATCACTGTGTGCCCTGTGCACAGACTGCTATGTAACCTATCCTATTCACCCACCACTCACACCAAAATCTCTCTGTGCCCTGTGCACAGACTGCTAGGTAACCTATCCTATTCACCCACCACTCACACCAATATCACTGTGTTCCCTGTGCACATACTGCTATGTAGCCTATCCTATTCACCCACCACTCACACCAATGTCACTGCGTGCCCTGTGCACAGACTGCTATGTAGCCTATCCTATTCACCCACCACTCACACCTATGTCACTGTGTGTCCTGTGCATAAACTGCTATGTAGCCTCTCCTATTCACCCACCACTCACACCAAAATCTCTGTGTGCCCTGTGCACAGACTGCTATGTAGCCTATCCTATTCACCCAACACTCACACCAATGTCACTGTGTGCCCTGTGCACAGACTGCTATGTAGCCTATCCTATTCACCCACCACTCACACCAATGTCACTGTGTGCCCTGTGCAGAGACTGCTATGTAGCCTATCCTATTCATCCACCACTCACACCAATGTCACTGTGTGCCCTGTGCACAGACTGCTATGTAGCCTATCCTATTCACCCACCACTCACACCAATGTCACTGTGTGCCCTGTGCACAGACTGCTATGTAGCCTGTCCTATTCACCCACCACTCACACCAATGTCACTGTGTGCCCTGTGCACAGACTGCTATGTAGCCTATCCTATTCACCCACCATTCCCACCAATGTTACTGTGTGCCCTGTGCACAGACTGCTATGTAGCCTATCCTATTCATGTGACTGCGGGCCGAAAGCACCTCTTCCCCCACCCCGTACCGACCACGCGCATGGTGTCACACCCATTTCTCGCATGGATGATTTCAATACACTTTGTATTTGTTATTGCTCAACCTTAACTTGACGGATTGAGATGAAACAAAGCGCAGGTTATTTCTAGGAGATTCCACTACAAAATGATGCTGAATTCATGAAAATCAGTTCAGCAGTTTTTGTGCAACTTGGAACAAACAGACAGACACAATGTTCTTATTAGATTAGTGTGTGTGTGTGTGTGTGTGTGTGTGTGCGCGCGCGCGCGTGTGGCCCTGAGCAGCCCAGGCTAAGGGGAGCTGGACCAGGCCTATTAGTGGCTGGCCCTGGAATCTGCTTCCTGGTGGGAGGCCCCTCCCCAGAATGCACGTGTCCCTCCTATTCCTGTGCCTTGGCTCCTTGTCTTCTTTTTCCCTTTCAGTCCTCATTGACAGTAGCTGCTTAGGGTTCCAGACAGGACAGAGTATATATCACGTATCTCTCACCGGCTGAAGGAAATGCTCAGGGATAGTGACATTGAAGATTGCTGTAACATGAGGGGTATTGCTGATAAATAGTATCTGTCGGTGCCAGCTCCAGGGGTTAGAGCACCATGTGCCAGCTCTTAAAAGGGCTCCCATACATCGCCCGTGGCGAAGCCGCCGTGCAACCGAAAATGGGGATGTGGCCTAAATACCATAGGCCATGCCCCCACATGACGTTATTTGGAGGCATGTCCGCACGGCACACCTCCAAGTAACGTCAGGCTGGGGGGAGCATCACTAGCTGGGCTTCCCCCAGCCCTCTCCTGTCACTGAATGGATACCGCGTGCATGCGCGCAGCATCCATTCAGACTCCGGGGTCCCAACCTCCCGATTTGACCACCTGCGGGCCACTCCGGGTGGAACAGCAGGACAGTACTGTCCCACTGAAATCGTGATGTTGCGGAGGGGTGCGCCCTCTATGGGTGGCGCCACTGTGCGGCCGCACTGGTCGAACACCCCTAGAGCCGGCCCTGGTATCTATTTCCAGTCCAAATAGGCCTCCAACATTCCTGATTCCAGCCAAGCAACAACTGAGCTTGCACCCAGGCAGGTAGTGAAAGCTGCAGTTAGGAGAGAGATTGTTTGCCATCCGTCCTGATTATGGTTGGACTGTCTCACACACTTGGGCCTGATTCAGAGATGCATACAATGTCAATGTGGGATGCAGAGGAGCGATATTTTGCTACTGTGCATGTGACAAAGCTGCACTGTGCACGACAGTCATTAGCATTTTCCACTGAGTACGGTATCGCAGCAGCAACGGGCATTGCATGCATTTATGAATAAGCCCCTTTTTCTTTAACACAGGTGCTTTCAGGAACAGTAGCATATCTAAGGGCCCGGGCAGCCCTGGCAAAGTGAAGGAATTGATCAGCTGCGATGTAACATTGAGACATCGCACGAGCTGCACTTCTTGGGCCACAACATCATGGAGGCTCCTTGGCAACAAGCAGCCACATGCCCCTCAGGGATTCAATATTGTGGATAATCCAGGCGATGCTCACCCTTCGGCCGGCGCCCCTTGCAAGCGCCATTCTGAAAAACTGATAGTTATGTCCCTGGTCAGGATGGATGTTCAGTGCTGTACCAGGGCACTTCAGCGCACTGAGAAGACACCTATCGCACCTTCCAATGGCCCACAGCGCATGTAATGTCATGTAGTCACCTGCCTGAAGGAAGAGGAGGCCTCAAGCAGAAAGGAAGTCCCAAAAGTAGGCATGTTTGATTTACTTTAGGGCATACAATGTGATGTCAAATATGTTTGACTCCCAACATTGACGATACACTTGGGTTACAATCACCAATTCAGTACATCTGTACAACGAAGCTCTTTTCACACAAATAAATTGCTGTACATGCTGCAATAATAATTATTTTAAAACAGACAAAAAATATATATTTAAATATTAAATGGAATATCAATTAATAAACTAATTCTTTGTAAGACTTGGAAATATTGAAGTTAGATTTAGAAACTGTTCATTCTTTAACTGCAAGTGGGAAATCGGTGGAGAAGCAATTGCTTACAGAGCTCAGCCTGAACCCGCGAGCCCAAGCTAATGATAATTAATGTTCTCAATATCACTAATGAATGCTATTAACTGATATATGGAAACCTTCCACGTTATGCACTATAAAAACTAATATGCATATAATTGCGAAAATTAACCTTTTTTTTTTTGTTGTAGTAAGGGATCTTATTTCTGCTTCCCTATTGCATCTCTTATTCCTCTGTACCGAGCTGTTCATTTTCAGGGGGCAATAGCTGTCACACAATGTGAAGATTGTTATTTTTGATCAATATGACACACTAGATTGATGTCAGTAACTATGGATGTAGCTAAGGTTTAACCAGAATCCGTATTTTGTAAAGGTATATAATGCTTCCTCAAAGCAGTCATTTGCAGTGATGGAAAATTCTGGACGATCATCTATTTAGTATTTACCCAATTTAATTTACAATATTGTATTGTGTCATAGTAATGAATTTAATTTTCCTATTAGAAACTGTGCTCAGTGGTAGCTCTCAGAAGCAATTTTGCTAAAATGTCAGTCATGACCAGATTTTGGACAAGGCACAGTAGACCTGGGAGTGTCAGATGCTTGGGGTGGTGTCACACAGCAGGGCCGAAACTAGGATTTTTGTCACCCGGGCAAGGCCACAAAAAAAATGCAACATAGAGGACGAAAAGGGTGTGTCATTTTGTGACACAGTAATGCCCCTTATAACACATTATGCCACACAGTAATGTCCCTTATAAAACATTATGCCACAGTAATGTTCTTACAACACATTATGCCACAGTAATATATCTATTACAACACTTTCTGCAACACAGTAATACCCATTACAACACATTCTGCCACAGTAATGGCCCTTACAAGACATTGGGTCAGATGTAAGAAGCGCCGAAGCGGTGCGCTGATACCCCTTCTCCCCGATGTATGATCGACAAGAGAGCAGTGCCGATAGCCTGGACCATGTATGAACGGACAGATCGCCTGACCGTTCCGCCAGTTATAGCTGTCACCATAGACAGCTACAGCGCTGTCCCTGCTGCCGTGGCTGCCGACTCCAGGGCTGCACGCAGGATCTCGCTATACTTGCAAGATCTTGCACATACTCAGTGAAGTCAGCCGGGACTGAGACACAACGCATCAGCACTAGGCTGATGCGCTGCGGTCTCTAGCGGGTAGCGCCGGAGGGGGGAGTTAACGCTCCCCCTCTCCAGCCGATGAGATGTTCATACATCTCATCGTTAGTGCTTCCTGCTTCGCCACTTCACGTGCCGCTATAATGCATCTCCCCCATTATGCCACAGTAATGCCCCTTATACATTAAGCCACACTAATGCCCCCTAGTCATTAAGCCACAGTAATGCCCCTTATACATTTATGCAACAGTAATGCCCCTTATACATTTATGTCACAGTAATGCCCCATATACATTATGCCACAGTAATGCCCCTTTTACATTATGCCACAGTAAGGCCCCTTTTACATTATGCCACAGTAAGGCCTCTTTTACATTATGCCACAGTAAGACCCCTTACACATTATGGGGTCTATTTACTAAACTTTGGTAGGAGATAAAGTGAACGGTGATAAGGTACCAGCCAATCAGCTCCTAACTATCATCTTATAGGCTGTGTTCGAAAAATGACAGCTAGGAGCGGATTGGCTGGTACATTACCACCGTTCACTTTATCTCCTAACAAAGCTTAGTAAATAGACCCCTATGCCACAGTAACTCCTTACACATCATGCCACAGTAGCCACAGTAAGGCCTCTTTTACATTAAGCCATTTCCTTTCTCTTTCCAGCTCAGGGTGGCGCGGGACGGGGCTGCCACAAGCTGGGGAACTGTCAGTACTGCCATCATTGTAATGTGGTGCTGCTCGCGAACCAATTGGAGCTCATGGATCGGCAGCCTCTGCTGATTAGCTGTTGGTCCGCGAGTACTGATTGGCTTGCGACTGGCAACACATTAGACTGATGGTGTCTCTGTGCCTCTCAAGGCTGGGATGCGGCTCCAAACCCACAACAGCAGCAACCTAGCCTCCTGGCAGCCTCTCCCCGGCACCCCCTAAAGTCCAGCACCCGGGTCAAGTGCCCCCTTAGCCCCCTCCTAGTTGCGGCCCTGCACACAGGAGCCATAAATGCTAGCTCTTTTCATTGCATAATGTGCGCCGGGTGCAGGGGTTGCCGGACCAGGGTGTGCACAGTCACCTAGCCACTTCATTGCTCCAATAAAACTATTACCATTACTACATTGGTATTTGCAATCATTGTGTGGCAAGACAGCATATTTCAATATGATCCGTTAAAGGGGAAGACAACAAATCTTTGAATTGATTTGTACTTATAGAAATGTACTACTGTTCTCTCCTGAGAATCAGTATGATTTACCGCCGGCTGGCTAGCTGGCTGTTCTAATCCCGACAGTGGCAGCCCGACAGAGGAGGAAATCCCGATAGTCCTTAAGGTAAGCATAAACTAACCTAATTCTACCCCCTATCCCTTCTTCAGGGGTGCCTAACCCTAACCTCCCCCCAAGTGCCTAACCCTAACCCCTCTCTGGCAATGGCTGCTGCACATGCATGCTTAGCAAACCGCTAATCAGGAGCCCCGATAGAGGAGTGAAGAAACAAACCACTAATCAGGAGTCCCGATAGAGGAGTGAAAAGGCCACTGATGCAGTGGTATGCAGCCGGCTTCCCGAAGGAACGCCTGCCGTTTGTGGGTGGCCCCACTGACATCACCAGTGATGTCAGTGGGAGAGCTTCCGGCTCTATTAGAGCCAGAAGCTCTCTGGGGCTTGTGGCCACGAGACCCTACCATCGCGACCATCAACCTGGCCGCTCGCAATAGCTGTGACCCCATGATCATTTAGGCGGATGGTGGTCACGCAGATGACCAGATGCTGCGTCCAAGGAAGCAGCTTGGATCAGTAATGGCCCCTCCTGCTGCATTACCATATTAGTGCTGTTGCATCTGTTACCATATTAGTAGCTGCGATAGTATATGCATCCGCAGCTGTTTCACCCCCTCAGTTACAAACATATGGTAAGCCACGAGCCACAGCAGGTGTCTCTGCTCATGTGGTCTTACGCTGCATGATAATAGCACAGACGTTGAGTCACACATTAATTTATTTCTAAATTAAGCCAACTCACCTGGAGGCACCACAAAAATCCTCCAATATGGCACTACAAGGATCATCATACCTTCCAACTACTGATCCTATCCATGCCTCTCTGATACACACAAATAGCTCCCAACTATCCCACATTCAGCGGGGCAGTCCCATTTTTCTGGTACTGTCCCGCTGTCCCACCCAAGGGCCGCAGTGTCCTGCGGTGGGAGGGAAGTTGGGGGCAGCACAAATCGCTGCTCTGCATAGCACAGCAGCGGGCAGGAATAGGTAGAATAGATGCCGTGCTCATGCGCACTGCATCTCTTCACTAGTGTAGGGAGATACTGAGAGCTGCCCAGCATCTTGGAAAGTGCTGGGCACGCTTCCATAGTGATGTCAGTGGGGGTGCCTGCTAGGCCCCTTCCCCATTTCATTGCAGCTCCACCCCCTTTTTGGGCACGTGCGTCTATGGTGCGCAAAATGTCCCGAATGGCTAGTCTTAAATGTTGGGGGTTTTGTACATAATAATAGTTCTCATATCAATTTATTGGTCCATCACCGCTGCATGTAAGGGAGGAGTTCATCTAGACTAGGAAAAAATCCCTCAGCACACCAGAATCAACAAGCAAATGAGACATACATCCTACATGATAATAGTAACACAGATCTCAGTTATATTCATTTGCAAGCATATGATACATTTATATGCCAGCTGCATTTAATAAGCTGAGATAATTTATTGTAACATCTCAGCCTCACTGCACACATTCTTTGGTTTAAGCCTACAAACAGGGGGGGTCATTCAGACCCGTTCGCGAACAAAGGACGCTCGCAAACGGGTCGATGTTGCCCCACTGCGCATGCGCACGACGGAGGGAGCTCCATCGTGCGCATGCGCGAGACCCGGACTACGACAGCCAAGCTGTCGCTCCGGGTCTCGCACCAAAGGGGGCGTGCTGTCGATTGTGAGTGACAGCACGCCCCCTTTGGTGGGCGTGCCGGGGGCGTGGCGGCCAGACGGAGGCGTTCCCATGGGAACTCCTACCGTCTGAAGCCGGCCCCACTGATATCACTAGTGATGTCAGTGGGAGTGATTTTGGCTCTGATAGAGCCAGAATCACTCCAGGGCTTGCGGCAGCGAGACCCTACTGCAGTGGTCTCCGTCGCAAGCCCGATGGTCGCGATGGTCTTGACCATCGCGACCATCATCATGGACGCTCGCATAAGCTGTGGGTGGTAACCCACAGCTATGCGAGCGTCCATGAGGATCTCCCAAAACAGGTAGGAGGGCCCTGATTCAGAGCGAGCGCTCTGGTCAGAGCGTCCGGCTCTGAATCAGGCCCAGGGTCTTAAGTTCAGATCCAATCCATTTCTAGGTCATTGTGGATCGAATACAACTTTGTAGAGCAATTATAGGAGAGCTTACAGGGCCTGATTCAGGGGAGCATGCTGTGCCGATATTTGCAGTTGAGCGATGTTTTATTACTGCACATGTGCAAAAAGTTTCGAAAACCCTTACTGCACACCAGGGGCGTAGCTATAATGGGTGCAGGGTGTGTGGGACACACGGGCCCCTGGGTCCAGGGGGGCCCCGCACCGCACACCCTGCACCCATAGTATTACTTACCTCTCCAGAGTCCCACGTCGGCACGGGGGTCCAGCGCTGTAAAAACTACTGGAAAATGATCACCACGGCCATTTTCCCGTCATTTGCGCATGCGCAGTACAGGGAAAAATGGCCGCCGCAGCCATTTTCCCGGTGATCTGCGCATACTGTATAGACTCTGGGTGCCCAGAGTCTATAACTCCGGCGCTGTCTACACACAGCTCAGTGTGCTGCCGGCCGCCGGACAGAGAGGAGGGGGCCCATGTTGGAGACTGCACATGGGCACCCTCCTCTTTAGAAACACCTCTGCTGCACACACACGAACCAAGGTGTCATACAACATCACTATTACTTGAGATGACATCTACAATCTCTGGGTTTGTGGGTGGAGACTGGGAGGTGAACTAAAGTCATCACAAAAAGCAGAGGTTTCCTGGGCATGTTATGGGAGTGTCATGGGTGTGTAATGGGAGTGTCATGGGCTTGTTACGGGCATGTTATGGGAGTGTCCTGGGCATGTTATGGGCATGTCTTGGGCGTGTTATGGGAGTGTCATGGGTGTGTCCTGGGCATGTTATGGGAGTGTCCTGGGCATGTCTTGGGCATGTTATGGGCGTGTCGTGGGAGTGTCCTGAGCGTGTTATGGGAGTGTTATGGGAGTGTCCTGGGCATGTTATGGGCGTGTTTTGGGCGTGTTGCTGCATGTGGCTGTGCTCATTTGCAGCAGCGCAGTCTCAGTTGCCATATTTTAAGAATGTTTTATGGAAGACTCTGTGCCAGGCAGGTGCTGCTCAAGGAGTCGATGTTGCATCGATGTTGGAGTGATCGGAACCACCAGTGCAGTTGAGCATTGCTCAGATATGCAAAGTAGTGTAGCGGGGTCTGCTCAGTCTGTTACATGGAAGTACACGAGGAATGATTAAACTGACACTCGCTTATCTTCGCACTTGCAAATCCGTGAGAATTGGCAGCCGCACATGAACTGCGTGCACCTCTGATTCAGACCCATATTCCCCAAAAATATTTGTCCTCTAACAAGGCACTTCTTCCTCACTGGCCAGGCATGTACTGTCATGGCTATAACACATTTCACTTTCATATCCCATGCTTAGGAAAATAAACAGCAACCAATTTCTTATGTAAAAACCATTCTTCACAAACACGTAAAGATGAATTGGGTTTTTAAAGATAAGGGTTATAAACTTTCTTTTTATTGGCACCTCACTTCATTAAAACTAAGCTTGTCAAGTCACAGGAAAACAGGAGAGTTACCGTACATACAGAACAGCATAGGGGTAGATGTGCAGCTGTGTGTAAGTCCAATTGTGGAGCATTTCGGGAGCAATCACATCCGACTTGTGTTCAACTCGCATCAGCCACATAATGATTTCTCTGTGGTCTTTGCCATTTTTGGAAGCAGATTAGATCCAGATCCATGGCTGGCCTTGTTACATTGTAACACACGACCCATGGCTAAACCAGAGAACAAACCTACTGATCATATTTGTGTGACCACAATGACACTGAAATAATTTGCTACAAAATTAGACCTTTTATACCAAATTAGTTAATGATACATTCCAAAAAGCTATCAATTCACATTTATGTGCATTTCCACATTTCAGGTCAACCTTTATTTTTACCGTTATATTAATAGATATTTTCCAAAATGCGTGTGTATTAGATATCCATTTACATTTTTATGTATTTCAACATTTCAGGTCTACCATTATGTTAACAGACACAATCCAAAATACATGGGGATTTGCTGTCCATTTACATTTCTGTGCATTTCTACATTTCAGGTCTACCTATATTATTACTATTATATTAATAGATACATTCCCAAATGTGTAGGTATTAGATATCCATTTACATTTCTACTGTATGAATTTCAACATATCAGGTCTACCTTTATTATTACTGTTATATTAAGCGATACATTCCAAAATGCATGGGATTTTACTATTCGTTTACATTTCTGTGCATTTCCACATTTCAGGTCTACCTTTATATTAACAGATACTGTACATTCCAAAATTAGTGGGGATAGCTATCCATTTACATTTATATGCATTTTTACGTTTCAGATCTACCTTTATTACTTTTGTTATTCAGCTTTTATTAATTTATTTTTGCTTCTCGTTCATTTTATTTATCTATATCTAGCTTATTCTTTTTACTTTCTGGTTAGTTTTTTTTCTTTTTTTACATATATAATGCACTTTTCATGTCTTTCCTAAGAAATGCCCTTTGTTAGCTGTAAATAATTGTACACATTGAGCCTTTTGTCAGGACACATCACTGTGGACCTCATTCAGAGTCGGTCGTTGCGGCCGCACGGTCGTACGCCACCGATGTTCGCTAAACTGCGCATGCGTAAAATTCGCAATGCGCGTGCACAAACTAGCTATTACGATCAGAAATTGCTCTCTCCTTCAACTTTGGCCACATCGTTAGTTTGAGTGACAGGATGAGGCATTTGTGGGTGGTAACAGGGGAAGGTCCTTGTGAACGGGGGAGTGGAGATCCGAACGCAGGCGTGCCTGACTATGCAAACGGCGTTTTATGGGAGTGCATAATTAACTAAATACTGTCATGGCACATGTGACATGGGAGGTTTTTACACTGACTTGATCATAGTGCTTAAGAGAGGGTATGGTCAACCTTAAGGTCTACGACCAGCTCCGATGGTTCCCGATGGTCTCGATTAATCCTTATATGCCCAGAGATGACGTGTAATGGGAACGAGAAGGGAGCGTTTTTTTAGGCTTATGGCCGCATCCTCCCCTCGCTCGTCCAGCTAACGATCCCATCTTAACGACGCAACTTGTGAGCGCTTCATTTGCATATCCGGCCCCTTTTACCTTACGACTGTGCAGCCGCAACGACCGACTCTGAATGAGGTCCTGTGTCCTTACACAGGGGTTTGCAATCATGTGCCTTTAGGTTTAAAATGAGGGTATGGCTATTCTGCTATGTTTTACTAGTGTCCTCCATGCTCCTATAACTTCACAACGAAGGATTTTGCATCCCAAGAAAGACTCATTTTCTGACAGTCACAACTGTTGTTTTACTGTTCATTTATTGCAGGTGTCCCCAGCATTTGCACGGCTCTGGCTTATTAAAACATTATAGCAGCACAGATTACATAGAGTGATGTAGAAAACAATATTTATTTTTGGCAGCAGGCTCAGATGGTGCATTTTCAAAACAGCATGTAGGAGAACTGGGCACAAACACAAATCCTGTTTCCGTTAACAGAACAGAGTGTGTGCATACATTTCATGTGCATCTTGGAATTGTTTGTGCTCCATTTTATAGTGCACACGTGTATAGAACAGTCTCATGCTTGCTTCTGTGCCACTTTGTGTGGCTGCGTTCATTTGCACCACAAAGGTATGCAAATCCTAATCCTCCATGTTCCATCCATTGAAACTGTGGGGTCTATTTACTAAGCAGTGTTAGGAGACAGAGTGAAAAGTGAAAAAAAAGTGATAAGGTGCCAGCCAATCAGCTCCCAACTGTCATCTCACAGGCTGTGTTTGAAAAATTACAGTTGGGAGCTGATTGGCTGGCACCTTATCACTTTCTTATCACTTTTCACTCTGTCTCCTAACACTACTTAGTAAATAGACCCCTACGACTGAAATCCTACGTAAATAGGTTCTACACAGATTAAAGGTGAAACTTTTGGGAGTTGGGGGTGTACATATTGAAATGTTTGGCTAGCCCAGGAAACAAGTGAGTGAAATGTCCTGTTGTCATAGAAGACAAAATTGCTCAACAGTGAAATGCGCAAATCATGATAAATATTTTCCTTTGTACTAATAACCACAGTGTTGAAATATGCAGGCAGTTTAGTTTAGGTGCATTTGAATTAAATCAGAGTATTGTAATTGTTCTTCATAACTGGTTGCACAAAAACATGTAGGAGATGAAATGGGCAAAATCCATAACCATGTTAGCAGCACAGAGCATTTAAGGCCATTCACCTCAAGTAACCATCTGCGGAGACATTTGTAGTGGGAGGAGCTAGGCCACTATGTAACCAATGTAAATATTGGAAAACTGAGTACAGCAGACTAGTCAGAAGACAGTGGTAGCTAATGTACTTCTATATTATACAAAGTTTGTACTGTACATGATTACACTCATGGAATATCCAGGAGTCTTATAAATATACTGTAATTGCCTCCCAGATCCTGGAGGCAATTACAGTAGTCACACTTGAGGAGTGAAATTATAATCCTGGACATTCACCAGAGGCTTTTAATTAGAAATTTTACAAAATTGGACTATAAAGTTTTGAGGGTCATGTGTTTTATATACAGTATACATATAATGTTATTTAATATTTATTTATTACTAGTTATTTCTATAGCGCACACATGTTCCGCAGCACTTTACGGAGGATATTTGGCCATTCACATCTGTCCCTGCCCCAGTGGAGTTTACAATGTAAACTCCACTAGGGATAATTTTTGTTGGGAGCCAGTTAACACACCAGTATATTTTTGGAGTGTGGGAGAAAACTCGGCGTACCCAGAGGAAACCCACACAAGAAGAGGGAGAATATACAAACTCCGCACAGGGCCATAGTGGGAATCAAACCCACGACCTCTGTGCTGTGAGGCTAACCATTACACCGTTTGTGCAGCCCCAATGTTGAGATAGTACTTGTTGTATAATAAATATTATCAATATGCTTGGTGTAGTAATATTATTTGTTATCCTTTTTTTCTACAGTTGTGCAACAGACAAACCTGAAACTCTCCTATTAATGATGGATGAAGGCATTGACGTCACAACTGAAGGAAACTCTCTTATTAAAGCAGTGTACCAGAGCAGGCTACGTCTCACGCGACTTCTTTTGGAAGGAGGAGCATATATTAATGAGAGCAATGATCGTGGAGAAACCCCACTTATGATTGCATGTAAAACTAAGCACGTAGACCACCAAAGTGTAAGCAAAGTCAAAATGATAAAATATCTTCTGGAAAACAATGCAGATCCAAATATTCAAGACAAATTTGGAAAAACTGCTTTAATGCATGCATGCAAGGAGAGGGCAGGGGCTGAAGTGGTCTCCATGCTTCTTGAGAGTGGAGCTGACCCCAGTTTACAGGATCACACAGGATTCTCGGCCCTGGTATATGCAGTTAACACAGAAGACAAAGAGACTCTACGGATTCTACTTAATGCTTGCAAGGCAAAGGGTAAAGAAGTTATCATCATTACAACTGATAAGTCTCCATCAGGAAGACAGACTACAAGGCAGTACTTAAATGTCCCACCATCTCCAGGGATTGATGCTCACAATTCTCCTAGTCCCTGTACGTCACCTTCTGAAATTGAGCTTCAAACATCTCCAACACCCATATCAAATGCATTTGAAGCAGAGCAAAAATTGTTTAACTTTAAGGAGGCTGATACCTCAATTCAATTCAAAGGTTCCTCAGAGCCGGGTTCGCCAATAAAAAAGCCTAATACGATTAATTTTGGAGCAAAGTTACCACTTCTGCAAAGGTTGCACTCTGAGCCCTGGCTCAAGATTCCACCATCTCTGCTTCACCAGCACAGAGTATCTTCTCTGCAAGAGGAGTTACAGGATATCACCCCCGAGGAAGAACTGTCCCTTAAGATGAATGGCTTGGTATATTCCAAGCGTTATCTCACTCGACATCAGAGTATTGATGTGAAAGATGCTACACAACTATTGAAAACATTTGACCCATCTGGCCCCAGGAAGCTGTCCTATGATGAGATACATTCACTATCACTTTACACGGAAGGAACACCAAGTAGGCCAGACATTCCAGTAGACCAAGACCCTGATTCAATGCACGCAATATCTGTTTCAAGCTTAAGGAGCATTGTTCAACGGAGGAATTTAGGTGCAAATCATTACAGCTCTGACTCGCAGCTTACTAGGAAGCACGGTCCGGCTGTGGCAGAGGACAGCAAATCTCTTTTGGAAAAAAAGAAAATGTTTTCTCCTCCATCCCTGTTATCGGGCTCCAGAGAGTCTCTTGAAAGCGTGTCTGTCACACCTTTAAGTAGGAGGAATCATGCCATTCTAGAGAGGCGTGGTTCTGGGGCCTTGCTGCTAGATCACATTAGTCAAACTAGGCCAGGCTTCCTTCCACCATTGAATGTTAATCCCCATCCTCCAATACCAGACATAAGTGGCCACAGCAAAATATCCAATGTCCTTTATTCAGGCACAAAGCCACTTGTCCCATCCGCGCCTCTCTTTCCGAAAGAGTCGAAGTGCAAGAAGATGCTGCTCCGGAGGCATTCTATGCACACAGAACAGATTAAACAACTTGTTAACTTTGAAGAGATTCTTGGCTAAGGCAAGCTTTCATAACACACGTCTTGAAAGTGTCTTACAAGCGCTCTCTCCAGATAGTACCTGCTACACAAAATGCTTCAGACCTTTTCTGCAAAGAAAACCCATCGTTCAGCTTATGCTGGATAAATTATTCAAGCGGTACAATGCTTGCTAGTTAGCAGTAATCACAGTTTTCTCTACGCTATAAATGAAAAGCTGTCCTACATTTGCAGTTTATTTCAGTACAGCAGGGCAAAAGGAACGCCAGTGGCGTACGGAGTCACTAGTGACTCGGGTTCAAGGGAGTGAGATATAATGAATTAGAGGATGGAGCTACAGAAACAGATTTGGACTGAACCATCCTATCACCTGGACCTCTGTCGTTCAGAGATACTTTTCAGGTGATGATTACACCCTGTTCATTATTCGCTGCAGCGTGCAGTTTCTGCTTTTTAATCCTATTCTGCCTTCATTGAGTGCACTGCTTGTGCTTTATACAAGAATGTGATATTTGATCAGGAAATACCCTGAATATTTATAGTGGACTTTTACTACCTCTAGAGTAACGACACCTGAGTTTTTTGACATTAGAAAAATATATTTATTCTATGAAAGCCTACTACTTACTGAACTCAAGCAATTTAAAACCTGACTTGACATGACGTCTTGTATTCATGAATAAACACTTGGTTATTAGGAAGTATAAAGGTGGTTGGTGACCACTTAAGCAGAACAATGACTATTGCTGACCCAAGCTGGAGCATGCACGGACGAGGCATATTTTAATGGTTAAGTATAATGCATTACTTGGTATTACTGTATATTATATGATGTATGACTTTTTGCAACTTTCTTTAACCTAATGTGAGATTGGGACCAGTTGAACTGGAACAGTACTGATGGGGAAATTGTTCTATTGTGTTTTGAAATGGATACAGAGTATTTGACGAAGCAAAACGTTATGTTGTGCCTTGATTTTAGTATCCAGAGTTTCTGGAGAAAATACTGCTTATGCTCTAGAAAGGAAGAAACTCAATATTTATTTATGGTGAAAATGTATACGGTGTTAGGAAAAATGCCCTCTAGTGGAAATGTAAGGGTTATTTTATGGTGCAGAAGCCTAATCAAGGTAATCAATGCATCATGCTGTATATTTACATTTGTGTCATTAATTTGTAACGGTACAATCAACAGCGCTGTGAACATACAAATAAGCCAGTCTTAACAAGCTGCAAGTACAATTAACACTGCGGTGTGGTACACTATTACATGTGCAGTGAAGGGTTTTAAGCCAAAGAACGTTTGAATGGGCTAAAAAAATGAAATGGATACATAATACCAAATATATAATGATTATATTAGTACCAGTCGGTGAAAAGGTGACATGATGTATAGTGGAGAGCTCAGTTTAGCTTCATAGTGGAGGGCGTGGAAAAGAAACTGGGGTTTGTAGAAAATGTTAATCTTTTAAAGTAAGTATTTTGCGGATCATAAATGTTATTATTTGTTCATTTGTCTTTAATGGCAAATTAAGCATTAATGTGCAACAGTGTTTGTAACTTATTATTGAAGTTTATAGTGACAAATGCACCTTTTGATGCTGACAATTTGTATTTTCCACAAAATCTGGGCCTGTTTTTATCAGCCTTTGTCTTCATATATTATAGATCTATATATATACAGTATATATATTTATTATTTAATTTATTGACCTACCATGATACATATTGCCTGTAGTTTATTAGTTAGGCCTTTAAATTGTAAATAGATCCATAAAATAGCACTGTGCAATTAGGGTAAAAATGTTACGACTCAGAGCTGATTGTAGGATCTTTGTTTGCATTTGCTGAAAGTTATTTCTAATATTAGGAAAGTATTACAAAATGGGCCTTATTTACCAACGAGTTTTATCACTCAAAACGAGTGATAAAACTCGCTGTGTATGATAAATGATGCTACAGCCAATCAGCTCCCAACTGTCATTTTTCAAACAGATGGCTGTTGGGAGCTGATTGGCTGGAGCACCATTATCACGCACAGCAAGTTTTATCACTCGTTTTGAGGGATAAAACTCGTTGATAAATAAGGCCCTAAGGGGTAATGTTATAATGGGGTATAATGAGCGCCATAAAGTGGTGTTTTTGTATATATAATATAAAAAACATATATATTTAAGTAGATTATTTATATATATGTGGTATTTAGCACATGTGCATTATTTAATATTCTATTTCTATGTAAAATGTTATTTATTGATGAATGAGTCTTACAGTATTTGTAGAACCATTGAGAATCTGTATAACACAGATCTGAGCTATTAATATTAACTTCATTGAAATTAAAACTGGTCATTAGTCTTAGAACTTTATAAGAGCTTAGCCATGCACAGTTAATGTATAATACTCTATGTAGAGCATATAAGTGCTTAGTTCAACTTCTTAGCTGTGTAGGCTTTAGGGAGTATGTGTTTTATAGCACAATTAATTACGAATTAAAACTGCTGCTGTTTAGGAGTATTGTAAGTGTAAAGCACCTGTCCTGCTTGATCACCTGAAATCTGTACATATGTCTGAACTAAACTGGGCACTTACTGCTGTACTCTCATTATTAACATTTATTTATATATAGTCAGTGCCAGCATGGTCTGTAGCACTCTACAGCTGGTTATATGACCTCATTCTGTTACTATGGGCCTGATTCAGAAGTGTGCGCAAATCCCCTCATGACTGCGATTCCGTATATGCTAATGATTTACCTGGTGTCTTGTGCAGAGAGACGCCCACTTTCGGCGTCTCACATCCGTGGCTTGCGTACAAAAGACAAGACATCTGGAACATCGGTCGCACATCGAACATCTGCGCAACCCTATGCTGTCTCAGATTGTTTTTTCTCGCCTGAGACGCCGCCGGGACCTCTGCAGTTGTGTACGAATTTGCGGAGGCTCAGAAAACAGTCCACACATGCCCGGACTCTTGTAGCCACCCCTGTTACCTCCCCCAAAAAGCTGATCACCTGTCACTTACTGTACTTTGTGGAAAAAAAAAATTCTTGGTGCGACTGCCGTCTCAAACCAAACGTTGGCAGTAGCCAAAAATCTATCCACTACATGCACCTCAGAAACAGCCCTAGGTGTCCCACAGTGGATACAATCTATTCTGGACTTGTTTTTAATGGACCAAACAGCACATATTCCAAAGTGATATTTGATTTGATCTGTAAATGGTTATTATCCATCAGATTTACATTACAGTATTTCATAGTTGCCTTGATTTTTTTTATAGATTTTTAATTAAGTTCCAACTTAATCTGGTGTATTTACATTATAATTAATTTTAATGTAATTAAACACACCAAATCCAGGATTTGTCTAAGTGTTCAGTCAAGTCTTAAAGGTATTAGCAACATTTGAATTCAGTCAGAGGTTTAGCTGCCAGCCATGGGCGTAACTACCATAGGTACAAGGGGTGCAGCTATTATGGGGCCCAGAGCTGAGGGGGACCCAACTTCCTTGTCAAAGTTACATGTGTTATATACATTTTTCACCTTTGGTGTGGTACATAGAGGCCCATACAAACTTTTGCTATGGGGCCTTCAAATACCTAGTTACGCCCCTGCGTACCAGCCCTAAGTCTTTGGGGGCCTAGACTGCCGCAAGGACGCATGGCTCCATATTTTTCTCTTGTATTTGTGACAGTCGACGCACTGGGATATGTTTAGCACATATAAGAGACTTTCTAGTTTAGGAGTCCCCAGAGATGGTAAAACGTTTATTTGGTGGCTGTTACTAAGGATACAATGGGGTAGATGTACTAAAGCTTCTAAAAATGAGAAGTGGTGGTATTGTCCATAGTAACCAATCAGATTATGCATACTTGCCGACAATCAGCTCCCTCCTTCCGGGAGGGAGCTGATTGTCGGCTAACAGCGGGGGGCGTGGCCGGTCACTGACATCACATTAGGGGTGGAGCCACTTGATTTTGTGTGACCGTGGCCCCGCCCCCTCTTCACAATGCCGTTATTATCGGCATTGTGAAGCAGGGGGCGGGGCCACGATGACACGATTCAGCGCAAATCGCGTCACCGGCCCCCCTGCTGCGGGGGTTTCAAGTTTATTCTTGGGGGAGGTCGGGAGGGCTGGGGGATTCCGGGAGGCTTGCCTGCCTTTCCGGGGGGCCGGGAGCGGCACCCAAAAATCAGGAGGCTCCCGGCCAAATCGGGAGGGTAGGCAAGCCTGGATTATGTCTATAATTTTCTAGGATGCAATAGAGCAATGCTAGCTAGAATCTGGTTGCTATGGGCAACACCACCACTTTTCATTTTTAGAAGCTTTAGTAAATCTACCCCAATGTGAGGAGGGCGGGTTGTGATTTTTCACCGGTGCCCAAAAGCTCTTCCTATGCCTTTAGGTTCAGCCAATTCATTAGGACAAAGGCACTCACTTGCTGATTTAACACAGATTTTAGTACCCAGGACACCGAATGTTTAAGTATAAGTTTATAATTTTTAGTTTATTATTCAAATTAGCTATGGATTTGGTTGAGATTTCCTTGTAACTTGTTTATTTATTTTTTAAATATGGAGCTCTCATACAAGGAATACAGGGAGCAATTAGGTCTGCAGACCAGAATAAGCATCATACATATACATACGCATGTAATCATGGTTGTTTAATACACAATGCACAAATGTTAGTCCCCCCACCTCCAAAAAAAACAACCCCCTGCCTTAAGTTAAATACTAATATCAAAAACATTGCATTTACAGTCCAGCTTGATGAGTAGAACAAATTGTGAATGTATCAGTTAGGAAAAGGAGGATTTTAAAGGGACTGTATATACAGTATATTTATTTTTCATCCTTTAAACCCCAGAACTTTCAATCTTTTCCTTACCTAACCAGCCTAAATACAATAGCCAAATGGTTAATATAGTACATATCAAGTAACCTATTCAGTTATTTTCCTTCAAATTAGCAGTGACTTTACTAGTAATGTTACATATAACGTGTCATTCTCACCTGTAAATGAATGTACTGTACATCCATCTGCCAGTCAATTGTAGAAGGCTGATCTACAGATTTGATGAAAACAGTACCTGAGTAGTAGGGGGGAAACTACACGTAATCACCAGCTGGTCTACTATTTTTTTACTTTAACTCTATGGACACTACCCCATGATTACCTAGCACAATTAATATATATAATAATGGTATCCATTATATAATTGGTTAGATCGGGTTTATTCTCCTTCACTGCTTGTTGATCTTATTTTGTACATAGGTTGTGTTATGTGAGAAGTGTAGCTTATTAGTGTATTTACTATGCCTGTATAGAGCACACTGAAAACTGATGTACGCAATACTGTCAATTTATACTTTACGTTTATTTTGACAGTACAAATCCTTTATGTGTAAATAATAGTTTTCAATGCAATTGTATTTATTTTATTGCCTCTAGTAAACCAGTATTACATAGAAGCAGATACCTGCCTTAAGCACTCACTGTGTGAGTGATTGACTCAAGGTGACCAATGACATCTCTTAAGAGAACCTGTGATGAAAATTTTGTTTTTATATCATATAGCCTTGAAAAGTGTGGTTGTGTTGTTGGATAGTATTATATGCTACAGTACATATGTTGTTTTTTTTTATTAATATGTGAATCTTTTTCTATGGATAGATTTTTCCTTTATCAGTGAAAAGCGTGCGCCTCTATTTTATTAAAGTACCACTGTTAAATTGTACCTATCAGCTACACACAACTGGGGAAGCCATATGGCGGGCATAACCAATAATCAAGAGAATGATCACTGTTTATTTGTAAAGCACCACAAAACTCTGCAGTACCCAATGGTCAGTGTAACAAAACATACAATAATAGTGTATCTAGGGGTCCAGATACCCCTTGGCAAAGTGAAGGACTTGCTCAGTCACATCGCAATGTCATGACATCAAGCATGCTTACCTTCAGGGCCACGGCATCATGTAGGCTCTGTGACGGAGTCCAGCACCAGAAGCTTGGACTAAAAGATAAGGCAGGTGTATTTTGCGGAGAGCCTTCCCCAGCTTCAGGTAGTAGCAGGCCCCAGGAGGTTTATGGGTGACTGAGCGGGGTGTCGCTCACACCTTGACCAATGCCCCTAGCAAGTGCCATCCTGATCAAAGTGGAGGACTTGCTCAGGTACATCGCAATGTCATGACATTGTGTGTGCATCTGGGCCACTACATCATGTAGGCTCTGTGACAGTGTCCAGGACCAGAAGCTTGAACTAAATGATAACATAGAGGTAAAATGCAGAGAACTTTCACTGGTAGATGGCAACCTGCCCCCAATGGTTAAACTTTGTGTTGACTGAATTAGGTATCGCTTCTACCTGGGCTCCGATACTATTGGTCAGGGCCAAGCACGTAGTGAATACCAGTGCTCTTTGAAGAAGCTTTAGAAGGGAGAAGTGTCCACACAATCTTGGAGATGTGGTTATGCCTCCTTGGCAGGACAAGGCCCACACCACCCTGTGGTGGTACCTCTGCATACGAGGTTGGCAAAGGAGATTCCCCACTCGGTAGAGCTTACAGTCTAGAGCAGGTGTAGGTAACTGTTGGTACTAGATATTTTGAGTTGATACCTGTGGGTTCCTTCACACTCCTACTAAACACCCTTTGCTGCTGCTCCCTTCTGCTCCACCTCTTTCTTTTATAGATTAGACCTATTTGGTGTGCTAGCACCTCCTTACCAAACTGGAGGACTCAAGTGCAGACTTCAAAAGCAATGGAGCATGGGCCTCTGGGGAGGATATTTGCCAATAATTGGCCTGTCATCTTGGCCCCCTCTGCAATTTCCACACTTATAGACCAGGGAAACAGGTCCATTATGACGCTATTCAGTGCAAATTGCAGCATCAAGCCCCTGAATCACCCAAATAATTTAGGAAGTGGCAGCAGCAGATGGCAAGGAGCTGTTTCCAGTAGACATGCCCAGGGTACAGGAGACCCATTTGTGAGTCTCCCGTATATTTTGGGAGAGTAGGCAAGTATGCTGGGGTGTGAATCCTGACAGTTTGTCTTGCTCACAGTTGATAAATAGTACAACATTTTGATGAAGACTGCAAATTATAAACCTAACCTAATCAAATTAGCTTCAAAAAGCAAAGACAGGAAAGCCAATAACATGAGTGTGCATGTAGTGCCGATGGCACTCCAGAAAATGTTTTTACTTGTAATGTTGAATGACTGGCACCCAAAGAAAAAACATTGCATGACCCCAGTCTGAAGGATCATAGGATGTAGTTCACTAGAGACCTCATTACTAGAGACATTATCAAAAATAACACATGCGAGTCAAATTACAGGTTTATATAGAATTATATGTAAATTATAAAGGAAACTATATTTTTAAATGTAAATATTAAATTATTATTTCAGGTTTCACTGAGATTTATACAACTGTGAGGCTATAATATGCTATTCTGGACTGACAACCACTGTGTACAAACAGAAAATGACCCTGATACCACTAATTAATATTACCTAACTTAGAGGTAGCAAACTACTTGCTCTCCAGCTGTCATGGAACCACAAGTCCCAGCATATTCTTTCAGTCTTAGAATGAAAGGGAATTGTGTACAGCTGGTTGTTTACATCTGGTCTGAGGCTGTGATTCAGCTCACTACGGAATTGTAAAACTGTACGCAAGCAGCTTTGCAATTCCGTCTAATATGCAAATGCAGCAGGAGGTGTGTGACAGGCCCCCGTTTCCGGGAACACCGGCCGTCCCCGCCCCTTAAAGGTCTCTGCTAGTTAATCAGGCAGGTGCTGTATACGATCACGCAGGACCTGTGCTGCATATTCACAGAACGGATCCAGCGCACGCGCAGATTCTTGATCATTGGAAATCTGCGTTCAGCATTGCACTTAGTGTACGTGGAATAATTAATTAGCCCCTAAGCTAATAGCGCATTAAAAACATTCACAGACTGTTTTTTTTTTTACAAAATATGCCCAGTTTCGTTGAAGACATTTGCGCTTGGAACATACTGTACATATGGAAAGTATAGAGATGTCACTTGACAGTGTTATTAGTAAATGTTAAAGTTAAATTACCTTATTTGTACACAATATAATAAAGTAACGAAAATGATGAAGCTCAGCTCCCCAGCGATACTGTCTGGCAGCTCAGTAAGAAGGGACTTAGCAGTTTGCAGGCCAGTCCCGATCCCCTTTGTGCAAGCGTGACCTGGGATTGCCAGATCACACATGCATACTGCACTGGAAGTCTAAGTCTGGGCTAGCAAGTTCTATTTAAAAAAAAACATAGCTAAATAATAAACTGCTAAAAATGACGAAAAAAATACAAATTTATTGAACATTATTTCCATTACCGCCCCTCACTGAGATGACGATAGTAATGGAGGACAGTGGCAGTACTTTTACCTCCTCTGTTCTACCTCTAGCTATATTCTGTGACAGTTGCTGCCAGTGGTAGCCTTTGATAAATAGACAAAACTCTAACTTCTTAGTAAATAGACCACTAAATGAGGTCTTTACTGTTAATATGCCTTTTATTAATTTCATCCCTTTTACCACTGGCTGTTGTGGTGTTTTGGGGCAAATTTTGCACCACAATATAATGAAAATTAACCTTTCGGACTGTACTTTTATCTGTGATTTACAAAATACAAATATGGATTTATTTGGCAGTGTAAGGTCCACTTTAAGACCAGTGTATATAATATTGTACTTGAAATATATATTTTTAACATTAAAAGTTCACAATATTTATTTGCTTTGGTGATTTGTGTTGCATATTTTGTTGCACGCATTGTATATGTTTAGGCAAATATATGTTGACCGTGAACAACTTTTGAAAGTATTTAAAAATTTTGTTGAGGGGGCAGATATTGTAAGTGATCTGCTATTGTCCCTTGAATGTCAGTATATAGCAAAACCGGTGGCTGTGAAATGCAGCTTTCATTGAAACCCAAATGTTTTTGCTTGGTTAGACAGGCAGAGAAGCCACATAGGCTGGGCACAAGGAATTAGGATTGCAAAAGAGGTAATATGCCCACTTTGCATCTCATTGTTTACTTCGTACATTAATAATTTCCTGTTTCAATAATTAAGACTTGATTTAATCTGAATTACTATTTTTTATAAAATGATATCTATTGACCTTATTTTGAAACATGAGATGCTATACAGGTTAGGGCTATGCAAAGCTATGGTGACGGAGGGTTGGGAGTTTGGGGAGGCTCAGGAACAGTGGCCTGAAGCTTCATAAAATGTAAATGCTGATCTAGATTTGTGTTTGCGATATTAATAATTAATCTTTAGAACATTTAGATTGTACCCTTTAAATAAGTAAACAGCATCCCGTGTTCTCTTCTAAATTGAACTAAGGGTTATATAGCACTTAGGGTGACAACTGATATAGATCCTCAGCTATTAGTGTCTTTAGGATCTTATGCTGTTTGCAGTTGTGGATAACTTTCATTAAGTTAATAACTTTTATACAAGCAAATGTGAAAAAAGACCAGAGCGATCCAACTGCCTCGGCTGGAACAAAACCCGTATTTACCATGATTGCTGTTCTCGCCAGACTGGTTGCTAAGTGACCAAAAATAGTTCCTGTACATTACGTTTTGTCTTGTATTCTTTGTTTAGAATTATAATCTCTCAAAGTAATAAAAATGAGCGGCAGACTGAATTAACTGTTTTGTCTCCAGATGTAAGTATGGTTCTGCTTCCACATGTGTATCACTGAAATCCACTGATGAGGTTTTATAATACTGCGATAAGTGACAGTTACTTATAGTGTCGTCCAACAGAGGCAATTACAAATAGAGACATCCGATATCACATTTACAATATGGCACAAATGACTTAGGCCCTGATTCAGAGACGCTCGTAAGCGGCCGCTCGTTCGTTCTGACCGATGTTCGCACATCTGCGCATGCGTATGGATTTTAATACGCATGCGCGAACCAGTCAGTGCGGCCGAAAATCGTTTGTTCGCTATATAGCGAATGCCTGCTATTTTGAGTGACAGAAGGAGGCGTATGTGGGTGGTAACAGGGGAAGGTGCTTGAAAACGGGGGTGTGGAATTCGAACGCAGGCGTGCTTAAAGGTCAAAACGGGCGTTTTAAGGGAGTGCATAATTAATACAGCAGCGTCATTGACCACGTCACTTGGTTTTTTTTTACTCAGAACTGCTCGCAAAATAGCGGTTGAAAAAACCAGCCACAAGAATAGCTAGCAGTTCATACGCTGTTCGATGTACTCGATTAATCTAATAAATAGCGGACATGACGTATGGTGCAAGCGGCAAGGGGGCGTATTTTTCAAAATTACAACCGCAAGTTTTGCTCGCTCGTTCAGACTTAGAGGCGTGAACAGACCGCAATTAGCGAACGGTTCATTTGAATAACCACCCCTTGTTTTAGAACGAACGACCGCAAATAGCGAGCGGCTCTGAATGAAAGCCTTAGAGAATAAGTATATTTGAAGAGACAAACATAATACGCATATTATACATTATAGTGGCCTCCCCTTTTTCGAATTGTTTGGTCTTGTAGCTAGTGATGAAGTTACCATTCTGTAGGGAATACAGCAGAACTTCGCCATGTTCACTGACCTCATCACTTGTCTGAGCAGCATGCAAGCATGTCTACTATGCAGAGCATTCCATTACATGGTCGGTAGCTACGGATACTTGTTACTGAGGGTGACAGGAGGAATAGGAATGATTTCTGCAGTGTGGAGAAGTGGATGTTGGTGGTGGTTGTGGGGGATGTTAATGTTATTGTTAAAATATTAAATCCAGAAATATTAATAAATATCTGTGTATTCTTCTAATAATGTGTGTCTGCGAGTTCCATATTCCGCATAGGAGGATATAGTGGTAGATGTACTAAGCCTTGGAGAGAGGTAAAGTACCGATCAAACAGCTCCTAACTGCCATGTTACAGGCTGTGTTTGAAAAATGACAGGAGCTGATTGGTTGGTACTTTATCTTTCTCCACGGCTTAGTACATCTACCCCATAGCTTTGGAATTCCTCAACTACAACAAACAATAAGATAAAACTGAAGGGTTCATGTGCAGATGTTTGGGTACCCCCTCGGTCAGAACTTAGTGACATCAAAGCTTCCAATCGTTTCTTGTAGCCTGTTAACAGTTGTCTTATTGCTCTAGGGGTTTTCCCTCTCAGACTTCTTCTCGAACATCTACTTCATGTTTGACATCTCCCTTTCAGAGTTTCTTTTTGCTCCTCTAAGCACTTTGTGTCCAATTCATTAAGGTGAACGGTCCAGTTATACAAGAGGAACACTTGACACATGTTTCATTTACAGGACCAGTCACGATTAGTGCCTGGATGTAGGCACTGTCCATTCAACAAGTTCCGCAAACTGAAAGTTTATGGTGTGTAACCTAACAACATATTCAGATGGAGTTAACCATCTGAGCCCCCCATCTTCCTATTGGAAGGAGTTCTTGAGTGCAAAAGAGGGATCCATTCAGATCCCGCAGCTTCCTCATTTCAGGCAAGAGCAGTTACCACTGGCCAGCAGTGTAAACTTTTGCTGTGACTAGTTAGCGGTGAGAGTAGTAGTGATCGGGCTCGTGGCACAGCTGTTTTTCAGTCTCAAAAAAGCTTTGAGTTTACTTTCACTAGCACACGGCACTTTCTTCCAAAATGTTTCTAGTTTATGTCATTATTATTTTGCATGTACTTCAGGATTTGACTTCTTGTGATCCGGTGGAAGGGAAGGTTTCCCTCTGACAACTCTTCCAAGCAGATAATTTTAGTATAACAACGTTGGCCAGTGAACCTGTGTATCATTACTCCGCTAAACCTTCCAGCAGGCACTTTGTAGTGACATGTGGGTTCTGCTCTGCAAATCTAACTAGTTCTATCTCTTATTTGTCTTGGTCTTCCAGATCTCGCATTAACAGTTCCTCCATTACCTTCTATTTTTTAATTATGAACCCAACAGTATAAATTCTAACATTGAAGCACTAAGATATATATATTTTGTTGGTTCCTCTATTATTGCCCCTCCCCACACCAAGCTTACAAATTTGGGTGAGCAAACAGATGCGTGTGCATATGTGTAATGGCTTCTTTATATAAAGAATTCAGGGACCCGTTTACTAATTATCGGGGTTTTGACCCAATAATTATAATTTCTTATCACCGCTATTCGAAGAAATAAGAAATTATCTACCGCCAGGATGTACTATAGTTCACATGCAAGGACAGGGACTCCGATAGGTATTGTGTAAAAGTAAAGTGATCGCATTTACTTTCAATTGGTGGTGTACATGTGCAGTCTGCTGACCACGTGTATTTGAGTGGTGAGTGCTGGGATCCTATGGATCCCTCTTCCGGTGCTGTTTGCGATCTGTAGCCTATAGCCTACAATGGATAACGGCATCTTCATCCTATTCCGGAGCTTGGCAAATTCGGCAACAAAGCAGCCCCTATAGATTTCTACGGGGGCTTCTTTTGCAGTCAAACACAGGACTGCAGTCCCTTGTAGACACACTCAGGGGAAACTTAAAATTTGCGAGTACCCCTCGAAAACACCCGTAGTTGATATTCCGCAAATAATAATTTATAAATAGGCCCTAACAAGACTTTAGCTAAGCTTACACAACTAAGTACAAGATAAACTACAAACGGGCAAAGACGAACTACTAACAATGAACTAATAAACTAACACAAAAGGTATAACAACTGTGCTATGTGGGATGTGTGTTGGTGGGGGGCAGTGTTCTAAACTACAAACATACAAACAACAATCAAACTACTAACAACCATAAAAAAATATATAACAAATGTGCTGCATGAGGTGTATGTGTGCGGTGGTAGGGATGGGTGTTTTGTGTGAATGTTTGCTTTAGATCACCAATCCAGATCAGCTAAGGTTTTCCTTCTCTGTTAGCAGCCAAAATGGCAGCTCTGAGCATGCGGGAGAGGCTTATATATCTATGACGACAGTTACAGCCCATCTCTCGCATCTGTATGCAAATTACGCTGGAAACTTGACTTCAATTGGATTGCCCTCAATGTGCAAAGCGCATGTTTAAAATCAGTCGAGATGTCTGCGTTAACATTATCCACGGTACCAAAAGGAAAACTTTGAGGACAATTGGATATGCCCCTATGTGTTATCGGTTTAGTGACCCTTTTAAGTATTCAATAATCAGAACACTGTTAAAACTTTGCTAAACTATTAAATAATATTTACACCCTAACCTATATAGAGCTATTGTCCTATTCCCTTATAAGCTGCATGGAGCACCCAGGTGACTTATAACATGGTTGGGTAACAGACAGACTGGCAAGCTTCCATTGGCAGCCTGTAGCCATGCTGTGCCTGCTATTGAATAAGTCACATGTGGGGCCCATGTGTGAAGCACAAATTCATATGGCCACAGTAAGCAGGAGGAGGAAGAGGGAGTGCATATCAGAGGAGCAGTAGGGAGTATAGGGCATACTTACCAATGCTCCCTGATTGTCATGGAGACTCCCTGAAATAGAAGCAATCTCCCTGACTCCCTGAAGAGTCTAGCAATCTCCCTGATTGCACCTTACCCCCATTATGAAGCTGCTACTGTGTATATATACAAAAACTCAGAGATATATACATTGAAATAGAATCATTAGTATAGTTTCCCTGCATTGGTTATAAGGCACAATGATCCCTATGGCTACATGCATTTTCTGAGAAGTATCAGTGTGTTTTTATTACCAAGTAGATCTTACTAACTGCTTTGGGGCTCATTTACATTTACACGTCCACTTTACCCCCGAGCACATAGGTGTTGCTTTCACAGGGCCTGATTCTGCAAGGAACGCACAGGAGAGAATGCATGCACTTGGCCGATGTTTTTGCACATGCGTATGCATAGCACTGCGCGTGCACGAACTATCCAGTGCGATCAGATTATGGCACGCAGACTACACACAGTGTGTATGTAGACCCTTCCGAAATTGATTGACAGGAAGTGCGATTTGTGGGTGGTGACAGGGGGTGGTCAGGTCGAACGCCAACGTTATAACGCCGTTATAGGGGCGTACATAATTAAGGCATTGCGGCGGCATACGCAGCCATACCAAGCTGTACTCAGGAAGCGCCCAAATTCCTGCGGCAGGTCAGGTCAACCACTATTATGCTAATGGATCCAATGTTTCCCGATGTTACCGATGTTTACGCTATCTTGCGTGCTGATCAGGCTGTGAGTAAAGGGAGATGTGTGGCTTAATATGTGGCTGGGCATCTGCATCTTGTACTCGCTAGCATATTCCCGCAGCGGACAGGTGCGTGCGTCTGCTGGCGTGCGTTCCTTGCTGAACCAGGCCCACAATCTCCCTGAAATGCTTTTTCAAAAGTAGGCAGTATGGAGTAGGGGTAAGGGGTAAGTATTAATTAGTGGTAATCAAATTTTAATTATGGCCATTAATAGTTATTAGTTAAGTAAGTTGTCATTAGGTAATTAGCAGTGATGGGTGGGTGCATGTGGGAGGGTCTAAATGTCACATGGGGGCTTTGAGTGATGTGTGGAAGACTGAAGGAGGACATTTGGTATCTGAGGGCACATTAGGAATTTAGTGGTAAGTGCCGGTCTAATGGCATGTGGGAGCATGTAAGTCATTTTGAGGGCTTTTTTTACATTTTAGTAAAGAAAGGCATTTTGGGAGCAGTCCATACAAAGTATATTACTGGCAGATTTATTGCGACCCTTTTGAAGGTTTGTGTATCAGATAGGCCATTGCAGACATATTATTATTTTATCTTTAGACAAACTTGCTACAACATCTACTGTGTGTAATTCTTTTACACACATATAGATTAATAAAGATACAGAAACATACATTATATTATGCTACTGTAATCACATGTATAAATGATATACTGTACGTATCACGTCACTTTAATGCCTGCTTCTATATTGCTGTTTAAGAAAATGGCATCCTAAGATTCTGAAACAATAAACTAAGATTTTCTTATTAGAAAATTGTCATGTATGTGAATTGCACTTAAAGTATTACAAATTGTTTGACATTTTAAATGTTGATGTAATCTACTAAATGTACGAATAAATAACATTGCTTACATTTTCTGCTTGTGGAGTTTTTATTGTGTTTTCAAAAGTTCTGTGGGTACAACTCTAATGAGATGTCTGGGCGTCTATAAGAGAAACCTGCCATCATTCATTAACATTTTTCTTTTTCAAAAGAGAATAAAAAATGGTTACATATCATGCCAAACAAATGTTTTTTACTCATATATGTTTGTATACAGTGTTGTATCTATAATGGGTGCAGGGTGCACACGGGCCCCTGAGTCCAGGAGGCCCACACTGCACCCATTTCTTCAATACTCACATCTCCGGAGTCCCGCGTCAGCAGTGGCAGTGCTGCACAAATAACCGGGAAAAAGGTGCGGCAGCCATTTTCCCGGCATTTTGTGCATGTGCAGTAGTGAAAAATGGGCGGGAAAATGACCGCTGTGCTATTTTCATGGAGACCTGCTCATGCAAAGCAGACTCTGGTACAGCAGTAACAGTAGACTGGTTACATGAAAAGAAAAGTTATGTGGGGGCTGAGGGAAAGGGCAGTAGAGGTAGACGGGACTATCTTGAATCATGATGTGCATGGGGTAAAAGCTGCTTTTGACAAAGATGGCAAATGTGGTCCATATATCCTTACAGTATATGAAAGAGAAACTGCCAGAAGGAATTTACTTTATTTGTTCTATTTAGTGCTTCACTACAAGAGTGAGCTTTGCAGTTCCCAAGTGCACGTGTTCCCCATTTGAAGGTGCGTGGGAAGATAAATAGGAGGGTGAGGTGCGGTGTACCTCCTCTTTATCTGAGGTACAAGGCTGTTTTAGCAAAAGGACAATAAAGTCTTCCAGTTTTATAGTCAATTCTCTGCTTAAAAAAACCCAAAAACATCATTAATTTGTGTGTGTGGCACAAATGCCATGTCTGAAGTGCAAAATATTTCCCAGCCACTTATAGACAATGAGTGGCAGCTATAGTAACACTGCCAGAAGCATTAAACACTAATAGGTGAACGTATTTGATAAAAATGTTGCACACAATGTAACCCTCACACTCCCTCAAAGCACAGGCCCAAACCAGGGCTTCCTAATAGGAAACGCCACAATGTAAGTAACTTCGCTACCTGGTTTTAGTGCCTAAAAGGACTGATTCCGAGTCGCACGCAAACATTTTTCAACTGCACATGTGTCTAAGACGCTAAATAGTTACACAGCGTGTGTGACTATCGGTGTGTATGCACAGAGACGCAGTAGTGATTGAGGCGAACGGTCTCAGGAAAGTATTGGAAATGTATTGGGGGATTCTGGGCAGTGACTACTCAAATGCACTGAAGTGTACGTGTTATGGGATTGCCGCGAGCATGTCACAGGACTGCAAACTCAGAAGCATGATCACTTACAAACGCAACTACAGCTAAAGATGATAAAGTGGCAGCAGCAGCCGTGGCACACCACTCAGAACCAAAGTGTGCCCCAGCCTCCTGGTGTGTATGCTCTATTGTCAGGCACAGCAGTGTAGCACCTTTCCATATATCTGATACATTGGTAGTGCAGACCAAATCCCTATTACTGGAAAATACTGTGGAGGTTATTGAGCTGGCATTACACCTATCTGTGTACAGGTGTCTTTAAGTCAAATAAGTTCCTATCATTATTATTTCTAGCATGTAGAAACTAAGGGGTAAATTTACTAAGCTCCATGTTGGTACAAGATTGCAATAATGGGAGTATTTTGCCATATTTACAAACACAGGAATTTACTATGCCAAAAACAGGTGAACAGGGCCAAATCAGAAGTTTAATGCACCCGTAACTACAACAGCATTGGATCAACTGCATGACTATCGGACATCTGGGGAACCCTCAGGTCACTCGGGTGTCTGGTGAAATTACACTGCCAGTGCCAGTGAAGCTGCATCCAAGGATGCAGCCATTGGCTTTAGGCATGCCTAGAAAATGGGGCCGATACCCCCTGTTTTCTGGAGGCTGCTCGGCGCTGCCCCCAAATGCCAACAGCATGTCAATCGTGCTGCAGATTTGGGGCACTGCTAGCAACATCACAGAAACAGATCTGCAAACATCGGAGATCTGAATTAGGCCCAGGCTGCTTACAGTGTGCACCAGCACTTCCTTTTGTTAGCAACTTCTGTTTGAAAAGAGTGGTTTTGGTTTAAATTGAACAATCCAGAGTTGGGAGCAGAATTCTGGAGAACAATCTTCTAAGAAAAGAAATCTGCATGGTAACACTTTTCAAAGCATTAGAAGATCCAGTTCTGAGATAGAATATATACAGACTGCTGCACCCTAGTTATTGCTCATCACCGTGTGACAGTGTATTTGTCATGGTTTTGAAACACATTGGGCCACAGCATTAACTCAAACTTGCTGACAGATTTTCTGTAAGTAGTGTTTTAAAACATTGCAATAGTACTGGGATATGTTACCTAGCTTTGTGAAGGAAAAACTCATGGTGCCAAAGAAGCAAAGTCTATGAAAATGATACAGTAGATGGGTTAGCAGGAAGAGGTATTAGTCCATTAGCAGCATGTTACTGCTGTACGCAATCCACCTGGAGAAGACTTCTAAACTACACAGTCTGGCTTCATTTACTTGCTTGGTGTTGCAGTTGTTGTCTAAAGACTTTTCTTATCAGCACAAGACAAATAATAGCATCTGATTATCTCATAGAGCAGTGGTTCCAAAACTGTGTGCCTAGGCACCCTGGGGTGCCTCGGAACAATTGCAGGGGTGCCTCAGGTTGGTGGTCTAGCACAAAATCTATATTTATGGTCAATGTAATTTAAATATGTGGACAAACAGAAGCGCAAACCTGTCCACCACCACATAACTGAACCTCAAGATGACATGAAAGCACAATTTACAACATTTTTTTTCTGAATTTCTCAATAACAAACATTTGGCTTAGGGGTGCCGTGAAAACAATGCTGATACTGTAGGGCGCAGTGATTCAAAAAAGTTTGGGAACCACTGCCATAGAGGAATTTGCAACTCCCAGGCCTTGCATATAATTCTTTAATACGCCTAAGAGACCCGACAGGCAATAACTAGGTTTATGCCAGGTCTGAACCTTTTGATTAGATGGGTTGAGTACGGCATCCCGACGGTCAGAATGCCAGCAGCGGAATCCTGATGGTGAAAATGCTGGTGATATTTGGTAAGTATTCTAAGGCTAACCTTAACCCTAACTCACCCCTCCCACACCTTATTCCTAACTGTCCCCTCCTGCAGCCTGTCGTTTGAAGTTGTCAGCATTTTGACCCATCAGGATCACACGCCTGGTATAGTGAGCATTAGCATTCTGACTGTCAGGATGCCGACCACATCCCAATCAGATTACAGAAAAATATTCTAATAGTCTGTATTATATGAGTACGCCTTTGTTTGCTTGTGGACTTTGAAAAGCTTCTGAGTAGACACAGAAGAGGGTGGTTTCACCCAAAAGTGGTAGTTTCTGGGCGAAGTTAGGGTCGGATTGGTCCGGGGCTTATGTTGTCCAGTCTCTGCATATGTAAATGTTGGCAAGTATATACAGTTTAACATTATTTATAAATAGTATTCAACTTACTACTACATAATTGTAACCTATATGTATGCAAATACCTGGATAGACCTGCACTGTGGAATACAAATCATTTTCTGCCATCAGAGTCTGTAATAAGTCAGGATCAGACAATGAGGTAAGACACAAAACACAAAGCAGAAAAATTGCCGAGATGACAAAATAGAAGTCAAAATAACATTCCCAGACTGCATCTTTGTTCTGGAGTTGGTGAGGACACTGAATGCAAGAAACTTGGTGGTCTGATGAAGTTCCTACACATGGAGTTAAGCTGGGATCAGGCACCGATAGGTAGGAATGAAGCATAGGACATGGGAGGACAAAGGCAACTGACTAGGAACTGAATAAAGTCTCCAATTCTTGAAGCTGATCACTGGACTAGAGGTAAGTGAAAAATGTACCGGTTAATAAATTATTGGACAACTGGATGGGATAATGAGTTGAGTTGACTGGATAAATCACCAGAGTAAAACTGGTGAGCAGGATTCCGGACTGGGAACGGCTGAAGTAGTTACCGAACTGGGACCGACTGAACAGGATTCTGGATTTGGGCTGCTGGAGTACAGTGGTTACAGGAAGGGGGCCCGGCTGAGCATAATTGCGGTTTGGGACCAGCTAGAGAAGTTACCAGACTGGGTCCGGCTCAGCATGATTCCGGATTGGGACCGGCTGGAGAAGTTACTGGACCAGGACCGGCTGAGCAGAATTTCGAATTGGGACCAGTTGGATAAGTTACTGGATTGTGACCGGCACAGAGAAATTGGATTCAGGCAGCAAAACTGTGGATGCAGAGAGCTGGAACAGATTCTCAGTAGCCAAAGGACGCTGGGTGTCCAAGACATTGTACTGGCAATCAGTCAGTGCACCAGGGAGTCCTTTTATAGGGCTTGGTTTCTCCTGATTGGTGCTTAGAGACTGGTGACCTAAAGCTGGAACACCATTGCTGTGACCAGGAAGAAATTGGCTGTGCCCATGGAACGGAGCCGGCGGAAACCAAGCACGTGGGCATACCGGATTCACCTTTGCTAACTGCAGGAGGAGCAGCAAGAACTAGCAGAAGAGGAAAACTGAGCCAAACATTGGAAAAGAAGAAGAAAGAGACATATGATAAGACACAAATAGATTTTTGCCATTACACACATTATTTTGAAACATCAACTGTAACAGGAGCTTATTATGGAACGGGAGAAGATTTTGTCACTTTCAGTTGGTTTTGCCTTTAAAAAACAGCAACTTCTAGTCTTGCAGTTAAATCGAGAACACCTCAGGAAGCCCCCAGGCTCTTACATTAAGCCTGCTTCAATTTCAACCAGCACATCCACCCATTTACTATTTTATGTATCTATGTTTTTACAGTTATTATCCCTTATACTGTATAACTACTACATACTGAAAAAATTCTGGGACATTTGGCAAGTAGAGCACTGTGAGAGAACAATGCCAACCACTGTGCTACTCAAGGACATGTCCTTTAGTTCCAGGGTAGTCTGTACTGGACATATGATAGCCTTTCAAACTATTGTGGTACTATGTTTTGATGCCATATGATGGCACAATATGAAAGTCCCCTATATTTGTTGTACAGCTACAGTGTTTGGCCCCTAGCCCACTATGGCAATTGTGACCACTATTGCGTCTTTACATTGAGACAGACAAGTCCTACTCTCCACCTTGGGAATTGGTCTCAGATGTGACATTTTTATATTATAAGTAAGCTCTAGTTAGTGTGCAGATATGTGAGCTACCTGGCTTCATGGGAGCCAATGGACGTTGTGATTCTGGAGGCTGCCACTAGGTGGAGCCATTAAATGACAAAACAAAGAAAAGCTAGCAGCAGAACAGTGACTCAATGATCTGGGCATGCACAGTTGAGACTGGGTGATGCAGAGGAGCGGGATGCAGAGCGGGGTGATGTGTCACAGGTCTGAGAGACAAGAGACTGGGCAAGTGTTATCTTGGAAGTGGTGATGGTGACAGAAGCCAATGAGTACACAGTTATGGTGTGGGTACTCATTGAATTACTGCTGCAAAAATGCCTGCTGAGAGTGAGACTGAGAGCCTGAGCCAGTGTACCAGCACTGGCAGCCATAGCTGAGGTCTGTGGAGGCAGTGAGCTGTAAAAGGAAGATGTTCCTGCAGAGCTATTGAGATTTGTTTGAAAGCTACTGAGAACTGTTAATCAGTGTGCCTCCCTGCTTCGCCCCACCCCAAGTTCATAATATGGCACACTGAAGTGGATGACAGGGAGAGGCAGAGGATGACAGGAAGAAGCAGTGGGTGACAGGGAGAGGAGGAGAGGCAGAGGGTGAAGGGGTGAGGCATTGGGTGTGGGTTGACAGGGAGAGGATGACAGACAGTGGGTGACAGGAAAAGATAGAGGGTGACAGGGAGAAGTAGTGGAAGAGGATGACAGGGAGAGAAAGAGGGTGATGGGCAGAGGGTGCCAGAGAGAAATAGAGGGTGAAAGGGGGAGGTAGAAGGAGAGGGTTACAGGGAGAGGCAGTGGGTGACAAACAGAGGTAACTGTTAGTGGGTGACTGGGAGAGATGACAGGCAGAGGGTGTCAGGGAAAGGCAGTGGGTGACAGGGAGAGGTGACTGGTGTTGGGTGACTAGTAGAGAAAGACAGGCACTGGGTGACAGAGAGATGACAGGCAGTGGGTGATAGAGAGAGATGACAGGCAGTGGGTGATAGAGAGAGGCAATGTGTGACAAAAAAAGGGTGACATGAAGAGCTGACAGGCAGTGGGTGATAGGGAGAGGCAGTAGGTGACAGGGAGAGGTGACAGGCCATGGGTGACAGGAGGAGGCATTGAGTGACATTGCGAGGCAGTGGGTGACAGAGAGAAGTGACTTACGTTGGGTTACTGTCAGTGGATGACTAGTAGAGGGTGACTGGGAGAGGCAGTGGGTGATAGGAAGAGCCAATGGGTAACAGGGAGAGGTGATAGGCAGTGGGTGACTGGGGGAGGCAGTGGCTGACTGAGAGAGGGTGACAGGGGGAGGCAGTGAATGACATTGTGAGGCAGTGGGTGACTAGCAGAGGGTAACATAGCGAGGCAGTGGGTGACAGGGAGAAGTGACTTGCAATGGGTTACTGGCAGTGGGTGACTAGCAGTCGGTGACTGGGAGAGGCAGTGGGTGACAGGAAGAGGCAATGGGTAACAGGAAGAGGTGTCAGGCAGTGGGCGACTGGGGGAGGCAGTGGCTGACAGAGAGAAGGTGACAGGGAAAGATGACAGGCAGGGGGTGATAGGCAGAGGCAATAAGTGATTGGGAGAGGTTACACGATCCCAGTTTAAGCATAATTATACGTGATGCAAGGCCCAGGGGCGTATCTATAATGGGTGCATGGTGTCCGGTGCCCCTCCATAACATGCACTGTCTTGTTGTTCTCCAATAGAAATGCTGCCAGCCTCCCCATCTCTTCTTTTTCCTTCTACAGTTCTTTTCTTAGGTCTACTACTTCTTTCCTGGATTTGATTTCTGCCTCTGTAATGAGGGCGACATGCTGGGAATGTTCTCTCCTTCTTTTCCAACATCAGATATAGTCCATCGGCCGTGCATGCAGGCCAACCTGGTCGATATCAACCAGGTTACATAGGGCCCGTCGTTGGTGGGTTGGTGGTGTGCTGGATGAACGATATTGATCATCCAGCACAACGGGAAGGAGCAGAGAGATCAGTCAGCGATATCGTTATTGCTTACTGATCATACCGTGTGTACACACCATTACTGCCAGAGTCTATACATTGTTACATGACGGAACAAAAATACCCTTTCAGTTGGTCACTTAGGATGGAAGTGATGCTATTAAGCTGCTCTGAAGCTGCCGGAGCTGGGCCAGTGGTGTCTGCAGCTCCTCATTGTCGGTCTGCAAGAAAAGATGGAAATTCTTAGTATGAACTTCGCATTAACCCATAATCTCCAGCAGAAGTCTTCACCCAACCAGCCGTATGGAAGTGTCACACCTGTGGGATTGCAACATGAAACACTTATGGGAGTGACAGAAGATAATAATGTTCCCTCATCTAATGAGTAAATCCATCACCGCAGTAAAACAGAGACAGTAAAAACTCAGTGACAGCCCCAATCTAGACAAATAGAAGTTCAGTTACACTTATTGATGAATACAGACACATTTTTTACTAATATTTCAGGGCAGGGGTAGGCAATGTGCAGCACTCCAGGTGCAATGGAACTATACATCCCAGCATCCACAGTTTTGCTGTTAGGGCATGCTAAAGCTGTGGCAAGGCATGCTGGGATGTGTAGTTCCACAGCAGCTGGAGTGCCCGCCGTTGCCTATCCCTGATGTATGGGATAATGCCCCTGGGTAGATTTACTATGCCATGGTTTATCAAAGCCGCCGATGATCCACAGCTTTGACTGATGGATTTAAATTGGCAATAGTAATAAATGGCAAATCAGGCTGGTTTAGCATATATAAAAGAACACAGCGCTCAGAATTCAAACATGAGAATTTAACTGAATATGATAAAGTTTAATATCATTAATATATGTAACCACAATGAGAAATTGAGGACTGGCTACCTCACCCTCCACTGCACACTACCTATCAGGAGCATCGTTAACGCTGCTACGAGTGCCATAGACAGCTGTCTAGATAACCAGCGGCCCGGATCTGTGCCTTATGGGATGATTATTTACTGCAAAGCCATGCGGGCACTGCTAAAGGACCCCATACTATTGCTTGGACACTACAACCGGTAACTATTATTTCCTGCTGGACACCTTTCAAAATATTTTCACTCAGCAACATTCATTTATCACAAAGAACTTTCTGTGGATAGATGTTTCCTGAACAAGTGTTACTATCTGGACATTCTTTTTATTCCTGTGGATTGGGTGACTTTTTATCCTAAAGTTATTTTTATTCTGGATTTATCCATTTATTCATTGATACAGCTTACTTATATATATATTTTTTCTATATGTTGTTTATTTTTATTATTTTTTATCATTATTATTGTAATTATCATTTTAATTATAATTTATTATTTCTCATTGTGGTTACATATATTAATGATAATAAACTTTATCATATTCAGTTAAATTCTCATGTTTGAATTCTGTGCGCTGTGTTCTTTTATAATGTATTTTCTTGTGTATGTAAGGGCCGACCATCCTCCTGTTTTTTCACAGCAGCTCACTTCACATTGGATACTCACCCCATTGAGCAGCGCCTCATCAGCTTCCACTTGGGACTGTTTATTTTTATATTGGTTTAACATATATTACTGTTGCCATTTTAAATCCATCAGTCAAAGCTGTGGATCACTGGTGGCTTTGATAATCTATGGCCTAGTAAATCTACCCCCTGTATTCTCCTTCACTGGTAAATGCATTTCTACCTATATATTGTGTATCTCACTGTACAGTATAAATTATCAATGGGTGTATCTGTATGGTTTTCCTGATGTATTATTTAGCATTTATACTTTATGTGTAACAGAATTCCTGTACTGTAATACCCAGCTCGAGAATATGCTGGAAGTAAGTTACACAGCTTGCACACCAGCAGGATGAGATTCCTGGAACAGACATTTGGAAGTGTCTTATGACAGGCCAGTGGTTGGTTTTATTAGTGATAAATGGGAGTTAGGAGAAAAATAAGTGGGGACTACTGTTACCGTGACACTGACACTTACTTTATACAAAAGCAGGTGAAATGTAACATTTTCACATACTTTTGTATAGATTAAATGTCAGGGCCATTCATCAAGTTCCGAAAAAGCATTTGGTGGTGTTACTGTACGCCATCCTTAGATGGCGTACAACCCCCGATTATCTTCACAGTTTGCTGTTTACATGGCAGCATGTGAAGATTTACACAGCAGCCTCTGCAGCACAGCCAGCAGAGGATCTATTCAGATCCCTCCCTGCAGTATGTGCAGAGCCTCGGCAGCACTGCAGCCCATTGTTACCCACACTGCCTCACCTCAGATACTCCTCCCATCCAAGCTTCATCCGGGATCTGAGGAGACAGGTGAGGTGAAACGATGCGGGAAGGAGGGGGAGACATCGGCAGATAGAGGGCTGGGACAGACATTGGCGGCGGGGCGGACAGAGACCGGCGAGGGGAGGCGGGAATGGTGGTCTGTGGTTACATACAGCAATTTTTACAAAACCATTCCTGCACCGGACAAACCCGCCATCCAGATATTTTCTATGTTAAAAATACACCTCTCCGGATGTAAAAGGTTTGCGATTTGTAAAGTCACACAGAACTCGCAGAAACAAACTCATAAAACAATAGATTGATTCCAGAAGGTCGAGTTCATGGGCGTAACCACCATAGGTGCAAGGGGTGCAGCTGATATTGGGACCAGAGCTGAGGGGGAGCCATCTTCCTTGTCACAGTTACATGTGTTATATACATTTTTCACCTTTGGGTTGTACATAGGGGCCCTTACATACTTTTGCTATGGGGCCTTCAAGTACCTAGTCATGCCCCTTGTGTGGGTGTGGCCAGAGCTACATGACTATGTACACTACATACACTACCTAATACATATAGAAAAATTGCATCATTTTGTGAGAAAAATAGAAAACTATTTTAATTAATTTATGGCCGACTGTGTAACCAACTAGGCAGCTGGTAAACACCATGCTGCCATGATACTAGGCCTATTTTTATGTGGAGACTTCGAGCTGCAGCTCCATTTCCCCTTTGTTAATCTGACCCTGTATGCCATGCCGCTGCTCAAGCATTAGTACATGTCCTGGCACCATACAACACAGAGCTAATTCTTGTCACCTTGCTAGCTGCTCTCCATGCACAGCGCACCTGCATGGAAGCACAACACAACTTACTAACCTCTATGCATTTACCCTAACAGTGTACCCACCCAGCTAGTCAACTACATAGCACCTCAACTAGTCAGCCGGCTTAATGTACATACAAGCCTGGGTATGATGCACCCCCTAAACTACTAGCAACAATATTCAAGGAACAAATCCTGCACAGAATATCAGACACACCATAACAGAGCATGCAAAGCATAGTGCAACTCACACAACAAGGATATTAAGATAGAAATGTGTCCAATCCTGGCTTAAACAGTCAGATTCCTGGCAAGAGGGAAGGATGCACTTAAAGGGGACCCACATCAGGACCGCTGCAAACTCCCTCCCACAGGAAGATCACGGTAAGATGACCACAAGTTACCTGACATGGATCTATCTACAATTTGGAGCTAATTATTTATAATCCTCATACCCTCAGCTTCTGCTATAGGTATGATATGAAGACAGACAGAAGTCACAGACGCCCCTACCCTCATCACCTCTGTGCTGATGTTCGCAGAGCTATAATTCTACAAATATTTTTTTTATTATCACAAAAATGGCTGCAGCAGCTATAGTAACTCCAGTCTTGAATTGCCAGAGGAATGTCAAAAATTGCAATTCAATGACAATCTGCTGCAAACAACTTTTGCTCATTTCACCCATCACAAGAGCCTAGTGAAAGCACAGCACTGCAGGATAGAAGTAGGCCTAACTAGTGTCTTTACAAGATTACAGCTGGAACGGAATACTTCTCTATGAGCCACACACAGAATCATTAACACCTGACTACATTCAGGGTATAAACACGTACCCCACATTAGAATAAGAAAGGGCACAATATGATAATAGTTTCCAAACATTCAAGCGTTCTCTGAAAACTCACCTCTTCAGACAAGCTTATCAGATTCCAGGACCGCCCACCTAACCTTTTATAGCTCCCTATCTAACTCTCTTCTTATAGTAAACACCTATCACATCTTCTCTTTCTTCAATTTAACATCCTCCTAACCCTAGGCCAACTTTCCAGTGTGATTGGATTATACAGCCCACCAAGAACATCTACAATCGGGCTGGACCAATTTGCAATATGTAGCACCTATTCTTGTGTATCAACACCTATTTCCCTATAGATTGTAAGCTTGCGAGCAGGGCCCTCTTACCCTTATGTGTGTCTTTTATGTATGTATGTATGTATGTCTTTTACAACCCAGTATAATGTTAATTCACATTGTAAAGCGCAACGGAATTTGTTGCGCTATATAAGAAACTGTTCATAAATAAATAAATAATAATATATTGCAAAGTATGGTTTGGTAGTGAAGTTAATGTCTACAAAGGTTAGAGATTTTCATTAAAAAAAATGTATGGTATTTTTATGTAGTTAAAAAAAAACAAAGTAAGTAAAATACTAGATAACATACTCCTGCCTAATAGTCACCAAGTTACCAAACTGAATGCAATACTTACTAAAGCCAACAAACTAAAAAAATGGCAATCCTATCCTTAAGGGGTCCTTAAAAATGGTACTTAAACCACTCATAACCCACTCATTGACAAGTACAGATCTTTATCAGCTAAAGCATGAAGCCAAGCCCACTCAACTGCCTATTTATTATTAAGGCTTCTCAAACAATTTCATCCATATGACTCTGGAGAATGCTGTTGGAACTGAACAACACTACACAACTGTTACTGGAGATTAGACCGTATTCTTTCTAACACGTGGTTCTTACATAAACAAAAACAATACTTCTCCAAGGTCTATGATATCCAGACTGCTCTGATATGTCTCTATGGGGCATATTTATTACAATCCGTATCTCAGATGCGGATTGGCTGTGATAAATTCGTCCAATATCGTAATGTGATATTTGAATACATCACAAGGAAGTATAAAAAAATCGCATGCAGGGACAGATCTTGCAATCTACTTCACACACTTCTCACTGTATTTTTCACAAAAAATACAGTGAGTATGTGTCCGCGCACGCGCCGCCGACTGCCGCGGAAATGTAAATATGAGAGTGTGAAAGGTGTGTGAATTGGGTTCTGAAGGGAAAAGGGAGCCAGTGTAGGGCGTGTAGGAGATGGGAGGCACATGTAGTACATTTTGAGAGGAAGTTGAGCTGGGCAGCAGCATTGAGGACAGATTGGAGAGGAGAGAGAGGTAAGAGACAAGTAGGCCAGAGAAGGTTATAGTACTCTGGAGATGACCAGTGAGTAAGTTAGGATCTTAGTTGCCTCTAGGGTAAAGATCTGATCCTGGAGATTTTTTTTAGATGGAAACGGCAGGACTGCAAAAGGTACTTAATATAAGGCTTGATGGAGAGAGAGGAGTCAAGGATAACTCCAAGACAGCGCACTTGGGGGCTAGAGGAGATGGTGGTGCTGTCTATAGATAATGAAATTGTGGGAGATTAGTTTTTATTGGGAGGGTGGGAAGATGATCAGCTCATTCTTAGACATGTTAAGTTTAACAAAGCGCTGGGACATCCAGGAGGAAATAGCAGAAAGACAGCTGGATATATGAGTGAGGAGAGAGGGGGAGGTAGATATGAGTGCCATCAGCATGAGGATGATATTTGAGGAAAAAAGAGCTCACATAAAGATGATGTATAAAGAGAGAATCGGTGAGCCCCAAGGACAGAACCTTGGTGGACACCTACTGGTAGATGAAGTGGGGGTGTAGGGGAGGCATGAGAAGTAACAGAGAATGAGCAGTCAGAGAGGTAGGAGGACAGGCAGGAGAGGGCAGTATCATGCAGACCGAGGGAGTGAAGGAGAAGAGGGTGGTCCACAGTGTCAAAAGCAGCAGAGAGATCAAGGAAAATGAGCAGAGTAGTGGCCCTTGGATTTGGCAGCAAGGAGGTCATTGCTGATTTTAATGAGGGCAGGATGGAGTGGAGAGGATGAAAGCCAAACTGAAATGGGTCAAGCAGGGAGTGGGAGGAAAGTTAGGCGGTTGTAGACAATCTGCTCAAGAAGTTTGGAGGCAAAGTGGAGGAGAGAGTTGAGGCGTTAATTAGAGAGTGTCAGGATCAAGGGTGGGTTTTTAAGAATGGAGGAGACAAGGGCATTGCTTGATTGCGGAAAGGACAATATCTGAAACGAAGATGGGAACAGGCAACAGGAGAGAGAGCGAAAGAGACAGTAAGGGATAGGGTCATGGGGCCGAGAACTGGATTAGGGACATAACTTAATCTCCAGATACTTTGAAGAATGAAGTCAGTTTGTACATTTTAATGTATATATAAGATATTGTATAAAGAACATTTCTGTAGGTAATCCTACTGGATGCGCAGAGTATTATTTACAATGTTTGTGTGTTTTAAACTATACTTAAGATGACCAGTTGCACCTTAAGATTAACTGTACAACTATCCAACTAGTTGGCTGGTTGGAACATAAATCTGGTAGTGTATGGGAGAAAATGACAATCAACCATTTGCTCCCAAACGCCAGAAAACGTACAAAAACGGTAATTCAGACAAATTTTGCTCTTACTCTAACTGGCCTGCTGTATTTATCAGATGGAGAAAATAATGATTGCCAGTGAAAACTGGTGCGTTTAAGCATTGTATATCTCCTGAAACATAAATTCCCTTCGGGCCGTACTCAATTAGAAGTGAAAAGCCGAGATCCGCGAAACAGTATTTCGAATTGCGACTTTTCGCCAGTCAGAAACTTAACTCCATATTCAAATCAATCCGCTTTTCGCGTATGCGGAAAGTCAGTGCAATGTATTAGGCGAAAAAGATTCGCCTCTGAATAGCAGGAGAAAATAATTTTTTATTTGGGGGTGCAAAGTTGTGGAAACCACTCAGATTCCTTGGGACAGCCCCCTAAAGGATTACTTCATCAAAATATCCGTTAAAAAAGTGAGGAAAACCCCAAAAAAGAACTTTGAATTTGGGGGCGAAAAATCTCAAAGTAGGGGGACAAGTTCGCAAACTAGCGAAATAAGGTTCTGGGGGTGCTCTAAGAAGGGGTCAAGACTTTTTGGGATTGCAGGTGCTTTTATGAAGGAGGAATTTCACTTTTATTAAAACTACACTTTAGAGATATTAAAAAATGCTAGCATCCATTTCAGGTACCCCAAATTTGTCAGGACAACTTATTTTCACCAAAAAATACTGCTTTATGCCATTCTTCACCACTTGTGCAAAGACTAATCGGGCACTACTACGTTGATCCCCAATGTTTCTGCATCTTTTGGGGGCGTTCAGGCTGATTTCCCTGATTCTTTTTGCCTGTTCTGACTTCGTGAGTCGCCGTTTTCACATCTTTTGGAATTGAATAGGACGAATAGCGGGTACGCGCACGATAAGTTTCCGTGGCTAAAATATGCGATGTAGGCGAAAAGTCCGGCATGCAAAACTTTATCGTGGGTGCAAATCTAATTGAATACCACCCGAAGTAGGAAAAAAAGAATTCAATATGTACAGTACCTTAACTATCCAGTTGTCGCTAAAATGCCAAAAGACGCTCTATCGTAATAATCCACACCTTCTCCTTAAAGTTAAACAAAATTTCAAACAATCATCCCCATTTTGACATCTTATTAGCATATATTAAATAATTAGATAATATGATATTCCCCCAATACCTTTACCTGTTTGCACCGTGCATATTTCTATTTTTTTTCAGCCAAGAAGATGCTCAATATGTTTGTTTGGAAATAGTGTCACCCCATATGGCAGCTCCAGACTTAAGAAACTATTACTATGTGCTAAGTCCGTGATTTTCAACCTTTTTCAACTGGAGGCACACTGAACAAAATGTTAAAATTGCCATGGCACACCATCAGTTTTTTTTAAATCAAATGTAATATATAATAACAAATATCAACATATATTTAATATATGTCCAGGTTTTTCTGAAATATACATGTATGTGTTACTGAGAATGTCACCCAGCATGTGGTAATGACATAGAACATGTCACCGCTCAGAGGTGCAGTTTTCACCAATTTGCAATCCAACAACCAAAATAGGATTTTTTCAATAACTAGTTTTCAGATAGTCAACCAGGATCACATAGCACAGGTGCCATCTTATTTTATAGAAGAACTATAAGCAGTAGCAAGGAGGTGTGGGGGGTGCGGGCCGCACCCGGGTGTCGTCCGCCGAGGGGTGACACCAAGGTTCAGACTTCCCCTCAGTGACAGGAGCCAGGTGCTGCACTGTATAATTAAGTGCAGCACTCGGCTCCTCACACTGTGAGGGAGTAAGCTGGCACTGCATGCACCTCCAAAACCCACCCCTGCCTCCAGGCTCCCAGTGATATCGGGACCACGGGGGTTCAGCTGCGAGGCCACGCCCCTTCACCCAAGGCCACGCCCTTTCCCACAAGGCCACGCCTCCTTTTGCCACTGCACGTCCCTCCCCGCACCGAGTGACACCGTTGGGAGGGACGTCACTGTATAAGGCAGATAATACATCCAATTGGCATATTTTGCCAATATCATTAGTTCCATGCTAACCAAAGAAGCTGCAACATCACTCTTAGTATGTATACCCATTACACACTATTACTGTATGTCACACATCGCACGGCCTGTGCGGAGAAACACAGAAACAGTGTCCTGACACCTAAGGCAAAGCCTAAAGTTCAGTGATGTGATATACATGTGATAGATAGTGCCAGACTACTATATAGCCAGATGTGCGCCACATAGGTCAGCAAGAGTACACAGAGCCCACCTCTGGGCCTTTCATATGCGGCCTCTCATCTTCCTAGATGTTGCCGCCGTTTAGCGGGAAGCTGAGCTGCTGCTCGGGCTTTGGAAGACAGCAGTGGCAGAAGGAGTGACGGCAGGGATGCAGCTTCGGCTAACTCCCTACACACGGCTTGTTCACTGCACACGTATTACTGACACCGAGGGAAAGAAGGACAAGGAGGGAGCACATACCAGGTAAGGATGCAGGGAGGGGGACACCGAGGTCATGCGATCCGGAGAGGGAGCAGACACCGGGAGAGAGGATGGCGAGGAGGGAGCACATACCAGGTAAGGATGCAGGGAGGGAGACACAGGGGCAATGCACTACGGGGAGGGAGCAGACACCGGGGGAGAGGATAGGGGATGGAGAGGAGACACTGGGGGAGAGAAGATGCGGGAGGAAGCATGGACTCTGGCCCTGATTCAGAGCCGGACGCCTTTTTTTTTTAATGGAGCGGCCTCCCACAGGTAATGCGAGTGGCCAGGATGATGGCCGCGATGGTCAAGACCATCGCAACCATTGGGCTTGCGACAAGACCCTTGTGGTAGGGTCTCGTGGCCGCAAGCCCCAGAGAGCTATCGGCTCAAACAGATGTGATGTCAGTGGGGCCGCCCCCAGAAGGTAGACATTCTCATGGGAATGCCTCCATCTGGGCAGCCACCCCCCCGGCCTGTCCACCAAAGGGGGCATGCTGTCACTCAACATCGACAGCACGCCCCCTTTGGTGCGAGACCCGGAGTGACGGATTGCACATCGCTATCCGGGTCTCGCGCATGCACACGACGGAGCCGGTTCCGTCGTGTGCATGCGCTCTTGGCCACCATCGACCCGGTTGCTAGCAATCAGCACTTGCGACCGGGTCTGAATCTGGCCCTCTGTGCAGATGATACAGAGGAAGCAGTTGAAATATTTCACACTTCTGAAAAAGCTGTCTCCGCAAAAAGAGCAGCTTTTTGGAAGTGATGCACAAACCCCGACCTTCCCAGCCGGGGTTTGTGCATAATTCCGTTCCATGATGTTTACAAATGTTATAGTAAACTTCCTTCTGCATCAAAATGTCTTGATACCCTTCTTTGTATGCTAGAGCAGTGGCGTAACTAGGGCAGGGCGAGCCCTGGGCGCTGTGGGACCGGTAGCGTGGGGGTGGGGGGTGCCGCCGGCCATGTTGCTGGCCCGTCCTTGTTACCCAGTTTAGCGCTGACCGCAGTGAGTGCGGTTAGCGCTACACACTTACACAGGACAGGCGCTAGGCTTCCTAACGCCGGTCCTGTGCTGCACAGCCGAGCCCCTTCCCTCCCCCTGAGTGCTTGCCTAATAGCGCCAGGCGGAGGGTGGGAGACGGGCTCAAGCTGTGCATTCTAACACACACATCGCCGCCAACGTGGCGGTGATGTGTGTGTTAAACAGCAGCCAATGAGAGTCAGACAGACTCTCACTGACTGCTGCAGTGCCCACTGCAAGAGCCGGGCTGGAGCTCTCTCATGAGCTCTGCCTTCCGGCTCTTGTAGTGGGTAATGGGAGAGACGTCATGACGTTTCTCCCATAGTGCAGAGCGTGCCAGCCCGGGAGGGCTGACGTGCGGACGGCGGCGGCGGGAGTCGGAGCCGGAGCGTGGATGCAGGTAAGTTTTATTTACATTTTTTTTTTTTGCTGTGTATTTGGTCAGGGCACCTCTACTTGGGGCACTAATCGGGGGGACTACTACTGGGGGCACTAATCGAGGGGACTACTACTGGGGGCAGTAATCGGGGGGACTACTACTGGGGGCAGTATTCGGGGGAACTTCTACTGGGGGCTCCACTGCGGGGAACCTCTACTGGGGGCACTAATTGGGGGGACTACAACTGGAGGCACCACTGGGGGGACCTCTACTGGGGGCACAAATCAGGGGGACTCCTACTGGGGGCACTCCATCAGGGACCACTACTGGGGAGACTATATAAAGGGTACTGCATAGGGGAACCACTACTGGGGGCACTGCATGGGGGGACTGCTACTGAAGGCACTATAAAGAGCCACTGCATAAGGGGGGATCTACTACTGGGGGCACTATATAAGGGGCTTACTACTGGAGGCACAAGGGACACTGCACTGGGGGCACTAAATAGGGAGGACCACTACAAGGGGCACTGGATAGTGGGGACCACTACTGGGAGGCTGCATAAAGGGGATTACTACTGGGGGCACTGTATAAGGGGCACAACTGGGGGCCTGCATAAGGGGGACCACTACTGGGGGCACTGTATAAGGGGAACTAATGGGTAGCTGCATAAGGGGGACCACTACTGGGGGTACTGTACAAGGGGGACTACTGGGGACCTGCATAAGAGCCACCACTACTGGGGACATTGGATACTGTGGGTACTGTACAAGGTGCACTACTGTGGGCCTGCATAAGAGGGACCACTACTGGGGGCACTGCATAGGGCGGACTGTATAAGGAGCACTACAGGTGTTGAGGTGCATATGGAAAGGAATGTTAAGAGTGACGAGAAAGGGGTATATGTGTCCTGTTGACACGCCCCATTTTTAAGTGACCCCGCCCCTTGTGACCACACCCATTTTTTCACGAATACAGGGGGGAGGGCTCCATTTTAAAATTTGCCCTGGGCTCCAAATATCCTAGTTACGCCACTGTGCTAGAAGAACTATGGTGTTGGAATCTCCTTAGCGATCTTGTTCAATTTAGGATTGTCATCTGTAAACTTCTGTGAAATCTGACAGGGGGCGGGCTAGTTTGCTTATATGTGCGCGCACGTGACCCGTGGTATCCGCAGCTGCCCCCGTTTCCCCGGCTGTTGAGAAAGTATATGAAAGTTTTTTCACTTTCCTTCTCAGCGATCGTCGGGAGGCTTGCACCTAACCCATCAGCTGTTGCAGATCATAGATTGCTAGTGTGTAGATCATAGATTGCTAGTGTTCTGTTAGCAATTGTTGGAAGGAGTGCACTCCTGCTTTGCCTCTCTCCAGCATCCTGTTAGTTACACTGTGTCGGCAGTCACTACGACCAACCGAAGCTCAGTCAGAAGGGGTCCAACCTCTGACATGCGCTAATGCACAGAGTTTCCACATGTCTTTACTTGATTATGTCCAAGAGGACAGGACGGACTCTGGGACTCTCGCCACAGTCAGAGCCATTTCAGCATACCCTATACAACCACCAACATATGGTAGGATACCAGGGCTGCCACGTGTTACACCTGTGATATCCCTGTGTCATTTGTTACTTGCTGTTCTACCAGATTACAATAAATCTAGAAACTGGTTAGGCATACCACCTAACCGCCACCAGTACCAGCACATGTATTACAACACAGCACCATCAGTACCTTGGCCAATACGTGCGTACCTGGGTTTAACGTTTTCCTGCTACGCATATCTGTGACAGAGTTGCCTACCCTCCCGATTTCAGTGGGAGGCTACCGGTTTTTAATGAAGCCTCCTCCTCCCCCGCAAATTGTACTTCAACACCCGGTTTTTGAAAGTCATTGGACTGCACATGCGCGATTCTGAAAATGTCGGGCGTGGGACCTGCGGGTGGACGCCATGACGCGTGATGCCATGTTACTTAAAGGTCGCTCACCGCAGCCGTGGGTAGCGGTGGCCGTCACTATACAGAGTGTGCTTGGGCGCGATAGCAGCAGTGGGTGGAGCCTGATCGGGACAGCAGCGCAGGTGTCGGGCATCTGTGAGCAGCTGCATGGAGACTCAGACCACACACCAGTGTCTGTCTCCAGCGGCAGTGGCCATAGCAGCGGATCCATCCCTCTCTCCTACCTGCACATGGGAGCCGCGGGGACTGTGACATGGTGGAGGAGGAGTCCTGTTGGAGCTGACCCGGCGCAGAGAGAGGCTCTAGTCTGGCGCTGTTCGGTGGTGGTTGGGTCTGGGAGCTCGGTGGAGAGGCTGGAGGAGGAGACGTGCCCGGTCCCAAGGTGAGTACACTAACCTGTGTGTGCGTGTGCATGTGTGTGTGGAGGGGATCTAATAATGTGTGTGTGGAGGGGATCTAGTAATGTGTGTGTGGAGGGGATCGAGTAATGTGTGTGTGTGGAGGGGATCTAATAATGTGTGTGTGGTATGGCAGAGATATATTCTCCCTGAAAGTGTTTTTCAAAAGTAAGCAAGTATGATCTGTGATAGCTTTACTCTGCTACTACTATCTGATGTCATCATACTACTCTGCTACTACTATCTGCTGTCATCATACTACTCTGCTACTGCTATCTGCTGTCACCATACTACTCTGCTACTACTATCTGATTTCACCATACTACTCTGCTACTACTATCTGCTGTCACCATACTACTCTGTACTACTATATGTTGTCATCCTACTACTCTACTACTACTATCTACTGTCACCATACTACTCTGAAACTACTATCTGGTGTCACCATACTACTCTGCTACTACTATCTGCTGTCCCCAGACTACTCTGCTATCTGCTATTTGCTGTCACCATACTACTCTGCTACTACTATCTGATGTCATCATACTACTCTGCTACTACTATCTGCTATCATCATACTACTCTGCTACTGCTATTTGCTGTCACCATACTACTCTGCTACTACTATCTGATTTCACCATACTACTCTGCTACTACTGTCACCATACTACTCTTCTACTACTATCTGCTTTCACCATACTACTCTGCTACTACTATCTGCTGTCACCATACTACTTTGTTACTACTATCTGCTGTCACCATACTACTCTGCAATTGCTATCTGCTGTCATCATACTACTCTGCTACTACTATCTGCTGTCATCATACTACTCTGCTACTGATATCTGCTGTCACCATAATACTCTGCTACTACTATCTGATTTCACCATACTACTCTGCTACTACTATCTGCTGTCACCATACTACTCTGTACTACTATATGTTGTCACCCTACTACTCTACTACTACTATCTGCTGTCACCATACTACTCTGCAACTACTTACTGCTGTCATCATACTACTCTGCTACTACTATCTGGTGTCACCATACTATTCTGCTACTGCTATCTGCTGTCACCATACTACTCTGCTGCTACTATCTGCTGTCACCATACTACTCTGCTACTACTATCTGGTGTCACCATACTACTCTGCTACTACTATCTGCTGTCACCAGACTACTCTGCTACTACTATCTGCTGTCATCATACTACACTGCTATTACTATCTGCTGTCACCAGACTACTCTACTGCTACTATCTGCTGTCATCATACTATTCTGCTGCTACTATCTGCTGTCACCATACTACTCTGCTACTACTATCTGCTGTCACCATACTATGGTGCTACTACTATCTATTGCCACAATAATACTCTGCAGCTATCTGCTGTAACCATACTATTTTGCTACTATTTGCTGTCGCCATTCTATTCTGCTACTGCTATCTGCTGTCATCATACTATTTGCTACTGCTATTTGCTGTCATTATACTACTCTGCTACTGCTAGCTGCTGTCATCATACTACTCTGCTACTACTATCTGCTGTCACCAGACTACTCTGCTACTATTATCTGTTGTCACCATACTACTCTGCTACTATCTGCAGTCACCATGCTACTCTGCTACTACTATCTGCTGTCACCAGACTACTCTGCTACTACTATCTGCTGTCATAATACTACTCTGCTATTACTATCTGCTGTCACCAGACTACTCTGCTACTACTATCTGCTGTCATCATACTACACTGCTATTACTGTCTGCTGTCACCAGACTACTCTAGTGCTACTACTATCTGCTGTCATCATACTACTCTGCTACTACTATCTGCTGTCATCATACTACTCTGCTACTACTATCTGCTGTCACCATACTAATTTGCTAATACTATCTGCTGTCATCATACTACACTGCTACTACTATCTGCTGTCACCATACTACTCTGCTACTACTATCTGCTTTCACCATACTACTCTGCTACTGCTATCTGTTGTCATCATACTCCTCTACTACTATCTTCTGTGACAATACCACTCTGCTGCTATCTACTGTCACCATACTACTCTGCTATCTGCTGTAACCGTACTATTTTGCTACTATCTGCTGTCGCCATTCTATTCTGCTACTGCTGTCTGCTGTCATCATACTATTCGCTACTACAATCTGTTGTCATTATACTACTCTGCTACTGCTAGCTGCTGTCATCATACTACTCTGCTACTTTTATCTGATTTCACCATACTACTCTGCTACTACTATCTGCTGTCACCATACTACTCTGATACAATTGTCACTATACTACTCTTTTACTACTATCTGCTGTCATCATACTACTCTGCTACTACTATCTGCTGTCATCATACTACTCTGCTACTACTATCTGCTGTCACCATACTACTTTGCTACTACTATCTGTGGTCATCATACTACTCTGCTACTACTATCTGTTGTCACCATACTACTCTGCTACTACTATCTCCTTTCACCATACTACTCTGCTACTGCTATCTGTTGTCATCATACTCCTCTACTACTATCTTCTGTGACAATACCACTCTGCTGCTATCTACTGTCACCATACTACTCTGCTATCTGCTGTAACCTTACTATTTTGCTACTATCTGCTGTCGCCATTCTATTCTGCTACTGCTATCTGCTGTCATCATACTATTTGCTACTACTATCTGCTGTCATTATACTACTCTGCTACTGCTAGCTGCTGTCATCATACTACTCTGCTACTTCTATCTGATTTCACCATACTACTCTGATATTATTGTCACCATACTACTCTTCTACTGCTATCTGCTGTCACCAGACTACTCTGCTACTATTATCTGTTGTCACCAGACTACTCTGCTATTACTATCTGCTGTCATCATACTACTCTGCTACTACTATCTGCTGTCACCATGCTACTCTACTACTATCTGCTGTCACCAGACTACTCTGCTACTACTGTTTGCTGTCACCAGACTACTCTGCTACTATCTGCTATCATCATACTACTCTGCTATTACTATCTGCTGTCACCAGGCTACTCTGCTACTACAATCTGCTGTCATCATACTACTCTGCTACTACTATCTGCTGTCACCTTACTACTTTGCTACTACTATCTGCGGTCATCATACTACTCTGCTACTACTATCTGCTGTCACCATACTACTCTGCTGCTACTATCTGCTGTCATCATACTACTCTACTACTATCTTCTGTCACAATACCACTCTGCTATCTGCTGTAACCGTACTATTTTGCTACTATCTGCTGTCGCCATTCTATTCTGCTACTACTATCTGCTGTCACCATACTATTCGCTACTACTATCTGCTGTCATTATACTTCTCTGCTACTATAATCTGCTGTCACCATACTACACTGCTACTACTATCTGCTGTCACCAGACTACTCTGCTACTTCTATCTGATTTCACCATACTACTCTGCTACTACTATCTGCAGTCACCATACTACTCTGCTACTACTATCTGCTGTCACCATACTTCTCTGCTACTACTATCTGCTGTCACCAGACTACTCTGCTACTATTATCTGCTGTCACCATACTACTCTTCTATTACTATTTGCTGTCATCATACTACTCTGCTACTACTATCTGCTGTCACCATGCTATTCTGCTACTACTATCTGCTGTCACCAGACTACTCTGCTACTACTATCTGCTGTCACCATACTACTCTGCTACTACTATCTGCTGTCATCATACTACTCTGCTACTACTATCTGCTGTCACCATACTACTTTGCTACTACTATCTGTGGTCATCATACTACTCTGCTACTACTATCTGCTGTCACCATGCTACTCTACTACTACTATCTGCTGTCACCATACTACTTTGCTACTACTATCTGTTGTCATCATACTACTCTGCTAATACTATCTGCAGTTACCATACTACTCTGCTGCTACTATCTGCTGTCACCATACTACTCTGCTACTACTATCTGATGTCACCAGACTACTCTGCTACTATTATCTGCTGTCACCATACTACTCTTCTATTACTATTTGCTGTCATCAAACTACTCTGCTACTACTATCTGCTGTCACCATGCTATTCTGCTACTACTATCTGCTGTCACCAGACTACTCTGCTACTACTATCTGCTGTCACCATACTACTTTGCTACTACTATCTGTGGTAATCATACTACTCTGCTACTACTATCTGCTGTCACCATACTACTCTACTACTACTATCTGCTGTCACCATACTACTTTGCTACTACTATCTGTGGTCATCATACTACTCTGCTACTACTATCTGCTGTCACCATACTACTCTGCTACTACTATCTACTTTCACCATACTACTCTGCTACTGCTATCTGTTGTCATCATACTCCTCTACTACTATCTTCTGTGACAATACCACTCTGCTGCTATCTACTGTCACCATACTACTCTGCTATCTGCTGTAACCGTACTATTTTGCAGCTATCTGCTGTCGCCATTCTATTCTGCTACTGCTATCTGCTGTCATCATACTATTCGCTACTACTATCTGCTGTCATTATACTACTGTGCTACTGCTAGCTGTTGTCATCATACTACTCTGCTACTTCTATCTGATTTCACCATACTACTCTGCTACTACTATCTGCTGTCACCATACTACTCTGATACTATTATCACTATACTACTCTTCTACTACTATCTACTTTCACCATACTACTCTGCTACTACTATCTGCTGTCATAATACTACTCTGCTACTACTATCTGCTGTCACCATACTACTTTTCTACTACTATCTGTGGTCATCATACTACTCTGCTACTACTATCTGCTGTCACCATACTACTCTGCTACTACTATCTGCTTTCACCATACTACTCTGCTACTGCTATCTGTTGTCATCATACTCCTCTACTACTATCTTCTGTGACAATACCACTCTGCTGCTATCTAATGTCACCACACTACTCTGCTATCTGCTGTAACCGTACTATTTTGCTACTATCTGCTGTCGTCATTCTATTCTGCTACTGCTATCTGCTGTCATCATACTATTCGCTACTACTATCTGCTGTCATTATTCTACTCTGCTACTGCTAGCTGCTGTCATCATACTACTCTGCTACTTCTATCTGATTTCACCATACTCCTCTGCTACTACTATCTGCTGACACCATACTACTCTGATACTATTGTCACCATACTACTCTTCTACTATTATCTGCTTTCACCATACTACTCAGCTACTACTATCTCCTGTCATCATACTACTCTGCTACTACTATCTGCTGTCACCATACTACTTTGCGGTCATCATACTACTCTGCTACTCAGTGGCGTAACTAGGGTATTTGGAGCCCAGGGCAAATTTTAAAATGGAGCCCTCCCCCCTGTATTCGTGAAAAAATGTGTGTGGTCACAAGGGGCAGGGTCACTTAAAAATGGGGCGTGTCAACAGGACACATATACCCCTTTCTCGTCACTCTTAACATTCCTTTCCATATGCACCTCAACACCTGTAGTGCTCCTTATACAGTCCGCCCTATGCAGTGCCCCCAGTAGTGGTCCCTCTTATGCAGGCCCACAGTAGTACACCTTGTACAGTAACCCCAGTATCCAATGTCCCCAGTAGTGGTGGCTCTTATGCAGGTCCCCAGTAGTGCCCCTTGTACAGTACCCCCAGTAGTGGTCCCCCTTATGCAGCTCCCCATTAGTTCCCCTTATACAGTACCCCAAGTAGTGGTCCCCCTTATGCAGGCCCACAGTTGTGCCCCTTATAAAGTGCCCCCAGTAGTAATCCCCTTTATGCAGCCTCCCAGTAGTGGTCCCCACTATCCAGTGCCCCTTGTAGTGGTCCTCCCTATTTAGTGCCCTCCCTATTTAGTACCCTTTATATAGTCTCCCCAGTAGTGGTCCCTGATGGAGTGCCCCCAGTAGGAGTCCCCCTGATTTGTGTCCCCAGTAGAGGTCCCCCCAGTGGTGCCTCCAGTTGTAGTCCCCCCAATTAGTGCCCCCAGTAGAGGTTCCCCGCAGTGGAGCCCCCAGTAGTAATCCCCCCGATTACTGCCCCCAGTAGTAGTCCCCCCGATTAGTGCCCCCAGTAGTAGTCCCCCCGATTAGTGCCCCAAGTATAGGTGCCCTCCCCAAATACACAGCAAAAAAATAAAATGAAAATAAAACTTACCTGCATCCATTCTCCGGCTCCGACTCCTGCCGCCGCCGTCCCCACATCAGCCCTCCCGGGCTGGTGCGCTCTGCACTATGGGAGAGATGTCATGACATCTCTCCCATTACCCACTACAAGAGCCGGAAGGCAGAGCTCATGAGAGAGCTCCAGACTGGCTCTTGCAGTGGGCGCTGCAGCAGTCAGTGAGAGTCTGTCTGACTCTCATTGGCTGCTGTTTAACACACACATCGCCGCCACGTTGGTGGCGATGTGTGTGTTAGAATGCACAGCCTGAGCCCGTCTCCCACCCTCCGCCTGGCGCTATTAGGCAGGCACTCTGGGGGAGGGAAGGGGCTTGGCTTGCAGCACAGAACCGGCGTTAGGAAGCCTAGCGCCTGTCCTGTATAAGTGTGTAGCGCTAACCGCACTCACTGCGGTCATCGCTACACTGGGTAACTAGGACGGGCCGGCAACATGGCCGGCGGCACCCCTCACCCCCACGCTGCCGGTCCCTTAGCGCCCAGGGCACATGCCCCACTCACCCTGCCCTAGTTACGCCACTGCTCTAGTATACAAAGAAGGGTCTCAAGACATTTTGATGCAGAAGGAAGTTTACTATAACATTTGTAAACATCATGGAATGGAATTATGCACAAACCCCAGCTGGGAAGGTCGGGGTTTGTGCATCACTTCCAAAAAGCTGCTCTTTTTGCGGAGACAGCTTTTTCAGAAGTGTGAAATATTTCAACTGCTTCCTCTGTATCATCTGCACAGAGGGCCTGATTCAGACCCGGTCGCAAGTGCTGAGTGCTAGCAACCGGGTCGATGGTGGCCCAGAGCGCATGCACACGACCGGAGCCGGCTCCGTCGTGTGCATGCGCGAGACCCGGATAGTGATGGGCAATTAGTTGCTCCGGGTCTCGCACCAAAAGGAGGGTGCTGTCAATGTTGAGTGACAGCACGCCCCCTTTGGTGGACGGGCCGGGGGGGTTGCTGCCCAGGTGGAGGCATTCCCATGAGAACGCCTACCGTCTGGGGGCGGCCCCACTGACATCACATCTGTTTGAGCCGATAGCTCTCTGGGGCTTGCGGCCACGAGACCCTACCACAAGGGTCTCGTCGCAAGCCCAATGGTTGCGATGGTCTTGACCATCGCGGCCATCATCCTGGCCGCTCGCATGACCTGTGGGTGGTTACCCATAGCAATGCGAGCGGCCAGGAGGCCGCTCCATTAAAAAAAAAAGGCGTCCGGCTCTGAATCAGGGCTTCCTCCCGCATCTTCTCTCCCCCAGTGTCTCCTCTCCATCCCCTTTCCTCTCCCCGGTGTCTGCTCCCTCCCCGTAGTGCATTGCCCCTGTGTCTCCCTCCCTGCATCCTTACCTGGTATGTGCTCCCTCCTCGCCATCCTCTCTCCCGGTGTCTGCTCCCTCTCCAGATCGCATGACCTCGGTGTCCCCCTCCCTGCATCCTTACCTGGTATGTGCTCCCTCCTTGTCCTTCTCTCCCTCGGTGTCAGTAATACGTGTGCAGTGAACAAGCCGTGTGTAGGGAGTTAGCCGAAGCTGCATCCTTGCCGTCACTCCTTCTGCCGCTGCTGTCTTCCAAAGCCCGAGCAGCAGCTCAGCTTCCCGCTAAACGGCGGCAACAACGGGGACATCTAGGAAGATGAGAGGTCGCATATGAAAGGCCCAGAGGTGGGCTCTGTGTACTCTTGCTGACCTATGTGGCGCACATCTGGCTATATAGTAGTCTGGCACTATCTATCACATGTATATCACATCACTGAACTTTAGGCTTTGTCTTAGGTGTCAGGACACTGTTTCTGTGTTTCTCCGCACAGGCCGTGCGATGTGTGACATACAGTAATAGTGTGTAATGGGTATACATAGTAAGAGTGATGTTGCAGCTTCTTTGGTTAGCATGGAACTAATGATATTGGCAAAATATGCCAATTGGATGTATTATCTGCCTTATACAGTGACGTCCCTCCCAACGGTGTCACTCGGTGCGGGGAGGGACGTGCAGTGGCAAAAGGAGGCGTGGCCTTGTGGGAAAGGGCGTGGCCTTGGGTGAAGGGGCGTGGCCTCGCAGCTGAACCCCCGTGGTCCCGATATCACTGGGAGCCTGGAGGCAGGGGTGGGTTTTGGAGGTGCATGCAGTGCCAGCTTACTCCCTCACAGTGTGAGGAGCCGAGTGCTGCACTTAATTATACAGTGCAGCACCTGGCTCCTGTCACTGAGGGGAAGTCTGAACCTTGGTGTCACCCCTCGGCGGACGACACCCGGGTGCGGCCCGCACCCCCCACACCTCCTTGCTACTGCTTATAGTTCTTCTATAAAATAAGATGGCACCTGTGCTATGTGATCCTGGTTGACTATCTGAAAGCTAGTTATTGAAAAAATCCTATTTTGGTTGTTGGATTGCAAATTGGTGAAAACTGCACCTCTGAGCGGTGACATGTTCTATGTCATTACCACATGCTGGGTGACATTCTCAGTAACACATACATGTATATTTCAGAAAAACCTGGACATATATTAAATATATGTTGATATTTGTTATTATATATTACATTTGATTTAAAAAAAACTGATGGTGTGCCATGGCAATTTTAACATTTTGTTCAGTGTGCCTCCAGTTGAAAAAGGTTGAAAATCACGGACTTAGCACATAGTAATAGTTTCTTAAGTCTGGAGCTGCCATATGGGGTGACACTATTTCCAAACAAACATATTGAGCATCTTCTTGGCTGAAAAAAAATAGAAATATGCACGGTGCAAACAGGTAAAGGTATTGGGGGAATATCATATTATCTAATTATTTAATATATGCTAATAAGATGTCAAAATGGGGATGATTGTTTGAAATTTTGTTTAACTTTAAGGAGAAGGTGTGGATTATTACGATAGAGCGTCTTTTGGCATTTTAGCGACAACTGGATAGTTAAGGTACTGTACATATTGAATTCTTTTTTTCCTACTTCGGGTGGTATTCAATTAGATTTGCACCCACGATAAAGTTTTGCATGCCGGACTTTTCGCCTACATCGCGTATTTTAGCCACTTATCGTGCGCGCACCCGGTATTCGTCCTATTCAATTCCAAAAGATGTGAAAACGGCGACTCACGAAGTCAGAACAGGCAAAAAGAATCGGGGAAATCAGCCTGAACACCCCCAAAAGATGCAGAAACATTGGGGATCAACATAGTAGTGCCCGATTAGTCCTAATAAAACTGTTTGGGATACTTAAGTTCGCACAATTGCCTCTAATTAGCGTCTTTGCACAAGTGGTGAAGAATGGCATAAAGCAGTATTTTTTGGTGAAAATAAGTTGTCCTGACAAATTTGGGGTACCTGAAATGGGTGCTAGCATCTTTTAATGTCTCTAAAGTGTAGTTTTAATAAAAGTGAAATTCCTCCTTCATAAAAGCACCTGTAATCCCAAAAAGTCTTGACCCCTTCTTAGAGCACCCCCAGAACCTTATTTCGCTAGTTGGCGAACTTGTCCCCCCACTTTGAGATTTTTCGCCGCCAAATTCAAAGTTCTTTTTTGGGGTTTTCCTCACTTTTTTAAGGTTTTTTTGTTGATGAAGTAATCCTTTAGGGGGCTGTCCCAAGGAATCTGAGTGGTTTCCACAACTTTGCACCCCTAAATAAAAAATTATTTTCTCCTGCTATTCAGAGGCGAATCTTTTTCACCTAATACATTGCACTGACTTTCTGCATACGCGAAAAGCGGATAGATTTGAATATGGAGTTAAGTTTCTGACTGGCGAAAAGTCGCAATTTGAAATACTGTTTCGCGGATCTCGGCTTTTCACTTCTAATTGAGTACGGCCCGAAGGGAATTTATGTTTCAGGAGATATACAATGCTTACACGCACCAGTTTTCACTGGCAATCATTATTTTCTCCATCTGATAAATACACCAGGCCTGTTAGAGTAAGAGCAAAATTTGTCTGAATTACCGTTTTTGTACGTTTTCTGGCGTTTGGGAGCAAATGGTTGATTGTCATTTTCTCCCATACACTACCAGATTTATGTTCCAACCAGCCAACTAGTTGGATAGTTGTACAGTTAATCTTAAGGTGTAAGGGGTCATCTTAAGTATAGTTTAAAACACACAAACAAACATTGTAAATAATACTCTGCGCATCCACTAGGATTACCTACAGAAATGTTCTTTATACAATATCTTATATATACATTAAAATGTACAAACTGACTTCATTCTTCATTCTTCAAAGTATCTGGAGATTACGTTATGGCCCTAATCCAGTTCTCGGCCCCATGACCCTATCCCTTACTGTCTCTTTCGCTCTCTCTCCTGTTGCCTGTTCCCATCTTGCATTCAGATATAGTCCTTTCCGCAATCAAGCAATGCCCTTGTCTCCTCCATTCTTAAAAAACCCACCCTTGATCCTGACACTCTCTAATTAATGCCTCATCTCTCTCCTCTACTTTGCCTCCAAACTTCTTGAGCAGATTGTCTACAACCGCCTAATTTTCCTCCCACTCCCTGCTTGACCCATTTCAGTTTGGCTTTCATCCTCTCCACTCCATCCTGCCCTCATTAAAGTCAGCAATGACCTCCTTGCTGCCAAATCCAAGGGCCACTACTCTGCTCATTTTCCTTGATCTCTCTGCTGCTTTTGACACTGTGGACCACCCTCTTCTCCTTCACTCCTTCGGTCTGCATGATACTGCCCTCTCCTGCCTGTCCTCCTACCTCTCTGACTGCTCTTTCTCTGTTACTTCTCATTCCTCCCCTACACCCCCACTTCATCTACCAGTAGGTGTCCACCAAGGTTCTGTCCTTGGGGCTCACCGATTCTCTCTTTATACATCATCTTTATGTGAGCTCACCAGCTCTTTTTTCCTCAAATATCATCTTCATGTTGATGGCACTCATATCTACCTCCCCCTCTCTCCTCACTCATGTATCCAGCTGTCTTTCTGCTATTTCCTCCTGGATGTCCCAGCGCTTTGTTAAACTTAACATGTCTAAGAATGAGCTGATCATCTTCCCACCCTCCCAATAAAAACTAATCTCCCACAATTTCATTATCTATAGACAGCACCACCATCTCCTCTAGCCCCCAAATGCGCTGTCTTGGAGTTATCCTTGACTCCTCTCTCTCCATCAAGCCTTATATTAAGTACCTTTTGCAGTCCTGCCGTTTCCATCTAAAAAAAATCTCCAGGATCAGATCTTTACCCTAGAGGCAACTAAGATCCTAACTTACTCACTGGTCATCTCCAGAGTAGACTACTATAACCTTCTCTGGCCTACCTGTCTCTTACCTCTCTCTCCTCTCCAATCTGTCCTCAATGCTGCTGCCCAGCTCAGCTTCCTCTCAAAATGTACTACATGTGCCTCTCATCTCCTACACGCCTTACACTGGCTCCCTTTTCCTTTCAGAACCCAATTCACACTTATCACACTCTCCTATTTACATTTCCGCGGCAGTCGGCGGCACATGCGCGGACACATACTCACTGTATTTTTTGTGAAAAATACAGTGAGAAGTGTGTGAAGTGGATTTGCAGGGACAGAGCATAATTGCAAGATCTGTCCCTGCATGCGATTTTTTTATACTTCCTTGTGATGTATTCAAATATCACATTACGATATTGGCCGAATTTATCACAGCCAATCTGCATCTGAGATACGGATTGTAATAAATATGCCCCATAGAGACATATCAGAGCAGTCTGGATATCATAGACCTTGGAGAAGTATTGTTTTTGTTTATGTAAGAACCACGTGTTAGAAAGAATACGGTCTAATCTCCAGTAACAGTTGTGTAGTGTTGTTCAGTTCCAACAGCATTCTCCAGAGTCATATGGATGAAATTGTTTGAGAAGCCTTAATAATAAATAGGCAGTTGAGTGGGCTTGGCTTCATGCTTTAGCTGATAAAGATCTGTACTTGTCAATGAGTGGGTTATGAGTGGTTTAAGTACCATTTTTAAGGACCCCTTAAGGATAGGATTGCCATTTTTTTAGTTTGTTGGCTTTAGTAAGTATTGCATTCAGTTTGGTAACTTGGTGACTATTAGGCAGGAGTATGTTATCTAGTATTTTACTTACTTTGTTTTTTTTTTAACGACATAAAAATACCATACATTTTTTTTTAATGAAAATCTCTAACCTTTGTAGACATTAACTTCACTACCAAACCATACTTTGCAATATATTATTATTTATTTATTTATTAACAGTTTCTTATATAGCGCAACAAATTCCGTCGCGCTTTACAATGTGAATTAACATTATACTGGGTTGTAAAAGACATACATACATACATAAAAGACATACATAAGGGTAAGAGGGTCCTGCTCGCAAGCTTACAATCTATAGGGAAATAGGTGTTGATACACAAGGATAGGTGCTACATATTGCAAATTGGTCCAGCCCGATTGTAGATGTTCTTGGTGGGCTGTATAATCCAATCACACTGGAAAGTTGGCCTAGGGTTAGGAGGATGTTAAATTGAAGAAAGAGAAGATGTGATAGGTGTTTACTATAAGAAGAGAGTTAGATAGGGAGCTATAAAAGGTTAGGTGGGCGGTCCTGGAATCTGATAAGCTTGTCTGAAGAGGTGAGTTTTCAGAGAACGCTTGAATGTTTGGAAACTATTATCATATTGTGCCCTTTCTTATTCTAATGTGGGGTACGTGTTTATACCCTGAATGTAGTCAGGTGTTAATGATTCTGTGTGTGGCTCATAGAGAAGTATTCCGTTCCAGCTGTAATCTTGTAAAGACACTAGTTAGGCCTACTTCTATCCTGCAGTGCTGTGCTTTCACTAGGCTCTTGTGATGGGTGAAATGAGCAAAAGTTGTTTGCAGCAGATTGTCATTGAATTGCAATTTTTGACATTCCTCTGGCAATTCAAGACTGGAGTTACTATAGCTGCTGCAGCCATTTTTGTGATAATAAAAAAAATATTTGTAGAATTATAGCTCTGCGAACATCAGCACAGAGGTGATGAGGGTAGGGGCGTCTGTGACTTCTGTCTGTCTTCATATCATACCTATAGCAGAAGCTGAGGGTATGAGGATTATAAATAATTAGCTCCAAATTGTAGATAGATCCATGTCAGGTAACTTGTGGTCATCTTACCGTGATCTTCCTGTGGGAGGGAGTTTGCAGCGGTCCTGATGTGGGTCCCCTTTAAGTGCATCCTTCCCTCTTGCCAGGAATCTGACTGTTTAAGCCAGGATTGGACACATTTCTATCTTAATATCCTTGTTGTGTGAGTTGCACTATGCTTTGCATGCTCTGTTATGGTGTGTCTGATATTCTGTGCAGGATTTGTTCCTTGAATATTGTTGCTAGTAGTTTAGGGGGTGCATCATACCCAGGCTTGTATGTACATTAAGCCGGCTGACTAGTTGAGGTGCTATGTAGTTGACTAGCTGGGTGGGTACACTGTTAGGGTAAATGCATAGAGGTTAGTAAGTTGTGTTGTGCTTCCATGCAGGTGCGCTGTGCATGGAGAGCAGCTAGCAAGGTGACAAGAATTAGCTCTGTGTTGTATGGTGCCAGGACATGTACTAATGCTTGAGCAGCGGCATGGCATACAGGGTCAGATTAACAAAGGGGAAATGGAGCTGCAGCTCGAAGTCTCCACATAAAAATAGGCCTAGTATCATGGCAGCATGGTGTTTACCAGCTGCCTAGTTGGTTACACAGTCGGCCATAAATTAATTAAAATAGTTTTTTTATTTTTCTCACAAAATGATATTTCTTTTCTATATGTGGTTTATTTTTATTATTTTTTATCATTATTACTGATAATTATCATTTTATAATTATAATTATCATTTTAATTATCATTTATTATTTCTCATTGTGGTTACATATATTAATGATATTAAACTTTATCATATTCAGTTAAATTCTCATGTTTGAATTCTGAGCGCTGTGTTCTTTTATATATGCTAAACCAGCCTGATTTGCCATTTATTACTATTGCCAATTTAAATCCATCAGTCAAAGCTGTGGATCATCGGTGGCTTTGATAAACCATGGCATAGTAAATCTACCCAGGGTCATTATCCCATACATCAGGGATAGGCAACGCCGGGCACTCCAGCTGCTGTGGAACTACACATCCCAGCATGCCTTGCCACAGCTTTAGCATGCCCTAACAGCAAAACTGTGGATGCTGGGATGTATAGTTCCATTGCACCTGGAGTGCTGCACATTGCCTACCCCTGCCCTGAAATATTAGTACAAAATGTGTCTGTATTCATCAATAAGTGTAACTGAACTTCTATTTGTCTAGATTGGGGCTGTCACTGAGTTTTTACTGTCTCTGTTTTACTCTGGTGATGGATTTACTCATTAGATGAGGGAACATCATTATCTTCTGTCACTCCCATAAGTGTTTCATGTTGCAATCCCACAGGTGTGACACTTCCATACGGCTGGTTGGGTGTAGACTTATGCTGAAGATTAGGGGTTATTGCAAAGTTCATACTAAGAATTTCCATCTTTTCTTGCAGACCGACAATGAGGAGCTGCAGACACCATTGGCCCAGCGTCGGCAGCAGCAGAGCAGCTTTATAGCATCATTTCCATCCTAAGTGACCAACTGAAAGGGTATTTTTTGTTCCGTCATGTAACAATGTATATACTCTCTGGCAGTAATGGTGCGTACACACGGTACGATTAGTCAGCGATAACGATATCGCTGACTGATCTCCCTGCACCTTCCCGGTGTGCTGGATGATTGATATCGTTCATCCAGCACACCACCAACCCACCAACGACGGGCCCTGTGTAACCTGGTTGATATCGACCAGGTTGGCCTGCATGCATGGCTGATGGATTATATCGTTATCATCCATGCGTGCATGCGCATCGCTGGCCGTTTGAGGGCTGGAGGGCACCAAAAATTTAATGATCTGACTGATATCATTATCGTTCATATGGTGCATTTTTATCGTACCGTGTGTACGCACCATAAGTCATTTGCCTAGGTGTAACAATGTATAGACTCTGGCAGTAAGTCATTTGTCTAGATGTAACTATGTAACAATGTATAGACTGACAGTAAGTCATTTGTCTAGGCGTAACTATGTAACAATGTATAGACTGACAGTAAGTCATTTGTCTAGGCGTAACTATGTAACAATGTATAGACTCTGGCAGTAAGTCATTTGTCTAGATGTAACTATGTAACAATGTATAGACTGACAGTAAGTCATTTGTCTAGGTGTAACTATGTAACAATGTATAGACTCTGGCAGTAAGTCATCACCTGCATACAGTATAGGCAGCCATTCAATTTATCCCGAGGAGGCCTATTTACCAATATTCCCAATAATGTGGAGGGGGGACAATGACAATGGGCTTACACAAGCTAAGGTTTTCAGAGCTTGTTATATACCCCTTAACACTTCCCTATAGAAAACTACTGCAACGCTGTTACTCACAAGGCAGGAGACAGAGCCATTTTCGTATGTTTAAGGACAGAGTAAGTTTGATAAATAGGCCCCTAGGAATTGTATGCCTCATGCCTCAGCAATAATGTTATTTCCAATTAGATTGATAGGATGCAATCTACCTCCCCTTCTCTCTGTGCCTGTATTGCAGACTAATCCATCTACTTCTCGCTGTGCCCAAATCCCCAGCACCTGGGATGGGTGGAGGCTGCTCTGGAATAGTGTGTGTACTCTCTTACAGAGAGTGCGCAAGTTCTTCAGCAGAGAGAGGCCCGGCGCACCCAGAAGCCCTAGTACTGATGCAGCACCCCTTAGTGCCATGCAGATGCAGGTAATTATATATAGGGAGTTATTTGGACATAAATAATGTTGCAGTATTTACAGTATTAATAACTTTTAAAGAACGGATGGAGGTAAATGTGCTTAAAATAGAGGTAAAATAACTATATTCTATAGGAATAAACATCACTTTTTGGTTATAATCTCAATTTTTTAATGACTTGCAGAACATTCAGAGGGAGATCACTGACCTGAGCCTGATGTTGGAAAGAAGGAGAGAACATTCCCAGCATGTCGCCCTCATTACAGAGGCAGAAATAAAATCCAGGAAAGAAGTAGTAGACCTAAGAGAAGAACTATAGAAGGAAAAAGAAGAGATGGGGAGGCTGGCAGCATTTCTATTGGAGAACAACAAGACAGTGCATGCTATGGAGGGTCACCGGACAGCATGCACCCATTATAGATGTGCCCCTGGGCCTTGCACCACGTATAATTATGCTTAAACTGGGATCGTGTAACCTCTCCCAATCACCTATTGCCTCTGCCTATCACCCCCTGCCTGTCATCTTTTCCTGTCACCTTCTCTCTGTCAGCCACTGCCTCCCCCAGTCACCCACTGCCTGTCACCTCTCCCTGCTACCCATTGCCTCTTCCTGTCACCCACTGCCTCTCCCAGTCACCCTCTGCTAGTCACCCACTGCCAGTAACCCAATGCAAGTCACTTCTCCCTGTCACCCACTGCCTCTCAGTCACCCTCTGCTAGTCACCCACTGCCAGTAAACCAATGCAAGTCACTTTTCCCTGTCACCCACTGCCTCGCAATGTCAATCACTGCCTCCCTGTTACCATCTTTGTCACCCACTGCCTGTCAGCTCTTCGTGTCACCCTTTTTTTGTCACACATTGCCTCTCTATCACCCACTGCCTGTCATCTCTTTCTGACACCATCTCTCTGTCACCCACTGCCTCTTCCTATCACCCTCTGCCTGTCATCTCTCCCTGTCACCCACTGCCAGTCACCCACTAACAGTGCGCATGGCCAGATCAGTGAGTCACTGTTCTGCTGCTAGCTTTTCTTTGTTTTGTGGTATAATGGCTCCACCTAGTGGCAGCCTCCAGAATCACAACGTCCATTGGCTCCCATGGAGCCAGGTAGCTCACATATCTGCACACTAACTAGAGCTTACTTATAATATAAAAATGTCACATCCAGTGGTGTAACTAGGGTATTTGGAGCCCAGGGCAAATTTGAAAAGGGAGCCCCCACCACCACCACTACCACCCCGATATGTGCGTGCGCTGCTGCTGCTCCTCCAGTCCGCGACGCCGCTCCCGCCGCCGCCGCCCGCCAGTCCTCCTCAGCATAATGGGACAGACGTCATGATGTCATGACGTCTCTCCCATTACCCACTGCAGGAGCCGGATGGAAGTCCGGCTCTTGCAGTGGGTGCTGCAGCAGTCAATGAGAGTCTATCTGACTCTCATTGGCTGCCGTTTAACACACGCATCGCCGCCAACGCTGGCGGCGATGCGTATGTTATGCACAGCCTGAGCCTGCCTCCTGGCGCTATTGGGCAAGTGCTCAGGGGGAGGGAACAGGCTCAGGCGTGCAGCACAGGACCGGCGCTGGAAGCCTAGCGCTGGTCCTGTGTAAATGTGTAGCGCTGTCCGCACTCATTGCGGTCGGCGCTACACTGGTGGCTAACTAGGGCGGGCCCGACCCCCCCTAGTTACGCCACTGCTGCTACTACTATCTGCTGTCACCATACTACTCTGCTACTACTATCTTCTTTCACCATACTACTCTGCTACTGCTATCTGTTCTCATCATACTCCTCTACTACTATCTTCTGTGACAATACCACTCTGCTGCTATCTACTGTCACCATACTACTCTGTTATCTGCTGTAACCATACTATTTTGCTACTATCTGCTGTCGCCATTCTATTCTGCTACTGCTATCTGCTGTCATCATACTATTCGCTACTACTATCTGCTGTCATTATACTACTCTGCTACTGCTAGCTGCTGTCATCATACTACTCTGCTACTTCTATTGGATTTCACCATACTACTCTGATACTATTGTCACCATACTACTCTTCTACTACTATCTGTTTTCACCATACTACTCTGCTACTACTATCTGCTGTCACCAGACTACTCTGCTACTATTATCTGCTGTCACCATACTACTCTGCTATTACTATCTGCTGTCATCATACTACTCTGCTACTACTATCTGCTGTCACCAGACTACTCTGCTACTACTATCTGCTGTCATCATACTACTCTGCTATTACTATCTGTTGTCGTCATACTACTCTGCTACTACTATCTGCTGTCACCAGACTACTCTGCTACTACTATCTGCTGTCATCATACTACTCTGCTACTACTATCTGCTGTCACCAGACTACTCTGCTACTACTATCTGCTGTCACCATACTACTCTGCTACTACTATCTGCAGTCATCATACTACTCTGCTACTACTATCTGCTGTCACCATACTACTCTGCTACTACTATCTGCTGTCACCATACTACTCTGCTGCTACTATCTGCTGTCATCATACTCCTCTACTACTATCTTCTGTCACAATACCACTCTGCTATCTGCTGTAACCGTACTATTTTGCTACTATCTGCTGTCGCCATTCTATTCTGCTACTGCTATCTGCTGTCACCATACTATTCGCTATTACTATCTGCTGTCATTATACTACTCTGCTACTTCTATCTTATTTCACCATACTATTCTGCTACTACTATCTGCTGTCACCATACTACACTGCTACTACTATTTGCTGTCACCATACTACTCTGCTATTACTATCTGTTGTCATCATACTCCTCTACTACTATCTTCTGTCACAATTCCACTCTGCTGCTATCTACTGTCACCATACTACCTGCTCCTGCATTCAGCGTCACGTCCGGTCCACCGGCTGCTCAAACGCCATGACGTCTCTCACATAGTGCCCGTGGGGGAGCCAGAAGCATGAGTTCGGGAGAGAACTCCAGCCTCCGGGTACACCACGTCGCTGCAGAGAAGGTGCCGGGCGACGTATTACCAGCGGACGTCCGGCTTGGAGCCTCTCTGCAGCGCCGGGCTGGAGGTCACTGGCACCGGCTACAGCGGCGCACCCGGTGCACTTGCACCTCCAGCCCCCCCCTAGTTGCGGCCCTGCTAACACTAATAACATTGTTTATATTGCAAATTCCCTTTTCCCTCTCTTTTCCTTGAGAGAGCAGCAGGTGCATTGTAAATAGAGGCGTAACGAGATCGGGAAGAGCGTGGCACGTGTCCTGGGTGCTGTGGCAGGCCCGGTAGAGGGATTCGTTTCCAGCCAGGGCATTGTGTCCAGTTTTAAACTCCCAGACTCAAACTGGGCATCTATCATATTATCATACTATATAGGAATTTTCAAGGGGTGCCATTTTTTTTATTTGTCCTCGGCGCCATGGACCCTAGTTACGCCTCTGACTGTAAGCCTTAAAGTGCCTTTTCAAGAAGACTTGTTTTGTTATTCCTGAAGCAGATAAAGAGGAGCCATTATGCTCCAACACTAGTCTGATTATTGTACTGAGATTAAGCAACAACTTCAAGTGTCAGATAATATATTAAATTAGATTCAGAGCCAATGATCCAATGATTAGAATGTGTGTTGAACAGAATTTCAATTGCATAGGCTTCATTCTTAATTGTGGATAATACTAAACATACTTATTTATAGGTTGGGTATGAAATCCCGGCTGTAGGGATGCCACTGGTCAGAATACCGACTGCGTCATCCCGACAGCCAGAATCCCGACATCCATAGGCACATGATAGGTATTTTCCCAACCCAATGGCAAACGCAGAATTTTGAAAGAGGGGTTTCTAAATAATTCTTCACAGAGCCAATGACAAAAAAGGCTTACCAGGATAAGCCTGCAACATACACTTTATTGTGTACTTCAAGTCTTTTAATATAAATAAAAATAATTAATATAAATAACAAGGCATCTGATCATAAAACTTGCACAATGTGATTTTTAGCAAGTGCACATGTGTGAGAACTTCAGAAAGCCAGTACGGCAAATGTGTTACCTGAGTGTACACACAATGATGCTGCTGCGATCGGATCAGATGGTATTGAAAATGGAGCGGCAGAGTGATGGGCGTTCTTGGACCTGAAGTGAACGTAAAAAGAGTATCTCATGCAGGGCTGCCATCAGAAATGGTGGGGCCCAATACTGACAAATTAGGCAGGGCCCCCCTCCCCCGCGATATGGGGCAGAAGTGGGCGGAGCTGTGGATGTGGGTGGATCTACTTTGGGGGTGAGAGACAGGGAGGGCTGGACCTATTAGGGGCACAGATTAATCGTTCGTAAATTCTGTTATATTATTTGCTGTGCTGACATTTTTATTTGGATGTTTTTAATTTAATATATCTAAGCACAAGATGTATTGTGTGTATGTATATGTGTGTGTATATATATATATATTACATACACAAACAAACAGAGCTGTAACTAGACTTTTTGGTGCTGCGTAGCTATATTAAATTAAAAGCATGTAGGTGTCAGCACAGCAAGTAATATAACAGCACTTACCCACATTTATGTGTGTGATTTTATATATATATATATATATATATATATATAGATGCATGTAGACAGGCACTCACTGTAAATGTGACATGCCGTGGTGCCAGCTATAATATTGTATATTCCATGTCTCCTGCTCAATGGAGCAAGAATAAGCGGCACTCATCCGGACTTGGTAAAAAAGTAAAGGTTTTTAATCCAGCATGAACCGACGTTTCAAGGCCTCAACTGACTTTTTCTTGAGAAAACCTTGAGAAAAAGGCCGTTGAGGCCTTGAAACGTCGGTTCACGCTGGATTAAAAACCTTTACTTTTTTACCAAGTCCGGATGAGTGCCGCTTATTCTTGCTCCATTGAGCAGGAGACATGGAATATATATATATATATACATACACACACACTGTATATATACTATATATATATATATACACACTATATATATACTGTGTGTATATATATATATATATATATATATATAGTATATATACAGTGTATATATATATATATATATATATATATATATATATAAAATCACACACATAAATGTGGGTAAGTGCTGTTTATATATATATATATATATATATATACTTACCTGGACACTCTGCCATCTTCGTGACTCTGGAAGCTCAGAGGACAGTCAGCGCAGAGTGATGTGCGGTACCGCGTGTCACTGGTGGAATGCATGCACCGGCAGCTGCCAGAGAAGAGGAATAGTCTCGGTGGTATTTAATACATGGAGCCGGTCGCAAGCCACTGCTGATTGGCTGGATGTTGTTCCACGAGCTGTGATTGGCTCGCGGAACTACAGCCAATCAGCAGCGGCCGCTGCTGATTGGCTGGCTGCCGTTCCGCGAGCTGCTGTGATTGGCTTGCGGACGGCTCTATGTATTAAATGCCACCAAGTCTCTTTAGTTCTTTGGCTGCCCCCGGTGCATTCCAGCAGTGATGTGCGGTAGCGCACATCACTGCACTTCACACCACCGCTACCCGGGCCCCCTCTCTCTCCGGGCCCGGGACTGGAGTCCCCGCAGTCCCCCCCTGTTGGCGGCCCTGATCTCATGTCATGGGCATGTTATGGGAGTGTTGTGGGGTCATCAGTGAGAGCTGCTGTGTTCTCAGATTCAGAGCCGCAGCTACAGAGGTCATGTTTAGACGGAAAAACTGTGCCTAACTAAAGTTGGAACGCAGCCGTGCAGTGGCATAACTATACATTTTGCTCTTGCCCAAAAAAGTTTTTGGCGCCCTCTAGTGCAGGGCCGTTTCTAGGCAATTTGCTCCCAGTGCGAACAGTTAAAAATGCGCCTCCATCCCCCATAGACAGTTTACATTATAATTTTTCCTCCTTATAGTTATGCCCATTAACAGGGGCGCCGAGAGGGGGGGGAGCGGGTACTGTTTACCCGGGCCTGGGCTTCATGAGGGGCTCAGCGGGGGCCCAGGTCCGGCGCCGCCCCCCCCCTCCCTTCTCTCACTCTCACAGCACACAGCACACCCCCTAGTGCCTAACCCTAACCCCGCTACCTAACCCTAACCTCCCCGACACCCGATAGTTACCTTCGGGATGCTGACCAGTGGCAAACGCAGGATTCCTAGAGGGGGGTTTCCAAATGCTGGATTTTAGAGTGCGTATGGCCAGTCCATGAATAGGGCATAATTAACACTTATCCAGCTTTAATATGCGACATACAAAGTGTATTGTGAGTCATAACTCCAGCCATCCTGCCTGAGCTGAGTGTTTTTATTTCAGTTGTGGGCACCATTTCAGAGCATGGGGGCAAGTCCGGGAGTCTGGAGGAGCAGCAGAAGAACCTAGCACTGCCCTGGACATACAGTATATGTACTTATTGGTCTCATCATGCACTGGATAGTGTATTATTATATGGTATTAATAATTAAGCCTATTGATGGTCTATACATAGCAGTGTACCCCTAACAGTGCATGTTTTTCCAGATCTAATTGGCGCACAGGTGCATTTATTACTGGCTGACATATGTTAAAAGATCCACAGGTGGTGCTAACTATTTAATTTGTGATAGTGAGAAGAACATGCAGCACTAGTAACATTTTATGTTACTATTTCTAATGTGGGCTGGGGAGGGGGGGTTTCCAGGCAACCGGAAACCCCCCTGCGTTTGCCTATGCTGACGGTCGGGATACTGGTGCCGGGATCCCGACAGCATCCCCTTATTTATATATCATAATACACTAAATAAGCCTCCTGAATGTCTGCTCATTTTGGCAACTATCTCACTTATGAAGCCATTGCAAATAAATCAGGTAGTGTTGCTCTTGAGTGCTCCACTTGGAAATGGAATGTTGTATATATAATAGTCCAAGTGACCATACCTCACCTTCCTGTGATCAGGGGGAAGATTTATACAAAAAAAAAACACAACACTACCCTTGTAAAGTGTTCCATAAAGCTTTAATAAAGCAGGGTGTGGAAGTGGAAAGTGTGTAGCATATTGATATATTTGCAAATTTTGCAGTTCATTTAGCAATTTTATTAGTGAAGCCTCAGACAGTTGAGAGATGACAGGAAAAAAAGAGGCTGTCACCAGTTAATGTGTACATATGAGGGTTATACATTATCAGTAATGTAGTAAATGAGTTAGAAGCAGATAAACTTCACACGCTAAATATATCTCCAAATGGAAAGGAAATCTGAATTCCTGGGTATCTAAGTACTGCCCAAGCAGTTGCTTAATTCACTTCTTTGTTTTGCAGGTGTTGAGATAATATCAAGTAGGTTGGATGGAACAGTAAGTACAGAGACTAATCTATCAAAACTACACAAAGAGTTTGGGGATGTTTTAAAAGGCCTAAGGGTAATTGTGTTTAAAGATTAGTTTCTATGCAACAGTGTTTCTTATGATCGAAAAACTGCCTTTTAATGATTAAAGCAATGCAGGCGCACAGTTATATATCTCCTGAAAGCCTTAATAGCTTAAATATAAATAAAGAAATATTGTCATTTCATTTTGGTGAGTAGTGATGTCATTACTTATAGCTGGTGAGTAGAATTGACACCTAAGTACATTATACTTATTTAGAGAAGTAGAGAACAACCAGTTCTGCAGACTGCTCCCTAGACTCCTACTAGCTTAAAGAAGTAGAGATCACCCCCATACATTTACTAATGATCTATAATGTTATAATGCATGCTGGGCTGATATTTTCCAGCTCCTACGGCAAACACTGGGAAGATTAGAACAAGATTGTATAAGGAAGGGTGGGCTAATGCGTCACCTACAGATGATCACATCAGATTTAATACTATTCCAGATTTTTATTTTAGGAAAACATAATGGTCTAAATTTCCTACTTGTAATCCAAACAAAAAGGGCCCATAAGGAAAATAAATGGGCAGATTCAGTGTGCCCCAACATTTTCAGCCCCAAAGACTTCTTCCTGGAACCAGTGGCATAATTGTAACATCTCTGGTCCCAATCAGGTCCTTCTATGGCTTCTTCTATACTATGAGCGGAGGTAGGATATTGATAGACACATGAACCTCTAAATCTGTATAAGAATATTCTGAATTGTCCATTGTTACATTATTTGCTAAATCAACCAGTGTTGTTGGTGCTTCTAATCGACATATTAAGCATAAGGAGGGAGATGTATGAACCACCGAAGTGGCATCAGAGCACATTATGTGCGCGCTTCTCCCCCATGTATGATTGGTGGGCTGGGTTGCAAATGACAGGGGTGCTTTCTCAAGTCTTGAGAAAGTCCCGGCATCCCACGGGATGAAACGCGTTGACCTTTACCCTCCAGGATACTGTTGAGCCAGACAAGCCTGAGTAACCGCTGAACACTATTGCCGTGAGCAGCACTATTCTCCCTCCCTGCTGCCTGCTGTCTCTGCATGGACTTTAACATCCAGTCCACCGGAGTGTGACTAAGAGCGGCTGCTTCACATCACATTTACAGCGTCAACCTCTGCCCTTCAACAGAGGCTGATTGCCCTACACAGGGGATTTCACCAGGCTTCAAAATATCTTAGCGTGGCCATGCTTTTACAGGGAGTTGGAGACCTCAGACGGTGATTATACACCAGCCTACTTGGACCGAGGTAACACTGCATTATCCAGCAGCAGAATTATGTGATTTAACTGGGACGCCAGTATATCACTGTTTAACACAGAGAGTTAGCCACAGGCTTGCTCTGTGAGGATACTGCAATTGTAACAATTGGTTACTTATTTCAAGCTATTTGACACATTCATTTGTAGCAACATTCATTCAGCTGTGAACACTGACTATTCCTATATACAAGTGGCGATTGAACAGCATTTTATGACCAGTTCATTTAGCAGCCTATTTTTATTATATGATTATTTATGAGCTCATTAGTATTCTATATTATGCTGCTATATTGATTATATATATATTTTATGCACTTCTATATATTTTTATGTCATTCAGATATATTTTTGTGATTGAACATTATTGCATTTTAAACAAGCCTCCTGTGTCCAGAATACCAAGCAAACACTGATTTATTCATATTTATTTTCATTTCATTGGATTATTATGTATCATCAAGCGCAGTTAACTTAGATTTTTGTACTTCCGGGAATACCACGTGTGCACACAGAAGCGCACCACGTGGCCAACATGCGTTCCAAAAGGGAGGAAGTTGGATGTCAGCTGTATGTGCTGTGAACCGCACAGCTGATATCTGCATCATGTAAATAAACAATGCTGCACAACAGTAATCTCTGACTCCGACAAACACAAGGAACAAGATTACTCTGGTGAGGGTCATGATTGCTAGCATCATGCGGAAGGATTGTCCAACAATAAATCAATATGACATGCTCAAATGTATAACAAAATATAATCAGTGAATATACCCAAAACAACAAAAAAAATGAAAAATTAAAGAAATGCTAAGCGAATTCTATAGTGCATAATAATAATATCACAAATAAACAAAAAAATTACAAATAAACAAGAAAATTAAAGAAAACAAGAGAAGCTTAACTCTTCATTTAACCCTGCTGGCGCTAAACATAAGTCATAAATCCAGCTTGTTTCTTTCTGCAACAGAAGTTTTTCCCGATTACCTCCTCTTTTTAACGGAGCTATGTGGTCAATTGGCATGACCTTAAAGTCCAATAAATTATGGCCTTTAGCAATAAAATGTTTCGCCACTGGAGGAGTATTTGTATCCATGATAGTGGAAGCTTTTTTGATAGATGATCTGTGGAGGGCAATGTGCTCTTTAAGCATTCGGATAGTTTTTCCCACATAGATCTAGTTACATGGACAAAGAATAGCATAGATGACGAATTTGCTTTCACATGTTATACGGTGACTGATTTTGAATGAGCGGCCAGATTGGGGAACACGAAAGCTGTCCCCCGTTAACATAAAACGGCAGTTAATGCATCCAGAACAACGGAAAGAGCCCGGTCTGAGGGTTAGCCAATTTATCAGAATAGTGTTTCCCATCTCTGAGGACGTTATCTCATCCTTGATGTTATTGCTGCGTTTATAGCAGAACAGGGGTTGTTCTTTACTCAGTTGTCCCAAAATAGGCTCTGTTTGTATAATATGCCAATGTTGTTGAAATGCACATTTAATAATATGTGACCCAATTAAAAAAGTACTGGAAAAAATAAACCGTTCTATCTTTTTGTCAGGCTGACATTTTAACAATAACGTTTGTCTGTCCAACTCTAAACATTTGTTTATGACTTCCTGGATGTCTGTTGCATCATAACCTCATTGGCAAAATTTAGTACCCATGTCCGATAAAGCTTGAGGAAGGAGGGATCGGTCCAAAGTGATTCTTGTCACACGGACCATCTGGGAATAAGGCAATCCCTTCTTTAAGGGTGCCAGATGAAAACTGTCAGCTGCCATCAGGGTATTTTTATCTGTTTACTTGGTGTAAACTGTAGTAACATACAGACCTGTCGAAATATCAATAGACACATCAAGATAATTGATATGTTTATTGCTATAATTAAGTGTGAATTTAATCTCATTGCTCACCTTATTTAATTCTTCAAAAAACATGATGAGCAAATCTTGCCCACCTGTCCATACAAGAAACACATCATCGATATATCGAACAAAAAATTAAATATGTTTTGCCAATCGATGTGTCATAATATGTTATTTCTCAAATAAATGCATGAACAGGTTGGCGTATGTAGGGGCCATATATGACCCCATGGCAGTACCATGGCGTTGTAAAAAGAACGTATTGTCAAATAAAAAATAATTTTTATGTAAAATGACATTGATTAACAGAAGTAGGTAATCTACAGGCAGACCCACATAAAATGGATTAGATGTCACAATTTGTCGTACCGCATCCATCCCCATATCATGCGGTATGCTGGTATAAAGATTAACTATATCAAGTGTCACTAATATGCATTCAGAAGATGGAGCTGATAAACCTTCTAATTTATGCAAAAAGTCTGTGGTATCTCTCAAATAAAAATCTGTGTTTTGGACCATCGGTTGTAGAAGGGAATCGACATACTGTGATAAAGTTTGCCACAAAGAACCCCTTGAAGAAATTATGGGGTGGTCGGGAGGGTTGTGTAAGGTTTTATGCACCTTTGGTAAAATGGACATATAAGGAACAACTGGATGTTGCTGGTTTAAAAAAGAGGCAGTACCCTCATCAATCCAAGAGTTGTTTAAGCCTAGTTGGATAATATTGTCGATTTCTTTACTTATATTTGGTGGTTGTATCATAAGAGAGTTTTTGGTAACATTGAGTATTAGTAAGTTGCCTATAAATCTCTTGAATATAGGCAGATTTATCTAATATGACAATGCCCCCACCCTTATTAGCAGGGCGGATGACAATGTCCTTATTGGTTTTCAAGCAATCAATGGCTTCAATCTGTTCTTTTGAAAGATTATGAAAAAATGTTTTTTGATGTTTAATAGAAGACAAAGTGTCTCTTCTAACTAATTGCATAAACGTGTCAATATAGCAATTGTTCACAACTGGAACAAAATTGCTTTTGGGTTTAAAAAAATTGATGTTAGTAGTGACAGTAGGTTTAGAACCAAAATAATGTTTTAATTTTAATTGTCTTTCGAATTTGAACAATTCCACCTCCAAATCGAAGGCTTTCTGTCACAAAGTCTTCACAAAAGTCAAGCCCTTTGACAGAACAGATAATTCAATGGGAGTCGGTACATAAGAAGATAGATTAAAAACAACTACTTCTTTCTCTCTTTCTGTTTGTTTTTTGACTCTATTATGCCTGACTTTGATCCCACCTCTTCTGCAAGGTTTTCCCCTGTTTTTTTTATATTGCTGCGTGTTGTTAGGGGTTCCTTTAAAAAAGGACGTCTAGTTAATAAGCTATCAGAGTCACTTTGTGATGTGTGGGAGTCCAGATCCGTATAAGTTCTATACGTTCTGTTCTTTCTTGGACCTTGCATAGATCTCCAAGGACGACGGGAATCATTGCCTAGCACCCACTGATATACTTCATGTTCCTTATAGTCCTCACGGACTCTTTTGTATTTATTCTTTTTAAACGCCAATAGATCTGCCCTAAAAGTTGTAATGGTAGATTCCATTTTTTTCTACCAATCAACTTCAGTATCAGTAGACAGTGTCTGTACACCTGTAGTCTCACACAACTTAATTTCATTCTCTAATACACCAATGTCAGCATTAACCTATTTGATGACTAAGATCATTAAATCAAAAGAGCACTGGTTAAGTATCATACACCACTCACAACAGACATTCTTATTACTGCGCCCAATTGTGGGCTGGTTCTTTCTGAAACCATGGGGAAATAGATTTTCTTTGTGATATTGATATTTTTGAAGAATTAAATAAGGTGAGCAATGAGATTAAATTCACACTTAATTATAGCAATAAACATATCAATTATCTTGATGTGTCTATTGATATTTCGACAGGTCTGTATGTTACTACAGTTTACACCAAGGAAACAGATAAAAATACCCTGCTGGCAGCTGACAGTTTCCATCCGGCACCCTTAAAGAAGGGATTGCCTTATTCCCAGATGGTCCGTGTGACAAAAATCACTTCGGACCGGTCCCTCCTTCCTCAAGCTTTATCGGACATGGGCACCAAATTTCGCCAATGAGGTTATGATGTAACAGATATCCAGGAAGCCATAAACAAATGTTTAGAGTTGGACAGACAAACGTTATTGTTAAAATGTCAGCCTGACAAAAAGATTGAACGGTTTATTTTTTCCAGTACTTTTTTAATTGGGTCACATATTATTAAACGTGCATTTCAACAACATTGGCATATTATACAAACAGAGCCTATTTTGGGACAACTGAGTAAAGAACAACCCCTGTTCTGCTATAAACGCAGCAATAACATCAAGGATGAGATAACGTCCTCAGAGATGGGAAACACTATTCCGATAAATTGGCTAACCCTCAGACCGGGGTCTTCCCGTTGTTCTGGATGCATTAACTGCCGTTTTATGTTAACGGGGGACAGCTTTCGTGTTCCCCAATCTGGCCGCTCATTCAAAATCAGTCACCGTATAACATGTGAAAGCAAATTCGTCATCTATGCTATTCTTTGTCCATGTAACTAGATCTATGTGGGAAAAACTATCCGAATGCTTAAAGAGCGCATTGCCCTCCACAGATCATCTATCAAAAAAGCTTCCACTATCATGGATGCAAATACTCCTCCAGTGGCGAAACATTTTATTGCTAAAGGCCATAATTTATTGGACTTTAAGGTCATGCCAATTGACCACATAGCTCCGTTAAAAAGAGGAGGTAATCGGGAAAAACTTCTGTTGCAGAAAGAGACAAGCTGGATTTATGACTTAAACTGTTTAGCGCCAGCAGGGTTAAATGAAGAGTTAAACTTTTCTTGTTTTCTTTAATTTTTTTGTTTATTTGTAATTTTTTTGTTTATTTGTGATATTATTATTATGCACTATAGAATTCGCTTAGCATTTCTTTCATTTTTTCTTTTTTTCTTGTTTTGGGTATATTCACTGATTATATATTCACTGATTATATTTTGTTATACATTTGAGCATGTCATATTGATTTATTGTTGGACAATCCTTCCGCGTGATGCTAGCAATCATGACCCTCACCAGAGTAATCTTGTTCCTTGTGTTTGTCGGAGACAGAGATGACTGTTGTGCAGCATTGTTTATTTACATGACGCAGATATCAGCTGTGCGGTTCACAGCACATACAGCTGACATCCAACTTCCTCCCTTTTGGAACGCATGTTGGCCACTGGGTGCGCTTCTGTGTGCACACGTGGTATTCCCGGAAGTACAGACTTCCATATAGCTGCGCATTTCACAGTGTTCCCGGGATGTTCAATATTTTTTACAGGTGAGTGTCTTTTGATTGTTCGTAATCGCGCGGGAGTCGTGTCCTATTGACCTATATCTGCCTGCTTTATGGGCTTTATACCTCACTTGACGAGGTGCCCCATGATGATGGTGTGTCTAAGCACCGAAACGGCTGTCGGGCTGTCCATTTACTAGGGTTGATTGTTATTTATATCTGATGCCAGAGAGCGACACAAGCATCTTGGATAAGTAAACATAGAAATTATGCACTTTAATGCACTTTAATATGTGACTGCAATTGGCTCCTGGACAACAGGATTTTTTTACATGCTTTTATAAATTTATATTTTTTCGGGTGATAATTTGGCGTGCTGTTTCTTCCTATTTTGGATATCCATGTGTGTGTGTATATATATATATATATATATATATATATATATATATAGGTAATAGCTGATTGGTTGCTATGGGCAACTTCTCCACTCTTTTCACTGCTTGATACATCTCCCTATATGTCTAAGAGAGGAGAAAAAGAGACACCAGAGAGGAGAGATGAGGAGGGAGGGAAGAAAGGACTATAAGGAAAGACAGACAGAGGAGAAACAAACACAGGCAACGTCTGGGACACAAGGTAGTTTATTATATCTGGAAAATCTGGGCAAAATAATGGAGCAGAGCAGGTGTAGGGGCCAGTCTAATATAAGAATCAGGGAATCAGGGACCTGAGACAATAAATTAGTGAACTTTGACCATTGGGATCTGATCCAGTGGCGTCACAAGGGGGGTACAGGCTGCACCCGGGTGTCACCCACCAAGGTATGACACCAAGGTGCCGGCTCCCCCTCAGTGATAGGAGCCAGGTGCTGCACTGTAGCATGAAGTGCAGCATTTTGCCCCGGTCACAGTGAGGGAGCCGGCACTCCGCACCTCCGGCACCCCCCACCACCCCAGTGATAACCACGGGACGGGGTTCGGGCCACAAGGCCAAGCCCCTTCCCCGAGACCATGCCCCCCCAGAGGTCATCCCCCCTTTTCAGCGCATATGGCATCCCTCCCCACATCGGGTGTCACTGCAGGGAGGGGTGCCACTGGTCTGATTCCAACATCAGAATACTTAAAGTTAAGGGCTCTTTTACATATAGTGTATGCACTAGGAATATGGTTTAAAGCCTACATTGAATGCATTTTAAAAAGCAGTAAGACTAAAGCCGGACATACATGGTGTGATTAGCACCATGCGACGTGATGGGGATCCGACGGCCAACATATCAGGTGGTCCCCACGCACGACCGCCCGATATGCCAGCACCTCACGGGTGCGCGCACTATCCAATATCATGCCCATACATGGTACGTAGCAGCGATATCATACCAATCCGTTGGTTCGGCTGCTTTATCGCAACGTGTATGGGCACCTTTAGACCTTACCAGTACATCAGGGTTATTGGTATTGACCTCTCCAGTCCTGCAACCTGCAGTCTCTGGCACTGCTTGTTGTTTCTTGCAGTTAGCTGCACTCTGATTGGTGGATAGCTACAGCCATCCATTAATCAGTATGTAAAGACCACAGTGATTGGTAAATGGCCAAAGCAATCCACTAATCAGTATGTGAGTAACTGTTAATAATTTGTATGACACAGGACTCCAATCGGAAGCGGAGCCTGGCTCATACCGACAAGAGCAACAACAGAATGTCTCTCTGATTGTGTTTATAACACAAAACACATCATTTGAGCAGTTGGGCTCATTCTTTACCTGCTTCCCGATGCCAGGCATGAAGAGGGCATCCAAAGGCTTCCCGCGCCTTGCGGCTACTACTGCAGTCCAAAGTTCCAAAATTCTACCAGCCTGGGGGGCAAATGCCACCCTGAACCCTGGCCCATCCTGTACAATCCCAAGGTAAGAGCAGCCAGCAGCAGCAGCAAATCAGAAAGACAGGGCGAGCGGGAGAGATTCCCGGCCAGGGGGCATTCCCTCTACTCAGCGCCTCCTCCTCAGTGCACTTGGCGTAATTAAAAAGCCGACCTTGGGCAATGCTGCTCCTCTGACTGCGCCCACCTCAACTTCACAAGCGGCCCTGGTAGGCTGTTCTGTCGTCGCAGTACTGATAGTAGGAATATGGCCGCCGATCTTCCCCCAAATTTCACATCGCCCATTACAAGCGCGGTACAGCTGTGTCACAGGCTGCCTGCCCCGAACTCAGCCTCTGGCTGCCTTCTGTTAAATAATAAATTAGTATGGTGGTGACCAGGGCGCCCTTTGCTGTATGTGTCGCCCTACTCAGCTGTGTACCATGCATATTTATAGATCCGGTCCTGCACGGAAGAAGCCTGAAGACACCGTGGTCAAGAAAATGCCTGGCGGCAGCTGGAAGCGGGGAAGAGGAGCCGGCACCAGCAACAGCAGATGAAAGAGGTTGAGGACCGGGGAATGCTGCAGTGGAGGGAAGTAAAAGAGCTGTACGCAAAGCTCCCCACTGCAGCCTCTCCCAACATAGCGATATGGCAATCCTGGGTCACCACTACTTATATTTAAATCCTCCCTAGACCCCAGGGTTGTCAGGCACAAGGCCTGTGTCATCAGTAAGGCATTAGGCCTGTGCCCTATTGTAGGCAGAACTATAGGCCTGAGCCCCATAAGGAATAAAGTGACCTTGGGCTGTAGGCCCAAGTCACTGCTTGGTCCCAATAGGTAGGCTGTAAGACTGGAGCCTTATACAAAGGGGTCTTGGGCTTTAGGCCCAAGTTCCCTCAAGTCTAGTAGGCAGGCATCAAGTCTGAGCCATCATGAGTGGCTCTGGGCATTAGACCAAGACCACTTTATTAATAAGTAGACAGGCAACTGCCCTATATAGGTGACCGGGTATTAGGCCCGGGTCACCAGATCAACCACCAGTTAGTCAGGCAACAGCCTCAGGCCTCCAGTGCCCTAAGCCCAGATCATTCCATTAATATGACTTTACCTGCCCCCATATAATGTTTGGCCCAGCAAACTGGTTAAGCGTCATAGGTGACGCTGTGTATTAGGCTCTCGTCTCCAGTCATATCCCGTGTGGAGGGACGGTCCAGTTCCACACATTAGTTTGTGATCTCCCCTCAAGTGGAGGGCTGCCAGGCCCCCACCTAAATAGCCTTTGTTCCACAACAGTTGCCATAACCCCAGAAATAGAAAAGGGCTGTCCAGCTCTGGCTAGGCAGGTAACTAGTACTGTGATAGAAGCCTGTACTTTTGTTTGGTTTCTGTGCATTTTGTGTTGCACTACACACAGTTAACATTTTATTGGGCTAGTGAGTTGAGGGTCTCTGTTATTGAAGTTGGTAAGTGATTATGGGCAGGGTCGTAACTAGGATGGTGCAGCCGGAGCAACTTCACAGAGCGCAGGATGTTGAAAAAAATATATAAAATGCCTTGTGAGGAGGACACAACAGCTATGGTATAAGGGGACAAGGTTAAGACAAAGATATTGAACAAATGCAGCAGCAGTAGCAGCAGCAGCAATCTACTGCATTTTGGTGGGTCCTGGGAACCCCAGGTCATTACATGACTGAATTGCATACTCAGTGTATTGACAGCACAACTGACTATAATACAGTCTAAGGCAGTGGTCACCAACCTTGATTGATTGAGATGTGAGTTACTTTAGAAATATCAAACCTCCTGAGGAGCTACTAAAATTGTAGAGAAAAAAATCTGGCTAATAATCGAACAATTGAAGGTCATTTAATGAAAATGAAAAAAATATGTAATAGAAAATAAAAATGCATTTAATTATTACAGTGATATTGTTGTAGTTTGTAAATAAAATTTAAGCACAGGCATATTTCACTGTTAATTACCGGCTCCAAGGAGGAGCAAAAGATATAGACAAGGCAGCTGTGTGATTTTCCGGCAGGGCTGGACAGGAACCACTTGCTCCGCCGTAGCGTAGACGCTGTGGGTGACACCACGGGGAAGCATGTCAGGTGATTGCTGTAGAGGCTGCAGCAATCACCTGACGTGCTTCCCTGTGGCCCCACCCATGGCATCGACACCACAGGGGAGCACACGTCAGAGGTCACTTCCTCCTAGTTGACTCGGCAGTACTGCAGCTAGGTAAGCTACCAAAATTAAAACCGTGAGCTACAGGTTGGAGACCACTGGTCTAAGGGGTAAATTTACTAAGATTCGAGTTTGGTCGAGTTAGCAATCTCTGGAGAGTTTGGGCATTTTTTTCCACTCGCATATTTACTAATGACAAACTCGGGAGAGAGATCTCCTTTGCAACGGGAAACTACTGGAGAGTTAGCAAACTCTCTTCACTTCACCATCGGCCAAACTCGATTAACTTTTCTCTAGTGAAGATAAGATTTGGGAATTTACCAAGATGAGAGTTTCTAAACTCTCATTAGAACGGACAAAACTCCTTAAACATTTGTGAAATCAATTCACCTGCCTGTGAGCTGCGAGTTTGTCAGAAACAGATCAGTGTGATCCATGTATGTTTCTGCATGTATATATAGGTTGAGTCTCCCATATCCAAAATGCTTGGGACCAGGGGTATTTTGGATATCGGAATATTCCGTATTTTGGAATATTTGCATACTATATTGAAATGTCTTAGAAATAGGGCCCAAATCTAAACACAGAATGCATTTATGATTCATATACACACAGTCTGAAGGTAATTTTATACAATATTTTCAATAATTTTGTGGCTCAAACAAAGTTTGTATACATACATGAAATTCACTTTTGATTCATAATTTCATATACACATTATACACATAGCCTATAGGTCATTTTATACTTTATTTTTAATAATTTTGTGCCTTAAACAAAGTTTGTGTACATTTAACCATGGAAAAGCAAAGGTTTCACTATTTCAGTCATGCTAAAAATATTCCGTATTTCGGAATATTTGGATTTGGGAGAATCAACCTATAGTAAAAAAAAGGGTTAAATAAAAAAAAATAAAAAAGACGTAGGGTCCCCCCGCAAAAGCATAACCAGCCCCGGGCTGCTCAGGCAGTCCTGGTTCCTAAAATTACAGGGAACAAAATGAGTAGGGTTCCACCGTAATTTAGGAACCAGCACTTGGCTGCAGGGCCAGTGCTGGTTTTAAATATAGGTGGAAAAAAAATGCGTAAGGGTCCTCCTATATTTAAAACCAGCACCGGACCCAAACCGACCAGGGTGTAATGACACAGCCAGGAGACCCTATCACCGTGGCTCCATGGCCAAAGCATTCACACCCCAAGCCAGTCAGCCCAAGCCGGAGATCTCAGGGGAGGTGGGGACCCCCCCAAGGCATGGTCTTACCCGCACCTCTGGGCTGTGGGTATGGGGGCAATAATGTTTTAAATAGTTATAAACTATTGTATTTTACAGTGAAACTACAGGTGCCAGCATGCCTGCCCTTTGGCACTTGTAGAACTACAAGTGCCAGCAGTCGATCAGCACCCATACCTCCACTGTAAAATAAATAGTTAAAAAAACACAGTATATACACACACACACACCGTATACAGTAAAACGTTATTACACACCTACCTACCTCACTCACACATACTTACCTGCTGCCAGCTGGTCTGTCCCCTTTTCCTCGTAGAATCCATTTGGAGTACCTGGAACAAAGATCCTATACTCACCTCCATCCTCGCGCTGGTCTCCGTATCATCCAGGGGTCTTGGCAAAATAAAAACCGGAACCCAATCCAAATACTTACTGTAACGGTGTACTGTATGTGTGCGCTACCCGGCTTCTGACTGTCCGCTGGCCCCATTAATGTGCAATAGTAGCCGTTAGCCCAGCTTCTCTGCCGGATGCATCGCTGCTAATATACATTACAGCAGGCGGAGTTGTAGCTGCCTTCCCTGTGGGCTCCACCCCCCAACTTACTGTCTCTTGCAGTGTCTGCAGGGATTGGACTTCCACCGGGCACAGTCATGATCCTTTCCATTGCTGCTGCTGGGCACATCCACACAACAACAAAGGAAAGCTGCATAGCTGCTCCCGGGAGGAGGAGGAGGAGGAGGAGGAATGATGAGAAGGAGGAATGAGGAGGAGGAGGAGGAGGAGGAGAAGGAGGAATGATGAGAAGGAGGAATAAGGAGGAGGAGGACGGGGAGGAATGATGAGAAGGAGGAATGATGAGGAGGAATGAGTAGGAGGAGGAGGAGAAGGAGGAATGATGAGAAGGAATGAGGTGGAGGGGCTCTAGCTCTACCATGGAATATGTGTATAAGAGGCTCCTCTATGGTATTAGTGTATAAGGGGCCCTACCATGGCATAATGTGTAAAAGTGGAGTAACGTGTTTAAGGGGCACTACTGTATGGCATAATGTTTATAAGGGGCACTACTGTGTGGCATAACGTGTATAAGTGGTATTACTGTGTGGTGTCATGTGAATAATAGACACTATTGTGTGGTGTATTGTGACTAACGAACACTACTGTGCGGTGCAATGTTAGTTGGTTCTGCTCTGTGGCCACGGCCTTATATTTTTTGCACGCTCCTTTGACGCTCACTGTTGCTATTTTGAACTGGGGGGGAAAAGTACCAATTTTCTTTCTGGCACAGGGCACCAGAATGTCTATTTATGGCTCTGCCACTTGTATCCCATTGTTAATAAATGTAAGCTTTGCTGTTTGTCTCCCACACTAGTTTTGTTTTTATGTTGCATCATGGAAAGTGTTTTCCAGGGCAACTCTTTGTGGGCCAACACTTGCCTGCTTCCTGAAGCAAGATAATCTGAAGACAGACCTTGGAAGAAGCACTCAAGATGTCAGGGGCATATCTATACTTTGGCAAGGATGGCACTTGCCAGGGGTGCTGGCCGCCAGGGGGACGCCACCCGGCAGTGCCACTATAGCAATACATGTGTTCCGCAGTGGACGGGTATGGTGTGCTAAGCACCCGCTGCAAAGGATAGGTAGGGTGGAACTCAGAGTGGAGAATGCTCTAGGGGCACACCTGAACCGGACGCTGCTGCAATTTCTGTTTAAGGGTGCCCGCTGTGATGTATATCAGCGGAGCACCCGGCTGTCCTGACTGCTGTGAGGGTTGTGTATAGATCCCCTTCAGTAGGTACATCTATGGAAGGGGATCTATCCACAACCCTGCTGTGAGCCTGTGAGCTCAGCCTCCCCTGGCTCCCGCATGGTGCACTGGCTTTCCAGTCTCTCCAGTGACTCAACTCCTAGTGCAAGGCATCGAGGAGCTGTTTGACATGGCACTGAGAGGTTAACATGTCAATCTCTTGTTAGTGTTGGCCAGGTAGGGGGTGGGGTGGGTTAGAAGGTCAGTCTCGTAGTGTGTGTTTGTAAGTATGTTGTGTGGTGTGTGTATGTTATGTATGTTATGTGTGTATGTATGCTGTGTGTGTGTTTGTAAGTATGTCATGTGTGTATGTTATGTGTGTATGTGTTTGTAAGTATGTCATGTGTGTATGTAAGCTGAGTGTTTGTAAGTATGTCATGTGTTTATGTTATGTGCATATGTGTTTGTAAGTATGTCATGTGTGTATGTATGCTGTGTATGTGTTTGTAAGTATGTCATGTGTGTATGTATGCTGTGTGTGTTTGTAAGTATGTCATGTTTGTATGTATGCTATGTGTATCCCCTGAGGAAGCCTTTTGAGAGGCGAAACGCGTTGGTTGGGTTTGACACACCATCCTTACTTACCATATATACCTACCTCATATGAGCTTTGAGTGGACTTATACTGACGTCATCTAGACGTACCCCAACAGGAACAGACCTTTTGTGACTCATAAGATAAGCTACCTTTTTACCATTTTTGTATTATGTGTGATATATGTACTTTGTGAATTAAAATTTAGTATTTATTACACATACCACACTATGAAAGCAAAGTATTCTGCTCCAAAAAGGTTGCAACAGTCTGGTCGGTGATTGCCTGTTTGCAAAAAGGAGTATAGTGTGACTTAATATAAGTAGGAGGAAAGAGACTTCCTTAATAGTACCATCTTCCTGTGTGATTGAACAATTTTAGGGGCAGCGCCACAGTTCTATTCTATTTATTGCATATATATATATATATATATATATATATATAAAAGTTTAAAATAACTGACAGTTTGGAGAGCACATATAAACTCTACACACATGTCAGTCTAATGTTTTGGTAATAGATATAACCTGTAGAGTACTGTCCGGACTCCAAGTTTAATGTCCAATGGCTTCACTATGTCAGGGTACTTTCAGAGAAAACAGTGTAACTTGGAGTCCGGACAGTACTCTACAGGTTATATCTATTACCAAAACATTAGACTGATATGTGTGTAGAGTTTATATGTGCTCTTCAAACTGTCAGTTTTTTAAAACTTTTCAATCATGGTCTAGGTTTATTATCATTGGCTCTACATTCAGATTTTTGGTGATATGCTATCAATATTAGGTTGAACCTGACATATTTATTATAACTCGAGGTGTTAGTTTGCTTATCATATGAAGAGTCATATATGCATTTAATTATGAGGATGTTTTAGGTTATAGGGGGAGACAAAGGTTATATCCCCGTGTCCACGAATGTCCACCTTTCTAGATAAATGTATTTTCTTGATAATGTTATAAGTTTCTAATAGCTAGCCCTTTATGTGATGTCCATGAAGTGTTGTTCCAAATGTTATATGGACTTATCTATTTCTGTATCTGACATGTTTTAGTTGTTGTTTATGTCTGGACACTGCACGTTGCCGGGGTAACGGAGATCCAGGCTGAGGGCGGCTCCACTATCCTAGTTCTGACGCGGTAACAGCGCCGGTGTGAGGGACAGGTGTGATGACATCATCAGCGTGTGACCCGACCCCGGACATCGCACAGTACGGACTTCACGTGGTGTTATGTGAGTAAACGTATTTGTTGTATGTTGTTTAAATGTTTTACCTTGATAAAGGGGCTGCAATAAATGCTGTGAAGGAGCACCTGCATGTTGTACATTTGGCACCCTTGAGGACTTTTATATATATATATAAATATATATATATATATATTGTGGTGAAGGGAGGACACACACAAGAAAAGTATACAAGTGAAGAGGGGCCAGAAATTCTTTGAGCATATGTATAAATTTAAGTAAAAGGGAGGAGGGGGACAAAACAGTAATAAACAGAACACACACACACATGCATACAGTATACAGTAAGTGAATGTGAAGGGTAATAGGGGATCATTGTTTATAAATAAGAGAAGGGGTGAGGGTAACAACAAAAAATAATTAACTATCCATATTAGTGAAAAGTTGCAGGGGGACAAAAAACTTAATCAAAAATAAACTATACGATTAACAATACAATGTGAGGGGTCAGGATTGGAAGTAGGAGGAGTCATAAGTAGATATGGGAGGAGTCAGGGTTCATTCTTAAGCCACCCCCGCTCTACTGTGTGGTAGGGGAATATGCAAGAGAGGTAGGGGGGGGCGCTATCCGTTAGCTTGCCAGGGGCGCTCAGACCCCTAGATACGCCCCTGCAAGATGTCAAGAGTCTTACGGATGTTGAGAAAGGTGGGAAGTGTTTTATCTATTTCCTCTCTCAGACTGAGCGGGAGAAAATATATAAGGTGATTGGATCCACTAAGATATGTTATATGGCCCCCTGGTCCCTTCCCTGCCTGCATTCATTTACTTTAAGTAGGATGTAACTGCTGTGCTCATCGCTTACACCTTTTTTTGTTACCTTCTGTTCTCTCCCCTTCCTTTCTTCTTTTTTATCTATCAATGTATTTTCTCACCTGCCTAGGGGTTACAGATTACATTAATTAAAGGATATTTGTAGTTCAGGTGTCCTTTTCTGGGGTAATACAATTCTAAACAACCATAACCATGGAACATACTCACCAATAAATACTTCAATGTATTTTAGATTTTATTTATGCCTTGCGAGAGCCTCCAGCTCAACACTCTGTACTGGGGACTGCCATAAGTGGAACAGCCAGCAGTGCCACAGCAGTGAGGGACTCATCAGCTGGAAGAGAGAGAGAATTTCAGCAGGAGTATGGGACAGCAGGAAACACTCTGCTAAGGGATCAATTCACATCAAACATATTATACAGCTGGCAAACTGCTACATAATCAGACCCTCCAATGTGACCCGTTCCATTATCTACAAAGGGGTCTATTTACTAAGCTGTGTTAGGAGATAAAGTGAACGGTGATAAGGTACCAGCCAATCAGCTCCTAACAGCCATGTCACAGGCTGTGTTTGAAAAATGGCAGTTAGGAGTTTATCTCCTAACACAACTTAGTAAATAGACCCCAAAATGCTCTACTCCTGGACTTCCCTCTTAATTTATGTTTGCGGACACCTGTGCTGAAACACCTGTCTCATCAATTACCTAGCTTAACACAGGTGGCTGCAATCAGGGCCGTAGCTAGGGTAGTGTGGCCGGTGCCATCGCATTGGGCACCACAGGTCAGGGGGCGCTGTCTGGGTCTGTCAAATTTCTGTTTATTATCATTCTTGCTTGTAGCATTCTCTTATTTCATCCCCAGCATCTCCTGGCCTCTCCTATCTCTTCCATGGCCCCTCCCCATGAAGCTATGGCCCTATTTTGGGTGCATTATGTCCCTTTGAAAAATTAGGGGGGTGCCATTGCGGGGTGTGTGGCTTAGCGCCGGGGGGCGGGGCTTAGCACCGGGGGGTAGCAGCGGCGGCCGGTCGGCGCATGCACCTTGTCACTGTATTTTTTGCGAAAATACCGTGATAAGGCTCCAAAGGGGATTCGCAGGGACAGAGCTTTATTACAAGCTCTGTCCCTGCAAGGGATTTGTAGTAAATCCCTGTGATATCACAATGTGAATTCAGTCGTTAATATCACACTACAACCTGCATTCAATATGCGGATTGTAGTAAATAGAGCCCATAACCACAACAATGATATTGTTTCATGCAGAAATCTAACCAACAGTCCAACACCATCAAGAACAGAATGTCAGAAAGGGAATTGATCTGTAAAAGTGCAGAGGTCCCTCTTCTATCTTGTCCTTGGTAGTGTGGAGGGGCAGGATCCATCTGTATCTGCTCCTCCACAGGGGAAGTCACCGGAGTCTCTGCTGTACATCCGTGCCGGTCCCCGCTACTGTTCCACTTCATGCGTCATGTCATCACTGGACAAAGCGGCATGTCTATCCAGGCTTGCTGTGTCATCAATCCCAGATGGCCTTGTGGCAACTTATTTAAGCCACCGCACTCGGCGCAAAGGAGTTCAGTCATCGGAAGCCGTCGATAGAAGAGGATATCCACGCCTGTTGAAGAAGACGATGAGGAAGGAAGAAGCCGGGTCAACAGGAGTAGACCCCAGACAGTGGCAAACGCAGGATTTTTAGAGGGGGGTTTCCAAATGCTTGATTTTAGAGTGAGTGTGGCCAGTCCATGAAGAGGGTAGAATTATCCAGCTTTAATATGCATCATACATAGTGTATTGTGTGTCATAATTCCAGCATATCCAAGGCCAGCAATCACAGTAAGCCATTAAATTTGGCAGTAGGGACATCTTGCCTGAGCTAAATGTTTTTATTTCAGATGTGGACTCCATTCCAGAGCATTGGATCAAGTCCGGGAGTCTGGGGGTGCAGCAGAAGAACCTAGCACTGCCCTGGACATATATGTACATATTGGTCTTCTTATGCACTAAATAGTGTATTATACTGTATTAATAATTTACCCTATTGATGGTCTGTAGCATTGCACCCCTAACAGTGCATGTTTTCCAGATCTCCTAGTTGGTGCACAGGTGTATATAATACTGGCTGACACATATTAAAAGATCAACAAGGGGTGCTATTTATTTTATTTGAGAAGAACATTCAGTAAAATTCTATTATATTACAATTTCTATTGTGGTTATGGGCTGGGGAGGGGGGTTTCCAGGCAACCGGAAACCGACCCTGTGTTTGCCTATGCCAGAGAAGCTCCCAGCCATGCATGAGTTTTGTCTAAATGTGCAGCAGAGTGTTTAGATTCCATTTACAAAATATGCCCTTTTATAACAAACAATAAACAGTGATGTGCAGTCAGGGCTGTAACTAGGGGTGTGTGAGCGGTGCCACCTTACAGAGCTCTGTTGGCAGCACTGCCACTCACCCACGGCCCCTGCACCCAGCAGGGACGCTGCAAACATGCACACTGCTGCCTCACAGTGCTGAGGATGCTCCGGGCATTGCTGTAATTCCCAGTGATTGTGCCCCATCCCCAGCGTATGAAGTTACGTGGAGGGTTGTGGTCTGCCCCGGGGTCCGGGACCACTACTTACGGCACTGTGAGTCCTGACACTATCTACCATTTCTCTCTATATATGGGCATATCCAATTGCGGGTGTGAAAATGATAAAACCCTGCGGTGCAGGGTTTTTCACGCACCCATTGTGTTTTGCTGTTCAGTAAGGTGACTGAAAATGGGACGTGGTGATTTCTAGAAATCATCGTGTCTTTTTTCTTGCACCCTGGGACCCTGGCAGCACCCCCCTGAGGACTAATTAAGCCACTGGAAGTTTCCAAATAGCTTAATTAGTCTTTATTTGCTCACCTTTCAAAGCGGTGTCTGCATCCAGCGTTGGGAACCGGATCATCTGCAGCAGGGTGAGTATGAGGTTGTAAGTGTGTATGAGTGAGTGTGCGTGACGCCCGGTGTGTGTGACCCCCCATGTGAGTGTATACCCCCCCCGTAACAAGTTCTGGGTGAACTATATCTTTCAGCAGCTCTTGCACCTCCCAGAACCCCTGAAGCCTCCCAGCAGCCCCCTCCTCAGTGACAAGCTTGTAAGTATAATTTTTTTCTTTTTATTCACATACCACTTTTTTTAAAATTGGTTATCGCGGGTATCTGGAGCTCACATGCTCAAGGTACCGTAATAAAAAATTGGGTGCGAGGGCCGCAAGGTTTTTTACCTCACTAAACCTTGCCCCCAATAGGGGCTGATTCTAGTTATCAGCAAAGCAAAAAAAACAAGTAAAATTGCACCCTGGTAAAACCATGTTGAACTGCAGGTGGGGCCGATGTACAGGGCTGTAGAGAGCCAGCCCGGCCCCGGGGGAAGGGCCATGCGCCCTTAGGGGTAATAAAGAAAAATAACTATTTACAGCGCTGCTGCACTGGGGAGGGGGGCACTGTGAGCACCTCAGCCCAGTGCAAATCCAGGAGGGGACGTGATCAGTGTGATTGCTCCCCTCACAGGCAGAGGAGCAGCGAGCAGTCTCCCACTGCAGCCCAGCCCACAGCAGCGTATCCTGGGCTGCTGACAGGTAAGAGGGAGGGAGGAGCGCGTTTGGACCTGGGCCTGCCAGGCGTTTGCAACAAGACCGGGCCCGGGTAACTAGTACCAGCTCCCCCCTCTTGGCGTCCAAGCAAATGTAATGGAATCAGTATGTAATGCCAGCATCAAATACTGACAGCGGCAGGCCGACGGATCGAAATCCCGACTGCAGCAGGTAAGTACCCTAACCCTCTCCTCTCCCTGCCCTGCCCTTAGTGGTGCCTAACCCTAACCTACTCCCATTAGTGCCTAAACCTAACCGCCCCTCCCCGCACCCTAAACCTAGCCCTACGTCTGTTATTGATCCATATCTTGGATCTCCTATGTGAACTCCCACAGTATATAATTTGTATAATCTATAAAATTTGTAGATTATACTCCAAATGTTGCAGATTCAGCTGCTTCTATAATATCGGCACCTTCATATCAATTAACATTTACAAATTATATTCAAAACATCGATGTTATGCCGATTAAATCATTGGTCCAATTATCGCTATACTAATGTTTGGGTTGCCTCTATAAATAGGTAAATAGATCCCTGATGTTGCGCAACGCTTGTACGTCGATTAATACCTGCAGATTATATTACTGCAGTCAAAAAAAAAAAAAAACACTACAGCCACTTTATCATAAATCTCGATAAATAGCAGTATTCAATTTGAATCTCAATATTACATATTCAGTTGTTGAAATATCAGCAGCTTTGTATCTTATATAGTATCAGCCATTTACTATCAATTATCGTTTGAGAGTTGTATCGCTGAAATAAAAAAATCGATGTTATGCCCATTAAACCATTGGTCCAATCATCACTTTAGTGGTATTAAGATTACCTTAATGTATAGGCGAATACGTCCCTGATATTTAAATATCTTTATAGAGCTGCTTCTATACTATCTGCAACTTTATATCACTTAAACATTTACAGGTTATATTGCCAGATCGGTATAACATCGATGTTATACCGAATATATCAATGAAGCACTCATCACTATACTGATATTAAGGTTGCTTCTGTATGTAGGCAAATAGATCCCTAAAAATGAGCAACATTGATACATCGATTCATCTCTGCAGATTCTGTTGCTGCAGTAAAAAAAAAAAAAAAAAAGACTACAGCCACTTTGTCATAAGTCACGACAAATGGCAGTGTTTGGTTTGAATCCAACTGTAGCAGATTCAGTTGCTTTTAAAATATCAGCAACTTTGTATCTTCTATAATATCCGCAACTGAAAAATCGATGTTGTGCCCATTAAATCATTAATCCAAATGTTGCTTTGTTGGTATATAAGTTGTCTTTGTATGTAGATGAATGTGTCTCTGATATTTAGATATCTTTTTAAATAAAGTTTTTACATCGATCAATCCCTGCAAATTATTTTACTGTGGTCAAAAACATCGATGTCACACACCAGGTACTGATAGCAGTCTAATAAGCTATCATGTTAGATTACCTGCATATTAAAGCAGAAATCTATCAATATGTTACTTCTATGTAGCAATATTGAATTACCTTTGTGTGTCAATGGAATCAATTATCTTACTGTGGTCAAAAACATCGATGTCACACCAGGTATTGATAGCAGTCCAATAAGCTATCATTTTAGATTACCTGCACGTTTAAGCAGAAATCCATCAGTATGTTATTTCTATGTAGCAAATAACATACTGATGGATTTCTGCTTAAACGTGCAGGTAATCTAAAATGATAGCTTATTGGACTGCTATCAGTACCTGGTGTGTGACATCGATGTTTTTGACCACAGTAAGATAATTTGCAGGGATTGATCGATGTAAAAACTTTATTTAAAAAGATATCTAAATATCAGAGACACATTCATCTACATACAAAGACAACTCAAATACCAACAATGCAACATTTGGATTAATGATTTAATGGGCACAACATCGATTTTTCAGTTGCGGATATTATAGAAGATACAAAGTTGCTGATACTTTAAAAGCAACTGAATCTGCTACAATTGGATTCAAACCAAACACTGCCATTTGTCGTGACTTATGACAAAGTGGCTGTAGTTTTTTTTTTTTTTTACTGCAGCAACATAATCTGCAGAGATGAATCGATGTATCAATGTTGCTCATTTTTAGGGATCTATTTGCCTACATACAGAGGCAACCTTAATATTAGTATAGTGATGAGTGGTTCATTGATATATTCGGTATAACATCGATGTTTTGAATCTGGCAATATAACCTGTAAATGTTTAAGTGATATAAAGTTGCAGATAGTATAGAAGCAGCTCTATAAAGATATTTAAATATCAGGGACGTATTCGCCTATACATAAAGGTAATCTTAATACCAATAAAGTGATGATTGGACCAATGATTTAATGGGCATAACACCGATTTTTTTATTTCAGCGATACAACTCTCAAACGATAATTGATAGTAAACGGCTGATACTATATAAGATACAAAGCTGCTGATATTTCAACAACTGAATATGTAATATTGAGATTCAAATTGAATACTGCTATTTATCGAGATTTATGATAAAGTGGCTGTAGTGTTTTTTTGTTTTGTTTTTTTGACTGCAGTAATATAATCTGCAGGTATTAATCGACGTACAAGCGTTGCGCAACATCAGGGATCTATTTGCCTATTTATAGTGGCAACCCAAAACATTAGTATAGCGATAATTGGACCAATGATTTAATCGGCATAACATCGATGTTTTGAATATAATTTGTAAATGTTAATTGATATGAAGGTGCCGATATTATAGAAGCAGCTGAATCTGCAACATTTGGAGTATAATCTACAAATTTTATAGATTATACAAATTATATACTGTGGGAGTTCACATAGGAGATCCAAGATATGGATCAATAACAGACGTATAATTTAAACTATATCCGATCACAGATGAGATAGTTGATCTTCTCACTAGAAGATATTGATTAAAAAACCCATTGAGGGAGAGTTGTCAAGTATGCCACAGTCATGCAAAGTGGCAGCTGTCACAGCACGGGCATTTTCCTCTCTGTGGTGCAGTAGATTCTGGCATTGCACCAGAGTGGGCACAACACACTCTGCACCCAATATAGATACTTCAATGTGCCTCACTGCAGGCAAGAACACAGTTGCCATTGAGCCAAATCCAACTGTGCACCCTCCGAAGATGTTGGTGGAAGATGGAGGTGTCTATGTTCCACTGTCTGTTCCCTCTACACAATGGTGCAGTCATCCAGGGCCCTGAGGCCATCACAGGGTATCCTCCTGGCAGTGTGAAATACTGTAGATATGGGCAGGACTCACACCAGATTATACGTGGTGTCGTTCGGTGGTTGAATGGGGTAAGTTCTCATAATAACATAAAATGTTAATGAGAGGAATTGTGGGTCAGCATATATGACATATGGGCTTCAAACGTCCTGGGATTTGCTATACTGTCCTGTTACAGAACCCTGAAAGAGTTAATGGACGGTGTGGGGCTATGGTTGTCTGCCTATAGTCGCTGTTTCATCTAAATCCTATCCAGCACTTTATGTTATCCATAATCACTTGTCACTGGGTTTATAGTGAGTGCTATCCATAAATATTGTAATAGCTCATTATATTACATAGCAAATCAACACAAGGCTCGCAGGTGTTAGCCTGGCATTTTGTTTAGAAAAGCAGCGTGACGTTCCTGTGATTTCTTTAGGGACTTAGTCATAAGGCATGGATTTTTTTTCTATCAATTACATGTTTAATGCATCAGAAGCACCGTAGAATGGCACTGTGAGTGATTATTTCTTGAGGGGGTTGGCAAGGTCAGTCTCATATAACCTCTGTGGGGGAGGAAGAAAGAAAACTCTAGTATAGGAAATTACATCAAAGGAGAATTTGTTTATTGTCAAAATAAAGGAACAGAATTTTGCCAAAGAAATTATAAGGTTTTCACTTAACACATTCATTTCTCTCCACACAAATGAGCAGCTTTGTGCCATAGTGGTTAACATTGCAAGCTCAGAAGGAGACCATTTCAGTGTAGAGTTTGCATGTTCACCTCTATGTTTGCTTGGACTTCCTCCCCTAAAGTCCAAAGACATGCTTCTAGGTAAGTGGCTGCTGACAAAAAGTAACCCTAGTGTGTGGCTGGCAATCTAAACCGTAAGGGCATCATTTATCAACGAGTTTTATCATTAACGAGTGATAAAACTTGATGCGTATAATAATGGTGCTCCAGCTAATCAGCTCCCAACTATCATTTTTCAAACAGGTGGCAGTTGGGAGCTGATTGGCTGGAGCATCATTTACAATACACATCTCACTCGCTTTGGGTGATAAAACTCGTTGATAAATAAGTTTCTTTATCTCCGATCACTTTATCTCCATCCAAGGCTTAGTAAATAGACCCCTAAGACAGGAAGGGGCCCGTGTGCAGTTTCCATCTGGACCCCTCTTCTCTAACTGTCGGTGCAAGTGAGTAGAATCTGTCGCTATGCCAGAATGTACTGCGGATGCGATCTCTGAAAAAACTGCGCAGTGGCCATTTTAATGATAATTTTATAATTTTTTTTACTGTCCAGGTGCAAATTGCCATGAAAATGTCCACAACGGCCAGTTGTGCTGACACAGGAGGTAAATATTGAAGAACATGGGTGCAGGGTGTGCGGTGTGGGCCCGGGTGCACTGCACACCCTTCAGCCATTTTAGGTACGTTATTGCCAATGGGGCAGGCACTGATAAGAATGAATACAAATGAGCGTGCCCAAAATGGCTGACTCACCAACTGTAAATATTGTATGTAAAGTGATTTGAGACCTATAGGGAGGAAAGTTCTATATAAATAATAAAAAAAATTAAAAAAATGTAGTTTCATCCCTTGGACACCCTCAGCACAACTGTGTGTAACTTATACATGAGAAGCCCATGGGGAAGGAAGATTAAGAAGGGACACGTTATTGGCAATGAACAGGCTGGTGTTATTGTACATTCCTCTACATTAGCTTAGGGAAGAGACAGCAAAGGTCGCAGGGACTGTATTTCTCCTCATTGTCTTTGGCCCTGGTTGTGAGTAAGAAACAAACACATACATGTCTCTTATTGAGGAAGACTCTAGCTAATGTACAGGCGTCAGCCCTTGTTACAGCCTAAAGCTGACTGATCGACCATTTTAATGCAAGTGCCGAGATAAGAGCGCTGGGTTCAGAAACCCCGAAGTTACTGCCACTAGTCAGGACTAGCTTTGCTTGTAGTCTTAGCTGGGAGGAATTACGGGGTATTTGTGCAGGAGCCATATAGGTACAGAATTTACCCCTTTTACCCCTAAGTGCCAGTTTCAGATGCGGGATTTGGAACATGGGGGTAGATGTATGAAGCAGTGAAAAGAATGGAGCAGTGTGCCAGTGGAGAAGTTACCCATGGCAACTAGTCAGCATCTACCTATCATTTCATAGCATGTACTTGATAAATGCTACCTCAAAGCTGATTGGTTGCCATGGGCGACTTCACCACTGGCACACTTCTTCACTCTTTTCACTCCTTCATACATCTACCCCCATGATTCCAAACTTGGACCCGGGTTGGTGGCGTCCACACTGCACGCCGGTGCTTGCAGATGACATCATCTCCAAGCGCCGGGAAATCCGGATCTCCCCATGCTGTAAACGGGACACGGGTTGGACGACTCAGGTTACCCAATTACGCTGCAGGGTTACACAGGTCCTTCCTGTGTTAAACCCTGCAAGTTACCCTAGATGGATTGCCGAGTCACTCGCCCCGGGAATCCAACCCTGGCCCCTTTTACACTGAGCAGCAACCCATGTTAACTTGGCAATAACCCGGGTTTTAGTTGCGGTATAAAAGGGGTTATGTTGCCTCCTCAGAGGTTCCAGTGCAAAGAAACTGGTTCACAAAATAGCATGAAGATGGTGAAAATCGCAGGCATCTGATCATCTTGAGCCAAGTGAGACAAGTGGGATATACGTTTAAAATGCAAATGAAAATATTATTAGTGAGTATACTAATTTTTTTCACTCTAGTAAGTTCAAAGTGTATCAAATCTCCAAAATAATGGACAAGTTGCCCATAGTAACCAGTTTCTAGGTAGCGTTTACTATGTACAATGTATAAAATGATAGGTTGAAGCTGATTGGTTGCTATGGACAACTTCTTCACTCTTTAGAACAGGGGTGTGAACCTTTTTTCTGCCGAAGGCCATTATGATATATAACATTAACCACACCCCCCAATGTGACATCAGATGGGGCGGGACCACAATCGCCAGTGATTACAGCAATGCCAAGAACAACCTGAGGATGCTCCAGGGAGCTGTAAGGACAGTGGTGTGACCGTCTGAAGCGTCCTAAGGATGCTCCAGGCGGCACTGTTGCATAGATTCTGGCTGCAGGGTGCCATTCTAGACACCCTGCTAGCCAGATGAGGCTAGCAGAAAAGAGGTCCGAGGGCAAGACCAAATGATTCCGCGGGCCTTATACGGCCACCGGGTCTGAGGTTCCCCATCCCTGCTTTAGAAGGTTTGATACATCTCCGCTAAAGCTTCATGTCTATAAACCATTGTGCAATATATTTAGAAAAACCTAACAAAAAAAAAAAACACAAACACTTTAGTTACTGTATGTATGCAAATAAAAAAAAAACCCTTTTTATTATGAAAATACAACACTGTGGTGCCATCGTGGACACAGAATAGAAATTACCATTGACCAGTCTTCTAATGAGTCTCTTTTTCAATAGGATTGCAGTGCTAAACTATTCACTGCACAATAGTATCAGAAAAAAAGCTATCATTTATGTGTTAATGCAGAGTTACTATCAACTGACAAACCTTAAAAAACACTGGATAAGAACGAGTAACCATGGCTACCATCCTAGAATGTCTATGTACAATTAAAATGTATCTGCTTAGCAAGGATAATCTAATTGTGCACAACCCTATTCTGCTCTATATGAACTGGTTTACCCAAGTTACGCTGCATATTGTCATAACTGGTGTGAAATAAATAAAACTACTGTATTTATCTCACAGCAAAAGAAAATCTATAAGAGTTTAGTTAAAGCATCATAATTTGTCACTGGATAATGTAAGTAGAGATTATTTAATAATAAAGCTGCACTAGAAAATATTGTTTCTATTGAACATATTTATTATAATTCGTGGCTAGTCCCAGGCATATCACAGCTATAAAGATTATTTTTTCGTTCAAATGTATTAACTTACTGTACTTCGCCGGGACACCGGCATATGTGATCACATTGGCATATTCAATTGAGCGCATGGTTTAGCGCAGAAAAAAACCTTGCCCCAATTTTGGATTACCATGGGTATGCGCGCTCCCGATATCCGCGGTATCCAATTAAAAAAAGTGGTCGCTGGGTTATCAGCTCTGAAAACCCTGCGCAGCATATACAAGAATTTAAGAAAAAAAATCACAATTACCTGCCCCCAGGTCTCCATGGCTCCTGGTGGCCTCCCCTCCATCTTCTCACTGGGAAGGGGCTGCTGGTAGGCTCCAGGGAGGCACAAGGGCTGCTGGGAGATAAAGTTCTCCCAGCGCCCATTACGGGGGGTACACATACACTTGGGGAGGTACACACAGACCGCGGATCACACACACACTCATACACACTTACAAACATTGACACACACTGCATACTCACCGCTGCTGCAGACCCAATGCTGGATGCAGAATGCAGCACTGCAGAAGTAATTAAGGACTAAGTAAGCTAATTGGAAACTTCCAATTGCTTAATTAGTCATTAGGAGGGGTGCCGCCGGGGTCCCAGAGCATTTATCAACCTTTTTTCCTTAAATTGAGGATTTTAGGAAAAAATGATCGTAGTCTGGAGGTGCTCAAACAAAATCAAAGACCCTGCTCCTAATTGAATAGCAAAAATCCCGAACCTGCGGGTGTGGGATTTTTGCTATTCTCGCCCCCAATTGAATATGCCCCATTATGTCCACGTTCGGATAACAAGCGGGTTTCTGCACAGTTTTACAGCTGCTCATGGACAATGAAGACGATGAGACACGCAAGGGGATCACCTGCAATCCTATAGAGAGGGAGCTCAAATTCCCTCTCTGGCAGGGTGGCCCCACTGAAGGTAATGGGCTAATACGATCTCAAGACGACGTTAGCCCATGCATGCAAGATCCGTAAAGTTTTGTTTTGCGGATCTTGTTGAATACCATCCACATAAAAAAGTTAGGGAGGGCTGACGGATGGTAACAGATATCTCCTGCTATCTATATTGGTACATTTTAGGGTTTCCGAATTCTGCCCTTAAACATGCAGAAAAGCAGTTTCCAATGAATTTTAAAGGGAGAATTGATCAATAAATAGGACCCTAAGTGTAATATCATACACGTGATTAAAATGCTGGCTTCTAGAAACGACTTTAGACAAAGAGAAACTAGCTTCTAAATTTTTTGATTCTTGGGAAAGCTATGTGACCATTCTTTTAGTGGACTTTCAGATACGGGTTAGGAAATCCCTGAAAAATACGTAATGGTATGAGACTAGGATACTACGTGGTGAGCCTCCCATAGTACTTGATAATGATGCTTTAGAATACTGTGGCTCCTCTCAGTTCCGGGCTCTTCCTATCCTTGAAAGAGGGGATCTGCTATTTTGCGTTATAAATGGGTTATTTCTTTTGAATGACTACCTATATAATACACGATTTTCGACATGTAAACAAGGTGTGCTAATATTGTCAATAATTACTTACGCTACTACAAGGAATTGTAGACATTAAATTGATGCGGTGGGTACATGTTCCCGGCGGTTGGGATGCCAGCGGTTAGAATACTGACAGCGGTACAGAATCCTAACAGGATTAGGTAAGTATCCTAACCCCTAACCCACCTTTCCCGCAGCCTTACCCTAACCCTCCCCTGCTGCAGCCTAACCCTTCTATACTTCAGTGCTTTATCACTATAAGCTCCATTTCTTGGAAGCCAGCATTTTATTAATACCTTTTTATTGAAGCATCACATCACATTACACACATCAAGCATATAATCAAAGAATTGAACAATAAAAATAATAAATCAATTATGGATGAAGTTGGCATCCCGGCGCCAGAATCCCGACGGTAAGTATTAGGGTTAGGCAATAGGCTATTGCCTAACCCTAATACTTACCCTCGGGATGTCAGTGGTCGGGATTCTGGAGCCAGGATGCCGACTTCATCCCTAATTGATTTATTATTTTTATTGTTCAAGTCTTTGATTATATGCTTGATGTGTGTAATGTGATGTGATGCTTCAATAAAAAGGTATTAAAAAAATGCTGGCTTCCAAGAAATGGAGCTTATATCGATAAAGCACTGAAGTATAGAAATGAATGGAGACTCGATACTAGCTTTTGTACACTCTACAAGCACTAGTTTTAAGTCTCCATTCACTTCCGTATGACATAGGGAGTCTGTTGCTGGAGTCACGGCTGTGATAAAATGCAAATAAAAAAGTTGGGAACCCGGAGCAAACGCTTGTTTTCCCTGTAAGTCATCATTTTAGGGGTATGTATACTATCAATGAGTCTTTGAACATTATCTCTGACACTGTGTAGCTGCTGAGTGTGCAATATGATGGGATCCCAGAATTAAGCAGTGGGGAATGGCTGGAAGAAGAGTCTGCAGCTAGCATCTTAAAACCTACTCCAAGTTGCATTACCGCTTTTCTCTGTTTGAACGCTATGTAGATTAAAGTGATTGGACACCACCGTGCCAGCAAAATACATACCATGCATATCATGGCACACAAGTTCCAAATGGCCACTAATGTGGCGATTTCGACAAGAACACTACGTAGGGAGGTCCATGAACCTGCAGTTCTACGGAAACAACAAATGTTTTTATCAGGACAACAATGGCCATGTCATGTTTTCAGGACGACGCTGGACTGGTATAAAGAAAATTCGGTAACCCGGACGGACTGGCCAGCTCAGAGTCCAGTTCTTATACCATTGAGAACCTCTGGGTTGAATTGGAGTGACGGGTGCGTTCTATTCCGACTCCACCTTCTTCAGCGTCACAGTTGGTCACTGTACTTAGGCCCTCATTCAGAGCCGTACGCTCTGAGCAGAGCGCACGCTCTGAATGAGGGCCGGGCTCCATTTTCATGGAGCGTCCTCCTGGACGCTCGTATAGTTGTGGGTCACCACCCACAGGCTATACGAGCGTGCATTGTGATGGTCGCGATGGTCGAGACCATCGCGACCATCGAATTTGCGAGCCGGAGCCTGCGGTTGAGGTTTTCAACCGCAAGCTCCGGAGTGATTTTGGCTCTATCAGAGCCAAAATCACTCCCACTGACATCACTAGTGATGTCAGTGGGCCGGCTTCTGACGGGAGGCGTTCCCGTGGGAACGCCCCCGTCAGGGAGGCACGCCCCCGGCACGCCCACCAAAGGGGGCGTGCTGTCAATCAACATTGACAGCACGCCCCCTTTGATCGGACACAACGAGCGAAGGACTTTCCTTTGCTCGTCGCGTCTGGCGCATGCGCACGACGGAGCTCCCTCCGTCGTGCGCATGCTCAGTCCATAACATCGACCCACTTGCGAGCGGACAGCCGCTCGCGAGTGGGTCTGAATCAGGCCCTTAATGCGGAATGGCAAAACATACCACCTGCTATTGTCCAGTAACTTGTGGCCGGTTTGCCAGGAAGGGCGTCTGCAGTAATCACTGCACGTGGTGGACCTACAAAGTACTGATGTCAATAAAATCTTGTTGATTGTCAGTGTCCAATCACTTTTGTCTACATAGTGTAGATATTACTCAGATGCTAACTCCAACCCCATCCATAAGCTTATCAAGACACAAGCGTTGTTCATTTTGTGGAGATTTAGCAGACTTTTTCCACTGTGATCAGGATTTTTCTACTGATTTCTTTCACTGTTGTTATTTTTGTCTCCTATAGTGGGATTAAAAATTGTGTGTTTGGTTATATGAATGCATTGTCTTATTCATGATCTGGTCATTAATGCTTGTATGAATGCAAACTCACTGACTGCGTCCTTATGCTAATGAATGCACCCATTATAGATACGCCACCGATTTGTAGTTTGATACTAAAGTTAAACTAATCCACTCCTTCTGTCAGATATTCAGAACGCTTTGCAAATACTGCCACCAGCGCTGTGTGATAACGGGTTATATGGTGGGCTTTCCATTCCGCTATCTGAGTCTCAGTCGCTCTTTCCCCACACACAGTTGTGTATTAGCTGTCCCTCAGAGCTTTTTATTACACATTCTGTAAATGTAACTTAATGAACTCTTAGAGATATTTCTACCCAAATCCTAAACTCATTACATTTTATTCTCTGACTGTAGGAATGCGAAATACCTTATTGCAAAATAAGTTTTAATGAAGATTCATCCTCCTATAACATGGCTATAAATGAGTCACCATTATCAGGCTCCTCTGTGATTTCAGCTATTAATGATACTCTGGAGACATATTTTATTGAAAATTCTTTCAGAAGATCTCGCTGCTGGTATAATCTAGGCAGCATATAAAACCGTAGTAGAGGGGAATTAAATATGTCTCACAATGCAAACAAAACAGACTTACAAAACTACATCAACTTCTTACTGAATTAAAAGATAATGATATTAGTGACACACGTTTGCATCCTCAATATTGACAAATTACTCCTAGAGTGCATCAAGGCTACTAAGACCAGCTCTGGATTGTTTAATATCTGGAATACATTTTTAAAGAATTTTGTGCCTATTATACCATGCTGTATTCCACAGGTTCTCAAACTTGGTCTTCAGGACCCCAAACAGTGCATGTTTTCCAGATCTCCTCACAGAATCACAAATGAAATAATTAGCTCCAACTGTGGATCTTTTAAAATGTGCCAGAGAGTAATGACTACACCTGTGCACCTGCTGGGTAAACCTGCAAAACGTGACCTGTGTGGGGGTCCTGAGGACCGAGTTTGAGAACCTCTGCTGTATTCTGTTGGCTTCTTCCTATATGTAGGGAAGTGCAAGGATTACTTTTCACATTGTCAGCTGTCACGTGTTAAGGCACACATCCACTAGCAGACCTCAAAACGACTGCACGATTACAAAGTTGTAATTGTGCAGTCGTTTGTCAGTCTGTGCTGTACCTACACTGAAGGAGCAGTCCTTCAGTGTAGGAACATCAATCATCCTCTAACATGCTCAACCTGTCGTTATCGTCAGGTTGTTCAGAATGTTTGCCCGATGAGAGATGTCTAAAACGACCAGCGGGAGCGCGCAACGCTGGTTGTTTTATATATTTTAATGAACGATTAGTGAACGATAACGTCATTGTTTAATCGCTCATTTTAATCGTGTAGTGGATGTGTGCCTTTACACATGAAAAATTGATCGGTTTAAATTCAGAAGTTACAGCCACAATGATGTCAGCTTTGAAATAGTCACAGATGGATTATCAGCTAGCTACTATGACATTTTACCCCAGTTTTGACTTAGCATTTAGGAGGGAATTCAATTGCTAATTTCTCGTGCTGTATAAACGGGACTCTACCACAATTTTTTTTCCAGGTCAATTCAATTACCCTCCATTTTTACAGCACAACAAATGTCCCGTTTTCAGGCGAAAACACATAGGATCCATGTGTTTTTCAGATCGCGGCCGGGAAAAAATGGCAATTATTGAGGGTTTTGTTTCCAGCGAGCAAAATATTTTCACTGGTTCCGGCTTCCTGTCAGCTGCCCAGCACACACTGCTGTGTGCTGGGTTGCAGTGGGATGAGGGAGACTTCTGACGCTGAGCAGCTATCTCCCATCCTCTGCGTGGGTGAGGGGGTGCGATCACACTGATCGTGGCCTTCCTGGATCTGCCCATGGCTAAGGGTCTTAGAGTCCCCCTCCTCAGTGCGTTATTTAATTCTAAAGCTGCATACACACGCAACGATTTTTTGAACGATTATCGTTAAACGATATCGTTTGAATAAATTGTTCACTTTGTGAGTCAAACGATGAATGATAATCGTTCATGCGTTTGTAGTTTAGTCAGACTTGTCAACTCAACGATTTTCATTAAGGGAATATGCAAAAATCGTTTGTAGTTCAAAAAATCGTTCATTACACTTTAAAAAATGTGACAGAAAATCGTTCATAAAATTGTTGGTAACAAAATCATTGTGTGTGTGTATGCAGCTTTAGGGGTGTGTGGCCACGGGGAATCAATTAGCCGGGTGTAAAGTACCACAAATTGAAATCCCCCCCATGGTGTCTGGCACATTGCTGGCTGTAGAGAACTTGGCTGGGATAGCTATCAGATACACATCACAAGCTGTAACCTTGAAAGGAACAAAGCTGAAGTCAATGGTTTGGAGAATACAAAATATTGGGACTACATTAAAATTACTAAACATTACTTGAAATTGAACTGGTGGGCACGCACCTGGCTAGTTACCTTCCTTGGCTACCCCCTAACTTGAGACCAGCCTCGGTTCGAGAAGTTCCTTGTGTAAGAGCTGTCCTACAGGTTTGGGACAAACTGAATAAACGCCTACACCATACCCATCCCCTCTGATGCCACTATGACGCCATCCTCACTTCCCATTAGGGTGCGTGTACTCTTATATGCATCCATGGATATCGGCTGGGTTAACTAGACTTATGCATGTTCTAGGTGACTTTGCCCCCAAAAATTTTGCAGACCTAAGTGAAAAACATGGTTTATCCCCTAATTCTCAATTTGCATATACAGATTTGTAGCTTCATCCGCTCACTCAGTAAACCTCACAAATTGCGAGAACCTACCATATTCGAGCGTAAATGTATTTATAACCCTGGCAACAAGGGATTGATATCTATTTTGTATTCAATGTTAGCTCCCCCTTCCCTTGAATTTAGGGAACCATTTGAACAGACCTGGAAACGAGACCTAGGGATCAGTTTGGAGGACGACGACTGGGCAGATATCAGGCAAAGGGTGGCTAAGTCCTCCATTAACACTAATATTAAGGAAAACTCCTTTAAAGTTTATTCTCACTGGTACATGGTCCCTGAAACACTACACCAGATTTTCCCAGGGTCTTCGGACCTATGTTGGAGACAATGTGGCCAAATAGGTTCCTACTTCCATGTGTGGTGGGACTGCCCTATGATATCCAAATACTGGAATGTAGTTATGTCTTTGGTGTCTAATGTGCTCAGTGTTTCTCCCCCTAGAGACCCTCTACACATGGTTTTATGTAAACCCACTGGCTCTCTTACTAAACCCCAGAACAAACTTTGTGGCCATATCTATAATGCTGCTAAACTGTTGATCGCCACAAACTGAAGCCCAGGCAATAGCCTCATTGCTGAATAAAATTTGGTATTTGACTTCTATGGAATACATCACTGCACTCCTCCATGATTCAGTGAATAAGTTTCATGCTACCTGGGACCCTTGGTATTCTGCATTTCATAGACAGTTGCCCGATATATTTTTTTATTTCTCTTTTTTATTGTTTTTTGTATTTTTGTTACAAATCAAAAAAATTTATGGATGTGTATTTTTTTTGTGTAGTTTATTTTTCTGGGAAAAAAATATTTGATATATTTGAAATGTAGATTATTCAAATAAGTTTTGTGCATGATAATATTCGTGTTGTATTTTCTATCAAATTATAGATAGATTACAAAAAAAAAATTACTAAACAGACGAACAAAACAAAGAAAGTATCAGCAGAGAAACAACATTTCAACATTGTTTGTGCAAAGATCGGTACGAATGAGGACATTATAAAGGCTGCATACACGTGAGTAAGGTCTCATAGGGCTCTGTTTACTACAATCCGCATTTGTATGCAGATTGTAGTGTGATATTATCGACTGAATTCGCATTGCGAATTCAGGCAATATCACAGGGATTTACTACAAATCCCTTGCAGGGACAGAGCTTGCGATAAAGCTCTGTCCCTGCGAATCCACTCCGCACACTAGTCACGGTATTTTCGCAAAAAATACCGTGACAAAGTGCCCGCGCATGCGCCAACCGGCCGCCGCTGCTACTCCCCCAGCGCTAAGCACCACCCCCCGCGATTGCGGACTCTCCTGTGACCCCCATCCCATAATAGCACTTACCTGCAGTCATCGGTGCTCCGGTGATGTCTTCCGTGCCTCCAGTCAGCTGATATCCCATGCTGCACTGGGACCCGATCACCTGATGACCGGGCCGCAGTCCACCATGGGAGATCAGCTGACCGGAGGGAGAACATCACCTGAGTCCCGATCACTGGTCCATGGAGTCAGGTAAGTAAATTTTTTTTTTACTTTTTTTTTTTATTTTAGCAGAGATCAGCTTGCGGTCTGTTTAGACCACACAGCTGATCACTGTGACCGGCTACGGGCTCTGCTCTGCCTTTTAGAGCAGAGTAGGAGCCCGGTAATCGGGGTAGACCCTGGATAACGCCACCTCCAGGTGGCATTATTATCACAGGGCTTTCCTCAGTATTTTTTTACTATTTATTTTTAGTAACTTTGGTCGGATCACATTTCCCTTTACAATTATGGGAAATGCGATCTGCTTACTAAAAATAAGTGATACTTAGGGGTTGGAGTAGAATTTTATGAATTCTACTCCAATTGCCCTGTAATAACTATAGGTGATACTAAAATAATGTGAAAAGGGTGTGAAAACACCCTTTTTCACTTTATTTTAGTAAAAATAATTTTACTAAATAGAGCCCATAGTCCTAAATGACTTGGACCTTTAGTATTACCTATTGCAGTAAGTGAAAATACAGTTGTCATTGCTGAAGGTGCACTGCCACCTGTTATCTGGAGCTGGTATTGCAGCTTATACTCACATGTTGCTGTCCTTAGTTTTGACAATGCACTGCCCCCTGCCTGTAGCCAGGGGCGCCGTGAGTGGGGGAGCGGGTATTAATTACCCAGGCCCGGCAGAGGCCCAGGTCCGCCGCCGCCCCCCTCCTTCCTGTCAGCTGAACAGCTCAGCACAGTCTGCTGTGTGCTGGGCTGCAAAGGGAGACTGCTTGCTGCTGCAGAGCAGCAGTCTCCTCTGCCTGTGGGGGGGAGCGATATGTGTTGGGCTGGGGGGCTCACAATGTTTTTTTTTTTTAAAGAGGGCATGGCCACATTTCCCACAAGTAAACCACACCCCTTTACCCAGTGCCGGCTCTTGCCAGCCCTGCCTGCTTGTAGCAGGTCTTTAAATTACACTCCCCCCTTTAGGAACAGAATCTGGAGGAGACCCTCTAAGATTGGATCCAGATACCTGTGCAGCAAACATAGAGCCTCCTCTCATAATGGCTTGTGTTTGTAGACATAATTAATTCCACTTTGTTAAAGTACAGACACTAAATATGGAGTCTATCTGCTGCTGTGAAAATAGATTGTAGGGATACAAATCTGTCAAGGAAAAGACCAGTATAAAGTAATAGTCAATGGCAGATATTATGTTTGCATGGATGACAGTTTAAGAAATGTGTGTATTAGGCAGAAACAAAATATGTAACAACTCTTACGTCTCTTCTGCACCCAGTGCAAAAAAGAATCAGCATTCTGTATTAATGAGGACCTGGTCTCTTCAGGATTACTGAACTGGAATCCATATTTTCACATTTTTAATTAGTTTCGATACACAAGGTTAGATTCTTTAATATGTACAAATGTTATTTATAAAAGTTGTTTATTTTGGAGGTGAATGGCATACATCTGTGTGTATATCTAACTACACACTGAATATCTCTAATGCTGGTTTTCCCTCCTCTACAGCATCTAGGAACTTGACAGCAGTTACAGAATGACTTACAGGATTGCAAACCTGCTCTGCCGAAATACACTGGGGCTGATGCAAAACTAAACACAAGTCACTTTTGGAGATGTATCTTATGTGTTTTCAGAATGTTCACGCTCCAGAGCTGATCGTAAGCAATTATAAATAATGCAAAATTGTGCACCAGATTTAGGACTGGTGTAAGTGTGCTCTGATAATGAGGACGTCTATGGTATGAAAAGGGATGGTCCATTTAAAGAGATGTGTACAACTCAGTATACAGGCAAACAGAAGCATTTAGATCTGTACATACAAACAGGGCAGGTACAATTACAGCTGTCTTACATTCAACTCTGTATCGGCCCCACTGTGTGCGTGGACTCATACACTGGGGTGAGGGGGCACTAATGTCACAGCATTGCCCCCACTGTGTGCATAGACTGATTCATACACTGGGGATGAGGGGGCACTAATGTTACAGCATTGCCCCCACTGTGTGCATAGACTGATTCATACACTGGGGATGGGGGGGCACTAATGTTACAGCATTGCCCCCACTGTGTGCATAGACTGATTCATACACTGGGGTGAGGGGGCACTAATGTTACAGCACTGCCCCCACTGTGTGCATAGACTGATTCATACACTGGGGGTGAGGGGGCACTATTGTTACAGCATTGCACCCACTGTGTGCATAGACTGATTCATACACTGGGGTGAGGGGCACTAATGTTACAGCATTGCCCCCACTGTGTGCATAGACTGATTCATACACTGGGGTAAGGGGGCACTAATGTTACAGCATTGCCCCCACTGTGTGCAAAGACTGATTCATACACTGGGGTGAGGGGGCACTAATGTTACAGCATTGCCCCCACTGTGTGCAAAGACTGATTCATACACTGGGGTGAGGGGGCACTGTTACAGCACTGCCCCCACTGTGTGCATAGATGGATTCATACACTGGGGTGAGGGGGCACTAATGTTACAGCATTGCCCCCACTGTGTGCATAGATGGATTCATACACTGAGGTGAGGGGGCACTAATGTTACAGCATTGCCCCCACTGTGTGCATAGATTGATTCATACACTGGGGGTGAGGGGGCACTAATGTTACAGCATTGCCCCCACTGAGTGCATAGATGGATTCATACACTGGGGTGAGGGAGCACTAATGTTACAGCATTGCCCCCACTGTGTGCATAGATGGATTCATACACTGGGGTGAGGGGGCACTATTGTTACAGCATTTCCCCCACTGTGTGCATAAACTGATTCATACACTGGGGTGAGGGGCACTAATGTTACAGCATTGCCCCCACTGTGTGCATAGACTGATTCATACACTGGTGGTGAGGGGGCACTAATGTTACAGCATTGCCCCCACTGTGTGCATAGATGGATTCATACACTGGGGGTGAGGGGCACTAATGTTACAGCATTGCACCCACTGTGTGCATAGACTGATTCATACACTGGGGTGAGGGGGCACTAATGTTACAGCACTACCCCCATGGTGTGCATAGACTGATTCATACACTGGGGTGAGGGGGCACTAATGTTACAGCATTGCCCTCACTGTGTGCATAGACTGATTCATACACTGGGGGTGAGGGGGCACTAATGTTACAGCACTACCCCCACTGTGTGCATAGACCGATTCATACACTGGGGTGAGGGGCACTAATGTCACAGCATTGCCCCCACTGTGTGCATAGACTGATTCATACACTGGGGTGAGGGGGCACTAATGTTACAGCACTGCCCCCACTGTGTGCATAGACTGATTCATACACTGGGGTGAGGGGCACTAATGTTACAGCACTACCCCCACTGTGTGCATAGACTGATTCATACACTGGGGTGAGGGGGCACTAATGTTATAGCATTGCCCCCACTGTGTGTATAGACTGATTCATACACTGGGGGTGAGGGGGCACTATTGTTACAGCATTGCACCCACTGTGTGCATAGACTGATTCCTACACGGGGGTGAGGGGACACTAATGTTACAGCATTGCCCCCACTGTGTGCATAGACTGATTCATACACTGGGGGTGAGGGGGCACTATTGTTACAGCATTGCCCCCACTGTGTACATAGACTGATTCATACACGGGGGTGAGGGGGCACTAATGTTACAGCATTGCCCCCACTGTGTGCATAGACTGATTCATACACTGGGGGTGAGGGGGCACTAATGTTACAGCACTACCCCCACTGTGTGCATAGACTGATTCATACACTGGGGTGAGGGGCACTAATGTTACAGCATTGCCCCCACTGTGTGCATAGACTGATTCATACACTGGGGTGAGGGGGCACTAATGTTACAGCACTGCCCCCACTGTGTGCATAGACTGATTCATACACTGGGGGTGACGGGGCACTATTGTTACAGCATTGCACCCACTGTGTGCATAGACTGATTCATACACGGGGGTGAGGGGACACTAATGTTACAGCATTGCCCCCACTGTGTGCATAGACTGATTCATACACTGGGGGTGAGGGGGCACTATTGTTACAGCATTGCCCCCACTGTGTACATAGACTGATTCATACATGGGGGTGAGGGGGCACTAATGTTACAGCATTGCCCCCACTGTGTGCATAGACTGATTCATACACTGGGGTGAGGGGGCACTAATGTTACAGCATTGCCCCCACTGTGTGCATAGACTGATTCATACACTGGGGGAGAGGGGGCACTAATGTTACAGCACTACCCCCACTGTGTGCATAGACTGATTCATACACTGGGGTGAGGGGCACTAATGTTACAGCACTACCCCCACTGTGTGCATAGACTGATTCATACACTGGGGTGAGGGGGCACTAATGTTATAGCATTGCCCCCACTGTGTGCATAGACTGATTCATACACTGGGGGTGAGGGGGCACTATTGTTACAGCATTGCACCCACTGTGTGCATAGACTGATTCATACACAGGGGTGAGGGGACACTAATGTTACAGCATTGCCCCCACTGTGTGCATAGACTGATTCATACACTGGGGGTGAGGGGGCACTATTGTTACAGCATTGCCCCCACTGTGTACATAGACTGATTCATACACGGGGGTGAGGGGGCACTAATGTTACAGCATTGCCCCCACTGTGTGCATAGACTGATTCATACACTGGGGGTGAGGGGGCACTATTGTTACAGCATTGCACCCACTGTGTGCATAGATGAATTCATACTAGGGGTGTGCACCGGCCACTTTTCGTGTTTTGTGTTTTGGTTTTGGATCTGGATCTTTCTTCGTGTTTTATATCTGGATTGGTTTGGGAAAAAAGCATAAAAACAGCTAAAATCACAGAATTAGTTTTTTTTTTTTTGTTCCTACACTATTATTAACCTCAATAACATTCATTTCCTCTCATTTCCAATCTATTCTGAAAAACTCACAATATTGTTTTTAGGCCAAAAGGTTGCACCGAGGTAGCTGGATGACTATGTTAAGCGACACAAGTGGGCGGCACAAACACGTGGCGCATCTAGGAGTGACACTGCAGTGGCAGAAAAAACTAGGCCCCAAAGAGTGCATAATGCAAAGAACAAAAAGAGGTGCAAGATGGAATTCTCCTTGGGTCCTCCCACCCACCCTTATGTTGCATAAACAGGACATGCACACTTTAACAAACCAATCATTTCAGCGACAGGGTCTGCCACACTACTGTGGCTGAAATTATTGGTTCGTTTGGGCCCCCACAAAACAAGCTGGCAATCTGTCCCTGCACAAACTAGCTCTACAGAGGCAAGATGTCGTCCTCATCCACCGATTCCTCACCCTTGTCAGTGTTGTGTACATCCTCATCCTCACAGAGTATTAATTCGTCCCAACTGGAATCAACCACCACGGGACCCTCTGTACGTTCTGGAGGTTGGTCTTCCCGGAAGAATTGATAATTCATTTTGATGAACATCATCTCCATGTTTTGTGGCAGCAACCTCCTACGCCTTTCGCTGACAAGGTTCCCGGCTGCACTAAAAACTCTTTCAGAGTACACACTGAAGGGGGGGCAACTTAGGTAAAATAGAGCCAGTTTGTACAGGGGCCTCCAAATTGCCTCTTTTCGTGCCAGTACAGGTACGGACTGTCTGACATGCCTACTTGGATGCTGTCACTGATATAATCCTCCACCATTCTGGTGACAGTATCATATGCAGTGACAGTAGACATGTCAGAAATTGTTGGCAGGTCCTTCAGTCCGGACCAGATGTCCAAACTTGGACCTGCCTGCCCTGCATCACCGCCAGCGGGTTGCTTAGGATATCTAAGTCGTTTCCTGTCAGCCCCAGTTGCGGGAGAAAATGAAGGAGCTGTTAACGTGTCACGTTCCACTTCAGCTGACAGTGTTTTCACCAGCAGGTCTTTGCACCTCTGCAGGCTTCTGTCCGCTGGAGAGACACTACGTAAGCTTTAAACCTAGGATCGAGCACGGTGGCCAAAATGTAGTGGTCTGATTTCAACAGATTGACCACCCTGGAATCCTGGCAAAGTGAATAAAGGGCTGCATCCACAAGTCCCACATACCGAGCGGAATCACTCTGTCTTCCCTTCTCCTTCACTTTCTCCAGCTGCTTCTGCAAAAGCCTGATGAGGGGAATGACCTGACTCAAGCTGGCAGTGTCTGACCTGACTTCACGTGTGGTACCTTGCACCATACGGAAATCATTCTCCACTACGCTTGAGTCAGGTGCATACCCCCTCCTTTGCCTATGTCAGAGGTGGATGTATAGGCTTGAATGGCCTTTTGCCGCTCCTCCATCCTCTGAAGCATATAGAGGGTTGAGTTCCACCTCTTGCTTCAGGTGATGGTAGGGCAGGTTCAATAGTGTTTGCTGGCGCTCCAATCTTCGGCACCCAGTCGCTGAATGGCGAAAGTGGCCAGAAATTTTTCGGGCCACCCAAAGCGTCTCCTGCACGCCCTTGTCGTTTTTCAGAAAATTATGCACCACCAAATTTATTGTGTGAGAAAAACATGGGACGTGCTGGAATTTGCCCAGATGTAATGCCCGTACATTATTGGTGGCATTGTCAGATATCATAAATCCCCAAGAGAGTCTAAGGGGTAAATTTACTAAAGTGAGAGTTTTTAAAAGTGAGTTTTAGAAGTGATGTTGCCCATAGCAACCAATCAGATTCTACTTAACATTTAACTAGCACCTCCTAGAAGGTAATAACTAGAATCTGATTGGTTGCTATGGGCAACATCACTTTTAAAACTCTCACTTTCGTAAATTTAACCCTAAGTGGGGTAAGCCACTTGGTGATGATTTCCCTCAGTTTCTCTAAGAGGTTGTCGGCGGTGTGCCTCTTACTGAAACCGGTGATACACAGCGTACCCTGCCTTGAAACGAGCTGGCGTTTCTGAGATGCGGCTACTGCTGCTGCGTAAGGCGATACATCTACTGTGGGCTGTCACAGTCATATAGTCCTTAGTCTGCCCTGTTCCACTTGTTCACATGTCCGTGGTTAAGTGGACATTGGGTACAACTGCATTTTTTAGGACACTTTTTCTGACGTTTCTGTACATTCTCGGTATCGCTTGCCTAGTGAAGTGGAATCTAGACGGGATTTAGTACCGGGACCACACTACCTCCATCAATTGTCTAAATCCCACTGACTAATGGCGGATACCGGACGCACGTCTAACACCAACATAGCTGTCAAGGCCTCAGTTATCCGCTTTGCAACTGGATGACTGCTGTCGTACTTCATGCTCTTCGCTAAGGACTGTTGGAGAGTCAATTGCTCAGTAAAAGAAGTAGTGGTGTTCCAACTTCCTCTCTGGGATGATCAACGACTCCCAGCAGAAACAACAGCAGCGGCAGCAGTAGGCGTAGCAATCCAAGATGCTCCGGAGGAGTCCTGCATAGGAGAGAAGTCAGTCATGCCAGTGACATGGCCTACAGGACTACTTCCGATCCTGACTGAGGAGGAAATTGACGAGGAGGGAGTTGACGGTGTGGTTTGCAGGCGCTTGGATACAACAGGACAAAGGGATTTAGGTGTCCCTGGACTGTTTATGGTCTTAGCCACAGTTTCTGAACTTGGCAGTAACTTTTTATGAACGCGCTGCAGGTGCCGTATAAGGGAGGATGTTCCCAGGTGGTTAACATCCTTACCCCTACTTATTACACCTTTACATACGCAACATATGGCGAGACAGTACTTGTCCGGATTTGGACTGAAATATTTAGAGACCAAAGAGGTGGAATGTTTGGTCTTCTGCCCAGGCATGACCGTGATGGGCTTTTTCATCCCATGGACAACACCTGTCTCCCCTTGTACTTGATTTAAACAAACCACATCACCATCAGAATCCTCCTAGTCAACTTCCTCCTCAGCGCCAACTACACCAATATCCTCATCCTGTTGTACTTCAACAGTGACATCTTCAATTTGCATATCAGCAAGTGGACTGTGGGTGCTCCTTTCAGCACTTGCAGAAGGCATGCAAATGGTGGAAGGAGCCACCTCTTCCCGTCCAGTGTTGGGAAGGTCAGGCATCGCAACCGCCACCACACATGGACTCTCCTTGGGGATTTGTGATATCTTCTTAGAACGCACAGTTCTTTGCTGTGCTTTTGCCAGGTTAACTCGTTTCATTTTCTAGTGGGAGTAGGAGGACTTTCATCGTCATGTGATGCTGAACCACTAGTCATGAACATAGGGAAGGACCTTAGCCGTTCCTTGCCACTCCGTATTTGTATGAGCGTACCCCTACAGCAGACAGGGTACCTCCTGTAAAAATTATTTGTATGAGTGTACCCTACAGTAGACAGAGCACCCCCTGTAAAAAAGATTTGTAAGAGCGTACACTACAGCACAAAGGGCACTCCCTGGACAACACAACACTACAGCCAGCCAGCCCCTATGGACAGGACAACAGCCAGCCCCCTATATGGACAAAGACAACAGTAGCCAGCCAGCCCCTATGGTCAGCGAGAGCTCCCTCCCTCTTCACAGTAGCCAGACATACTTTATTATTTTTTATTTTTATAACAGTCCTTTTAACACAATGAGCTCTCAGCTCCCTCCTAACTCACAGCTGGAATGAAAAATGGCAGCGATCACGGGACCTTTTATAGAATCCAAAACCCGCGAGAATCCGACAGCGGGATGATCAATTTTTGTCTTGATTTCAGATACGAGTCAGGTGGGAAAACCCGAGCCTGACTCAGTTTGGGGAAGCTCGGATTTTGGAAATCTGAACCCGCTCAGCCCCAATTCATACACTGGGGTGAGGGGACACTAATGTTACAGCATTGCCCCCACTGTGTGCATTGACCGATTCATACACGGGGGTGAGGGGGCACTAATGTTACAGCATTGCCCCCACTGTGTGCATAGATTGATTCATACATGGGGGTGAGGGGCACTAATGTTACAGCATTGCCGCCAATGTGTGCATAGACTGATTCATACATGGGGGTGAGGGGCACTAATGTTACAGCACTGCCCACTGTGTGCATAGACTGATTCATACACTGGGGGTGAGGGGGCACTATTGTTACAGCAGTGCCCCCACTGTGTACATAGACTGATTCATACACTGGGGGTGAGGGGGCACTAATGTTACAGCATTGCCCCCACTGTGTGCATAGACTGATTCATACATGGGGGTGAGGGGGCACTAATGTTACAGCAACTCAAAATACTAGAGTATCAGCATTTTGACATCTTCATATACTATTATAACACTGCTCCTGTAAAGTGGGCATGTGTTAAATTACCTGTAATGAAGTGGGGAGGTGACCCCAAATATCTCACATTTGTTGGGATTCAACAGGGCAACCAAAACTGGGGCACAAGGAATAAGAGAGAGGAGAGGGACAGGTTGGGGAAGTAACGGTGAAGTAAAGGAGATGTAGGACAGCCATAGAGGAGGCGTCATAACTACAATGAAAAGGTGAGGAGTCTTTCATTCCTGATCCACAGGTGGAGGCAATGCCGATGTTGGCGCATGCATATGAGTCACACTGTGCATGCGCCAAGTTTCATTACCCATGGAGGTTGCAGTGTGATTCTCAGGGAGTGTTTGTGGGAGGTAATGGGCGAAGGGTGGCGACTGAATCGCAGGCATGTTGCGACCATTTTTGGGGGCGTGTCTGTGGCTGCAAATTTGTACGAAGTGGTTAAGGCTCCGACGGTTTATTTGAAATGGACATTGAGTGACCATAGGGTTGCTCAGAACATCGATGCTGCGACCGATGGCGCCTCTTTGTATGCAGCTGATGGGCTTCTCAATACAAATCCTGGTAGCTGAGACATTTACATAATTCCACATAACTGCTGCGTACGGATCGCAGCCGCGACGGGATTTGCCTCCACCCCTGAATCAGGCCCTTAGATAGGAAAGTGAGGAGAGAGGAACAGAACATAAGGAAATAGGAGAGGAAGGAGCAGAGGAGAGGCTAAGGGGAGAAGGTGGTATGGACAGAGGGTTGGCAGAAGGGATGGAGACAGGCAGCATCAGGAAAGATAAAGTGGGAAATATAGGGATAATGAGCTGACAAGGGAACATAGGAAATGGAGTAAGGCAGTTGTTCCTAAACTTTCTTGAATCGTGGTGCCCCATAAACATTTTTCACGGCACCCCCTAAGCTAATAGTTTCTTATTGAGAAATTTAACAAAAATTATTCAAATTCAATAAATTGTGTTTACCGGTTACTCTTAGGCTCAGTTATGTGGTGGTGGACAGGGTTCTGCTCTGTTTGCCCACATATGATTGGCGGCCACCAGCACTGGTTTTTCCTATCACATTCACCATGTATATTTTGATATGGTTCTGGACCACCAACCCGAAGCTCCCTTGCAAGTACCCCAAGGCATCCCAGGGCGCCACGGCATCCAGTTTGGGAACCACTGGAGTAAGGGAAGGGCAGTGAGAGAGAAAACTTACAGGAGCAAGCGGAAAAGAGACAGACGGAAATAATCACAAGTTGGAATATGCAAGGTGCCACTTATTTCAGGAGGACCAGACTTTGGCCAGATGAACAGATATATAAATGTGCACAAACTAATCACACCGCTGTGCTCACCCCACAAACCAATTACTTGTTATGCAAGTCTAAGCAGCTGAAATGGGACCGCTTTACTGCTGAGCTCAAATTTGAACCTTACTTTCCAACATTGCTAATAGCTGGTACTTCTTGTAATCCTGCACCTTAATTCCCTGTGACTGCAAATTTATACAAGCACAGAGTAGAATTTAATTCACCTTTATTAACCAAAAATGAAATACAAAGAACAGTATTAGAAGTCATGAACATGGACAAAGACTATTTAGTTGCCTTAATGGAATTTTAAAGAATTGAGATTGAGAATGGAACGTATTGTCAGTTATTGACCATTATCAACTCATTTTTATGCAGTACAATTAATTAAATGTATATTATCAATCGTGACCCTATACCTACCCAGACCCATTGCCCACCTGTTCCCATGCCTATTCCCTGAATAAAAAGCTTTCCTTTAGAAGTGTCTATTTCTTTAGTTCTTGTTTCGGTTGTGGAACATCGCCTTCTCTAGATCACAGATGGCGACACTCTGCTCCCATTCGCAGAGCAAGGACGTGTAAAGCATGGGGTGCCCGATAAGGCCACCACAATATTTTTCATTATCTTGAGGACCATTCTACTGAATCTAAAATATGAAAAATACGTTAATGGTCGGAAAACAAATTACTTAATTTAATACACACAAATCTTAGACCCTAAACATACTTTTATCACATATGTTGTGTTACTTTTCTGCGGTATGTTTTTGATACACAGCCTTTTTAAATTCGCTCTTTTGAGGTTCAAACACATCATAAAATATCCTGTGTTCCTCGGAATGTTCTCGGATATATAACAGGTCACCCACAGGATAGATGTCGTCTTTTCCTGCCCAGACAGTCAGACTGTACCTGCAATGAGCCAATATTATTGATCATCAGTCTCTGAGCTGAAGTTGAGCTGTTGACAGTGAGTGAACCATATTATGACTTGCTTCTAAAAATATACATTGTTCGATAGGTCTTAATCTGAAACGCAGTAAGCACCCTGATTGCAGATTAGTGACTTCACTCGACAGATAAGGAGACTTTCACTGCAGGTGCATAACAATTGATCTTTATGACGCAAGGCATGCCTATTTAATCTTGGTAAATGCCAAACTAATCTTATTGCAAGCAGAATTCATTTTAACCCATCCTGTACTCTGACGCCAATGTTGGTTCTCCCATGTAAATAATATTGGATGCAACGGATGCCTGAACTGTGTGTTGCCTGCTCTCATTTGTAAAAGTAATGTTGGTTGTCTAAAAGGCAATGTACCAATTATTCAGATTCATGAAGCTTTAAGTTTCTGTGTACTGGAAACAGCCACTGCTCACTGTGGTATAATGCTAGACAAAGCTAGTCTGATAAGTAGGATAATGAGGGAAGTGCGGATGTTTGAATTCCTCCCAAGGCTAGATATACTGATTGGAAAGTGTAAAAAAGACATGCAAAGCTAATGCACTGATATTAATAACACTGAAGAGACCCGTGTACTGAATACAACAGTAAAACAGTGTGTTATGGAGGCTGTAATGTAAAGGTGCGTACAGACTAGACGATATTTTGCACGATTCGCCTGATTTCCATGAATCGGAAAGACAAATCGTGCAAAATATGTGCAAATCGTGAGTGTCCACTCACGATAACAATGTCGATGCGCGTACCCGCGGGTCGTACATCGCATCTTCAGATCTTGCCTAAAGCAGGCAAGTTCTGCCAATCTCCTACACGATGCACTGGAAATCGTTAAGGAGCACGATAGATCATTGGTCAGATGGGACACTTTTTAGCACCATATGTTGTCCTGGAGTACAGGGGAGCTGCCGGGGAAAAATTCAAGGGAAATCGTTCATAATATCGCATCATGAGCACATCGTCTAGTGTGTACGCACCTTCAGTCCTCTATACACATTCCCAAAAAGAGGAAATAAGCATTTGGATGACAGCGATATGTGACTTAAAAACTAAGTCAAGGCTATGGATTTCAGTATCCATATTACCAGACATAAATTAGTTTATCTTTGACGTTTTCAGCTATTTTTTTAATTATTTTTTTTTTTACAATATCTGAGAAATCGAAAATGCATAATGACAGAAGAAACAAATTATATCCCCAAATAAAACGTTAGAGTAAGATATTTAATTGTACTGATAATTACTGTTGGGATACTCACGGATTGTCGACATTAATGTTGTCAACAGCATTATGCCGACACAGTTGTAATGTTATTTAAAGCATTTTAACTCTGTCGGTATTATAACTTAAAACATAGTCGTAAGGAATCATGTTTTCAGTTATAATCCCGACACGGTTAAAATGCTTTAAATAGAATTGCAACTGTGTAGGCATTCTCCCGTCGGTATAATGCTGCCGACTTATTGACTGTAGATAAAATAACTACTTCTCATTACTGCAATGATTTGGATAGACAATATTTCTTACAGATATATTAATAGTCTATCACTGATTTACCTCTCTGATGTCTGCAACAGCCACTGGAGCTGAGGCCACGACTGTTTTACTAAGGCCGCTCTCACTGGGAAAGTTACTGGCTGGCTTAAAGTTTTACAGATCTTCTCCATTTCCTGCACCATCTCCCAGCTGTAGCCTGAAAGAACAACGAATGTTAGATATAATACTGCCGCTAACACCCTTCTCAGCCACAAATGTGAGGGTGGTAATATATGTAATGCAAAATGATATCAATGAAACCTTAATAATTAGAATCATTCACAATTGGACAGGATTTCAAATGAATATAAAATTACAAAAACATCAGATTAAAAAATGTGTTTCAGGCAACGGGCAGCAATGGAAACATTATAAAAGAATAGTCCTATTTGTATACCAAGAAAAGTGAGGATACAGATATTATATCTTCTAGTCTAAAGCTGGGTACACAACTGAAAGATATATCTGCAGATGATGGTTGTTCATATACACTAAACAACCATCACTGCCATCTGGCCGGGGGGTCGCATGGAGTTCCTCCTACCCACTCCCCACCAGCCTGTACAGCAAGTGTACGGACGGTCATCTGGCAGCCAGTATATGCAGCACGATGCAGCAATATATCTTCAGATATATAGGGCATAGGCTGATGTGCAGCACAGCCAATGCGATATGTCTGTGAACTACGCCATTCACAAACATATCGTCTATATACACTGACCGACGCACACACGATATATTGGCCGTTCAATTGATACGGCCGATATGTTGACCAGTGTGTACCCAGCATAAGTTATTAAAATAGTCAGGAGAAAAAAAAACTAACAATATGCAAATATGAAGTTGCAGATATACAGTAATTATTCTTAAACATGAAGGTGAAATAATAATTAGCCTTACTGAAATGATGCACTTTGATGTAGATATATACGTATACAAGTCACTTCTAGCATACACAGGAAATCCTGAACCACAATTTCAAATTGAAGTCCGTTGCCGATTATGCCGCATACATGTTTGAGACAATTGACCAGTGAAATATGATAAACTGGTTCTAAATTTGTTCATTTGTAGTTTCTACCAACATCAGAGTTGGAGCTACACACAGGGCAGATCAGTATAAAAAGAAAGTAATAATAATGTAAAAATGTGTTTTCTGAAATACTATACTATACTCCCTGGGATTTATGCTCACAAACTCTCCCGGCTTGCACATCTACAGCAGCTGACGCCCCATGTGACCCGCGCAGATTCCTGGGAGTGAGACACTTGGAGGGCTGCGGACGGAGCGCTCACAGAGAGGGACGGCTCCTGGTTCTTCCACTGCACCTCACTTTGTCCCAGCATTCCCCCTTCTTACAAAAATCAGAGACCAGAATGTTTTTCTGCCCAGGGATCTCTGCATGGAGAGATTAAAGGCAGTATACCTGCATTGGGGTCCTCTGATGCCAGCTGCCATACACAGCGACTATGAGAAATTACCTCAGTATCTCAGTAATCTTGTTCAATAGAAGGTTAACATGTGTATGTAAGCCATGGAAGCGTTGGCATGTTCATGTATGTCAGTACATACATTATAGGACAAAATGTTCCCACACATTGCGGGTAGCCACGGAGAGGGGTCATAAGTTCAAAGAGTGTCCATTTTGCTGTAAGGATAAGTTCACATCACACTATACCAGTGCCAAGTCCCGTGGCAAGGAATGGGTTAACATTATTGTGTCCAACATCATTTTTACATTTATTCTCGACATTTCCGCCTCTTGGTAAAGCCGCCAATATGCGGAGAAACGCGTTGAGGACATAGACCATCAGTTGAGAGCTGAGCCCAGTTATCAATACTCCCTGGGATTTATGCTCACAAACTCTCCCGGCTTGCACATCTACAGCAGCTGACGCCCCATGTGACCCGCGCAGATTCCTGGGAGTGAGACACTTGGAGGGCTGTGGACGGAGCGCTCACAGAGAGGGATGGCTTTGCTTGGTGCCGGTTACCAATTTTATATTGCAGGAGCCATCAGCACTTGAAAGCCGCTGGAGCAGCGGGACTGACAGGAGGAGAGTGAGTACAGCGGAGCACTGAGTGATCTTCACTCTATATCATTACACAGCCAAATACTGGAAGTGTACATCAAAGTGCACTGTGGAACATTGTAAGCCATTTAGTTACACTGGGCCTTTCATCTCTCAATTCATTATTGCTACATTTGTTGCCTACTCTCGGTGACCAGATACATTGTTGTTAACTGGGTCCTTTTTGACTTGGTTTAAGACACGTTTGTGCAGATTCATTAGTTAGGTGTATACCCACCAGCTGAGAACTATTAGAGAACTTTCTATTTAATCTGTTCATTTGTGTATAGACACTATTGATCTGATATTCTGTGTTCTATTTAGTACATGTTGTTTATATGCTTTTATACCCCCGGGAGTTTTATTATATGCTTTTGGATGATTTTCACACTCAGATTTATGATATTTTAATAAAGGATATTTAATACTCCCCGACATGTGTTAAAAGGTGCCGCCTACTTTTTCTGTGTGTATTTTTACATTTATTCTCACCTGGCTCAACAAATACATAGAATAGATTATGAAGAGGACTGACACAGCCAAGTGTTGTCCTTGGGACTGACGTAAATAAGAGTAAATAGGCATTGTGTAGCAAGCAGTCATTAGGCAAGAATGTCTTGTTTTCCTGTGATAATATACGCAAACATTGCCAGATAGTGGAGAATACTGCACCACAGAAATGTATTGGGAGTACAGTGGTGTTTCAAAAGCAAACATTGCATTCTTATATATATATATATATATATATATTTACTAAGATTCACTATCACACCCTATAGGCAACTGTTATGCCATAGAAAACCACACTGGAGTAGAACAGTTGTTTTCCTATGTTCCTGGGTCAGAGCATTTATTTCAGTCACTCTTCATGTCCTTCACATCTGAAAGGTAAGAGAAATCAGAAAAGGGGGCGCCAATGGATTGTGGGTGCTGAGATACAGATATAAATAACAATATATGAGGTGCTGAGCCTCACAAAAAAACCTTAGAAGGTTCAGAAGAAAATAGGGAAAAAGAAGTGCAGTACAACTGGTAAATTGATTGGTTAATTTAATGTAGAAAAAAATCATAAAATATAGAGGCAATAAAAATAAATAATTGGATGAAAATCGACAATAAAAACCAAATAAGTTATGGAGCAAATGATAAACAATAACAGCCAAGGATATGCAGCTGAATATACCAGTGATCAGATCCTTCTAGAAAGGAGCATTTAAATACAGCTTTTAAAATATATCACTTTAAGCAGCATGACTGAATCAAAAAAGTGCCATGTAGGAAACTCAGAGATGTAACCATTAGTTTCAGTCTCTAAAAAGTACAATGTATCTGATATATTCAGAATTTGGTGACCATATGTACTGACACATTAGTAGTTGCAGATCTCCAATTCTTTAAGATGCAGGAGCGATTCCTTCAGTAAATGTAGAGACAGTACAAAAGTTAATTGAATCTCCACCTTGATATTATGTGTATGTAAGGTACCTTACAGATGGAGCCGTGGCAAAGGAGACCCCGCAAGCTTGCACCTCCGCAGCGTCCTCGGTATCCAGCAATAAGCAACAAGTGTAGCTGGAGGCATAAATGACTACAGGATCCGGGTAAATGCCGCCAGACATACAAATTCCCGGTGCACCAAATAGGGAGCTGGAGGCACGGAGGAATCCCTCGGATGATCCGTAGCTGCCGGAGTGCAGAGATCCCGGTAGGTGGCTGTCCGGTCTGAAGACGCTGTTAGTTAGCGGGCCCAGCTCCCGATGCAATGTAGGTTGATAAACCTTGGTGTTCCCAATGCACCAAATTGAGGACTAGAGGCACAGAGATTCCCACAGGTATACTGTGCGGTGTCCAGCTTCTGGAGGCGGAAGCCGCGGCAATGAGCAGACCAGTCTGTGTATGCCGCTAAAGGTGAGTCCAGCTCCCAATGGAGCAGTAGGAAGGATCACTGAATCAGCGTGACTGCACGTCCTGGGCTGGTGTAGGAAGGTAGTGCTGCTTGACGCGTTCTCAGCAAGAAAGCGGTTTCTTCAAAAAGCAATAATGGTCTATAGTAAGTGTCTCTTCTTTAAAGTGCTAACTGGCCAATGGTGTCAGAGAGAGAGAGCTTAAACAGCAGGTTACAATCCAGACCAATTAAGCACATATCTCCAACTTGATTAATTTGTCAATTGGAGATATTAAGACACAGAAAACAATAAATAAATATAAATAAAAATAAATAAATATATATATGTAGAACTGTCAAACAGATATATAATAAAAAATACACATAATAATAAATGACAATATAAAATCGCAATTAATAATGAATAATACATTGCTTTTAAACCATTTGAATAAAGGATCTAAAGGGGAGGACCTGATAGCTCTGAGGTAATCAATATATAACTATAAAAAATAAAAAGATAGAAAATATATATATATAAAAAACATAATAAAAATATATTATACCCAATAGAATGTCAATATTAAAATATAAGAATATATATTAATAAATTTGAATAAAAAGTAGCAATATAGTAATAACTAATTGGTACCAATAATAAATGCCAATAGAATAGACCCCAAATCTTCCTGAATATTAACATATATAATCATACAAAGTCCCTGAGGAGAAAGGAAAATGACCTATAACTAGATCATCTGAAAGGTCCCTGGCTAGAAGCACCTGTCAGGCAAAGGAAAACTGCGCTTTAAAGTCTGTGCTGGGACACCAGAAACGTAAATAAAAAGAAAATGATATAGATATGAAATTAATTTAATAAGCTGAAAATCTGCACAAAATGACACATGGATACATAATTAGGAGTTGATCAGGCTCTCATAATTAAAAAGCCCAAGGGATAGCATAAAAAACATACAATAAACGTATCAAACAGAACAAACTTGTACCAATTGAAGTATCCTAATTGAACACTGATGGATATTGGGTAATGACCCCATAGATTCTGGCTTGAAAAAGGCTACAGTGGTAGCCGAAACGCGTTGCTGTTTCCCCTTGAACACTGGAGTGTATTTGGAGTCAGCGTTTGTTCCACTTATCTACACCATTGGACAGCTGACATTATCATCATCTGCTGCAGTTTTGTCCACTGCCAACCACCTGGAGACGGGAGCTAACCTCGCCTGCTCGCCTGGCTTTCCGGTCCTAATACTGACCGCTCCATCACCCACGCTGCTCACCTGAGATGCTCAGCGGCTGGATCGTTGTGGCTAGCCTTCATTCACGGCAAGCTCCTGTCCTGCACCATTCCGGCGACTTGAGGTACGGGAGAGGAATCCATCTCCGTGCTCTACACATTAGAGCCACCGTTCACCCCTTTGCCATCTAGCCACCGTGTTCTGGATACGGCTTCTAGCAGGCGCTCAGTGGCTACATCACCATCTGGAGCTGTGTTTCCCCTGCAGCGTCCTGACCTGTTATAAGGTAACTCTTACATCATTGCACTGACTTTACAAGTGATTCCCTCTACCAACTACTGAGACATGTTACCCTTGATGTATTGTTAGAATTTGGGGAGTCAGTCCAATCCCTGACCCTATATTATCCCTTCTGAGCAGGTGCTATTTACGAGACTGTTATTCTTAATTTTATACTACAAGGAACAGTTTGTTATATAAGCGACCACCATTAAACAGTCTATTCATTTACACCGATGTGACAGTGAGATCGTCACCACCTCTCAAATTACTCCTTTTTATGTATGTTTATTTTTATATATTTACTGCAGTAAACAGAATCTACGGGGTCATTACCCAATATCCTTCAGTGTTCAATTAGGATACTTCAATTGGTACAAGGTTGTTCCGTTTGATACATTTATTGTATGTTTTTTATGCTATCCCTTTGGCTTTTTAATTATGAGTCTGATCAACTCCTACTTATGTATCCATGTGTCATTTTGTGCTGATTTTCAGCTTATTAAATTTATTTCATATCTATATAATTTTCTTTTTATTTACGTTTCTGGTGTCCCAGCACAGACTTTAAAGCGCAGTTTTCCTTTGCCTATTTGTGTTGTAAGGTTGACATTTACCTTATTTTTCTGCGGCATTGTTGTCTGATCCCCCTGCTTTATTAAGCGCTAGGTATCCTTTTTGTGTTTTAGAAGCACCTGTCAGCCCAAAGAGAGAAAGTGTGGCTATAGAGACTTTCAGTCACATTCTCCCTACAGGAGGGGCTGTGTCTCCTCAAACCAACACAAATGCAATAGGTAGATTCAATAAAAAGCAGAGAGCTTCTCGCCAATAAATTCTTCACTGAAAATATGTTCCATAGAACTATGTATTAGAGCAATACAGAGCATGACATCTTAAAGAAGCAGCCATTTCAATGTTCAAAAATCCCATTCTTCACGTGCAGAAAGACTGACCCGTCACCTCTCCACCAAGTGTAGGTGCCTGTAACGTTGCATACACACAGCTTGGTTAGTGTGCATGACCAGAACAAATCTGAGTTCTGCTATGTAATTGGGCGTACCTCCATCCAACTGAGCAGAAGGCCCTTTGTGTCATCACTGGTCAAGCTTATTTATAACCCAAGTGTCAGGATGCAGCCTGGGATCATCCGCTACTCACCTCTGCACCGGCGACCTTGGGCTTAGGTATTCAGTTGCTGACAGTGGAGGTGAGTGGTGACTGAGTATTCTCCCCAGTGACTCCAAGGGCTTCCATGCGTGCATCCTGGTTCCCGTGGTAGCGGGCATGGACGCAGCCATGTTGGTCAATATCACCCGACTAGTCTCGTCCAATGGTAGTCCTGTGGTCACTCAGCTGAACCTCTGATCCAATGACCATCTACCTAAGGGTATTTAGGTCTGACTCCAGGAACAGGAAGTTGCTTGATCAACTTAATCTCTTCAATCACTTCAAGTCTTCAGTGTTCCAGAGACTACTTCTTCACTCCAGGCTCCCGATTGTTTTCAACTTCCAGTGTTTTCCAGCGATTCTCTCTCCAGTGTGCAGTTCAGCTATTCATGCTTATTCCCTGAGTTATAAGTATTTGCTCTCATGCTGAATTCAGGTGTGCTCTCCAGCTCTCTCCATGTGTTACATGCTTCAGCTGTTAAACTGATTACCAGTATTTGGAGTTTCACTTCTCATGCAGATTTTCCTGAGTCACATGTCCAGCTCTCTTCCTGTGTTACATGCTTCAGCTGTCAAGCTGATTAACAGTATTCAGAGTTTCCTTTCTCATGCTGATTTTCCTGAGTTACATGTTCACCTCTCACATAGTTACAGAGCAAGCCTGCAATTAGATCTCTATCAATTCTCAGTGCATCCCTGTGTCTGCATTCCCTGTGTTCCTTACAGCGAGTCAGTCTTAGGATCTTCCGTGTCTCCCAGAGCAAGCCTGCATCTGGTTCATTTCCAGTACCACTCTATTTCCAGTGTTTCCCAGTGCCATCCCATTTCTAATAATCTCCAGTTTGTCTCATTGCTAGTAAGCTCCAGTGTTACCACAGCTTTCAGTAACTTCCAGTGTTATTACATTTTCCAATAATTCAGTGTTATTTACTAGTATTATATCCCTGTCTTCTGTCACTCCCAAGTACCTGTCCAGAGGGTCGAGACCTGCTCACTTGGTGCGGCAAAACCCAAATCCCAATAGGAGGGGTCACTGGTGAAGACCACCTAGTGGATTAGACTCTGCGCCTCTGGGCAGTTCTAGCCAAACCTGGGTTTGGCCGCAATAAGAAGACATTTTAACTGTCACCTCGTCTGCTGTTGCTCTACCACCCTAACCCTCCAGTTCTTGGCCTCAACAGAGGAGTCCCTAGTTCCCGGTTGTGACACCAAGAGAGTGAGAAGTACATCACTTATATGCTATACAATCACTACAACTTAGCTACTGTGCAGGAGGTAAGGGGATGGACCTATCCTATTATCTCTGTTTAACTCTTTAATGCATCCATTACTTAAGTTAAGTGCAGGAGAGAATACAAAAGAATACAAGAATACAAGAGATGGTCTGGCACTCAGTCATTGTGACATTTGTGTTTGCTCTGCACAACCATATTATCACACCAGTGTTCAGCTATTGTCAGCCGTGCATGCGTGGGACCCTAGTCCCTTATGTACACAACCCAAGTACTAGCCAGGAAAAACGAGGAAGCGATCGAGAGCAAGGAGGAGTGTTATTGCCACTAACCAGTGAATCATAAAATCTAAATTCTATGCAGCACAAACCTAGTTATGAGTAAACTATCATGCTTATGGATTGTCTAAAGAAACCGAACAACCAGGATGAAGCCCAGTGTAAACAAACAATGGCAGCGACCTAAAGCTAATTGTGCCACTGTGTGCCCTTTATTACAACATTTTGCAAATTGCTCGCCATCCGGAAAACATACTCCCTTGATTTATCATGTCCACGCCTCAACATAAATCACCTAATTCCTAAGCACTTGTGAATATTCCTAGCATACATACTGCAGCCAATTCTGCTAACCCACCCACTGTACATTTCCATGCACTGAGGGATTTGTGTTTGTATACAATAACGATATTACTTAACCACTGAGGATACCTCTAGGACATGACTTTGTAGTATCTCTGTTAATTTAACTGCTGTGGATTCGCTAGTATGAAAAAAGAAAACATTTATATGAGTCATAATATTGGCAAAAAATTGTTGACTGGAGAGAGTAGATTTTTAAACTTACCTGTTTATTTCCATTTAATAACTTTTATAGTTAATGTGTGTTTATTAAAAGTTATTAATTATTGATTAAGTCTACTTAATCATTTTTAGCATTTTATTTTCTATTACTTAGTATTTTAAATTGGTGCAAATAACTCAGCACTGTCTTAATCTATTTACACATTTGTATTTCTTGATCCGGGCATGGACTATTCCCTGACAGCGGCAGAGTTCTTACACCTATAAGCAGCCACACCTGCACCTACAGTGGTTTCCTTCAATTGCAAATGTTATTTTAGGAGTGCTGAGCTAATTTAACCATTTACATTTGACATACTCCCTCAACAAACGGGCTGAATGATCAGGATTAGAGGATTACATGTATTCTAGTAACTGAGAAAGGAAAAATATAGTGCATGTCATACTTTGTGAAGAAGATAGAAAAAGCCATTACAACTTTTAATTTCTTTTATACATAATATTCTGAAACATGCATGTACAGATGAGTACAATTGTTGCAGTTGCACCAAACATCCCCTCTTGACGTGCCAGGTCCTGTGCGGCTCTTCTTAAGCCAGGATGCACCAGGTGGCTGCACTGATTAATTAGATATGCAACATTTATACGTATATCTGTGTGTGACTGACTCTAAATCTGTATACGAAGTACTACAATGCAGCGGCCGCAGATTCTTTCCACGCCCAGTTCCACTGAGCTTCGTTTATAGACTCAGTCGCACACAGAACAAGTTTCACATACCACATCTGTATGTATAAGGCCCAATACAAGCAACCTATTGCTGGCCATACACTTGCACGATTTTGGGCCGACTGCCCGATTTTCGAAGGGTCATAAGGATCTTGTGAAAATCGTGTATTATTTTAGTAAGATAAAATCCGATGTGCGCTCCCGCAGCTCCTATAATCGGATCTTTTGATCAGATGTGCAACACATCTTGTCCATCGTATCGTGCGCAGATCGTGCCGTTTATTTTGTTCATGCGATCCATCATGTGGAAATTCAAGTCATTTCAATGACTGTTTCCCAATGAGCCTGTGAGACACAGGATCGATCATACGACAGATCCTGTGCTAAGAAAAACAGCAAACATGCTGCCGGGACTGCCAGGGAGCTCCGGGGAGTCGGAGGGAAATCGTATGATGAATTGGATCTTATGCTGGTCGTGTAGGTGTTTGGCCAGCTTATAAATTCTATACTCCGAAGAAAAAAAAAAAAGGAATAAACTTTATAAATGGCATAAATCATCCTTACCAAGATATTCAGCCATGTCTAGCGTAACAATCTCATGCCTATCACTGTCCAATGCTTCTTGTATGTATCCAATTAGTATGCAGTCGGGCAGCCGGCGGACCTAATCCCTATAGCCGGCTTCCCAGCTGCTTTATATCGGTGAGGGTTAAATGACAGGCATCTAAATCTAGATTGAAGGGATGCTGGGCGCGGACAGCCGCGGGTGGGGGGGGGGGGGAGGGCTATAGGTTTAGGGCTCCCGGGGGGATTTAGGGTTAGGCACCCCCCCCCGGGAGGTTAGGGTTAGGCTAGGGAGAGTTAGGCACCCCTGGGGGAACTTAGGTTTAGGCGGCGGGGTAGGGATGGGGATAGGTTTAGGTATTTAGACGGGGGATTAGGGTTAGGCACCCCTAAGGGAGGGTTAGGGGAAGGATTTAGTTAGTCTATACTTACCTTAGGGACGATCGGGATTTTCACCCATGTCGGGCAGCCACTGCGGGATTCCAACGGCTGGACGTAAATCATACCAATTCCATTCAATTACCCATATAACCAGACCAATGCCCAACATATGGACATGTGGCCAGTACATGCCCAACCTACTGTGGGCCCATACTCAGTACATGTGCCTAACATATGTATCATACAGTTATGTCTCACTCCCCAGTGGGGATCACTGGTTTCCCACAAAATAATGTTTTCAGATGAAATGTAACCCTCTATGCTGGCTACCTTAATCTCTCCTATTTTGGTGGTGTTGATGGAACTTACTGCTAGTATCAATTCCTGCCTGTCTATACCTTCTAACAATCGATTCCTGCCTATACCTTCTAACAATATTCCTTAATTGTCGCTATTCAACGTTATGAGTCGCACAAGAAATAAATGCTTTCAGGGCCTGATTCAGACCATCGCGACCATCTTCCTGGCCGCTCGCTATAGCTGTGGCTGGTCACCCACAGCTATGCGAGCGGCCAGGAGGCCGCTCTAAAAAAACAGAAGGCAAGCCCTGATTCAGAGCGAGCGCTCTGTCAGAGCGTCCGGCTCTGAATCAGGCCCTGAGTGTGGTTCCAAAGCACAAAAAGATATTCGATATAAAAAACAGATGGTTACACGCTGTGATCTAAATACAATTAGTGCAAGTAAATCATACAGACCCAAGGTACAGTTGTTACATACGCACGCGCTCTGGACCCAGATAATGGCATCAGCAATAGAAAACTCCGTCAACAGTACAGCAAGAAGACTGATGTCTGAGATCAGAGAGCCCATATATATACTCTTTACAGGGATAGACAATACAATAGACAAGTTTGGCATGATTCCACTGGTTCTTCTTAAAGGTGCTTTTCTTACAGGATAGTTCATGGGTCAATTCAAATGGACACAAGTCAGCCTCCAACAGCCCTTTGTGTCCTTATTCCCGCTGCATGCTAATCTAAGCTGATAACATTACAGAGTACATTTTAATGTTTTAACTCTCTATAGTCCATAGTTTGCAGACGCATGTTGCGATCTTCTCACCGATGATACCGGAAATCTACTGAGACACAGTGGATCAGTACAACACCAAACACGGTCTGCTTACCACTAAACCTTAGATATCAAATAACCTTTATTTCACAACATTAATAATTACTGACTAAACCTTGAATATTACACTTTAATGCTAGGGAACCTTTTATGTAAGTATTGGGTAATTGAGAAAGGACGCTAGTTAGCGCTGTGCGGCTATGTGTTTTGTGGAGTACACCATGGTACGTGTTTTGCAGAGTTAATCATTTTATATGTTTTAATGACTTATTACATGGTGAGAACTTTTAACTTCTTTCTATTGTGTGGGAATCGCACGATGCTATATAATAGCATCGCCGTATGTACTTATAATGGGCGAGATTCACTAAAATGGCGCTGGGCGGCCAGTCGCAAAATGGCGTCTCATTGCCATTCGCAAAAATGGCGTTGTGCAGATTTAATTTTACACCGATCCTGTCTCAGCCAATTATCCGACTTCGACAGTCCACCCTTTCATTGCAAACAACATGCTATCATACTTTGATTTTAAAATTAATTTAGGTTTACGTTATGACATATTATTTAATGTTATATTATGGGATGGCACAAGGTGATTCTTAAACCATCAATAATGTGTCTCTAGGAGGGGACATAAAACTACCCTTATACACACCGCGGATCTTGGAAGATCATGGGAAAGATGTGGGGATGCACCAATCCTATAAAGAAAGTCTTGGCGGGGTATAGGGACTTACATTATGTAAGATGTTTTAAAATTACGTTTTAATAATACATTTTATGCATGTCTAAATCTTATACATTATACGATGGTACATTCTAGTCCAGGGTTGTAATGCAGTCCTACATTTACCTCAGTATTCATATTGTTACTACTGACCACCATCATAATTTCATTCCTTTGATTCACCTTATCTTTACATTTTCCACATTTCAACACAGTAGGAACACACCTGACACATAAGCCAATTACTATGATGACAACCAGTATGAGGATCAGGAGTTTACCTATGCTCGCAATCATTTCCTGGACCCATTATCCTAGACCTGAGAACCATTTCACTGGGTTCAACCATGAAACCCACTCCTCTACCTTCTCTTCTACTTCAGCCACTGAAGCAGTATGGTTCTTTCGAAATTCCCATTTTAACTGCAGAATATCGTCCATCTTCCTGTCTATTACCTCCTTGGCATCGCTGGTATCATTTGTAATGTAAGTGAAACACTTTACTCCAAATTGGGTGGCCAAAGTTACGCAATACCCTCCAGTGACAGCTGTTAAAGAATTTAAGACTAGTCTGTGTTGCACCAATTCTTTCTTGTACGCTTGCAATTCCCTACCTGTATACCTGAATGTGTCATCATACATCTCTGTGATATTATCTATTAATTTAGCGGATATGTCTATCTAAAATTTAGCGTACCCCGAGCGATCCTGGTGGGATCCAATGCTACCAAAACTTGAAAGCTAGTTGTCTCACTAATTAACTGTGTGGCCTTATGCACGCCACCAGGTATCATATTTTTGTCTCTGTGTTCATACTGTGTGTGAAGATATGGTGATGTTGTGTCTTTATGAATTCCAAGCATTTCACCATGTGTAAGGGTCATAACTTCTGGAATTACTCTTCCCAAATAACACAAACCTTCGGAACTCGGAGAGAGCCACTTATACGCTTTCCTTCCACATATAAAATATACATCATCGGGGAGAACATAATGAATAGTAAACATCATTATCGTCTTACACATCTCCCTGGCAAGTGATCCTACTTCAGGTTATCCCATTTGACTCATACAAGTTTCTCGTTGTAATATCTTGGCACAATACCTTTCTGGAACCATACCAATCATTTCTTTGGTGGAACTCAGTGTATATTTATACCGGTAGTGTCTTCCACTCGACCTAATTGTGTGTAACAGTTCATAATTCATAGGCTCATGGTCAGCTCTTTGTGAGAAGGTCTTCGTCTGATTATTCCCAGTCACCTTCCAACTTTCTGGATCATTGGAGTTGGTGATGTTTAAACATAAAAGTGATTTATCTACTTGGTACTGGTGGAGTTTAAAATGGGGTGGTTTGGTATTAAGAAATTTTCCATCTAGTGCATGCCCTCTCTGTGATTCTAAAATTTCAGAGACATTTAATAGGAATGGCACTAATCCTACATTATGCTGTCCTTGAAGTACGTGGGAGCACACCCAACAATCAATTTGGTTCAAAATTTTGCCCACCATGGTGTGATAGTCCTCAAAAGGATACCCATCCCAATATTGATTAAACTTAGGTTGACACCGTTGGATGCAATTCTCATCAAATACGGACCCATAGAACTCACACATACAATAATCCTCAGACGATAAACCTTCACACTGTCTCCGAGTATCCAAAATAGCAGATCTCTTAACAGTTACTGTACTAAGATTGGTCAGACACTCCCCTGATAGGCATAGCACTCCTCCTCTCAACTCCACTCCATCAATACTGCCATTAGCTCCCATCTCCTCCATCGGTCTCCCGTCACAGAAACCAGAAATCCCCAAACAAACCAGGATGATGGAAACTCTGGAAGAGAATACAAAAATTAGCACAGCAGACCAGTCCATTGCCGTAGCAAGGACCTGCAAATTTCTTTAGTTCAGATATCTCACTGCAACCTTTTAACTCTCCCGGAAAAACAAGCTCGCGATCAACAGGACCACGTTATCTGCCTCGTCTCCGCCCTGTTTCTCCACCGGTTGGTTGATCTTTTTACAGTGAGTGGAATGGACCCAGGTATCTCTCTCCGCCACCTTCAATGAGGTTGTACTCGTCAGTAACTCCTGATACGGACCTTCCCACCGATCTGTCAAACAACCTGAATGCAAGAAATTTCTGATCATAACAAATTCTCCAGGTTCAACATCATAACAGTTTGTTTCAGGCACATCATGGGAAAACAATTTCAGTTTCTGTTGTTGCTGTTTTAACTGTTTACTCATTGATATAAGATACCTTACAGTTACCTCGTTGTTGCTTTTCAAATCTTCCTGCGGACTTATAATCAAATGAAGTTGTCTACCAAACAGTATTTCAAAAGGGGACAGATTTAGAGGGGGTCTAGGAGTGGTCCTTATGCTATGTAGGACCAACGGTAGTGTTTCTGGCAATCCTAGTCCAGTTTCTGCCATGATCTTACTTAATTTATTTTTAATAGTACCGTTCATCCTCTCCACCTTGGCACTGGCTTGCGGTCGGTAGGGGGTATGAAGTCGACTATTAATACCCATCAGTTTACACATTTTGGAAAACATTACCTGTGAAATGGGTACCCGTGTCACTCTCAATAATTTCAGGGATACCGTATCTGCATACAAACTCTTGAACAATTTTTTTGGCAGTAAACGCAGCAGTATTAGTGGCAGCTGGATATGCCTCAACCCAATTGGAAAATACATCAGTGCACACCAATACATACTTGAGATTCCTGCAGGGTGGTAATTGGATGAAATCAATTTGTATTACCTGGAAAGGTCCATCAGTCAGAGGAATGTGGGATGGTTCGGTAGGGATCGTTTTTCCAAAGTTTTTCCTCAAGCAGGTCAGACAGGACATTGATCTCATCTCTGCTTGAGAAGAAAAACCTGGTGTGCAGCAGTATGCTCACCAATTTGCACATACCTTGTTTTCCCAAATGAGTAAGACCATGCGCTGCCTCAGCCAGGCTTAGGTAGTATGCCTTGGGAGCCACTGGCTTACCTTGTCCATCTCTCCAGAGTCCAGAAGACTCTTGCCCACATCCCTTGGACCTCCAGGCTGCCTTTTCCTGGGTAGAACACAAGTTTTGCATCTCAATTAATTTCAGCATGTCAATTATTTGAAAAGTCATAATTTGTTCAGTTGGTACATTCATTTTTAACCCTACTGCCCATTTTGCAGCTTCATCTGCCCTGTTGTTGCCCAGTGACACCGGATCATCCTGAAATGTATGGGCTTTACACTTTATTACTGCCACTGCCTTTGGCAATTGGATTGCTGTTAATAGTCCTTTTATATGTTTGGAATGTGCAATTGGTGTGCCTGCTGCTGTCATAAACTTTCTCAGATGCCACAGGGCACCGAAATCGTGTACTACCCCGAAGGCGTACCTAGAGTCAGTGTAGATATTAGCAGATTTACCTTCCGCTAATTTGCACGCTCTCTTTAGTGCCACCAGTTCCGCCACTTGGGCTGAGTGTGGTGGGCCTAATGGTTCGGTTTCCATGATGTCTTCGTCATTTACCACAACATAACCTGTACATAACTCTCCAGTGTCAATTTTGCTATGACAACTCCCATCTGTGTAAAATGTCACATCTACATTTTCTAAAGGTGTATCCAGTATGTCAGGTCTTGCAGTAAAGGTTTGATTCAGATATTCTATACAATCATGTGCATCAATATACCTGCAGAACTCACCTGTCGCCAACGGCTCACCTCTCTCCACCCTTTGTGCATCTTGTTGCACATATGGTAAATACGTAGCTGGATTTAACGTACTGCACCTTTTTATGGTGATGTTTGCAGGTGCTATTAAGGCCAGTTCCCATTTTGTGAACCTAGCTGAGGAGACATGTCTGGTTTGGGCAGAGTTAAGCAGAGCAGATACAGCATGGGGGTATAGACAATCATATCATGGCCTAGTACCACATCCTCACTTTTACTGACCAATAGAGCAGTCGCTGCTACACTTCTTAAACACGTTGGGAGTGATCTTGCCACAGTGTCCAATTGTGCACTGTAGTATGCTACGGGCCTACTGGCATCACCATGTTTTTGTGTGAGGACACCTGCTGCACAACCATCGGCTTCCGTACAATACAAATCAAAAGGTTTTTCATAATCTGGTATTCCCAATGCAGGTGCTCTTGTCAGACTATCCTTAAGATTAAGGAAAGCCTGCTCTGTTTCCTCTGTGGGTATGACATGATCGGGCTTTGAGGAAGAGACTAAGGACCTCATTCAGAGGCGGTCGCACGGAGCGATTGGACGTAGCGAGCGATGTTTTTTTCAACTGCGCATGCATGTACCTGGCAGTGCACGTGCGCAAGCCTGTCTTCCCGACCGCAATCCTCTTGCTCGCTAGTCACTACGAGGTCGTAGCTGTAATTGACATTTCGTGCCGTTTGTGGGTGGTTACAGGGGAAGGTGCTTGTGAACGGGGGTGTGGTGGTGCGCACGCAGGCGTGGTTGACGTTAAAAAGGGTGTTTTAAGGGTGTGCATATATTACTGAGCGAGTCATCACATACGTCATCTCACTGCAATAACGACGCTACTGCTCGCAGAGCTAAGGGTAGCCCAGGGTCTACCTTAAGCATTGCGAGTGCTGGCGATGGTTACTACCTCAACCGATGTTTGTAGGCAATTAACAATGTAACAGGTGTTAATCATGCTGACGTAGGTTGCCACATGCGACCAACTCTGAATTAGGCCATAGAGATAGGTGTGCTTTCATTGTTGTGGGTGTTTCCATGCATACGATGTGCTTTGCGACTGAGCGCTCGTTTTGCATATTCTCTGTCACTTTGGGTGCGACCGATCGCTCCCGAGCGACCGCCTCTGAATGAGGTCCTAAGTCCTGTAATGGCAAGGCCAAAATAGAAAAACCTGGGATCCACATTCCCAAGGAGGTACGAATTGGCTGTTGATTCTGCGGCAGTGTCATGTTCTGTATGGCCTGGATTCTGTCAATTGTGAGATGTCGTAACCCCTGGGTTAGGCAATGTCCCAAGTATTTAACCCTGGACTGGCATGGCTGTAGTTTGTCCTTAGCAACCTTGTGCCCTGTTTGTGAGAGATGAATAAATAACAGTTTAGTATCATTTAAACATGACATAAACGAAGCAGAACATAACAATAAATCATCCACATATTGTATTAGAACAGATCCATTGGTAGGTTGAAAAGACTGTAAACAGTCGTGTATACCCTGGGAGAAGATACTGTGGCTATGAAACCCTGGGGAAATCGTGTCCATGTGTATTATACACCCCTGTATGTAAAAGCGAATCGGTACTGACAGTCAGGATGAAGAGGTACAAAGAAAGCAGAACAGAGGTCAATGACAGTGAAATGGGTTGCATTTGGTGGGATCTGCATAAGAATGACAGCTGGATTTGGCACTACGGGAAATTGGCTCTCTACTACCTTATTAACCCCTCTAAGGTCTTGTACCAGCCTATAGCCTCTCCCACCACTCTTCTTTACAGGAAAGATGGGACTGTTGGCTACACTTACTGTACGGACTAAAATTCCCTGCTGTAATAATCGCTCAATTATGGGATAAACCCCTAATTCTACCTCCTGTTTTAATGGGTACTGGGGAATTTTAGGAGCTTGCCTACCACTTTTGATTTACCATTATGGGACTTACGTTTGCCATTAATCCAGTGTCCTGTCAATCCTTGGTCCAAAGTGAATCTGGAATTTGGGATAACATTTGATCTACCTGAGATGGATTTTTACCTGTATTAGTAGAGTGATACAGTATCCTTTGGGGAGCGTCCAATATATCCCTCACCTCGTGCGCAACTCTCTCTGGGATATCTAGGAATAAACCATCAGGGGTACCATATATGACACATCCCATCTTTCGAAGCTGGATAATTGGCTGAGACAAGATCAGCTTAAAATTAGATCGCAAAGACGCCATCTTGCGACAGGCCGCAAGACCCCATTTTAGAAAATGAGATCGCAAGACGCCATTTTGCGAGTGGCCGCCCCAAGCGCCATTTTAGGTAAACTCACACTTAAGTACATATGGCGATATTACTATTAGCATCATGCGATTGCATCTTTCACCATTTCTCATACACACATTAATACGCACAATTGCGCTGTTAACTAGTCGCATATTAGTGAATGCATAAGATCCTGTATGAAAACGCTGTTTATTAGCTTCATGTGCATGCATCTGCCCCAAGTTAACTAGCGCCTTTATATCAAACCCCAAATACTTACACAGTACATATTCACATAAAAGGTTTCATAAGCTTTAAAGTATAAGATTCAAGTTTGTTCATTTATTATAATTGCTGTGAAATAAAGGTTATTTTGTAGCTAAGGTTTAATACATGATAAGTAAGTCATGTTTGATATTATACTGATCTGCCCTCTTTCAACAGCATTCCGGTATCGTCGGTGTGAAGATCGCAACATGCATTCTCAACTTATGGACCACAGAGACTTAAAGCACCGAAATGTACATTATATGACCAACTGTTAGGATGTGCATGAGGCAGGAAACCAGAGACAACCAGTTGTTAGAGGCTGGACTGTGTCTATTTAAATCAACCTGTTAAATGCTCTGCAACAGATGCATCCTCCTTGGGAACCAATGGCATCAGCGACAAGCCTCTCTATTGTGTTGTCTATTTCTGGGGGGTATAAATATGTGTGCTCTGACCCTGGGTGTCTGGTCTTCTTGCTGAATGCTGATTGACAGGGGTTTCTTACTGATGCCTACATCTGGTCCAGAGTGCTGCGTATGTATAACTGTACTTGGGTCTGTATAATTCTTTGCGCTAAATTGTACTTAGATCATAGCGTGTAACTGACTGTACATTTACTTGAAATATCACTTTGTGCTTTGGAACCACAAGGTCTGGAGTCTTTATTTACTATATGACTGCGTACGCAAAATAGCGTCATCCTTAGAGGTTTATAGGCAGGATATTAGAAGGTATAGGCAGGAGTGTATAGAGGTTCTAATTCAATAGCCTTACATCTTACATAACAAATCCCTTACCAGTAATTTAGTAGGAGCCGCTGCTGCCAGGAGGAAAGAATGCCTGGAATGCAGTGGCCCGATAGTGACCTCTGTGGATTTTGTTAAAGGATAATGTTGCACTTTACCCATTACACCCATTGCTGGGACTGTTTCGCTGGTCACCTGTAAGTTAGCGGGAGATTTTATCACTGACCTGGTCGCCCCTGTGTCTACAAGAAAAGGATATTTAGTAGCAGCTACATCAACCATCATCACCGGTTCTTCCATAGTACTTCCCGTTAACCTGACTATCTGCAGACTACAGGTATGACCTGACCCCTAGCATTGACTCTCACCCTCCAATACAGCATTTACGGCTACAATTGGAGCTGGTGACTGCAGGAAATTCCCTGTACTCTGTGTATATCCCTTATGAGGATATCCAGGTACTCCCTGGTTAGGGGGTCCTGCCCTCTTCACCTTACAGCTCCTACTTATATGTCCCACTTGGTTGCAGTTGAAGCACCTTCGTGAGTAGGGTGGGTGAAAGGGTTGTTGTGTGGGTTGAGCAGTAGGGAAAGATTGTGGGTGTGGATAAGGAGTTTGTGGGTAATATGGTGGTTGTGGGTAGTATGGGTTTTTTGGCTGTGTGTGATAAGTGGGGTAGGGCTGTGTTTGTGGTGGCACAGGATTGGTGAGAACATGTAGTTGTACAGGTACAGGTGTGTCTGTTAGCTGTGATGTCACAGTCATTCCTTCTAGAGCTTGAATACTAATAGCCATTAGCTTCTCGCTCTGGGTCTCTTAAGGATTTTTTATCATGTTCAATAGCGGATTCTATGAGGTTGTCTACTGTGACTCCCCTCCAGCCAGGTAGTGAGGTCTGAACTTGGGTGTTTAGATTCTCTTTTAGACCATCCATAAGTACAGTGATGATCATTCCCCTGTGATGAGTGCTATCTTTAATATCCTCTAACCCAGTGTACTGGGTGATAGCCTGCAAAGCTCGGTAACAATAATCCTCTGCAGATTCACTCTTTTTGTTTTATGGTGAAAATTTTGCTCCAATTAACTATTACTGAAAAATATACACCCAACTGAGTTATAATGCGGGTAATGTTACCTTGGTTAATTTCGTCTGTTAAGGGAACATCTCCATCCAATACGCAATCCGTGATAAACTTTTTTACGTCTGTATTGCGTGGAAGACAAGCCCTTAACACCACTCGCCAATCTTTATTTTGTTTGGCTCGTGAGTACTACCCAAATTCTTTAAAACTCTTTGGCATTTGGCTAATTCTTTTTTAGGGTCAGGGAAATCATGTATTATGGAATTTAGCTCCGTTCTTGTCCAAGGACAATGCATTGCTACTTCCTTTGTGGGCACTACACCATTCGCATCCGCATTGCTACTTTTGACCTTGTTACCTGGCTGGGGGATTCAGTCTATTACTGCTACGTATATGGTTAACAACTTCATGTACGGGTGCAGGGGATGTTAACACTTCCTGTACTGTCACTGATGAAGATGGGGCCACCATTTGTGCTTGTTCTGATGCAGCATCTAACATGTGTACAGCATGGGAAATGGCAGACATAACAATAGGCTCATCATCCACATCATAAACATTTTCTTTGTGATTACTTAAGAGAGGGTACAAGTTACTTGTTAAATTTTTATGGGTTTTTACTACAACTGTACCTGCACCCCCATCCGCATAGGGCGGAGGTGGTGCGCTTGAGCCACTGGCAATACCTTCCACAACGCTACCTTGCTGCACGTGCGCGCCATTTCGCAGCGCGCACGCACCGCAGTTTAGCACTGCGGGTGCACTCTCCTGTAACGTGCTCGTGACGCTACTTTGCGTCACGTGCACACCTTTAAACCACGCATTCCCCTCATGGTGCCATAACTTTAAACACTCGTTATATTTTACCTTTTTCATTCGAGAACGCACCATACAGATACTATCTCGGACACTGTTCAATACCTCCTTATCAAAGCTACCAATTCTGGGGAAAGGTCTAACACTCCTCATCGTCATTTTAAACCATACATCACAGTACCTAGTTGCATAAGCACCGTACTTAGTATGCATAATATGCCGTGCCGATCCAAGCGGCGCTTCCAACAGCAGCACATTACCTAACTTCTCTACCGTTTGCTTGGCCCCCATTCTGGGAGAACCCTAAGCTTTTCAATACCTGCGGACGATATTAACAGGATGCGCCCACACACCCATGGAAGAATAACCAGGCTGCTTCCACGCACCTAATCCCTTTTCAACTGCTAGCATGTAGGCATTCCAATAACACCTACTCTTTTCAGTGATTTCGTCCACCCTCTACTCAGTTCACAATCACAATTTAGCCAAAACTATGCGGTTCAAATACAATGCTCAAATAACCCTAACTGGTCACTGAATACTGTAATCACACTGGGAGCCGAAACTACAACAAAGACAACAACTACACCTGCTTATGTGTATAGAACTGTATCTACTACCGAGCCACTAGGCCGACAACAGGCGCCTAGCACTTAAGGGTCCTACGATACCCTTAACTAGGGAACAAGTTACCCCTAACAAACAAATACTCACTATTACACACCCTTTTCCTGCGCAGAAAAAAATACACGTTTTCCCAGACTATGGCAACACTGATCAAGATGCTTACAACAATGCTATCAATGCACTCTCAACGGCTTCGTTCAAGACACGTGGCAGCACTTCCAGAAGTACGTATACGCTATTGTGCAACTAGTCGCATACACAATAATGCGACCACTACACAAAACGTATTATAACTTTTACGCTATAGTGCAACTGGTCGCATACACAATAGTGCGACTTCCCCTTTTTAACACACAAAAACTATCGAAGGAAAACAAAACTTTTTTCTCCCTCGTCCCTGGATTCTTAATCAGCGCTCCTAAAGCCACAATATCAGGTAGCGGACTCTCAGCAACAAAGTGGTAGCAGATTTCGAAGGCACAATGCTTTCCCCTGATATGGCGCTTGCACCTTTTTGCTGAGAGATCGCTACAGAGTGTTACCTAGTGACCGGTAGCGTGATTTCACATTGCGAGCCCCCAACTATCGATTCCTGCCTGTCTATCCCTTCTAACAATCTATTCCTGCCTATACATTCTAACAATATTCCTTCCTATACCTTCTAAATTTGTCACTATTCAGCGTTATAAGTCGCACAAGAAATAAATGCTTTCAGACTTTGAGTGTGGCTCCAAAGCACAAAAAGATATTATTCAATATAAAAAAACAGATGGTTACACGCTGTGATCTAAATACAATTAGCGCAAGTAAATCATACAGACCCAAGGTACAGTTGTTACATACGCACGCGCTCTGGACCCAGGTACCGGCATCAGCAATAGAAAACTCAGTCAACATCACAGCAAGAAGACTGAGGTCTGAGTTCAGAGAGCCCACATATATACTCTTTACAGAGATAGGCAATAAATAGACAAGTTTGGCATGATTCCATTGGTTCTTCTTAAAGGTGCTTCTATTACAGGATAGTTCATAGGTCAATTCAAATGGACACAAGTCAGCCTCCAACAGCCCTTTGTGTCCTTTTTCCCGCTGCATGTTAATCTAACCTGATAACATTACAGTGTACATTTTAATGTTTTAACTCTCTATAGTCCATAGTTTGCAGACGCATGTTGCGATCTTCTCACCGATGATACCGGAAATCTGTTGAGACACAGTGGATCAGTACAACACCAAACACGGTCTGCTTACCATGTACTAAACCTTAGATATCAAATAACCTTTATTTCACAACATTAATAATTACTGACTAAACCTTGAATATTACACTTTAATGCTATGGAACCTTTTATGTAAGTGTGCAGTGTGTAAGTATTGGGGAATTGAGAAAAGACGCTAGTTAGCGCTGTGCGACTATGTGTTTTGTGGATTACACCATGGTACGTGTTTTGCAGGGTTAATAATTTTATATGTTTTAATGACTGTCTGTATTTACATGGTGAGGACTTTTAACTTCTTTCTATTGCGTGGGAATCGCACGCCGCAAAATAATAGCATCGCCGTATGTACTTATAATGGGCGAGATTCACTAAAATGGCGTCTCATTGCCATTCGCAAAAATGGCGTCGCGCAGATTTAATTTTAAACCGATCCTGTCTCAGCCAATTATCCGGCTTAGACACTAGCATAGATTGTCAATAGCTCCACAATTTCATCTAATGCAATTACAGGTGGTTTTAGACAATGAACCTAACTTTTATTCAGCACGGGCCTTCTACTTAGGACACTGCAACAGCACTCTAATTTAGTCACATGGATGGTTGCAGTGTCAGAGAGGGATGTTAGTTGTGGTGTTAGAGAGCTGGCACACCCCAAAAGGTCACAGAGACAGATATGCTTCACTGTGGCCACAGCATATATCAACTAGATGTTACAAATTGCAGAATCCATTTTATTTGCTTTTTTTGCTGGACTCAGGAGGTTCATGAGTTGAAATATTAAACCTCTCCTTGTTACCCATGGTTACATGCACAGGAAAGCGATTCACTTTGACAACTATGAACTTGGAGAAAGAGAGAATGTTTGTCCTTCAGCTGATGCAAGTTCCATGTTCCTATCATCATCATTAACGTCATTTCAACCTTTTCTGCTCTTTATATCAAGGCCGTTCTGCATCCAGTAACAGGGAACATACATTTGCATCTGTTAGGAGACTCAATAATACATATAGTGTCAAGTGAATATGTACAGTCTTTCTTTTAGCATAATGGAATTCTCTGAATTAATCCCTGATGGAAGTATTGAAAGACAGAGCGTGAATAGAATGTTCAGGGTCAGAATTACTGTATTTGTGTCACTTCTCTCTAGACGCCAAACAGGAAATTCACATGAGTGCTCAGTCACTATAATGGGAACAGTAGACTCCTATATGGGCGAGATGCACTAAGCCTTGAGAAGTGATAAAGTGGAGAGTGATAAAGCTGTGTTTGAAAAATGGCAGTTAGGTGCTGATTGGTTGGTAATTTATCACACTCCACTTTATCACTTTTCAAGGCTTAGTGCATCTCCCCCATAGAGTAAAGAAAGGATAATATATAGTGCAGGGGAACTATATCCACAATATAATAGCACAAGGACAATCGGCATGAAACCCAAAAGTTCCTTTTTATTGAAATTCGGAAGTGAATGTGAGAAGAACTGTGCAGCAGATGGTTAGAGAGGCAGAAACAAGAGAAGGTTTTTAGGTACTTGTGTACTTTACGGACTCATTGCAGAGAGAACCCAAGTGTCCTACACTCATTATTATCAATCATGGTAATGCCTAAATCCCCTTCACGGAGAGGACCCTGATGTCATCAGCCAGTGTCCAGCGTCATACCCAGTGTCCAGCATCATTCCCTACCATTGAAGTGGGTATAGAGGGGGAATATAACCTTGTTGTGAGCGTAGCGAGCCACCGAACCCGAAGATTGGCAAGCGCAGCGAGCCCGCGAGGGGACAACTTCTTTAGTAATATTTTTTTTATAATTTTGTGCCTTAAAGCTTGTGTACATTGAACCATCAAAAATTTCACCATCTCAGTCAGGCTAAAAAAAAAATCTGTATTTCTGAATATTTGGATATGGGAGACTCAACCTGTACTAAATAACTTATAATACACTAGTGTCAATTTGGAACGTAATACTATTATGTATTAGGTTACCCATATTATCAGGTTTTCTACTTGCACTGACCTTTCTATACTTAGGTGACAATTGACATTACTGCTCAGTTAAATAGAAATATATATTTTACAGGAGTCATTACTTCCCAAAATAAGTGGTGACATAATTACTCCTGCAGCGGTCAGATCGGGAGGACAGGATCTGATGTGCTACACATGCTATCTCGGTCCCAACCTCCCAATCCCGTTGAAGACGTCTGAAGTCATCACACACAGCTAAAAATTGCTCACTGTGTACGGTTGCTGACCTTCAAAGCAGCAGATATTTTTCTGTACCCTTCCTCAGACTTGTGCCTCGACACAATCCTGTCTCGGAGGTCTACAGACAATTCCTTGGACTTCATGCTTGGTTTGTGCTCTGACATGCACTGTCAAATGTGGGACCATATATATAGATAGGTGTATGCCTTTCAGAATCATGTCCAATCAACTGAATTTACTGCAGGTAGACTCCAATTAAGCAGGAGGAACATCTCAAGGATGATCAGTGGAAACAGGATACACCTGAGCTCAATTTTGAGCTTCACGCAAAGGCTGTGAATACTTATGTACATGTGATTTCTTAGTTTTATTCTTAATTAAATTTGCAAAAATCTCAAAAAAACTTTTTACACATCGTCATTATGGGGTATTGTGTGTAGAATTTTGAGGACAAAAATGAATTTATTTCATTTTGGAATAAGGCTGTAACATAATAAAATGTGGAAAAAGTGAAGTGCTGTGAATACTTTCTGGATGCACCAGGCTGTTGTTAAAGTCCCTTTTGTGTATGTGCTTCCCATTCTTGTTACCGGGAAGTCACAGGAACTAGGCACTGACATCAAAGTGTGTTTTGTAGAAAAAGGAGAGGGTCAGTGGACTTTTATGGTGTGTATGCCGGAGCACAATGTACACCAGACCATAGGTACTTAGTATTCAGTAATATTCTTATGCTCACTAAATTCCACTGAAGGCAGAATTTTCAGATGTGTGGTGTGTCCAACTTTAACTAGGTTTATCAGATCAAGACATACATTTGGGCAAATATAAGTCCAGTGATGATCCAGAGTTTGTAAATGAGCCTTAGTAGTATTGACCCCTGTTAATAATGAATAGTATACTATGCCTCTGATAGACAGGGGGAGAGGACTCTGTTGGATGCTAATTTTAAAAAATCCTGGAGTTGCGGTGTCCATTCACTGATGGATATGAAAATATTATGCGTCATAATGTAGTAAGCAAAAGTCAAGAAGCCCATGACACTGGGGGTCATCCAAATGACAGTCACTAAGAAGACAGTAGCAGTTGGTGGAGATACACAGAAAGGCAGGAATGCAGATCTCAAGAAGGGTCAACCCCTGCTATTAGTACACTGATAAACTCAGACATGTCAGCACACTCTATTAGAACCATAGTATAGTAGCTGTGTGTAATAAAATACAGTCAAAGTGAATTCAGTACTTTTGATGAAAAGAGACATTAAAATAAACATTATGATTATTATTAATAATAATAAGTCTAGACAAAATCTCAAATGCACACTTCTCTAGTGCTGTGATGGTTAAAGGTCAACAGTGAAATATTAGCTATATTAAAAACTGACATTGGAATTCAGTGGTGCAGGCAGGATGGGTGGTTCTGAGTAATTAGAACCCCCCCAACCCCACACCACCCGCTACACTGACCTGGCAGCCCCCTCCCGGAGGGGGCTGCCAGAATGTCGGCAAGTATGGTAATACTGACACACCCTTTATCAGCCTCTCACAAGTGGTCTGACAATCAAGGCCGCCAGACAGAAGCCAGAAACCCGGGGCACATATTTTTCAAGGGTTTTTGTCTATATAGCTACTGTATTTTATAACATTTCTACCTATATTGCTTTGCACATGACAATAGCATGATTATTGTAATTTACCTATTCTGTATTTATTAGTCTAACTTGCAGGAGAGTGAAGAAAATATGTATATAGTTGGATACTGGTAAAGGGAAATAGCAGTGTGGATTATATTATTATTTTACCTTCATTACTTTTGTTGAGATGCCATCCAGTCGTCCACCCCAATGATAAAGTCACATCTGGGATAGATGAAGTAACCATCTGCAGAAATTCTCCAGCATCCACTGCCTTGGCGGTTCCTCCGGGCCCTGAGAGTATGTCAGCATTTATCCAAACAGGTTGCTCAATTTTATTTTTCATCGTATCCAAGATCTTCATGGAGGGTGACACAGCTTCCAAACTAAATAGGGGGCAGGGAATAATAAATATATAGGTCTACAGTCCTAAACCAGAGCAAATAACCAGAGGAAAATATGTATGGAATGTTATTTTCTCCATATCTGTACTAACAGAGAGACCATTTAGTTGAAATGAAAATGAAACTTTGCAGTCCTGAATATTTTATTTCTGATTAAATAAATGACAATACAATAAATGTTATCATAGTGGCACAGGGGCGTAACTAGGTATTTGAAGGACCTATAGCAAATGTTTGTAAGGGCCCCTATGTACCACCCAATGGTGAAAAAATATATAAGAAAACATAACTTTGACAAGGAAAAAGGATATTTATGTGCTTACCTGTTAAATCCTGTTCTTCTGGGCACCACACAGTTAACTTTGTCAGGCACAGCCCAAGCTCCTCCTTCCCCCTATATCCCACCCATAACAAGGAGGAGAAGAAGGAAGACCGGCACGCACTTAGGTTCAGGCACACAAAAGACAACCAAAAACAGAGCAAGCTCCACAAGCCAGGTGCGTCAGGGTGGGAGCCCTGTGTCCCCTATGGAATCGAAGAAAAGGATTTAACAGGTAAGCACATAAAGCTCCTTTTCTTCTTCCTCCATAGGGGACACAGGCTTTACACTGGGACGTTGAAAAGCTAATCCCCTAATGGAAGAGATGCTCCTGGGCTGCACTAAGAACCCTTTGTCCAAATGCCGCATCAGGTGTGGTAAAGGTATCAGAGGAATAGAATTTCAGGAACGTATTGGCAGAAGACCACGTGGCTGCCCTACACAGCTGCTCTGCAGAAGCACCACATCGTACTGCCCACGAATTTCCCACTGACTGGGTTGACTGAGCCCTCACCATGGACGGTGCAGGAATATCCGCCACAGCATAAGCGTGGCGAATAGTCAAACAGATCCATCTGGCCAGTGTCTGCTTAGTCACTGGCCAGCCCCGTTTGCGAATGTCATACACGACAAAGAGAGCATCTGACCTACACAGGTCCTTTGCCCTATCTACATAAATCCGAAGGGCCCACACAACATCCAGAGAGGCCTCCTCCGCAGAAGAATCCGGAACCTGGAAAGCAGGAACCACAATCTCTTGATTGATGTAAAACCTGGAAACAACCTTAGGCCTGCCTGCAAAAAAGAAAGAATTCGAGAAAGTCAAAATGACCTTGGGTTAAGATTTTTAGTTGAACACCAGTCAATCTAAGTCCTCCAAACTCGAAGGTAAACTCTAGCCGAAGAGGGCTTATGGGCATTAAGCATAGTGTTAATGACTGACCTGGAGAATCCTTTAGCTCTTAAGATGGATGTCTCAAGAGCCACCTCGTCAAAACGAGACGGGTCAGATCCGGATGCAAGCAAGGGCCCTGAGACAGAAGATCTGGCCGCAGTGGAAGATGCAGAGGAGCATCGACCGAGAGGCTCTGTAGGTCTGCATTCCACAAATTGGGAGCTACTAGGATCACCTTGCCTCCCTCCAACTTCAATTTGTGGAGGACCTGAGGAATCAGTTTGGAGGGAAGATGTACAGGAGCAGGAAGGTCCACTGGACCACCAAAGCGTCTACCAGAAAGGCCTCTGGATCTCTAGTGCAAAAGCAATACCTCGGAACCTGGTGATTGTGCCAGGACCCCATCATGTCGATGTCTGGCAAACCCCAGTGAAGAACCAGGAGTTGAAAGACATCCGGATGTAGGGCCCATTCGCCCGAATGAATGTCTTGACATCTTAGGAAGTCCGCTTCCAATTTTGCACTCCCGGAATGTAAACTGCTGACAGCGACGGAAGATGCAAGTGACTTCCCTCATGGCGGCGCGACTACAAGTGCCTCCCTGATGATTTATGTAGGCGACAAGTCGTTGTGCTGTCGGACTGTACCTGCACTGGGCGACCCCGCAGGCGCGGCAAGGCCCGACAAAGAGCTCTGAAAACCGCTCGGAGTTCCAGAACGTTGATCGGCAACCGACTATTCAAATCAGACCATAGACCCTAAAAGGTTTGCTGAGAGGAATCCGCCCCCCACCCTCGAAGACTTGCATCGGTGGTGAGGAGGACCCAGTCCTGAACCCAAAAGGGATGTCTCTTGACCAGATGGGACTCCTGGAGCCACTACAACAGGGAATGATGAATCTCATGAGAAAGAATAATCATCTGGGACTTGAGCTGAAGATGGAATTTGTTCCACCGGGCTAGAATCTCCTGTCATGCAGAAGGCTTGTCAGCTAATTTAGGAGGCCCAGGGCTGCCTACCTGCTGGTTTAGAATCCCTGGCAGAGGAACCCTGGGACCTAGAGACCGACCACCCCTTGGTCTTACCCTGCAGACTAAAGGACCGAAAATGAGAAGATCGCGACCACTACTGTAGCAACTATTTTGTCCAATTCTGGAACAAAGCAGACATCCCCTGAAAAGGGGAGAGCCTCAAGGGCCTTTTTAGACTCTCACCACCAGGAACATAGCCAAAGAGCCCTCCTGGCGGACACTGAAGAGGCAGACACCTTGAATGGTAAATATACCAATGTCTATAGCAGCCATCCCAAGATAAGAAGCCGCCTCCTGGACATGATCCACAAGAAACAAAAGATCATTCCTGTGGGCACCCGAGGTAAGGCCAACCTCCAGGGCGTCAACCCAGCTACTAATGGCATTAGCAACATGCAGAAGCAAGGGCTGGGTGAGCTATATCGCCCGCATTGGAGTAAATAGACTTCAGATAATTCTCTAACTTCCTATCCGTCGGATTCCTTAAGAGATCCCAATTTAGGAAGAGGAAGGGTAGTATTCTTAACCAAACTGACAACATGCGCATCAACCTGGGCAGGAGATTCACATCTAGTCCGATCAGCAGCCGGCAGAGGATAAAAAGTAGGAATGCGCTTGGAACTGGGAAACGGTGAGTGAGAGTGAAACCAAGCTTCCGCCAAAAGATCCCCAAGCTGCGTTGATGAAGGAAATTCTGCAACTGCCTTCTTTTGCCGTTTAAATACTGGAGCATTGGATAAAGGGGCTGGTTCCGCATCCTTGATTAGTAAAACAGATTTAACTGCTTTAATCAAGGAAACCACATTCACCTGAGGCTGGGAATCCTCTGGGATAGACGAAGATTCCCCAACAGAAACCACCGATAAATCTTCCTCCAGATCAGAAGGAACATAGGAGTCAGATTCAATATCAGACAATGGTGTAAACCTGTCCCTATTAGTAGGCCTATGCTTAATAGTGCGCTCCAAATCCAGCATCTGTTTAAAGGACTCAGACACCTGTGCTAATCCCTGAATGGACTGCGTAAAGGACTGCATTCAAGGAGGTTCCATAGCAGCAGGAAGCAACTGGGACAACATCGCATTAAAACCCTGGGCCTCAGGAGCTGAGAATCTATACACTACTTGTAGCATTACCTATCACAGTGAGGAATCCAAGTAGGTTCCTTTCTAGCAGTCACAGCTGAGAGGGCCCCCTTCTGTGAAGCAATAAAACATCGAACACAGAGACCATCATGGTCTGGAACCGGTGTAGAAACCACAGCAGCACAAACTTTACAAAAGCATTTTAAAGCAGAGAATGTAAATGCACCACAGATAACAAATAAGTGGAGCTATGCAGAGACTGACTTATGCAAAATACATTAATAGTGAAACGTACAGAACATTCAATGCAATATAGACAATAAAAGGCAATAAACCCTCAACAAACCAGCCCCAACATGGGAGGCAGGAGCAATATGTATAACCTGATCAGTGAGGGTGAGGAATACAGGGAGGTCGGGAGCCTGTACTCTTCAAAGACCAGCCGTACTGCAGGCACTAAAATAATGGCTGCCCAGTGTCTGTGAGGAGAGAGAGGAGGAGCAATAACCTACTTCCCCCTTCAGACATAGATCCCAGGGCAATGGCCACCTTAGGGCCCCGCTGCCCTTGTGGTCTAGGGAGGATGCGGAAATAACCTGGGTCCCTCCTGCTTGCACCGCTGGTGTCTCCTATACCAATAAGCCACGATCCCGCAGCTTCCTGTAAACAGGGAGCCGCAACTACCTTTCCCCTACTGCGCCGGCTGCGGCTTGGAGCTCCACCGAGACTGGAGCATCCGGTGGACCTTGGCACGTCGCCAGCGTCGCTGGCTGGGGTGATGGAGTAGCAGTGCGGGCGTCCTGTAGGAAGCCTAGCGCTGCTTACTCAATAGCAAAAAAGAAAAGTAAAAACCTATGAAGCTGTTAGTACAGTTTCCACAGTGTACCTCATCGCAGGCACCAGCACAAAATACTGAGGTGGCCTGGGGGTGGGATATAGGGAGAAGGAGGAGCCTGGGCTGTGCCTGACAAAGTTAACTGTGTGGTGCCCAGACTCCTTTCCACCAACCTATACCCAGCGTAAAGCCTGTGTCTCCTATGGAGGGAAGAAATGGGCCTCTCTCAGCTCTGGGCCCCATAACAACTGCAGCCCTTGCACCTATGGTAGTTACCCCCATGTATTGGCACTAATGTTACTTACACATTTTAGAAGAACATGGAACTTGCATTTTATATGGAAGGAAAGATAATTTTGCATTAATGATGTTTGCTGCCCTGTACATGAATTTAAGAAATTGAAAAAGCAGTGATCATTCTATAGCTATAGATGAACAGGACTCTGGACCTCATTCAGAGTCGATCGCTTGCTGCAAGCGATCGCTCTGAATGAGGGCGGCCGCTTACTTTTTTAAGTGCCGCCTCCTGGTCGATCGCTAGGCTGTGGGTTACCACCCACAGCTCTTGCAATCGACCAGGGTGATGGTCGTGATGGTCAAGACCATCGCGACCATCGGGTGGCTTGCGACGAGACCCTAAGGTTGGGTCTCGGCACTCGCAAGCCCCAGGGAGCTTCCTACTTTGATCAAGCAGGAAGCTCCCCACTGACATCATTGCTGATGTCAGTGGGGCCGACCCCAAACGGCATGCGTTCCGTCGGAAACGCCTCCGTTTGGCCGCCCACGCCCCCTGCCCGCCTCCCAAACGGGGCCAGCTGTCACTCACCATCGACAGCTCGCCCCCTTTGTTGCAAGACCAAGTAGCGACGGAGCGCCCGTAGCTAGCCGGGTCTCGCGCATTCGTACGTCGGAGTCGGCTCCGACGTGCGCGTGCCCAGTGGGAAAACATCGACCCGGTTGCGATCGCTCAGTGCTTGCGACCGGGTGTGAATGATCCCCTCTGTCTGGCATCTACTAACCCTGAGCAACACATCAGACTTTATCCATTTTCTGAAAACTCTAAACATACAAAGTGACACAGTTATAAATCAATAAAATAAAGTAACATGACAGTTTTTAATTGGAGAGGGACATTCCTGACAGAGAACAAGCAGCATCCCGGGAGCATAAACCGTATGCTACTCAGAGGAGTTAACAGTCTGTGCAAGATAAGATTATGACATTTCTTGAATAATTGCTAAAAATGTAGAGTTTTTATTTACAGTAATGTATACATGCATTAACCTTTATGAACTGTGATCATTTCAGTGCAGTGTAATGAGAAAGAATTTCCAGCAGAACAAATATAGAATACTGTGTTGTTGTGCCCCATCCTAATAATCTGAAACATCTCTTGTTCAAATTCAAGGCAGCTTAACATGAACATCACCGACAAAATAACATATTTGTGATTAAAATACAGAAATTCCTCATTATTTATTAGTTTAAACTTTAAAGCAGCAGTCCCATGGGATTTTTTTCCCTTTAGGCAGCTATTAATTTATGTTTCTTGACTACCATGGCAACACCAGTCACACAGCATTAGATGTAGCGAGTAGAGAGACTTTGGAATAACTCAGGAGCCAGCCGTGCGGGGAGAGTCTTTGGGGCAGTCCGGCATCTCCGGAAGTGCTTGGCACGCCCCCAAAGTGATAGAACCGGAGGTGTGCCACGAGGCCATGCCCCTTCCCCACGAGGCCACTTGTGTGTGCAGGGGGACTATTTGGCGCAACAGGTGTCACCGACCCCAGTGATGCCACTGGGACAGCCCACTAGCATCTCCGTAACCTCACAGTGAAAGATTATATGGATCCTGGCACATTAAAAGCAAATGGTAGGGAACATTTCCATTCTACCGACATTCTAAAGCAACAACTGTACTGTTATTTATGGGTACACCTTAAAGAACACCATCTACAGTATTCGTTATAGTTTTATTAAAACATCTCCAGTCACAAACCCATTTGTTGCTACATAATTCATCTATTATCCTATGAAAGAACGAAACAAAATGCTTTACAAAAGAAACAGTTCACAATAGTTCAGGCATCAAGTATTTTGAGTATTTCCTTGAAGTAATAATAGTAAAGGCGGTTATCCACTTATAGATATACAAACGAGAGCACAATTACGACATTGCAATCGTGCTCTCGTTTGTATATCTAGTGATGTGCCTAGACTGAACGTTCACTCGTTCAGTCCAGGCACATCCCTCATCCCCGAACATGCTGAACCTGACGAGATCGTCAGGTTGGCCAGCATGTACGGGCGATGTCGGAAGCAACCAGCGGGCACACCGCATCGCTGGTCGCTTCCGACCAAAACATGCGCGATTTGCAAGCAATTGCACGATAACGACGTCGTTATCGTGCAATCGCTTTTTTAAATTGCTAAGTGGATGCCGCCCTTAAGTGTGATAAATCCAAAATGTATAATAGGATTTGATAAGGTGTAGAAATCATCACATGGTTGAGTGGAAACAATATTACTCTATCTGATCTATATGGAATGTGATGCTAACAAGAGATAGTTGTGGAGCAACGGAAGCTGGGAGGAATAATTCTTATAGTTTGTACATACATTTTGAGGCCTGATCACCATTAAGGGGTCTATTTACTAAGCAGTGTTAGGAGACAGAGTGAAAAGTGAAAAGAAAGTGATAAGGTGCCAGCCAATCAGCTCTCAACTGTCATTTTTCAAACACAGCCTGTGAGATGACAGTTGGGAGCTGATTGGCTGGCACCTTATCACTTTCTTTTCACTTTTCACTCTGTCTCCTAACACTGCTTAGTAAGTAGACCCCTAAGAGGGGTATTCAATATGAAACGTAAACTTCGCTGTCGAAGTTTACGTTTCATATCGGAGTTTTTACCTGCTTTAAAGTATCGGGCGCGCGCCCGCTTATCCCCGTATTCAATATGAAATTAACGAAAACGGGGACTCCGCAGTTGGATTTGCGTAAAGTTACGAATTTTTCCTTAAAATAATTGTAGGACCCCCCTAAAGTTGTAAAAACATGGGGGATCACTATGGGTACCCCCGTTTTAGCCTGTAATTGAAAGTCGGGGATTTAAATAGCCGCAGCAGGAGTTTTTTCCCGACATTGAAGAAGTGATGCAGAAGAGCACTTAGGTTATATTTTTCATTTTTTTTAAGTGGTCCCATCAAATTTGGGGTACATGAAAATGGGTACTAGCATATTTTTAAGTCCCTAAAGTAAATTTGTGCACCTGCCGCTATAAATCTATTCTAGAAAACACCTGCCGCATACATGCAGAATAGCCCTGAACCTATTTCCCTATTGTTAAACAATTTTTTCCCTTTTTTTTTTTTTCACCACAATTTTTAAATTAACTTTTTGGGGTGTCCCTATTTTTTTTTTTTTTTTTTTAACTTTTTTGACACAGTTCTTTTTTAAATGTCATTCCCAGGGGTGCAGGCTATTTTTTTTAAGCCTGCACCCCTAAACCCCAATTCTGCACTTTTTTTTGACACCTATTCAATGGTGAAAAGTTATCCCCGTTTTTTATCAAAGACTTTTCGAACCTGCGATAAGTCTTTGAAACTGAATACGGTGTAAAAGTCAAACCTGCGATAATGACGTCAAAAGTGCGATATTAACGCAAAAACGATGTTTTCGCTCCCATATTGAATACCCCTATAAATCTTTTGCCAAGAAGACCTCCAGCCCTGATATCCAGACTCCCCCATCCTTCTTCCGTAGAGAATCATTAGCTGCATACAACTGTCCATATGGCTTGGCTTGGTATATCTGACCTTATCTGAGGTATTATTTTGCCAGTTAAGCCAATAAGATTGTAAAATTAAGGAATAAGGGGGGAGATGTACTAAGTCTTGAAAAGTGATAAAATGCAGAGTGATAAAGTACCAACCAATCAGCTCCTAACCTTTACAGGCTGTGTTTGAAAACTGACAGAAGCTGATTGATTGGTACTTTATCACTTTTCGAGGCTTAGTACATCTCTCCCAAGATCTCTTAAGGTTATTTTAAAACTGCACTAATATCTGGAGCTAATTCCCCAAAAGTCTGGGGGTTGCTCTGTGTATATATAGAAGGACAATATCAGATTAAATTAATATACATTGCTACTTCACATCTCAATTAGAAAGGCAAGACCCACATCATCCAGCTTTGGTTCCCAGGTGGGGCCATGCACAGTGTAGACATGATGTAGCGTCTGTGCAGGGACAGTCCTGGAACAGAAAGCCAAACAGTCCAATCATAAAATCTAAAGTACGTTGGCTGCTAAGTGAGAACAGGACTCCAAGAGATATTGATATTTACGGTAACGAATTGTTAATAGGTCATATTCTATTTAATCAGTGATTTGCGCAGATGGTTAAAATATGTGATTATAACTGCACTAAAAATATAAATCATAACAGGTTTCTGCCATCCTTCTGATACTCCCAAAATGTATAATCACTCCTTTTCCATCCATTGTCAGTGTTATATATCAGCCTCTGATCTCATCTTACCAGAACATTAAAACAACAACTAGGGGAAGATTTATCAAAGCTTGGAGAGAGATAAAGTGGAGAAAGATAAAGTGGCCAACCAATCAGCTTCTGTCATTTTACAAGCTGCGGGGTCTATGTACTTAGCCATGGAGAGAGAAACAGTGGACGGAGATAAAGTGGCAACCAATCAGCTCCTAACGGTCACTTTACAGGCTGTGTTTGAAAAATGACAGTTAGGATCTGATTGGTTGGTACTTTATCTCTCCTTAAAGCTTAGTACATAGACCCCTGTACTAAGCCTTGGAGATATATAAAGTGGACGGATATAAATTATCAACCAATCAGCTCCTAACTGTCATTTTTCAAACACAGCCTTTAAAGTGACAGTTAGGAGCTAATTGGTTGGTACTTCTCCATCGCTCTAAAAAACTTTGATATATTTTCTGGGATTATATACACTTATACATTATATACATTCGCTTAAATACTCTTAACACCTTCAAAACTATACACAACAATTATCCGATGGCTTTGGCTACAAGGGATAAGTCAGGAATAATCTGCATGTTTTCACTCCATTCTAGAGACAAAGATAATATAATTAAAGACCATACAGTAATAATCGTCATTAATATGGGATTTTGGTTCTTACCTGATAAATCCTTTTACCTAAATTCATGGGGGACATGGGAGAGGCACTGGGTGTAGGTGGCGCTGGAGGAGTCTGGGCACTAAATAGTTAAAGCTTGACAGCACAGGCTCCTCCTCCCCTATACCCCACCCCTTGCTCTGAACAGCCAGTTAATACTAACAACCCCAAAGGACACACAGTAGTAGGTAGGGATAGCCGTCGGTGGGCTGCCCATCGATGACAGTAATTGATGGTTCCATTGGTGATTATCGTCAATGTCACAAAACCATCTACGGTGAAGTATCAATGGTTTGCACCCTTGATGGCCACCGCTGTTGGGGGGGCACGGTGGGCTGCAGGCCAATGAGAATCGGATGGAGGGGCACCTGGGGGCTGGACTAAGCTCTGTGCCGTCGTGAACAAGAAAAAATAACATCAGTTTCCAGTCTGCCATCGATGGCAGGGAACCACTGCATCTTTACCATCGATGAAAAAACCATCGCCCATTGGTAGTTGACCAGCGAAGGTTCTTAACTATCGATGGATGATGGCCATCCACAGTAGTACGAGAAGAGGAGGCGAACCAGACACACAAACATGCATACAGAATAAAGCCAGTGGGTCTGGAACCAAAACCCAACAAACAATCCCACGCAAAGACAGGAACGTAAGGGTCGGCAACCAATGTCCCCCATGGAATTTAGAAAAGAAGAATTTATCATGCAAGAACCAAATTCCAATCTTTTTCCATCTATGGGGGACACTACAGAGACACTGGAACATCCCAAAGCTGCCCCCTAGAGGAGGGAATTGTCCAGTGTTGTGTGTAGGACCCTTCGCCCGAGGCAGGCGTCTCTAGAGGCAAAGGTGTCAAATCTGTACAATATAATGAACCCTTTTTCAAAATAAAAAAAACAAAAAGAAGCAACAGCTGATAAAAACATTCCCAACATATTAGGGCAATAGGAACTGTCTGCCCAGGGCAGGGGATAGGGGAGGAGGAGCCTGTGCTGTCAAGTTTTACCTATTTATTGCCCCGACTTCTCCAGCACCGCCTATGCTCAGTGTCTCTCCAGTGTCCCCATAGATCAGTGATTCCCAACTTCGGCCCTCAAGGCACACCAACAGTCCAGGTTTTAGTGATATCCATGCTTAAGCACATGGTTAGATCAAAATAACTGAAGTACTAATTAAGTCACCTGTGCTCAAGTATGGCTATCCTTAAAACCTGGACTGTTAGTGTGCCTTGAGGACAGTGGTTGGGAACCCCTGCCATAGATGAAGGAGAAAAGTATCTAAATATTTAGAACAGTAAAGAGCATTTAATTTGCTTTACCAACCGTGTCAACCATATTCCAATTTAACAGCTCTTGCAAACAAAATATTTGACCAGAACCTGTCATTTATACATCAGTATTGTTATTTTGCAGATTAAAGAGAGTCATAGAAAGGTAGGAAGTTTTTAAAATGGGAGCTTTCCAGAATTTCTGCTAAACACACTGATTTTTTTTTTTTTATAAGTAGTATGGACAGTTATTCAGAGCATCCACCTAAATGCAGTTTGTCCAGCGCAGGTTTACAAAATTATTTACTAACAAAGTATTGGGTAACTAACAGCAACTAATCTGCAATTAGCTTTGACTGAGGTTGTGCAAGTTAGTACAAATAGCAAATTCTGATTGGCTGCTGAAAGCCAGCAGACCTTTACACTCCATTAATAAATAGCCTAAAATGTTTTCCCATTACACTTCCACACTTGCTGAGAAGTAAATAGGACTATAAATAAAGGAAATAAGAGACACATTAATATGCAAATACTTTGACTGAAGGTCTCACAGGGGACTGAAAACCCTACATGAAATTCTCTGATTTTGACAGACTATTGTACAGTAAGACAGCTCTTAATTACCCTGGGGGTAATGTCTAAGAAGGGTTCACTGACGCCTGAGAAAATTACGAGGGGTGACGTTAAAGGGCAAATGTACCCTAGTTATAGGAATTAGGGATGTGCAGCGGACCATTTCTGATTTGTCATCTGGCTTTGGATTTGCCAAACCTGCCGTGACTGGTTTTGGATTGTTTTTACAAAATTTGGTTTAAAAAAAGCTAAAATCACATGGTTTGATCTTTTTTTTTTGTTCCTAGAGTATTATTAGCCCCAATAACATTAATTTCCAGTCATTTACAGTCAATTTAGACCACCTCACAATATTGTTTTCACCATTATTGGCCAAAGGCTGCAGTGAGCTGGCTGGTTACTAAGCGACAGACACCGCAGTTTAAAGCACATCTATGAAACATTGCCACTCACTACTGAGTCACAGTACTTGTGTGTTATGGACACACAGAGGGCTAAGGCCCAAGGAGTCACGGTGCTTGTATATGCAGAAGGCTAAGGCCCAAGGAGTCACGGTGCTTGTATACATAGAGGGCTATGGCCCAGGGAGTCACGGTGCTTGTATACAGATGGCTATTGCCCAAGCACTGCACATTACACCTCCTCCTTCGCACAGTGCATGGGCCATGCAGCCTATTGCTATAAAGCACAGCCCCTAACTATCCGTGGCTGCCACTCAGGTAGAGGGAGGAGGGAAGAGGGGGGGGAGGCAGGTCCCGGAACAAATGTTGCGCCAACCCAAACATAGAATAGGTACATAAGATGCAAGCCCGAAAAAGGGGTGTGGCCTCATGGGTAATGGCCATGACATATCTGATTTGTCCCTTACGATGATGAAGGGGGGCTGATCATGTTGTAGCACTATTATTCAGGTGTCACTGCCAAATACATTGTGAATAGAATGACTGCAGTGATGATACACAATAATTATGCAGCATAACTCACCAGCTGTAGAGGTAGGAGAGCGCTGGTGAAGCTGCACCTGCATCAGAACAACCATGCGGCAGCTGAACTCACTGGCAAGGATACTCCTGGGTCAGAAATCAGTGGCTCTGTTCAGGGCTACCATCAGAAATTGTGGGGCAGAAAGCTGTGTGTGTTAAATAAAAGAGGATGTGACTGAAGGTGCTTGGGGTTGTGGCCAGAGAGGAGCTAGGGGTGCCCAGGGGATGCCAGGGATAAAAGAAGAGGAAGATACAAATGAGAATGAATATAAACAAAAAAATGTACAGGCCCGAACAGTGCCCCCTGCTCTGCGGTGCCCTGTATCCTGGCACATGTCACACCACCCTAATTACGGCCCTGAGTGTGGATAATACATTCCTGCTGAGGTTTAGTAGTGTGTGTATTTTGCATTGTGGTGAACCCCCTGGTACTGTCGCATTTCTGCTATTGTTTTGTGTTGTGTGTTATTATACAATAAAAGGATGCATCTTTCACCCACTCTTTGTCTATGTGATTTATGTAACCAAGTCGAGAAACCGGGAAAGCCAGAGGTGAGGCACAACTCTAACCTAGCTGTCTGGCAGGTCACAAACAGATAAACATTACCAGGACATCCTCACAGCAGCCATTAAAGGGCCACATCCTGAGAGATCGGCTGCTATAGAGCAGGGTGCGACCAGCTCTACCGATTGAAAAGAAGCAGCCAATGACTTTGGTAAGGGTCAGTAACTCCAGCACAGGCAGGGAACATGCTCTTTGATAATAAAGTAAATAAAATAATAATAAAAAGACTTGTCATTGTTAAATGGTTTTGCTAATTTATGATTACTTATTGGAATGTAAATGCCCGCTTATGACCTTTACTAAATCCACTGCAGTATATTTCTGTGCTTTTCAGTCATGTCTACATTTCAGCATGTAAAGTTGTTAATCTATGTTGCTCAGATATACAACACAAATCAGCGAGAACAGCAAAACGGTCTCCTATCCCAGGGAGACGACACTAAACAGTACTGAGGGATGCTTTAAATGCATAGCTAAGAACCACAGAGGAATACTGTGTATTTAGTAACAGTTGCAGGAGAGATTGGAAAAGACGATGCAATAATGCAATCTATAGGTGTGCAACCTCCACCACAAGGTATGAAGGTCTTATAAGGTTTATCATCAACAGGACATCTAAAAAAGAAAAAAATTACGACATCCAGGAAAAGGTAAAAAAATAAAAATAAATAGCAGTCTGAGAAATCGCGTAGACAACCTCAAACCCATTCAGACTGTATAACACACGTTTTTCAGATGTTTGACACAATCAGAGACTGACGCTCACTAGTTATATTTTAGTACAGCCAGTGGTGCTATATATTGAGCTACAAGGCTCTGATGAATGTGGGCTGCAGTTTTGATCAAAATTTAAACACTATATAATTCGGAGTTGCATAATGTCTATTAAGAGCGCTAGGCAACTTCTAGTAGATTAATTTCAAAAGTGACATTTGCTTTTTTGACTAAAAAACTTTCACAAAACGCCTACACTTTCTGCGAGATGATTTCGTTCAGCCCACATATTCTTTACTTGAGGAACCTGTCAAGGCACTGCGATGATTAGAAATAGCAGCAGAACTCTTTATTGAGATTGCTGTACCTTTCATCTTTCACTTCAGCTTTCGGATCCAGAGAGCCTCTTATGAATGGACAAGATAAGAAAATAGCGCAACTTAGTGGCTTCAAATAATAATGAAATAATTACCCTGTGCCATTACTATACTTCTTTTATCAAGATTTTTCTGCATCTGTGTGAATATTTGTAGGACGATACAGATAAACGATGATGATTATTGGTATTTTGTGGTAAAAGGGAAGTACCATCAATATATCATATTTCAATAAATTGTGTACGGTAAAATGAATGTTACCGTTTTTTGATAAAGATACTGCGTAACGACTACTACAGTTTTATGCTTCCTCAGTTATGCTGCTCTCTGGAAATGTTTTTTTTATTAGAATTTTCAGCAAAAAGATATATGGGGGATATGGAAGGAAAAAAAGACAGGGGTTGCAAATAAAATCCCACTTGTTTCCGTGGAAACATAAGAGTAGAGAAGCGTATGTACACAAAGGGCCGCCAGCTGTAACAACTAGGGCGTGGCAGGGAACATATCTTACTGAATTAGGAGCACAAGCTGTAAAACTGCACTGCAATTTGTGGCATGGGATTAATTTAGCTGGCGGAAGCAGCACACTTAAGCTGGGTACACACTGACAGACATATTGGCTGATCAATTGATTGGCCAATATATCGGGCGCCCGTTGGCCAGTGTGTACCAGCGATATGTCTGTGAACGACGTCGTTCACAGACATACCGCGTCAGCACTGCTGCGTAGCCAACCGCACGTACACTTGCAGCAGAGGCCAAGGGGAGGGGGCCCACTGTCATGCCCTGGGGTTGGAAAGTGCCTCATAACCAGGAACGGCCCCAGGTCTACTAGCATCCTGTGCAGTCCCCCCTCCCCCAGTGAGGCTTCCCATTGAAAGCATTTAACTGGTTATCACACAGAGGTCAGGCAGTCCCAGGGGGAGGAGTTTTCTTCTCCTGGGACCGCCAGTCCAGGCTGCGAGTAGCAGACAGCATTTTCAGTGGGAAGTCACTCCTCTGCCTTTCGGGCAGCCCTCCTGACTTTTAGGGGCTGCAGCAGAATCAGTCCCTAAAAGCCGGTGTTTTGCGCATGCACCTGTCCCGGCACCCACCAGATCCATTGTGCAGGGCCCGGGACCGTCTCTTCCTCTCCATACTGCAGTGCATGGACAGCTCCTTTCATTCAAGAGCAAATACCAAAAGAGAAATTCCCAGAACAAACCATGTTGCTATTTTGCATGCAGGGGAAATAATGGCTGCATTTGCATGCAGCGAACACTTACTGTGTAACTTTGTATTTACACTGAGATTTAGAATTAAGGCAGGACATGCCCATCCCAACTATAAACCTCTCTGCACATTTTAAATATCATAGCTGCAGTGCAACATGGTTTTGCCAAGGTGCAAATTGCTCCATTTTTGCTTCAACTCTGAATCGGGCCCCTAGTATTTACTTTTTAGGGGACTAAAGTGTATTGATCTGTACATGATATTTAAATTAATAAGCAATATCATGGGTGTAGAACATTACCTCCACGCATGAGCTACATATCTTATAATATAATTTATACTATACTATAACTAGTAAACAGTACACATACCGTCAGGTGCACAAATATTGGGACATTGACAGAATTTTCATATTTTGGCCTCTATTCACCACCACAATGGCTTTGAAATGAAACAAACAAGATGTGCTTTAACTGCAGACTTTCAGATTTAATTTGAGGGTAATTACATCCAAATCAGGTGAACGGTGTAGGAATTACAATGGTTACTATATGTGCCTCCCACTTTTTAAAGGGCCAAAAGTAATGAGACAAACTAAACAATCCTAAATCTAACTTTCACTTTTTAATACTTTGTTGCAAATCCTTTGCAGGCAATTACAGCCTGAAGTCTGGAACGCATAGACATCACCAGACACTGGGTTTCATCCCTGGTGATGCTCTGCCAGGCCTCTACTGCAAATGTCTTCAGTTCCTGCTTGTTCTTGGGGAATTTTCCCTTCAGTTTTGTCTTCATCAAGTGAAATGCATGCTCAATCGGATTCAGGTCAGGGGATTGACTTGGCCATTGCACAACATTCCACTTTTTAGCCTTAAAAAACTCTTTGGTTGCTTTTGCAGTATGCTTCGGGTCATTGTCCATCTGCACTGTGAAGCGCCATCCAATGAGTTCTGAAGCATTTGTCTGAATATGAGCATATAATATTGCCCGAAACACTTCAGAATTCATTCTGCTGCTTTTGTCAGCAGTCACATTATCAATAAATACAAGGGAACCAGTTCCATTGGCAGCCATACATGCCCACGCCATGACACTACCACCACCATGCTTCACTGATGAGGTGGTATGTTTTGGATCATGAGCAGTTCCGTTCCTTCTCCATACTCTTCTCTTCCCATCACTCTGGTACAAGTTGATCTTTGTATTATCTGTCCATAGGATGTTGTTCCAGAACTGTAATGGCTTTTTTAGATGTTGTTTGGCAAACTCTAATCTGGTCTTCCTGTTTTTGAGGTTCACCAATGGTTTACATCTTGTGGTGTACCCTCTATATTCACTCTTGTGAAGTTTTCTCTTGATTGTTAACTTTGACACATATACACCTACCTCCTGGAGAGTGTTCTTGATTTGGCCAACTGTTGTGAAGGGGTTTTTCTTCACCGGGGAAATAATTCTTCTGTCATCCACCACAGTTGTTTTCCGTGATCTTCCGGGTCTTTTGGTGTTGCTGAGCACTCCGATGCGTTCTATCTTTTTAAGAATTTTCCAAACAGTTGATTTGGCCACACCTAATGTTTTTGCTATCTCTCTGATGGGTTTGTTTTGATTTTTCAGCCTAATGATGGCTTGCTTCACTGATAGTGACAGCTCTTTGGATCTCATATTGAGAGTCGACAGCAACTGATTCCAAATGCAAATGTCACACCTAGAATCAACTCGAGACCTTTTACCTGCTTAATTGATAATGAAATAACGAGGGAATAGCCCACACCTGTCCATGAGATAACTTTTGAGTTGATAGTCCCAATACTTTTGGCCCCTTAAAAAGTGGGAGGCACATATAGAAACCATTGTAATTCCTACACCGTTCATCTGATTTGGATGTAATTACCCTCAAATTAAATCTGAAAGTCTGCAGTTAAAGCACATCTTGTTTGTTTCATTTCAAAGCCATTGTGGTGGTGAATAGAGGCCAAAATATGAAAATTCTGTCAATGTCCCAATAGTTATGCACATGACTGTACATCAAGGTAGCAGTACTGAAGTTAGGGGGTCTTCTGGCTTTTCAAACCTGGCATGTGAGCAAACTTCAGGTGTGATGAGGGGGCCAATCAATGAAATTTAGAAAAATGTGCAATTTCAAATAGCTATAACGAAATACTGTACAACTTGGCACCAACTGACTAGTACAGAGTGCAACCACTGTACAATGCAGAGTCACAATTCAACCACTGTACAATGCAGAGTCACAATTCACTGTACAATGCAGAGTCACAATTGATGACCTAAACACCATGGTACCAGTTTTCCAAACACAGAACCAGCTTAGCGGCCCAGAACTCAGACTTCAGTGATCAACATTACAATCGGGACCCTGTCAATATAAATTATAAAATACAGGTGGTGCTTCACTATGAGAAGCATTATTAGCCTCTATTTATATGGCGCCAAAAGGGGTCCCACAGCGCCTTACATAGGGCCAGTTAGAGATTTGGGAATAGAGTAAGACAGAGCAAGTAACCGTGTACCTCAGACTCAGTGACAGTATTCTTGAATGCTTCAATGCACTTGGAGGAAATAGAACAGTTGGAGGGAAATAAAATCAGTCGCTCGCAATATACACATCTGCATTTATTTTGAATGTCCTTGTTTTATGTACATACTATTTTCCTCACTGCACAGTACTGCAGGGAGCTGTGGCGTATGAGGTTCTGTGTTCTATTGAAAACATAAAACAAAAATGTTCAATGAAAAACTGTGGTTGAGGCCGATGGCTTGAGCAGTGGTTTGGTCCAAGGATGCTGTAACATGTTGCCAACCAACCGGTGGTCACATGCTGCAGGGTCATCATGGAAGCCAGTATCCCTGCAGTTAATGGAAGTAGGGGCCCATGATCATTTCCTCACAGGGTAGAAAGATACTATCTAATACATGGGAGACCAGAATCAACTAATCAGGCCTGCCATGCAAACCTATATAAATATACATATACAATACACATGGAAATTGGTCTAATAGTTTGGGCAGCACGGATAGTGTAATGGTTAGCATTACAGTCTCACATCGCTAAGGCCCAGGATTTGATGCCCACTACAGACCTTACTGTGTGAAGTTTGTATATTCTCCCCGTGCTTGTGTGGGTTTCCTCCCACAATTCATAAATATACTGGTAGGTTAATTGGCTACTGACAAAAATTAACCCCTAGTGTGTACATATAGTAGGGAACTTAGATTGTAAGCTCCATTGGGGCAGGGACTGATGTGAATGGGCAAATACTCTGTAAAGTGCTGCAGAATAGGTGTGCGCTATATAAATAACTGGTAATAATAGTTGCTATAAGCCCCAATTAGATACTAGTGCTGAATCTGCTGTCGGGGCTTTCTTTACTCATTATATGATCACCTTCGCCCCTGTTACCGCAAGGACCAGAATTGCTTTGCACTTGGATGAGTCACATGACCGCAATGGGGATAGGAGGCCTCTAAGACCCGGTATAATGACATGTATTGGTGGTAACAACCGTGAAATGTTCAGTGTAGAGACATAAGAAATTGATTACCTCAAAACTACCTCTTTCTTTCATTTTCAGGAACAATCTTTTGTAAATGTGACAGTGTTGGGTTTCTGGGCAATGAATGTGCTGCATTCTGTAGATAAAACCATTAGTGTATGTATAGTATCTTGGATCTGCGTGTTCTGGCTGCCACTCTCACCGCTTTCCTAGAATGCCTCAGCTGTTATTACAGGCAGCATCTGTGTTATCTTGCCTGTGGGACAGACTTCCTAACGTGGGCTGATCTCCATTCTGATCGTCACAATAACGAGTGGGAATGAGAGGGTCTGGTCCAATGATCTCATTGCCTTGGCTCCAAGTTTTAGATCTACATTACACGCAATGCAAATAAGGAGAAAAAAAAGAATAATCATCTAGAATTAGCAATGATCAGGACTATAATTAAAAGAATATATTCAAGAAGATTAAATTGGGAAACACACATTTTTAAATTAAAATGTCTACATACATCAAGTGACCCCTTGACCACATAACGTGTTGATATTAATGGTGATATTGCCATGAGTGATTAAATTACGCAATGGGAGGACTCTTGTTTAGCCTGTCTCATTAAATAATAAAACACATTTTATATGAATTTTATTATTTCATTATGTTCTCATTGTATAAGGCAGGTGTTGGCAAGCAGGCGCGGCGTGCGGAACACTTCAGCACACAGCATCTGTCTCAGAGCCAGTATGCTCCAGTAAGGGCCAGATGATGGAAATGTGTTGTCCCATCTCCCTGAATGGGCTCAAGTCTCAAAAAATGGGAAAGGGATGAGGTGGATTCTAATAAGCACATATGTACATCATAAACATGGCGGAAACGTCTGATGGCATATAAGTATATGTGCAGATACATTACATAGGAGCATGTGGAGATGCCTGATGACGTAAGTGGTATGTGGAAACCTGATGGAATATAAGGAGCATGTGAAGAAACTTGATGGCATATAAGGGGCATGTGAAGAAACTTGATGGCATATAAGGGGCATGTGAAGAAACCTGATGGCATATAAGGGGCATGTGAAGAAACCTGATGGCATATAAGGGGCATGTGTAGATACATAGGAGCATGTGGAGATGCCTGACAACATAAGTGGTATATGTAAAAGCCTGATGGCATATTAGGGGCATGTGAAGACACCTGATGGCATATAAGGGGCATGTGGAGATGCTGATGGCACATAAGGGGCATGAGGGGGGGGTAAACCTCTGGTATATGGCCATTGAGAAATCTCTATGATAACATGGGTAAATTGCACTTATGAGTTCATCTCGCATTTCACCTAGATACCACTTATTTTGGACTAACGTCTTGCTTTTTCTTGGTCTTGCCCACATTTGCCTTCACGTGTCCTGGTTCAGGCCGTAAATGTACCCCATGGTTTCCTTGAAGTCTCAAATAAGGTCCCATAGCAACGTCTCATCTTAATTTGGGGTCATCAGTTTACATTATGAGATAATATGTGCAAGTTAAAAAATTTAACCTGTTAAACCAGGACACCTGGGAGCTCTAGTATAATAGCATCAGATTAGTACAGGCCCTGGTAGAGCACGGATTCAGGATGAGGAGAAAAATCAAATAATTTCAACTACAAGGTTATGGGCAGTCACTGGCAGGGGGCCCATAAAGACTGGGAAACAGCTACTGGATCTCATTAGCAGTTACTCTGTATATACAGTACATCATCTCAAGACTTGAAACTGTAGACAGAACACTAACCTTAATATCAGACTATCAGCGACGATGCAAGTCATTTAAATATTACATCATTCTAAACGTGACCACCACATATGCTACAATACACAACAGTGCATAAACTGATATGTTTGTTATATTATTTACGTTCAGTCGAGTCTAAAAATATTCAATGCACCCTCAGCTAATAACTATTTCATTAAAACCACACACAATTAAAAAGAGTAACAGCAGCAAATGTATAATGGGACCCTTATGTAAACAAATGCAATCAATGGTTCTATTATGTTCAGGGAGAATAGTAATGAAGGATTAAGAAACAAGAATTACACTCTCTCCCTAATGATCCACCTTTATTTCCAATATTAAATTAAGGACCAGAAACCTGTCAAATTGTCTAATTTGGACTAGAATAGTGAGATATTAACGAAGGCTAGATGAACCCTGTAAATATCACTATATAGTCATACTTATGAAGCCAGGTGTGTTAGGGCGAGTGCCCTACGGATCCTATGGACTTCGAAGAAAGTGTTAACAAAGGTAAGTTCTTACCATAACTCATTTTCTTCTTCAGGGTCCATAGGCACCACAGGGAGACCTTGGGGATGTCCCAAATCAGTCCTTTTAAGAGTGGGGACACTTCTGTGCTGAGAGGAGAATCCGATGCCCAAAGGAAGCATCCTGAGAAGCGAAGGCATCACATGCATAGAACCTTAGAAAGGTCTGAATGTTAGACCACGTGGCCGCCTTACAAAACTGAACAGCCGAGGCGTGACGGCGAGATACCCACGAGGGGCCCACAGACTGAGTAGAATGAGCTGTAACAGAAGCCGGTACAGGCAAGCCTGCCTGTGTGTAAGCCTCTGAGATAGTCATACGAAGCCATCTGGCCAATGTTTGTTCATTGGCTGGCCATCCTTTCTTGTGAAATCCATAGAGCACAAACAAGGAGCCTGATTTCCGAAGAGAACTGGTCCAGTCCACATAAATCCGGAGAGTACGGACCACATCCTGCCAAGAAAGCAGGTGACTGAAATGCCGGTAAAATAATTTCTTGATTAATATGAAAATTAGAAACCACTTTAGGAAGAAATTCAGAGCGAGTGTGAAGCACAGCTCTGTCCAGGTGAAATATCAGAAAGGGAGGATGACAGGAGAGCGCCCCCAATTCTGACACCCTCCTGGCAGAAGCAGTTGCCAGGAGAAAGAGAGTCTTAGCCGTTAACCACTTGAGATCCACCGAATCTAGTGGTTCAAATGGAAAACCCTGGAAGGCCTGAAGAACAACCGCCAAATCCCAAGGAGCCACCGGGGGGACAAAGGGAGGTTGAATCCGGAGAACACCCTGTAGAAAGGTGTGGATATCCAGGAGCGGAGCTATCCTTCGTCAGTGTGGTTATGTTTCCTCATAACCACATTGACAGTGCGGAGATATGTACTTTCAATGAAGCCAGGAGAAGGCCGAGGTCCAATCCTGCTTGAAGGAATGCCAGAATCCTGGAAACACGAAACACCTGAGGGTCGTAATTCCGAGAGCGACACCACTGGAAATATGTATCCCTGTGGTATATTCTGACCGAAGCAGGCTTACGTGCTCGGAGTAAAGTGCCGATAACCGAACTAGAGAATCCCTTGGACCTTAGGATGGATGTCTCAAGAGTAGAGATGTGCGGGTTCGGATTTACTCGGTTCTTATCGCCATTTTACCGCAAGTTCGGATTAGTTCGGATTTATTTTATTGGCTATCCAAAACACGTGATAGCCGATAGCCAATAAAATGCCATTTTGAGAACCAAGTAAATCCGAGTAAAATCCGAACCCGCTCATCTCTACTCAAGAGCCACGCTGTCTAAGACAGAAGATCCAGGGTCGGGTAAAGGCAAGGACCCTGAACAATAGGTCTGGACATTGAGGCAGCAGGAATAGAGTGTCGATGGAAAGTCTTCGAAGATCCAAGTACCAATGACGTCTAGGCCAAGCTGGAGCCACCAGTAGGACTGGAAGCAGGGATATTGGAGGAAAGAGGTACGCAAACTGGAAGATCCACTTTACTGACAGAGTCCACGAAGCTTGCTTCGGCATCTCTTGTTCTGAACCTGTACACTGTGATTGTGTTGGGAGGCCATAAGGTCCACCTCCAGGAGGCCCCATTTGTTCACTAGGAGTTGAAACACCTCTCGGTGAAGAGACAATTCCCTCGGATGCATGTTGTGACGGCTGAGGAAGTCCGCTTCCCAGTTGAGAACTCCTGGAATGAACACTGCCGAAATTGCAGGGAGGTGGCACTCCGCCCACGTCAGAATGCGTGACCCTTCTGTCATTGCTGCCAGACTTCGAGTGCCTCCCTGATGGTTGATGTAAGCCACTGTGGTGGCGTTGTCGGACTGAATCTGCACGGATTTTCCGTGAAGAATGTGACTTGCCATCCTGAGGGCCCTGTACACTGCCCGAAGTTTCAATACATTGATGGGCAGGGCTGCTTCGACTGCTGTCCAACGGCCCTGAAATGAGTGCAGACCGGTCACTGCGCCCCAGCCCCGAAGACTGGCGTCCGTCATGAGGAGAACCCAGCCCGGGATCCAAAAGGGGTGACCGTTGGGGAGAGGAGGTGTCAGGAGCCACCAAGACAGAGACAGGCGCACCTCCGGAGAGAGCACCATCGTCTCAGCCTTGATTCGGAGGGCTAAGCCGTTCCATTTGAAGAGGATCAGCCCCTGCAGGGGCCTTGAATGAAACTGAGCATATTCCACTATGTAGTAGATAAAGCTGTTGAGAAGACGTTATGGGGTTATGCAAGTAAGCATCCTGAATGTCCAGAGATACTATGTCATCCCCGGGTTCCATAGCCAGTATGATGGAACGCAAAGTTTCCATTCTGAACTTGGGCACTCTGAGGAACTTTTTCAGAGATTTGAGGTTGAGAAAAGGCCGATGAGACCCATTCGGCTTCTGAACCTGAAAGAGAGTAGCATAATAACCAGTCCCACGTTGTGATAGCGAAACTGGCACAATTACCTCTGCTTTCAGCAAGGGCTCTATGGCTTCCTGGATCTGCAAGACCTTGTTCTTGTCGGAAGGAGGGCATGTGCAGAAAAATTGGTGGGGAGGTTTTTGCCGGAATGAGAGAGCGTACCCCTGAGAGACCACTTCTTTTACCCACGCATCCTTGGTGGTTTGACACCAGCACTGGGCGAACTGAAGAAGTCGGCCTCCCACTCTGGAAATGCCCCAGAGGGAGGCCCGTCCCATCAGGAAGCAGGGCGTCTTGCATTTCTTAGGCTTAGTGGTAGTTTTTGTCGCCGATTGTCTAGGGAAAGACTGCCCTTTGGGTTTTCCTTGCGGACGAAAGGACCGAAAGGAAGAGGTTTTAGCTATGGAAGGTGCAGATGCTGATGGTAGAAATGCGGATTTAGATTTGCCAGTGTGTTTAGAATTTTGTCCAAGTGCGGGCCAAATAACATCTCCCCATTGTAGGGCAAGGCCTCTAGGCCCTTTTTAGAATCAGCGCCCGCCCTCCAGGAGCGTAGCCACAGGGAGCGCTGAGCAGACGCAGCCGAGGCCAAGACTCTAGAGGTCAGCAGACTGGCATCCAAAGAAGTCTCACCAGTATAAGCAGCCGCATCTCTAATGTGTCCCACCAAAGACCTCTAAGTTTCAGGAGCCTCCTCAGGTAAAGTGTCCTCCAGGATATTTGCCCAACCTTCAATTGCCTTGATATAGCCATGGATGGATGGGCAACTGCTCCTGTGAGAGAGTAAATAGATTTCAGGCACACGTCTCCACCTTCCTATCCGTGGAATCCTTCAATGAAAAAATGGAAGGCATGGGTAATGTTTCACATTTTACGCGAGTAACAAGAGAATCCACCGCAGGAGGGGATTCCCACTTCTTACAGTGCCCTTCAGGGAATGGATAACATGAGGCCAAACGCTTTTGCAGCGGATACGTCTTAAGCCTCCGCTATATGGTCTACCAGCTGGTCAGGAAGAGGAAAAACTGCCGAAGTAACCTTAACCTGTTTAAACTGAGGGTATTTGGATTTAGGGGCAGGAACGTCATCCTCTATATCTAGTATGGATCGGACTGCCAGCACCAAGGCTGGAACATTAATATTTGATTTAGGCTCCTGATTCCTCCTCCTGAGAGGGGGAATCAGAAGCATCAGCCACTTCCCCATCAACCAATGACACGTCTGTGTCTGATAGTTGTGTAGACTGGGATGACAATACAGGGCATTTAGATGCCTTCTTAGGTCTTTCATTCCGCAACATGGTCTGAAAGGCCATACATGAAGCTGCCAAACTCTAAACTGAACTAGATAAAACATCCAGCCAGGGTGGTTGTACAGCTTGCGTTAGTCCCTGCAAGGGAATGACAGACTTTTGTGGTACCGAAGGGGATTGCATATACTGCGGTAACCCCTGGTAGGGAGAGACAGTCTGTGGTACAGGAATAGACTGCAAACAATATGGGATACCCTGAGAGGGAGGGATGGTTTGTTGAGGTAACCCCATATGGGGTAAAACAGCCGGGACGCCAGGCGACCCACAATAGAGGCCAGGATCTGAGAAAAAAATGCCCAAGGGGATCTCGTCCCATTGTTGGGGGGTTTGAGGGGCAAGGCAACTGATAGCACCTCACACATACCCCACCCTGAGTTAAATCCTCCTTACTCACCCCTGCAGCACATAGCCTGCAGGAGAGCAGAGTCGGTGCAGCATTGCACTCGACCTTTTTGTCAGACATGTCTGACAATATATATTGGAAAATCAGGAAGCGCTATACTGGGCACTCACAATGTATGCAACTCACTGGTCCAACAATATGGCACCATGCAGCACACAACCGTATGTGACAGACCTCACAAGTACTGTAATTTATATATGTGAGAACAGAGAACCACCCTAACTACACCTGTTAGGGCTGGTAGTAAAGGAAAGGGATAGATATAAACTGACAAATGAGAGAAAATACACAGACAGTCAGCGCTAGCATGAGCCACATACAATGCAGAAATATATATCCTATACTGCAAATTGGCACTATCAACTGCCCAGATTCAGTGTTTGGGATGGCTATAGTGCTGTAAACACTGACCCAAGAGAGAGGTATGCAGGGGGACTGGACCACACGCTGTCCTGAGAGATCTGCGATGTACCAAAAGAAAATGGCCACCAGAGACCTCAAAGGGGGCATGGTCGACAGGAGGAAACAGCTCAGCAAAGCCAGACCTCAGAGGAAAGGCTTCCCTTACCAACTGCAAGTCCATGGTGGTCTAGTGGAGCGTAGGGTATTGTGTGCCTGCCTCCTCCGTCAGTGCCTCCAGTCTGTCCCCTGAGACCGGAGGTTAGGACCGCCGCCTTACCTGTCCCCATGCGTCCGGCTGCAGTCCGGGATGTCCTGTGGGGCCCGGCTAGCACAGACCCCGGGGTCTCGTCGGGATCCCCAGATCGGTACTGGCGTCGCTGCGCCGGCGGGGTAATGGAGCGGCAGCACAGACATCCTATGGACAGTCTGCTGCTGCCTGCTCTGAAAATGATAAAAAAACTACTAAATAATAAAATAAAATCAGCTTTGGGGCTTCTAATCAGCCCCACTGCGAAAACAGTGCCCGGGATGCAGATCCAGCTATACCCCCCAAGGTCTCCCTGTGGAGCCTATGGACTCTGAAGAAGAAATTGGGTGTTACACACTGAAAGAAACTTATGATATATATATATTTCAGTGAAGTCATCCTGCCACATCTCTGAACAGGCAATTCTTGACGACATCGTCCAAGTTGGCCTGCATGTACGGAACGCGCATCGTTGGTCGCTCGCGGCATAAAAATGAACGGTATGAACGATTTATCGTTGAACGATATCGTTATTGTTCATAGATATCGTACTGTGGGCCTGATTCAGAGCCGCTCGTTCGCTCCGAGCGATGTTCGCACATCTGCCCATGCGTATGGGTCGTAATGCGCATGCGCCAACCAGTCATTGCGGTCGGAAATCGAGCGCTCGCAAAATAGCGAGTGCCTGCTAATTTGAGTGACAGGATGAGGCGTTTGTGGGTGGTAACAGGGGAAGGTGCTTGAAAACGGGGAGTGGTGATCCGAACGCAGGCGTGCCAAAAGGGTCAAAACGGGCGTTTTAAGGGTGTGCATAATTAACAAAGCAGAGTCATCGACCACGTCACTTGGTTGTTTCTTAGCCTGAACTGTTCGCATGATTGCGGTAGGAAAATCCTACCACAAGCACTGCGAGCAGTTCAGATGCCTTTCGATGTACTCGATTAATCAAATAAATAGCGGCGATGACGTATGATGCGAGCGGCCAGGGGGCATCTTTACAAAATAGCGAGTGCATGTTTCGTTCGCTCGCTCAGACATAGAGGTGTCAACAGACCGCAAAGAGCGAGCGCTCAATTTAAATAGCCGGCCCCTTTTTCTGAATGAGCGAGCGCAAATAGCGTCCGGCTCTGAATCAGGCCCTGTGTGTACACACCTTAATTGTTACATAAAGAAAATAAAATAAATTAATCTCTCGTCTGTACAATTCAATGTGTCTAAAAAACAATTTAGCAGACAATTAGTTTTGGAAACTCTCTCAAACTGTATAAAATACAGGATGTAGTGATGATCCCGGTGCTCGGGATGCTGGTGCAGGAATCCCGGCGCGAGCATCCCGACGGTAAGTAATGGGGTTAGGGGGAAGGTTAGGCTGCTGGGGTGTGGGTTAGGTTGTGGGGAAGGAGAGTTAGGTTTAGGGGTAGGGCACTTACCAGTATTTGTCGGCATTCTAACCCAGTCAGGATGCCGACGTCAGGATCGCGTACCCAACCCATAAAATTCTGCCCACTACCACTTCTATTGTTCTCTGTGCTGGATGGAATTCTGGGTATCAGTAGTGCATAACCAGTGTACTGCACAGTACTACTCCCATTATGTACACTGCATAATATTATTATTAGGATTACCACAGTAGCATCATCAACCACATACCTAGTACATTTGGAGACCCAGAGACGTATCAATATTTCTTTAACAATGCTGTAAATATATGTAAAGCATAGAATAAGTGTGGATTAGGTCATCCTGAGATTTGGAAATAGGTTAAGGTTATGATCTGAAGACTGCAGAATTTTAGATAAACCTATAGTATCTCAATCTACTGAATGGACACTTAAAAACAGGCCTTGAGAGGAGGTACTGCTGCTAGGCTAAAAAATATATATGTTATGGGAGTGAAGAAACATAAATATATATAAGTAAGAGATAAGTGAAGGGAAAACTGGTCAATTAAATCAGCACTCCAAAATAAGAAAGGGGACAACAACCACACAAGGAAAAAGATATACGGCACACAGAAGCCTCAATGTAACTTATCTGTAATTTTATTCCAGAGAGCAGAACTCAGGGGGACACACTGTATGTGACACAAGCTTGGGCCAAAATAGAACAGACAAAATGTGATTATTATTATTTAAAACATAGATAAACATATTGTCATAGCACAATGGAATTTGGCGTGAGAGAAAGCTGCTGCCGCTGTATCGTACCACTTTGTATACAGATTAAGACTCAGGGGGTAATTCAGACCCACTCGCAAGCGGCAGTATGCTCGCAAGTGGGTCGATGGTCCCCACTGCGCATGCGCACGACGGAGGGAGCTCCGTCATGCGAATGCGCGAGACCCAGACTGCGACAGCCAAGCTGTCGCTCCGGGTCTCGCACCAAAGGGGGCGTGCTGTCGATGGTGACTGACAGCACGCCCCCTTTGGTGGGCGTGACGGGGGCCTGGCGGCCAGACGGAGGCGTTCCCATGGGAATGCCTACCGTCTGAAGCCGGCCCCACTGACATCACTAGTGATGTCAGTGGGAGTGATTTTGGCTCTGATAGAGCCAAAATCACTCCAGGGCTTGTGGCTGGGAAACCCGACCGCACAGTTTCCCTCGCAAGTCCGATGGTCAAGACCATCGCGATCATCTTTTTAGACGCTCGTATATGCTGTGGGTGGTGACCCACAGCTATACGAGCGTCCAGGAGGCCGCTCCATTTTAATGGAGGAGGGCCCTGATTCATAGCGAGCGCTCTGGTCAGAGCGAGCGGCTCTGAATCAGGGCCACAGTCACACATCAAAGTGATCAGTGCATCTAGCAAAGTAGGTTTGTCACTTCCAGTTGTTTTATTGGTGCAAGCGATACAGATTTTGAGCGTAAGAGATGCTCGGCCCGGCTGAGTCTCCTAGGACCTGGCACACAAAGAGGGGATGTTTGGTGTGATGAAGCGTACGAGGGCACGTCTGCCTAATCTAACCACAGAGGAACCAGAGTGTGCCCAGTGCTAGACCTGTGCCTTTTATGTTCATAGGATTCCGAATCACAGCCATTATGCTCTAAGCAAACATCACAAGGACCTGACTGTATTCAAGTCTTATAATATAGAAATCTAGAAATGAGTTCCAGTCTTGGGATTACTATCTGTATGCAGGGGCACAGAAAGGAGTGAAGGGGGCTTGGGATTGGGTATTTGGGTTTGATGGAGGGGCCTGGGTCAGCTGCTTAGGGGGGATATGTTACCAAATAGTCAGTAAGTGTCTAAGAATATACTGTAGCTTATATATGCCTGTTTTGAACATTTTACCTTTTAAAATCAAGCTTTATGCCTTTATTAGATGCAGAGATCGCAGCCAGAAAGTCCTTTAGACTTATGTCACTGTCAGTTTCCGGAGGATGCGCCATGATTGGCTCTCTGTCAGCTGATCCGCGGAGAAGGACATCCGCCTCAATCATATGGACATCACCTGTGCGTGTGACGTAAAAACAGATTACAAATTATAAGGAACATGGGATCTATGACTTATGTTTAACTGTTTTTTTTTAAAGATATACCCAAAAGAAATATTCCTAACTACTCTTTATGTGGGTATGGACCTCACCAGTTTATTTCATCACCTAGTGAGCAGCTTTCAGCAGTGATTGGAGTTCTAAACTGTGACAGTTATACAACATGGGTAAGTTGTTAGCCAAATATTTCTCATGCCATCAATATTTATGTATAATACTGTTGTGCCAGCTAGGGGGTAGACAACACAAAGGTACAAAATGCCCTACAGCTCATCATTACTTGTATACTTTACGTTCATTTAAAATGTGTTTAAATAACATTTTAAAGCTGAAACACATATTATCGTACTAATTAAATACATTTTTTAACCATACCAATTAATTTGCATAACTTGGAGAGATGTACACTTCAGGTAATCATCACATCACACAGGAATTTAACTAAAGGGCTCAATAACACATTCCATGGTTTGTTGGTCAGATCTGCCAGCGATGTGTGGTAGATTCTAACTGACCAATCTTTGGTAAATTTATCCCCAAGCCTCTATCGTGCAGCTACAGAACCCGGAACAGCTACAGAACCCGGAACAGCTACAGGACCCGGAACAGCTACAGGACCCGGAACAGCTACAGGACCCGGAACAGCTACAGAACCTGTGTAATTCACGTTAAAGGGATTCATTGAAACTCTGTGGTAACCAGGAAGAGATTTTAATACAACGGACTTTTCTTTGTGCAGTTATACCAAACCAAGGTAGGTATGATTCTGACTATGCCACCTTGTATTATTTATTTTTTTCTATGTTCACCCTCCTGCAACTTTTACTTAACACTTTGGCCAGGTACACACTAGGGCGATATCGGGACGATTTGCTGTATTGGAATAACAAATCATCTACATCGTTTAGTGTGCACCCTCAATTGCGCACTCCCGCAGGTCGCATACAAGATCTTTTGTTTGGCACGCCCAATCAGACGATATCGTATGCGGGGCTGTGCAGTTTAATGAAGGTCGGAACATGGTATTGTTCCGTCGTTCATTAAACCGTGTAGTGTTTATGACCAATCTGTGATGGTCCGTGATGAAGGGAAATCGCCCCGATCATCTGCATGACTGGCCGTCGTTCTGTTGTGTACCCAGTCTTTTTCTTCCTACCTTCCTTCTGTGCATCTTAGTCATGTACTTATGTGATCATGCAGGGTGGCTTAATTCTGGCGCCTGAGACAGGAACCAAAGCTGCTCTCTAAATGCGACTGCACACAACTACCTTGTTTCCAGGGGTAACTAAAACAAACAAGTAACTGACTATAAAGACAGCACACAGAATAAGGAAGCCACAAAGAAAAAAAAATGTATTAAGTCAAAGTTACACATTACACATTAGAGGTTAATCTGTGCTGTGGGGATTCTGGTACTTCTCATTTCTGCCAAGTGTCTGCAATTATAACGGTGTTAAGTCATTAAAACTGTGTTACACCTACTTCTAGATCAGCTTTTCCAAGGTGTAAGTTACAGTAAGTTTACATTTTGAATAGGGTTGTATTATTCTAGTTACAGATATAGGAGGCTAAAGGTGTGTAATGATATTACATGTCACTATACTCACTCTGCAAGGCTCCATGTAACTTCTCCTGGCTGTTTACAGCATGGTCCCAGACTATCTCGCTTCCATCTCTGGCTTTTATGAGACCTTTGCTCAAGAAATAGTCCAATATATTTTCAGTCCATGGACCTGATGCAACATAAAACAGAATGAGTTGTCCATCCAGCCCTGATATCTCACACAGCAATAGCCAGGAACAGCGATTATCCAGTCAGTGGGTGTGAGAGTCATTAAAAAAAAAAAGTAGAGGGCCTAATGTAAAAGGGTGCGATTCGGCAAAATTGCTGATTTTTCGGCGATTTTGCAGCATAATTTAAATCACAGGATTTATTTATTTATTTTTTTAAAAGGCAAATCAATTTGGTATTGCCTTTATAAAAAAAAAATATATACACTTTTGCCAAACCACACCTGTTACATTTAGTCCAAAACGTCTACAGAGGAAGCTAAACCGGTTACAAAAACTATATAAAAACCTATCCCACTTCATGTCCTCCACTGATTCATAATGACTGGATTTTACCTAATATTCACTAAATAGTAAATATATACATTGAACAAAAGGATTTTTTATTTCAAAAGTCCAGTGTAATTAAACTATATACAATTAAGTTATCCTAACAAAACAGCAACTGGTCTGTTCTATAATGTGCTGAGTACTTGTGCTCATCAAAATGCATATATCGGCCTTTGCCCATACTATGGTTTAACTTATGTGGAGTTTAATGTACACAGCACAAAATAACATAAGTAGAAAATAAAAAATTACACCGACAGAACATCAGAATCAGGGACGTGTATTCTTCAACACATCAGCAATGCCCCAGCCACGATTCATATGTATCTTTGAGTCCTTTAGGAGAAAAGCGCTATATAAATAAATTATTATTTATTATTATTATCATCATCATCCTCCGGCAGACATTGGCGAACACAAAAATAACCACAATTTAGAACTGCACAATTAGTAAATTCCCAATGATGCAAATCTATTCCAAGTTCATCTTCTTTCTTTTGCTCCTTTTTTATAACAAATTATATCCCATGCAGCTAACTGAAAGCACCGCATATTGGGCCTGATCCAGCAAGGATCGCAATTGCAAAGCTGCACGGAGGCATATACTGTAGTGTACGCAGGCAGCTTTGCAATTGCGATACTTGCTATTATGCAAATACAGCAGGAGGTGTATGACACCCCCTGCTGCATTTGCGAGCTGGGATCACCATAGCGACCATTGGTGGTCGTGATGGTGGATGGCGCCGGGCCTCCAGCCAGCTGAGTAAGCCTCAGCTTACTCAGACTGGCCAGCTTGCGAGCCCAGGGCACTGCGTTGATCAATGCAGATCCTGGGCTAGTCACTCTCAGAATATGGGGCGGACACGCTCCCATTTTTTGGGAATGTCGGCCAACCCCGCCCACGCACAGCCCCTTAAATGCTTCTGCCTGTCAATCAGGAATCTGCGTCCAGCAGAATCAGGCCCATTGCTCCTAAACCGTGGCATAAACATTTTGGGCCGGATACTGAATTGGACATATCCCAGTCTGCAGAGCGTAACTTGCTGGTTTTCGCACTGCACATGCACCAGGACTGGGCGTATGAAAATGTAGGCAATGCAGTGTGGTCCACAATTCAGTCATATCTCCACATGAGACTGCAAAAGCGAAACTGGGTTAGCACAATGAGTTCTCATGTAGGTATAGTTCAATGAGGGATTGTCATGTCAGCTGAAAGCCATGCAGAGTTGTACGGAAGCATAAAAATATTCCTGTTTCCAGGGATAACATTTGCACCAACTATAGACTGGCGACACTCTGCACTGAGGATGACGAGTAGCAATCCAAGCGTAAGGATGAGGCGAACTATAAAAGTGTTCACAACTCTACATACGGGCGAATTTGCATTCACTTCCATCCAGGTAAAGGGAGAGAATCTATGGTGAATTTTCATTTAATGTAGCATCAGGTCCCCTGTTCTAAGAACGGTATGTGGTCAGGAGGACTATGTCACCAGTCACAATGCCGACCGCACTATGCCGGAGCTGGGATCCTAACGCGGCTAAAATGCTTACCGGTATGATTGAAGTTATTTCATCTGCACAGGTGAAAGACTGTAAGATGCATTTCAGCCATGCCTGGACACCCGTTTTCTGGGGATACCCGCAAATATTTAGTATCCTCTTAATGTACGTATCATGGAGGGAACGGAGCAGATATTGGAGTTATCTGCTGCTGTCCCTCCTTTGCCGCCAACAGCTAAAAAAAACCCATATAGTAGGTTTCTATGCGATGCAGATTTATCAAGTTCGAAATTTGCAGCATTCCGGAACTTGGTCTTCGCAACTTACGCCAGTGAAGATGGTGGTAGCCCGCTGTAGCATATGGGCTACACATTGCAAAGATTACCGGGAGAGGGTTCCATGGGAACCTACCCCAGCAATGGCCGCCGCACATGTGGGGTCAGTAGTTCACAAATGCGCTGGAGTCTCGGCACAGGAGTGAAGACACTGCTTCACTCAGAGCACATCGCCGGGACGGGCTCCTTTTAAGAGCCCCTGTCCCTGGGGTTGCAATTTGGTCCACTCGGGTGTTATGATCGCATTCTGCAATGCTATCATGGGTGCCAAGATTGCACCCAGATCGAATTGCAAATGTGATTATTAAGAAATGGGCCCTATAATCACGGTTGGCCTCCAGTACCCAAATCCTAAGAACTCTCTTTCACTACTCTCTTAGGGGAGCAATCAACAAACACTCAGCACTGGATGTGTGCATACTACAGATGCTGGTGACAAATACTCAGCACAGGAAGGGTGCATACTAGAGATGCTGGTGACAATCACTCAGCACAGGAAGTGTGCATACTAGAGATGCTGGTGACAATGACTCAGCACAGGAAGTGTGCATACTAGAGATGCTGGTGACAAATACTCAGCACAGGAAGTGTGCATACTAGAGATGCTGGTGACAAATACTCAGCACAGGAAGTGTGCATACTAGAGATGCTGGTGACAAATACTCAGCACAGGAAGTGTGCATACTAGAGATGCTGGTGACAATGACTCAGCACAGGAAGTGTGCATACTAGAGATGCTGGTGACAATGACTCAGCACAGGAAGTGTGCATACTAGAGATGCTGGTGACAATGACTCAGCACAGGAAGTGTGCATACTAGAGATGCTGGTGACAATGACTCAGCACAGGAAGTGTGCATACTAGAGATGCTGGTGACAATGACTCAGCACAGGAAGTGTGCATACTAGAGATGCTGGTGACAAATACTCAGCACAGGAAGTGTGCATACTAGAGATGCTGGTGACAAATACTCAGCACAGGAAGTGTGCATACTAGAGATGCTGGTGACAATCACTCAGCACAGGAAGTGTGCATACTAGAGATGCTGGTGACAATGACTCAGCACAGGAAGTGTGCATACTAGAGATGCTGGTGACAATGACTCAGCACAGGAAGTGTGCATACTAGAGATGCTGGTGACAATGACTCAGCACAGGAAGTGTGCATACTAGAGATGCTGGTGACAATGACTCAGCACAGGAAGTGTGCATACTAGAGATGCTGGTGACAAATACTCAGCACAGGAAGTGTGCATACTAGAGATGCTGGTGACAATGACTCAGCACAGGAAGTGTGCATACTAGAGATGCTGGTGACAAATACTCAGCACAGGAAGTGTGCATACTAGAGATGCTGGTGACAAATACTCAGCACAGGAAGTGTGCATACTAGAGATGCTGGTGACAAATACTCAGCACAGGAAGTGTGCATACTAGAGATGCTGGTGACAATCACTCAGCACTGGATGTGTGCATACTAGAGATGCTGGTGACAAACACTCAGCACTGGATGTGTGCATACTAGAGATGCTGGTGACAAATACTCAGCACAGGTAGTGTGCATACTAGAGATGCTGGTGACAATCACTCAGCACAGGAAGTGTGCATACTACAGATGCTGGTGACAATCACTCAGCACAGGAAGTGTGCATACTAGAGATGCTGGTGACAAATACTCAGCACAGGAAGTGTGCATACTAGAGATGCTGGTGACAATGACTCAGCACAGGAAGTGTGCATACTAGAGATGCTGGTGACAATCACTCAGCACAGGAAGTGTGCATACTAGAGATGCTGGCGACAAATACTCAGCATAGGAAGTGTGCATACTAGAGATGCTGGCGACAATCACTCAGCACAGGAAGTGTGCATACTAGAGATGCTGGTGACAATCACTCAGCACAGGAAGTGTGCATACTAGAGATGCTGGTGACAAACACACAGCACAGGAAGTGTGCATACTAGAGATGCTGGTAAACATTTAGCACTGGAAGTGTGTATACTAGAGATGCTGGTAAACATTTAGCACTGGAAGTGTGTATACTAGAGATGCTGGTAAACATTTAGCACTGGAAGTGTGTATACTAGAGATGCTGGTGACAAACACACAGCACTGGAAGTGTGTATACTAGAGATGCTGGTAAACATTTAGCACTGGAAGTGTGTATACTAGAGATGCTGGTGACAATCACTCAGCACTGGAAGTGTGCATACTAGAGATACTGGTGACAATCACTCAGCACTGGATGTGTGCATACTAGAGATGCTGGTGACAAACACTCAGCACTGGATGTGTGCATACTAGAGATGCTGGTGACAATCACTCAGCACAGGAAGTGTGTATACTAGAGATGCTGGTGACAAATACTCAGCACAGGAAGTGTGTATACTAGAGATGCTGGTGACAAACACTCAGCACTGGATGTGTGCATACTAGAGATGCTGGTGACAATCACTCAGCACAGGAAGTGTGTATACTAGAGATGCTGGTGACAATCACTCAGCACTGGAAGTATGTATACTAGAGGTGCTGGTACACATTTAGCACAGGAAGTGTGCATACTAGAGATGAGGGTGAAAAACACACAGCACTGGAAGTGTGCATACTAGAGATACTGGTGACAAACACACAGCACTGGAAGTGTGCATACTAGAGATACTGGTGACAAACACACAGCACTGGAAGTGTGTATACTAGAGATGCTGGTAAATATTTAGCACTGGAAGTGTGTATACTAAAGATGCTGGTAAACATTTAGCACTGGAAGTGTGTATATTAGAGATGCTGGTAAATATTTAGTACTGGAAGTGTGTATACTAGAGATGCTGGTAAACATTTAGCACTGGAAGTGTGTATACTAGAGATGCTGGTAAATATTTAGTACTGGAAGTGTGTATATTAGAGATGCTGGTAAACATTTAACACTGGAAGTGTGTATACTAGAGATGCTGGTAAATATTTAGCACTGGAAGTGTGTATACTAGAGATGCTGGTAAATATTTAGCACTGGAAGTGTGTATACTAGAGATGCTGGTAAATATTTAGCACTGGAAGTGTGTATACTAGAGATGCTGGTAAATATTTAGCACTGGAAGTGTGTATACTAGAGATGCTGGTAAATATTTAGCACTGGAAGTGTGTATACTACCAAGTTTGTGCAGCAATGGTATTTAGCATTACCGCTCACCGCGGCTTTTAGGTTTTCTTTACTTGAATTTATCAATTGTTTGCACCCCGGCGAACGGTAATGCTAAAGATCCTGTCAGCGTTGTATTTTCTCTCCAAACAGCGCTGACAAATGGAAGTTTTTGTGTTTTTTTGGAATGGGTGCATGCACCGTGAGACCTGGGTCCCTTCTTGTTTTCCCAGCAGCGGCACCAATCTCCCTTCCCAGCCCAGCGTGTTGTTTGCTGAGTTGGGAGGGAGGCTGGTCGCAGGGATGGAGAGGTCTCTATGTTAGGGTTCTGCGGGAGGGAGAAGAGGGGGGGAAGTGGCCATCTGTTGCAGCGGGAAGGAGGGAGGAAGGGGTATGCCGGCTGCTGCGGGAGGAAGGGGTACGCTGGCTGCTGCGGGAGGAAGTGCGCCGGTGCTATCCACGGAGGAGGAAGGGGGCGCCGGGTGCTGCAGCTGTACACTGGGGAGACCACAGCGTTGTTTAACAGAAGCCTGCAGATGGAGAGTTCAAATTAAGGAAACGAACGTAAGTCAGCAATAGCGTTCATTCATAAATAAGGGTAGCCAACTGGATTGCAGGGAGAAACGGGGAAAAAAAAAGAGCGATTCTGTAGGACACTTTCCATGCAAAAATAAATAACATTCACACTTATTTTACCTCACAAACGAGTTCGCACCCCTGAAACTCGTTAGTAAATGGAGCCCTATCGTCATGGGCAGAGTGACTCCGTGTTCTGAGTTGAGCCACATGGCTCAGCTCAGTCAAGTGTCTCGAGATAGGGCTCACTTACATACAGTGCAGCAATAGGAAGCAGGGGAGCCGCTGACTCGAAGTGAGCTCCTCCACCCCGCAGCCCAGCACTGCAGATCAGTGCACAATCACAGACCCGACCTCTCCCGACATTAGCAGTGTGACTCCGAGTGAATCGACTCGCTGCCAGCTCCGCCCCCCACCAGACCCACACACTGCAGAACATCCTACAGGGCCCAGCAGTGTGACTCAGTAAGTCGCTGCCAGCTCCACCCCCCGCCAGACCCACACGTGCTGCTATACATTCTACTGCAGCACAGACGGTGTAATGGTTAGCATTACTGCCTCACAGCACTGAGGTCGTGGGTTCGATACTCACTCCACACCCACTGTGTGGAGTTTGTATATTCTCTCTGTGCTTGCGTGGGTTTCCTCCGGGTACTCTGGTTTCCTCCCACACTCCAAAAATATACTGGTAGGTTAATTGGCTCCCAACACAAATTATCCCTAGTGTATATGTGTGTGTGCGCATGTGATAGGGAATATAGATTGTAATCTCCACTGGGACAGGGACTGATGTAAATGGCCAAATATTCTCTGTAAAGCGCTGTGGAATATGGGTGCGCTATATAAATAACTGGTAATAAAATAATAATACTGGCTAGTTCACTGAGTCACCCCCGGCCCGGCTCCCTCGGTGTCTGACAGAGGCTAAAGGGGTGGCTGTCTTGACACTTCAAACATTGAATGACTCGAATAATTCAAACATCTAAATGATTCAAGTCATTGTGGCGAGACACTCACTCAGTAGCCATCTCTAGAGCCCCAGAGAAGCTGGAAACAAACATTTAGCACTGGTAGTGTAGTGTGTATACTGGGAGTGAGTATATAGAGTGAATCCACAAGTATAATGTTGGAATGGAGCACAGCACTGCCTGGAGATTATGCAGCAATACTGCAGGAACCAGGTGTAGGGGGCATTCTATTTCTGGCTTTTTATATATTTAGAAAGAGCTGAACCAGAAACAGGGCAGAAGCCGCTTATATCTATCTGCACGGCAGCAGGACAGCATCCGCAGTGTAGTGTGAATGTGCAGATCACTAGCTATTTATATACTGCTTACCATGTCTCCTCCTGTCCATATTTACACCCGAGGGACCTGCACAGCACAGCTGGTAGTAAGTAATTAGTGCGACTGCTGCAGTGATCACAATGCAAGTGACACAAGTGCAGGACTTTCTGCATGTCAGAGACTTTCTCATCCAAGTACAAACACACACTCGGCTTCTTCTAACAACACACATGTGACAGGATGACCAGGAAGGAAGGAGGAGAGAGGAGCCGAGCTGCTTCCCTAGCATAAGGCTCCAATCATGAAGCTTCTGTCCCAGCAAGACGCAGCAAGCATAATGTACAGGTAAGATGGAGGCACGCCCCCTGCTGTGCACACATAGTACCTGCTGCATGTAATTCCCCCACATACAATCTAGTGATAGTCAAACAATGTTTATAAAGTTATTCATTAAATTCTCAGAAATTCACCATGTAACCCATTATTACTTATCAGTAGTGCTGGTTTTATGCACTGTGGACATAAACTTTCTATTTATACATGACTAATTTGTAAGCAAATTAACAAAATGTTTACTAGAGTAGATTTATACAACTTGGGAGAGTATCATATTGCTGCAGCAATTACTAATTATGTTTTGAGGCTATTATTTATCAAAAACTAGAGTTAGGGCAGCAGCTGTGATAGGAACCTGTCCCAGCAAAGAGGTTGTCTGGAAGGAATAGGTATTACTATTACATTACTGTGTTTTCTGAGACTGCCAGAAGGCTGTGCATATGCTCAGCACGGCCAGACTGGCCCTTTGGCAATTCGGGCAAATGACCTGGTTATGCTTCGCCTCCTGGCATTCGGCTCAACCTGCATGCTTAGGTGGAGCATAACCACGCAAGGCCATGCCCCCGTGACGTGTGGCCATGTGTGATTTTTTTTCGCCTGCACGTGTCTGGTAGGGATGCAGTCAGGAAGCCGACGGTCGAAATGCAGACCGCTGGCTTCACGACTGTGAAATCCCGGCAAGGTACTAATGCATACCTCCCAACTGTCCTGCATTTAGCAGGACAGTCCTGTTTTTCTGGGACTGTCCCGCCCGCAGGCTGCAGTGTTCCACGGTGGGGGGAAAGTTGGGGGAAGCATACACGCTGCTCTGCTATGCAGAGCAGTGTGTATGCAGAGGTAGATTAGGAGCTATGATCACCTATTGAGAGTACGGGGGGAAGCCCAGGGGCTGCTCAGCATCTCGGAGATGCTGGGCACGCCCCATTAGTGATGTAAACAGGGGCGTGTCATCTGACCACGCCCCCTTTACGTTTAGATCACACACCCTTTTCGGGCGCGCACACAGGTCCCGACTCCCTCCCATCAAATGTTGGGAGGTATGCTAATGATAGGCGTCAGAATCCCGAAGCCTGTTATTAGACCTACGTCGGGAGCCTGACGTCCGGCATGCCGATTGAAGGTAAGCATAGCAAGGACAGCCGTGGGGGGGGGTTAGAATTTAGGTCTCCCGGGGGAACTTAGGGCTAGGCCACCCTCCTGGGAGGGTTAGGTTTAGGCTAGGGGAAGGGGTGGTTAGGCACCCCTAAGGGAGGTTTTGGGTAGGGAGTAGGGTTAGCAGCACTTACCTTAATTACCGATCGGGATCCTCACCCCTGCCGGGCTTCCGCTGTCGGGATTAGAACTATGCGGCCGGCGGTATTACATACTGATTCAGTCTGGTATGCACCGCACATGTGTCCAGATGTCGTTCAAACAGAGTAGCAGTACAGATTCAGATGGATGCACAAAGTTTATTAGAAATGTGTTGTGCGTTCCTGGGAGAGGGTTGGCTAACCAGAAGCAGATGTAATGTAGTATGGGCATGTTATTGAAGTTACACAGACATGTTGCTGAGAGTGATTGCCTCCAGAGATGCTGAATCACTCACATTGGAGGCCACACATACCCAGACGGATGATCTGCACCTAGCATAGGGCTGGTGCAAGTTTCTGACAACTGTTTTTATTGAAAAAGTACTGCAATACCTGAATAATGCAGTAACATAAGTCAGCAATGGGCTGGTGCAAGTTTCAATGGTGTAACCCAGTGATTCTCAATCTCAGTCCTCAGGACCCCACACAGTTCACATTTTCCAGGTCACCCAGCAGGTGCAGAGGTGTATTCATTACTCACTGACCCATTTTAAAAGGTTCACTGGTCGAGCTAATTATTTCACTTGTGATTCTGTGAGGAGACCTGGAAAACATGCACTGTTTGGGATCCTGAGGACCAAGTTTGAGAACCTGTGGTGTAACCCACAATGGGGTCTAAAGATGCACAAAGCATGATTGCAGCAGCTGTGGACAATGAAATTGGACGTCTCAGCTGGACACACGGATGTACACCAGGGAAGAGCTTTGTAGCAGCATTAGCACAAAGTCACAGACAACTGCAGCAAAAGATGTCAGGAAGACCATGACTGAGTTCAGCTCAGAATTAGGCCTTTTGAGGAGGGAATACCCCACTCCCTTTGATAAACCTCATCTCCATTAGGACTGCTTCCAGAAATTTACCAGACTGGTTTTCCATCCCAATCTGCACCTGATGGTATCCTGAATTACTTAACTGAATGCAGGAGAAATATTTGATACTTGGTAAATTGCAGTGATACTTAAATCATGCAAAAACTACTGTAAGGTGTTGATAAGCTTTAAAAAGTCTGCTGTTTTCTTTGTTTGAAAAAGTCTCCCTTATGCTCAATGGCTTGTAATGTTTTCTTGCTGGTCCTTTGGGCACAGGTTGGAATAATGCTCCCATCTGTCCCGATGTAGACATGACCACTCTGATTGCAGACCAGGAAATGGGTGTGACATCAGAAAATGGGAGTGGTTATGCAAGAGTGTGCACATTGGTGGTAGGGATTATCCTGATTTTAACTGGGTTATGTTGAGATGAAGAAATGTGTTATACACAATTATATTTTGAGGTATTTTGTCATATTTTTTAGCATTAATTAAAAAAGGAAAGTTATGGTAAAACTTACCTTGGTTAACTCATTCTTCGAAGTCCACAGGGAGACAATGGGGTGTAGGTGGAAGCTGGAAGACCGGGCACCAACAGCAAAGTTTTTCAATCCCAGGATGCTCCAGTCCTTCCCTCTATACCCTGCTCACAGCCTGAAGGCACTCAGGCAAATGTGATAAAAGCCAGATGATCATTATCAGGTTATCCAATTACAGCCCGATTTTTTTGTGCGTAAAATTACCGTATCTTGCCCAAAAACACACAGGATCAGCGAAAAACTTACCCTTGTTAACTCCTTCTTCGAAGTCCATAGGGTCCACAGGGAGACAATGGGGTGTAGGTGGTACTTGGAAGACCGGACACCAACAGCAAAGCTTTATCCTTTCCCAGGATGCTCCGTTCCTTCTCCTTATACCCCACCCACAGCCTGAGGGCAACTCAGTTTTGTTAACAAGCCCAAGGCAGGAGCAGGATAGGAGAGAAGGAAAACTGGTACACTGAGGAATCACACTCTCACGCAGAGAAGGAAACAAGTGACCAAGAGAAGAAACCCATAGAAGCCAGGTGCGTCAGGGCAGGTGCCCTGTGGACCTTATGGACCGAAGAAAGAGAGTTAACAAGGGTAAGTTTTACCATAACTCTCCTTTTCTTCCTCAGGGTCTGTAGGGCTCCACAGGGAGACATTGGGTATGTCCCAAAGCAGTTATTCAAGGGGAGGAACGCTCCTGAGCTGATAGGATACTTCCTTCGGGTGTAGGGTTCTCCTAAGAGGCAAATGTATCAAAAGCATAAAACCTAAGAAAGGTGTGGCCAGAAGACAAGGTGGCCACCTTGCATAGCTGTTCAGCTGAGGCGCCACACCGAGCTGCCCACGAGGGACCCACAGAGCAAGTAGAATGAGCAGATACTGAAGCCGGCACAGGAAGGCCAGTCTGCGTGTAAGCCTGTGAGATAGACTCTGGCCAGATGAATTTGCATGACTGTTTGGCTGGCCATCCCTTCTTGTGGAATCCATATAGGACAAAGAGGGAGTCCAATTTCCTGATGGAAGTAGTGCGGTCCACGTCAATCTTCAGAGCACGGACCACATCCAACAAGGCTGCACTTGCCGAGAGGTCTGGTGAATTAAATGTCGGAACCACAATTTCCTCATTCAGGTGGAAGCGAGAAACCACCTTGAGAATGAAACCTGGGCCTGTACGGAGAACAACCCTGTCCTGATTAAATATTAAAAAGGGGGAGCGATATGAAAGCACCCCTAAATCCGATACCCTACGGCCAGATGCTATAGCCAGAAGAAACAGTCTTCGTAGTGAGCCACTTGACATCCACGATTCCAGGGGTTTGAATGGAGGTTCCTGAAGTGCTTGGAGCACCACTGACAAATCCCATGGAGCCACAGGAGGGTCAAAGGGAGGTTGTATAAGTAGAACACCTTGCATGAAGGTGTGAACAGATAGACAAAGCAGAGACCTGTAGTTTCAGAGATGCTAGGCAGAGGCCTAGATCCAGTCCAGCCTGAAGAAAGGCAAGAATTCGAGAAACCTTAAAGACTTGCGGGTCATAGTTTCTTGGAGCACACCATTGGAAATATGTATTCTGTTGAAAATCTCTTACACAAGAGCAGGTATATTTAGTTTAGAAGGTGGCTACTCTTCTCCTGAGACGGAGTCAAAGTGAGAGAGAACTGCGTCTTCTGCCTCCCCCAGATGATATCTCAGAACCAGATAACTGTGTGGATTGGGAAAATATCATAGTACTTTAGTAGGCTTAGTAAATAAAGGCTTTTCTTTTTGCAGCATTTGCTGAAAAACCGTAGAAGTATTAAACAGTACTTCTAACCATGGGGAAGGCAAAGGATTTGCTGGGAGTACCTGCTGTGGCCATCCCACAGGAGGAGCTACCATAGGGACTGCTACCTGGTCCGCAAGTTTTGCCAGCATTTGTGAAAAGGCAGCCCAGGGTGGGTCCTGAGGGAGAGACACCAGGGCTGATGGGCCTGGGGCATAGTTGCCTACCCTCCCGATTACTGTGGGAGACTCCCGGGTCGCTGTGGAGTCTCCCGCTGCCCCGCAAAGCTAAATAAATCCCCCGGATTTTCTAGTCCCCACTGCCCAAAATATGAACTGCGCATGCGCGCTTCCGAGTGGGACGTGGCGGGGGCTATCGCAGAATACAGCCAGCAGGGAGAGGAGTGTGCATCATTACAGTGACAGCTCCTCCCCCGGGTGCAAGTGTGGGGCCAGCTTCCTGTGTAGTAGTGTTTCCTGCACTAAGTCCCAGCGCACCTGACACTAAAGTGCTGCTGCTCGTCTCTCAGAGCGGCCGGCAGCCCCGCCCCCGGGCTCACATGCACCCTCGGCTCCAAGCCTTAAACATGATAGAAGCTGAGGACTGGAGCCAGGCAGACACCACCTGCTGCTGCACTGCACTACCAGGGAAGAAAGAGAGAGAGAGGTGAGTGTGGGCCAGACGCAGGGCTGTGGTGTATGTGTGACAGGGAGGTGGCTGGGGTATGAATGTGTAAGAGAGGTAAGTGAATGTGAGAATGAGGTGGCTGGGGCAGGAGCATATATGCGTAGGGTAGGTGGCTGGGGCAGGGCTGAGGTATATATATGTGAGAGTGAGGTGGCTGGGGAAGGGCTGAGGTATATATATGAGTGAGGTGGCTGGGGCAGGGCTGGGGTATATATGTGAGAGTGAGGTGGCTGGGGCAGGCCTGGGGTATATATGTGAGAGTGAGGTGGCTGGGGCAGGCCTGGGGTATATATGTGAGAGTGAGGTGGCTGGGGTATATATGTGAGTAAGGTGGCTGGGCATATATGTGAGAATGAGGTGACTGTGGTATATATGTGAGAATGAGGTGACTGGGGTATATATGTGAGAATGAGGTGACTGGGGTATATATGTGAATGTGGGAGAGGTATGTGAATGTGGTAGGGCTGAGGTTAATGTGTGTGAGAGGGACTTGGCTGGGGGAGTGGGACCCAGACATGACTGTGATCCAGGCCAAGCAGGTGGAGCCGCAAGTCAGGCAGCAGCTGTCCGGACTGGTGGAACTGCTGGCCCGGTGCAGAGAGGACGGGCTGCCAGGGCCCTGCACATGGAACTGGACCAGCTAGCGAGCAGCTCCGTGGCCTGGCTGTGGATGGCTTTGACTCACTTGTTACAGCTCTGGTAAGGAGAGTGATAGCGAGGAGGATGTTCGGAGCAGGAATGCCCGGTCTCAGGGTGAGTGCTGGCACTGCCCCTGTGTGTATAGGCTATAATTGTCCCCTGCATGTATATGCTGGCACTGTCCTCTGTTTGCTTGGTTTAGTCAATCAGTGTCACATACTGGGACCGATTCGGACTTGTACACAGTGGCCGTGATCACGTAAATTAGCGAATTTTTGTGACTGCACATGCCACCCATACACAAACCCCCACTGGCAGCCTGCTGCACTTAGTACTTTAGTTTTCACCTTCCGCTACAGGACACACCCCTGTGTGGCGATAGATACACCCATCGGTAAAGCATGACACACCCCCTCAACAGCTCGCCAACGGGCACTATGTGCTATGGGTTGTAGTCTCCCTGAAACTAGTTTGCAAAAGTAGGCAAGTATGGCCTGGGGCTGTGCAACAATTAATACAGAGACCATTCTGAATGAGGTAGTCTGTGGATAAGCCCGCAGAGCAGGACTTACAAGACACCAGAGTAGGAGGAGCAGCATCAGGCTGCTTGTTATTCTTTCTTCTGCCAGCCATAGCCACAAGTACAAAAAAGTACACAGTATGATACAGTGCAGTGAACACCCTTCATTAATATGGCACAGTGTAGCGTTCAACCGCTTTATAAAGTATGTGATAGTCAGGGGCTGGTTAGCAACTTTAGGCCTGGGGGGCAAACACTAGCATGTGGCCCTCAATAGTCTACCAAATAAATGCGACAGAAAAAATAGCATAATAATCTTCTCGGCGGCGTGGTATATCTAATGTGAGTGTGGTTTAAATAATCATAGAAATTTCTTGTTATGCCAAAGAGCTATAAACAAACACATAACCTACCAGCCATATCTAACAAAGCAAAAACACATACGTGTAATGGTTAGCGTTACTGACTCACAGCACTGAGGTCATGGTTTCGATTCCCACTATGACCCTAACTGTGTAGAGTTTGTATATTCTCCCTGTGCTTGCGTGGTTTTCCTCCGGGTGCTCTGGTTTCTTCCCACACTCCAAAAATGGTAGGTTAATTGACTCCCATCAAAAATGAACCCTAGTGTGTGTGAGCATTTAGTAGGGAACTTAGATTGTAAGCTCCACTGGGGCAGGGACAGATGTGAATGGCTAACTATTTCTCTGTACAGCACTGCGGAATATGTGTGCGCTATATAAATAACCGGTAATAAATAAAAAACTATACTAGTGTCCTCTGTTGAATACAGTGACCAATGTAGACTAATTAGACTTACAATCAGATCCACAATATGACCGCCTCTCCTTGCTCAATAAAAATCAGATGCCAGATCTTCCCCCTTTTTTAAATTAGACCCCAGATTTTACAGACTCCAAACTACTTTCCTAAAAATCGTATTGAATACACTCACACACCTATCTTATTGAAAATAATACCCCATATCTGAAGCACTCTCACTAAATAAAACAGACCCAACTTCTGTCTCTTCTTTCACATTAAAAATCATACTCCAAAATTGACACCCCCTTTTTATTAAAGATGATCCCACAAATCTGTATTTCCTCCCAACCTCATAGCACATAATGCTGATTTAAACAGGAACACAAAGAGGAGAATGATAAATAAAAAGGGTCAGGAAGATACTTTTTTCCTTCAGTCATTATTCTTGCAGGAGGGAGGAGAAGCAGGGGACATCACAGGCTGGTGGAGGAGTAGATGATAAGAGATCAGGGGCTGGCATTAAGTTATGAGGTGACCCCTTCCCCTTCTCCAGATTAAATATGCCAGAATTCTGGTGTGGTACTTGAGTGGATTATTGTAAAACCACTCCAGTGCCTAGTTTGGTTTCTTTTAAACTTATAAAAAAATAATTATATATATATATATATATACTGTCCCCGATTACAGCCCAGCCACCGAGCCATCGTCTGATAGATTTTGTCTGCCAGAGTTATTCCAGCAGTGCTCACATGGGGCACTGGGAGCAGCTGCTGCATGTAAGTGACATGCACCATGCTGAGCTGTGCAGAAAGTGGGGTCACATGCTTGGGACAGGATTGGAGAGGTACATGCATGCAGGAAGTGCACAGCGCTCCTGCCAGTAGTTGAATAAATTAAGTCCAAAAACAACGTGCCCCAGCCATCCCCACTGTGACCGACAGCCGGGGGAGACTCATACACTATGCCCGCAGACAATTACTCTGCCCAGCCACTCTTACCTGCGTAGTTCTCCTGCAGCCTTCTGAATTCTGATTGGTGGATAGCTCCAGCCATCCACCAATCAATGTGGAAAGACATCCCACCACTGTGATTGGTGGATGGGACTAGAGCCATCCACCAATCAGCATCCTGACAAATACTGACGGACACATTGCGGCTGCATCATGATCACAGGTATGTGACACATGCGGCCGGGAGACAGAGAGAAGAAGCTCCCCGGCCACTCTGACTGTGTGAATAACATAAATGGAGCGGTCGGGGAGTATCTTCTCTCTGTCTCCCGGCCGCAGGGCATGTGATGCAGCTTGCAGCTGCAGCCACCCGGCGGCCCCTTAACTTTAAAATTGTAGCGGCCCGGGGGACAAATGTCACCCTGCCCCCCGGCCCAGCCCGCCACTGGTGATAGTACTCACAAGTATCTGGGAAATGTGAGGTACAATGAACGTCCTATACCAGTGTTGGCTAACCTTGACACTCCAGCTGTTGTGGAACTATATATCCCAGCATGCCCTGCCACAGTTTTAGCATGCCCTAATAGCAAAACTGTAGCAGTGCATGCTGGGTTATGTAGTTCCATAACAGCTGGAGTGTCAAGGTTAGCCAACACTGTCCTATACCTTAGTATGTCAGGGTATAGTAGAATAAAGGGAAATGTATAAGGTATACAGTATAGAAAGTAGAGATTAGCACTAGCACAAGTCACATACAGATGCAGACAAGCATTACATGTTTACAATGGGAACTAAAATCAACCACACAGACCACAGTGGCTGGTAAGATATAGCGCTGTATGACCTGGCCCGTGGGAGATATATACAGGGAGACTGGACCCAGCGTTCCCGGAGACCTGTTTACAGAAAATGGCTGCTGCCCGTCTTTGGGGGGGCGGAGGGTAAGGGAGGAGCAGCCCAGGGAACGCCAAGACTGCAGTGGAATGGCGCCCTGGACTGGAGTAGGGGCTGCAGGGAGAGTGCCTTCTCTCCTTGCTGACATTAGCCACCGATTCCCCTGGCATCCTTACATATGCCCTGCGTCAGTATGTTATATGTCCCGGTGGCCTAGTGGAGTCATTGGCGCACCAGTGTCCACATCAGCGCCTCCGGTCTGTCTCCTGAGACTGGAGGCAAAACTGCGCAACAATGCCGGTCCCTGCTTTTGAAACCTAGACTTGTGCTCCGGTGCTAGCCCTAGCTCCTTGTCAGCCTCTGGCTCCCTGCATAGCCTGCACAGCTCTGCCTTGCCTTGCTCACTGCTGAGATCAGCCCTGCACCTTCCACCAGACCCACTCCTGCCTGAACCTGTTTCCTCAGTTAACCATCACAGCATTTCCAGATTTTCATTTCAGCCAGCATTACTGGATATCTCCTTCATCCACTGTTCAGCAAACCAGGATTTCCACTTCACTCTCACAGTTTATCTGGATTCATCTCTGTCACTGATCTGGACATTCGTTACTCCCATCCACTACAGCTCCCTTCAGCCACATACTGTATATCAGTTTGTTTATTACTGGACTTTAGTTTATCTTATTATTCATGTCTACGAACAGTCACATTAAACAACCCACCTTTCAGTTTAAACCTTTGTCTGCTTCTGTTTCCACCCCGGCTCCACAACACATACAGACTCTGACAACAGTGCCTCGGAGGGGAGAAGGGGCGGCAGCACAGACATCCGGAGGACAGTCTGGTGCTGCTCGCCCGTTATAGTAAAAAAATAGATCTAAATGGGCTGCTTAATGCTGCCCCGTTATGATGGTCCAGCTCCTGCTGGACACCAACAAAACTGAAGTGCCCTCTGTGGGCGGGGTATAGGTGGAAGGACCGCAGCATCCTGGCATTGAAAAGCTTTGCTGTTGGTGTCCGGTCCTCCAAGTCCCACCAAAACCCCAATGTCTCCCTGTGGAGCCATATGGACCCTGATTAAGAAATAAAATTGTATGTAAATATCTCAATTTATACAACTACATATTGTAATATATTTTTAATTAATAAGTATTAATTTGTCTTGTAATATACCACATGTATGCTAATGAGGTTTCAAATGCGATCTGGCTGGCCTTAGGGCAGTCTACTGGTTAGAAAGCTATTCTGGCTTGATTCACGTGAGTTGTAAACTTGCAATCTGTTACATGTGGTGGGTTTTTGTTTGACAAGGGTTAAATTGGGATGGCAAGTAGTGTCGCTGAGAGATTGAAGAGGGGTGATTCTGGTGAGGATCACACTACTGTCATTCTATTATAAAGAGGGGCCGAGACAGGGTAACAAAAAAGGGTCTGGATTAAATATGGGGCAAGTGGGGAAATTAAGATGCCCAACACATATAGAGACCACTTCTATACTGGAAATAAAATCACAGGATATAAGAGCCAGTGGCTAGATAGATGCACATGTGCATTTTGTAATGGTGCGTATGCACGGTACGACTTTCATGAACGATAGCGTTGATATCCCTTTTTTTCAGTCACCAACCTGACAACGACCAACGATGCATGTTCCCGTATGGACGATAAAGATATCTTTCATCGTCCATGCATGCAGGCCAACTTGGACGATATCGTCAACTTTGCCTGTTCAGAGATGTGGCAGAATGACTTCACTGAAAGATATCTTTCAAGTCGTTGGTGATACAGATCGTACCGTGTGTATGCACCATAATGGTGCATACACATGGGACGATCGTCAACGATATCATTGAACGATCTCCCGAATGTGCTGGACCACCTACCCACCAACGATGGCCAACAACCCGCGATCAACGATCGTGGGTCCCTATAGTATCCTGGTCGATATTGACCAGGTTGGCCTGCATGCACGGGCGATGGACGATATCGTTATTGTCCATACATGCCCACGCATCGCAGGTCGTTGGGCACCGAAAAATTCACGATATGATCGATATTGTTCGATCTCGTTCATATTGTCCATTATAATCGTACCGTGGGTACGCACCATTAGCGTTTGCTGGTTGTTTTTAGGATAGAAACGAGAGGCTGGTTGCAAGTGATGTTTTTTTTAGCTATGCCACAGACAATTTCACAGCTGGAACAAGTCTCAACCTCCAACCCCAAAATCATTTGTAATGCCAGGATTTCAGGTCTGCGCAAAAAGGTCTTCCTTATGATTTACTTCTACCTATATTTGGGGCGCTGCAGTGGTTGTTTTGAGAGCTGTCTAGACCCTCTAGTGCCTAGAAGAGAATATTGAATAAACCCAACACTGCACCATATGATACAGTCAGGTGCATAAATATTGGGACATTAACAGAATTTTCATATTTTGGCCTCTATTCACCACCACAATGGCTTTGAAATGAAACAAACAAGATATGCTTTAACTGCAGACTTTCAGATTTAATTTGGGGGTAATTACATCCAAATCAGGTGAACGGTGTAGGAATTACAACGGTTTCTATATGTGCCTCCCACTTTTTAAAGGGCCAAAAGTAATGGGACAAACTAAATAATCCTAAACCTAACTTTCACTTTTTAATACTTTGTTGCAAATCCTTTGCAGGCAATTACAGCCTGAAGTCTGGAAGGCATAGACATCACCAGACGCTGGGTTTCATCCCTGGTGATGCTCTGCCAGGCCTCTACTGCAAATGTCTTCAGTTCCTGCTTGTTCTTGGGGCATTTTCCCTTCATCAAGTGAAATGCATGCTCAACGCATGCTCAATCGGATTCTGGTCAGGGGATTGACTTGGCCATTGCATAACATTCCACTTTTTAGCCTTAAAAAACTCTTTGGTTGCTTTTGCAGTATGCTTCGGGTCATTGTCCATCTGCACTGTGAAGCGCCGTCCAATGAGTTCTGAAGCATTTGTCTGAATATGAGCATATAATATTGCCCGAAACACTTCAGAATTCATTCTGCTGCTTTTGTCAGCAGTCACATCATCAATAAATACAAGGGAACCAGTTCCATTGGCAGCCATACATGCCTACGCCATGACACTACCACCACCATGCTTCACTGATTAGGTGGTATGTTTTGGATCATGAGCAGTTCCTTTCCTTCTCCATACTCTTTTCTTCCCATCACTCTGGTACAAGTTGATCTTTGTCTCATCTGTCCATAGGATGTTGTTCCACAACTATAATGGCTTTTTTAGATGTTGTTTGGCAAACTCTAATCTGGTCTTCCTGTTTTTGTGGCTCACCAATGGTTTACATCTTGTGGTGAACCCTCTATATTCACTCTTGTGAAGTCCTCTCTTGATTGTTGACTTTGACACATATACACCTACCTCCTGGAGAGTGTTCTTGATTTGGCCAACTGTTGTGAAGGGGTTTTTCTTCACCAGGGAAATAATTCTTCTGTCATCCACCACAGTTGGTTTCCGTGGTCTTCCGGGTCTTTTGGTGCTGCTGAGCTCTCCGATGCATTCTTTCTTTTTAAGAATGTTCCAAACAGTTGATTTGGCCACACCTAATGTTTTTGCTATCTCTCTGATGGGTTTGTTTTGATTTTTCAGCCTAATGATGACTTGCTTCACTGATAGTGACAGCTCTTTGGATCTCATATTGAGAGTCGACAGCAACTGATTCCAAATGCAAATGTCACACCTAGAATCAACTGCAGACCTTTTACCTGCTTAATTGATAATGAAATAACGAGGGAATAGCCCACACCTGTCCATGAAATAGCTTTTGAGTTGATAGTCCTATTACTTTTGGCCCCTTAAAAAGTGGGAGGCACATATAGAAACCGTTGTAATTCCTACACCGTTCACCTGATTTGGATGTAATTACCCTCAAATTAAATCTGAAAGTCTGCAGTTAAAGAACATCTTGTTTGTTTCATTTCAAAGCCATTGTGGTGGTGAATAGAGGCCAAAATATGAAAATTCTGTCAATGTCTCAATATTTATGCACCTGACTGTATGTGACGATGTAATGTGGGTTTTCAGTGAGTATGTAGGCGAGTTGAGCGAAGAGACGGAAGGATAAGATATAGGAATACAGTATATGGAATCTGCATGACTATAGCAGATATAAATGTACTAACAAGATGTGAGTGTGCAAGAGGTTAGTGGTCAGGGAAGATTTGGAGGCTGGAAGAAAGTCCTGTTGTGCAGGTAGGGCATTCCACAGAGTAGTTGCAGCCAGAAAAAAAAAAAGAAGGAATTGGAGCAGGTGTTGATAGGAGAAGTAGATCTCGTACAGAGAGAAGCGGTCGGGCTGGAAGATATTCGAGAAAAGCGATGAGATGTAGGTTGGTGCAGTCTTGTTGATGACATTAAAAGGTTAGAAGCATCTTATATTGGTTTCAAAAAAACAATTAGGGATACATAGCACAAAAAAAAATTATAAAATATATATATCTTTTTATATAATAGTTCTTTAGATAACAATAATAGCCCATTTAACACAAGCTCGAACTAAAATGAAAAAAAAAAAATGGATTGGTTCGAATAACATATGAACTTTATTAAATACAAATTCTTTATTGTACACTTAATTGGACTTTACAATTTATCCAAAAATCAAAAGACAAAGGCTACAGAAAACAAATATTCAATAGATTAACATTGTCCCCTTTTGCAAAGTGCAGGGTATAATCACAGAGTGGGCACTTGTATTATTTAATTTAAAAGTACAGTATTTCTCTTACATGAATAAATAAAAAAAGACATCGGTTTACTTCAACAGTAATTTGACATGGATATGTACGCTTACAGACCCTACAGTCATATTTTGATACTATCCAGGGTCAGGGTCACTAAACTTTACAAAATGTTAATTCAAAAGTTTATCATTGAAGTGTGATTAATCAAAGCCTGAAGAGTATCTGAGATTTATAATAATGCAGCAGAAGTCCCAAAATACAAAACAATTTGCATAAAACATTTTGAAAAAGGAAACAGACAATTTCACACAAAAATGTGATAAAGATGAAAAATGCAAATTACTTTGAGAAGTGCAGGTTCTTGTGTCTGAGAATAACACACTTCACAATAGGCCTGCAGCTCTGCATTAACAAGATCCATCAGCATTCCAAAACTGTTCTGTATCTTTGCAACACCAGCAAATCACTCACAAAAGATGTTTAAGTTATGAAAATCCTGAGCTTTAAAACTGAATATCCCTGATATGCTGTACGACTGTTTTATGCTATTGTTAGGTTAAATTTGTATTCTGCCATTGTGAAAATAAAGTTCTAAATCATAATCAAAATAAAAAACACCTATGCAGAATAGATAAAGAATATAAATAAAAGTTGATAAGAGTGGAGGGACTTTGGTACTTTATCTTAATACAGCTGTATTACATACAAAGACACAATACTTATAGACTGATCAACTACAAACAGGTGATATTGTAATTGTGTTATATTAATAATTGCTAATTAGTAACTGAAGTGTAAGACACTTTAAACGTTCAGTTCGTATAATAAATGTTTGATGTAGGGATCATTGGTCCCAACAAGTCATGCCTATAGGGTGTCTTTGGTACATGCAGCATTTTCTCACACAACTGATGTTCAAATTTTGTGACCAACCCCCATGGTGTCCATTCTCACCACATCAGGTAAGTGCTCAGGCATTTTGAGTTTCCTAGCCCTGAGACTGCATAGGCAACTACTTTACTTGGCCTAGTAAGTTGTTAACATTTCAAGAGGTATACATGTATATATGTAAGTAAAATACATGTATTTTCACAGGCAATATCCAAATCTTAATATGAGAGAATATACCCCTCCTGTAAATTACAGGGATACTCGAAGACACCAAGTAGTTTAGTGAAAAAAACAAAAAACATACAAAATACAGAGCCACATTTACAGACTGATTGACAAATACAAAGACTCACAAAGAAACACCAAAGACAGATACCTAAAGCCTTCCGCACCATGACCTCCTTTCAGTCCTATAAGGACTATAAGTCCTGGAAGTCCTATTAGGTTACATCCAGTATCTTTCCACAGACCCTGCATCTTGGGAGGTGGTACAGACATGTTGTTTTTATTCTAGGGTGTGCAGGGTACTTCTCTACGTGTGCCTGGAAAGGGGGCGTGGCTAGTACAAAGGGGGCATGTACTTGAGATACACCCCGTTTTCATCACTGTAGGGGGCATGCCCAGCTCTCTCCACAGTGTGAATAGATGCCATGCGCACAGCATTTATTCACTCGCCGGTGATTGTTTCACCGGAACTCCCACCCCATCCCCTGTGGGGCACTGCGACCCGCGGGTTGGGACGGCTGTTTCGGCAGCGGGGCGCATTTCAGATACTTCAAAATTGGGCAGGGCACGGTGCCACTCTGAAACAGCCTAGAGGGAACACTAACATTACCACAACATGGGTGAGAGACTGCAAATAATACCTCATGTGGGGAAAAGGCATACAAAGCATTAGTAGTATTTACGTAATCTGCACAGTCCAACAGCTGAGTGCGCCGAAAAGACAAATCTTTATAGACATTTAGTTGGCCTAGATCCACTGACATGTAGCATATTATAAATAAGGAAAGACTACAGAAAAAGTGTGTACTGCCTAGGTCTTCGTTATAGGCAGCCAGTAGGATAAGAAAGCAATTTCAACACTATTCCTCTAGTAAGGCTTGAGCTTTGCTTTCCAAAAAGGGCATCAGTTTAATGGGTTGCTCCTCAAAATGTGTTTTATTAGTGTTATAGTTCTAGGTCAGGCAAAATGGGTACACCCCATTAACGAGTTTGCCAACACAACAATTAGTTTAGTGCCATCATTATGTAGTGGGCAAATATAAAGATCTAACATTTACAGGTAATTAAGTCTAGATTGTCTTGTATGTATTTTACCCCAAAACACTTAACACGTGGGGATCGATTCAATAAAGCGCAAGCCCGCAAGGTGCCATTACGTTGGAAAGCCAGCAACGGTACATCAGCTTTTCCCTCATTACATCCCAGTCTTGCATATTGTTGTACTCGGCCCTATGGGGCTGTGAACAAAACCCCACAATCTCAGGGCTGCCCTGAGTGCGGCATATGCGCACACTTACTAATGGCTAATTCCAACGATCCCAGAGAATGAAGAATTATATTACCCCAAATATGTCAAAGACAACGTTAATGAAGTAATAATAAAATAAGCAATTAAACATCCATGCTGCTAATGTATACATCAATCGACATACAATTTCATCATAGAGAAATTCAGATTAACTTTCTCAGAACAACGAACACTTTTTTTTCCCCTGTAATATAATACAGGACCTATAGTCATAATATTTGAAGAATTATCAACTGAAAATATAGTATATAAAGCTGTAAGCTTACACGTTTTCTTACACAGAATGGTAACCCCTAGGCCTGGCCAACCTGGGGCTCTCCAGCTGTTGTAAAACTATAATTCCCAGCATACTCTACCACCGATCAGCTGGTAAAGCATGCTGGGATATGTAGTTTCACAACAGCTGGAGAGCCACAGGTTAGCTAGTGAAATCACTTGCCTCTGCATTAGTTATGCCACTAAAGTTTTGTGTAATGTTAGTGAGTTTGTCCTGCGCATCTCAAAACTATAGGAATAAAACCATTGCCTGGTGCAGAAAATGTCAGAGCAAATGTGTATAGAGAGTTTAAAAGTCCAAAATATGGTTTGTTTTAAATGAAAGAGCAACTGGTAACATTTGCACATATAGCAACATACTCAGGAATCACTTGGAATTAAATACATCAAGTAAACTTGGAAGAATTATCCTCTTTGAACCGAAAACCTGTCTAAAAAGTTAAATTAAATTATACATGGTGTTTACATACACGGTAACTTTTTGCCTCGAGTCTCAGCGACATCATTGGTTCGTAATGATAATCGTAATAATGATACAGCTTGTGTGTGGTTATGAATTTTGGGAAGGCTCACTATTATGTGTGTGCATAGGATCAGATAAAGCCACATATGTACAACGTATACAGTACTGCATGCACTCAGCTACTCCAAATAGAGGCTTCATACTAGTTATTTATTTATAGCGTATATGTAAGGCAAGTATAAACAAAGCTCAATACAGGAAATAATGCAGGCCTGGACAACCTGGGGCTCTCCAAATGTAGTTTCACAACTCCTGGAGAGCCACATGTTGTCCAGGCCAGTGTATCAAAGGGGATTTCCAGAATAAGAAAACTTGCATTATACCCTCAACTCCTAGTTCTTCACTAAATACATTGCCTAATCATCCTTGCTTCTTCAGATATGTTTCACACTTTCAGAACACTGACACCGTACTTTATTTACACTACACTTGGATACCATGCAGAACTGATCTGTGTGTCGATTCCAGCTGTGTTGTAACCACCAAAAGCAGATAGCTGTGACTGGTTGATATAAAGGCCTTTGTGAAAAGCATGGGACTTCGGAAAGATAACTGCATGTACAAACCTAAAATAAGTTTTCTGGTTGTGAAAACCCCCTATATGTGCTACATATTTTATATCCACTTCCGAAGCTCCTACAGACTGTTTGCATATGCAATATTTTATTATACATGTTAAGGATTAAACTAGATACATTATGTAATGAAATTTAATGTAATAGAAAAATATATGTGTGCCTTTTCTAAATTATTGCTTATATAGTTATAAATATACAAAGTAACTTGTATCTTCTATTCCATAATTCAACATTGTATCCAAATATAGATTTTCGGAATATAAAGTTATTAAAAAGAACCCTACAGTTCTACAGAGGTTGTTTCTAAAGGACACATTTCAAGATTAAATAGAAATACACAATATACATATTAGATGAATAGTTTATGAGAGCTTATGTACACACACACAGTCAGTCACATCTAGACCGTGAATCAGAATAGAACTAAGCTTGGATTAATAGATACAACACAAGCGGCGGTCTTTCTAGTTCTAACCTGTGAAAAACAAAACCACAGCCCAAGCCAGACTTACTGACCCAACGTTTCTAGTGCAGGAAACCGATCGAGCGCCATAATAACAAGGTCAGAACAAGTCTTTATATAAAGAAATAAAGCAAATATGACATACTAACATAAAATGATACAAAAAATTGCCCCAGTGGTGCACGAGTCCGCACTGTAATGGCAAATCTCCTATGCTGGTCACTGATCAAGCACTGCATGTAATTACATACTACAGGCCTTACACAGGATACTCCTTGCAGCCCTGTGGGTTATAATATAGGATAATTAGCACAATATGGTAAGGGTGTTGAGCACCACACATACTGTCCTTTACAATGAAACAAAATAAAAAAAAATACAAAAAAGTGCCGATTTACTGTTTTTAAATCAGCGTGTTTAACACTGACCCAAGTGTCCTTCAGTAACTAGTACATTTTAGTGCTCATGAAAGGATATGCGTTTTATCACAAATAATGGTCACTGCACCCAAGGGCACTGTGCCAGAGACAATATGGAGGGTACAGGAAGAGCATCCCAATACGATACACAATGCTTACGGTATGGGATTAATATTCTTATAGTACTTATATGTTCATACCCACTGACAGTCAGTGGACTGATAAACATTTCATTCTGGACTCTAGTTTATATCGTTTTACCTAAGTGCAACTATTTAACTTTGCCAATAAAGTGCCACCCAAAAACATAGTAAGCAGCACCTAAAACTAAATTTAAAGCCGTTAATGGTTTAGTGTCCACCCCTCTCGTATTACCTACAATGACCTCAGTTAAACTTTGTGGTAGTGTGTACATCAATGCCCTGTAAACCTCCCAGTGCATGTGAGCGGGGCTTACACAGTCGTATGGATACCCCTCCCCCATGAATTTGACTCAAGCCAGTGCAGAAAGCATGCGGAAAACCAGTGCTGGATCATTTGATGCTTCCAAATCCACTGCAGTGTGCAAGCAACCAATGCCAGGCAAGGACAACTCAACATCTGCATTTTATCCTAATATGGTGAACTGCACTCATTAGTGAAATTTAAGTTTTGAGTGGAGTTCTTCTTTAAGTTTCCAATTACATTTTTGCCCATATAAGAAAACAGTATTGGGAATAACTTGCATTGATCACTTTCATGGCATGGTCCACGGTGGGAATCGTACACAAATGTCAAAGCTTGGCTTTTAGACGAGACAGTAGCTGGTTTGCATGTGAAAAAAAAAATAACACCTGTCCATATGCGTCTGCTCTTTTATATATGGGGACTGATTCTTTCACCATATGTTTAGTGACTGTCGGCCTCCATACTGATACCACCGATAAGTGTAGGCTCACACTAGCGGAGGCTCTCTATCAGGTAAAAG